>OY728136.1:295001365-296251365 GCA_963277665.1 Viscum album
TATTACAACATGGTGAAAAATATTGATTCTACATTTGGAAAGAAAAGTAGTGTAAGAACTCTGTTTTTGGCTATAAAGGACTTTGGAATATTTCTTGATGTTATTCCAGAGCAGCGCCCTCAGACGACGTGCGGTTCCGAGCCCTGGAGTGGCCGGAATTAAATTTCCAGTGTGTTCACACTGGAAACGACAAATAAATGGGATAACTCCTAAATGGAGATCCGGATCATAAATCCGAGTGTACGGATGGGTCTGAAATGGGGTTTTTACCCTATGAGCAACATAAAATGAGTCGGTGCAAGACGTTCGGACCCCTCGCTTGTTAGCAGAGTGTTAAATGGATAAATTGAATTAAATTATTAGTTTAATAGCTCAAACCCAAGTTACACCTAAACGATTGCTCAGATGGGAATCCTGAGGGCACCGCTGAGTCCGGAGCATACCGTTTACCCTAGGCGGGGTGTAAAAGTTGCGGGTGCGGGCTTGCTATGAGAGATGTCACCCAGGGGCAAAAACGTCTTTTCGAAATGTCCACTTAGTGATTTTTATCACTGGCCTTCTTTTTGAATAACTTTCGAACAAAGTCTCGGAATCGAAATCTGAGACTTCCGCTGAGTTCGGAGTGGGGTGTTTTGCCTAGGCGTCCGATAAAATAGGCGTCCGCGAGGGTTTTAGAATCCGTGCCCGTTGGGAGAGTTTTAGTGAATATTTATAAATTCACTATGTGGGAGAACCTATTTCATTCTCTCTCTCTCTCTCTCTCACTTAAGTGTTCTTCACTGTTCTTCTCCGGATTGAGGAGTGGACTCCGGCAGATCGAAGCAGGACCGAGCGGGTGCATCGACAATGTCGAACGACCGGATCGAGGTAGGATTCTTGATTAAATTTATGAAACTTTGTAAATTTTGTCATTTAATTTCTAAATTTTGAAATTGGGATGATGGACGAACGAACACGGTCATCGTCCGAGCTCCGTTCGATTTATTGTTCTTGGGCGTTCTTCATCCCAATTTTCGGACGCGTCAATTCTCAATGGATCAACGATCGGAGGTAGGCGTTGCGAAGTACTCATCCCGAGGATCCCGGACCTGCGTTTGGTTCTGAAATCGTGCCACCGGATCAGTGGCGGCCGCCATCGGAAGTCCCGGCTCCGGAAAGGGTGGTGGCTGGAGGTCGGGCTGAGAGGAGGCCTACGGCCTATGCGTGGGGGTTTCCGACTGGGGCAGCTTCGGCAGAGCATGGGACTAGCCCGGGGGGGTGTGCTCGGCCAGCAGAGCGGCGAGCGGGCGGCCGCGGTGTGGTTGAGCAGGTATGGACCGTGGTTCGGCGGTGCGACGGCCGACAGGGGTCCGAGGTGAGCAGTGGTGTCGGCGCGGTGCACCGGGCGTCGGCAGGGCGGAGGTAGCCATAGGCGGCTTCGGCGGAACCAGACGGAGACGCCGGGGCGTGGTCGAGCGGAGGCACTGGATCTAGCCGGTGGGGCGAGTGATGGCGAGGGCTTCACTGAGGAGGCGGCTGACCACGGCCTGTCGCGGTCGGCAGGCGGAGTCCCGAGGCGGTCAGCACCTCGGGAGCGTGGAGGGAGCAGGGACCCGATAGATGCGGGTCCTGGTGCGCGACACGGTAGACCGGCCAGATGGCCGGTCCGCATAGAGAAAACCAGTCCCGCTCGGGTCCGGTGCTGAGGGGCGGGCCACGGCCAGTGGGCCGCGGCGGTTCGGGCCAGACCCGCGGCTGGGCCGCGGGCCGGCGGCTCAGATCGGGCCGGCCGGGTGAACTGGCTTGGTTATGCCCCCTTCCATTCGGGGGTCCATATCCTTCAAACGGTGGGTCTGTTTGATGCGCCGTCTGCGGCGATGAGTTCGTATCAATGAGGTGCTCTTTTTAAAGGTGAGTTTCGGGATTTTTGGATTTTGTGCCCGAAGACGGGCGACCCGACGAGCATTAAATTAATAATAATAAATTATTATTAATGGTTGCAGCGAATGTATTTGCAAACTGGACGTCTGCTTGACGTTATGTCGGAGGCGCTATGGCCCTGGAGTTGAGACGGACCTTCCGAAGTTGGTTCGAAACCTTTGATATGAGGTTTCGTTTCTCAGAGGCACGAAACGTTTAATGCGGATAATTAATTAATTATTTATTTATTTATTCTTGCGTCGGACCTAACTGTTGTCTGGGATGTCTGATTGACGCATCGTCAGTGGCAGCATGATTCCAGTCCTCATTCGGACTTTTTGAGTTGCTTTATCAGGCGTTCGGGTTGGAGACATGGTTCGGGCCCCACATGGCCTAGTTCGCACGTTTTATGGTGGAACGTCGCTTTTTCACCCGACATCCGTTTGGGGTGAATGAGAACTCGTTTCTGAGTGTTTTTCCAAGGGTATGGCAACTGTGCAATCTGCCCGCTTAAATTCGGGCAGAGGTGTGGGCCCCAAGGAGTATCGTTTGCGTATAACGTGGGGAGTTGCGGCTTCTGCATCCACAGTCTGTTTTAAACACCGTGAGTGGCATTGTGACACTGGCATCGAGACGAGATTGACCAGGGTGGTTTTCAGGCGATGATGTCGGGGTTGAGGCGTGGGCCCCACGGGCCGTCTTTTAAGCTGTATGTAGCATATTGCGGCTTTTTCATTAGACGTCCATTTGGGGCGAATGATTAGTCGTTATGATGTGTTTTTCTGAGAGCTTTGCAAGGGAACAGTTTTCCCGATTTTTTTCGGGATCGTGGTGTAGGTGCCACCCGGGCTGGCTACGGTGAATAATACCCTTTTCACTGGGTGTCTGTTGTGGGCGATTGAGTAGTCAATCCCCTGTGTCATTCCAAGGGGATCACAGTGGTGTGATCTGTTTGTTCGGTTTTGGGATCTTGGTGTGGGGCCGACATGGGGTGGCTACTGCGAATAGTTTAATATTCACTGGTTGACCGTTTCGGGCGAATAAATGGTCTATCTCACGTGTTTTTTCGTGAGGTTTGCAACAATGTGATCCGTTCGGGCATGTGGAGACTTGTTTGAGATCTCATTAAATGTGGAAACATGGTATGGTGTTGGATGGAGGTCCGTTTGACGCTCTCTGAACCAACTCACAGTAGCGATGTTGGTAACACCCGGTGACGTTGGTTGCAGTGCTGAGTTATCAGACCCGTTACCAGGTCTACCCTCCAGCCGGGGCTGGGTAGTGGGTCGCCTGTCGACTACTTTCATGTCTACCCTCCAGCAGGTCTGGGCAGTGGGTCGCCTGGCGACTACTTTCAGGTCTACCCTCCAGCAGAGACTGGGCAGTGGGTCACATTTCGACGTGTTCCGGGTCTACCCTCTAGTAGGGCTGGGCAGTGAGTCACCTTTCGACGTGTTCTGGGTCTACCCTCCTACAGGTCTGGGCAGTGGGTCGCTTGATGTTTTATTCCAGGTCTACCCTCCAGCAGGGCTGGGCAGTGGGTCGCTTGATGCTTTATTCTGGGTCTACCCTCCAGCAGGGCTGGGCAGTGGGTCGCATGTCGACTACTTTCGGGTCTACCCTCCAGAAAAGACTGGGCAGTGGGTCTCCTGTCGACGTGTTCCGGGTTTACCCTCTAGCAGGGCTGGGTAGTGGGTCACCTGATGATGTATTAGGGTTTATCCTCCAGCAGGGCTGGGCAGTGGGTCGTCCATTGGATTTTTAGACTAAGGCCTTCTTTTGAGTTTAGTCAGTGACTTTTTCTCCATGACAATCAGAGCAGGATCTTTGGTGTGAGGATCGGTGATGTGGAAGCTTTGACGTGACCTAGGACATACGAGAACAAGGGGCACTTTTCTCACCGAGACGCGTTCTTGCGACGCGACCTAAAAGTCGTGCGGGAGAGACAGTGTGACCCAAAGAGGATAGTATCGAGGTGTGGTGATTGAGCCCCATTTAATTGTACCTCCTAGGTTGACGTGCATGATTCTTGGGTTCAGTGTTGGATATCCTTTGAATTGTTGGTGACTCTTCTTGGGCTGAGCTGGGAGATAGAGACCCCCTTACCCACTCATTCGGGTTTCTCGTTGAGCATATATATACATCCTATTATTGTTTCCACTCTTTGGGGTTGGTTACTCACCTTTTAGGAGGGGCGAAGACGCGCAGGGTATGCCATGTGCTTTCCGTGTCTAGATACTCATGGATGGATGAGTCTACTCTCCTGCTATAGGCAGCGAAGACTCGACGAGAATTTCGTCTTCTCACCGTCTCTAGCTCCTTGCGTCTGGACGAATCTGCTTCTTTTCTTTTGTTAGGTTGAGCTGCACTCTATTTCTCTCTTTTTCACTCTTTTTCTCTCTTTTTCATTGTTACATTGTTCTCTGCTCTGTCTACTACTCCCCATTTTAGTACATCCCTTGTTGCTCCCTCGAGCTTTCGGGGCATCCTACTGAGTATTCTTATACTCACCCCTGCTTGGGCTTTGCCCGCACTTGGTGTGCCCTTG
This sequence comes from Viscum album, assembly GCA_963277665.1. Lineage (NCBI taxonomy): Eukaryota > Viridiplantae > Streptophyta > Magnoliopsida > Santalales > Viscaceae > Viscum > Viscum album. The sequence goes on from OY728136.1 coordinate 295,005,813, forward strand.
CAGACGACGGACATGTCGTTAGAGACTACAGAGGAGTGTAGAGGACACAAAAGCTTGGGCTGCGTTTAGTGGCCGTAGGAGGAATTCCTGGGTGTGAGACTTACCAGTGGATTAACTTTGTTTTACCTGTTTCCGGGTTGTGGCACCTATCTGGATGGGCACGTGTTTTGCCCTTTTTACTATTCAGTTTACTTTTAAGCACTTTTCTTGTACTGGTTAGAGTTCTATGCATGTATGTTGGTTCCCCTTTTTGTAGCAGTGTTGTATCTTGCTTTGTTTTCCCTGCACTGTTTCTTGAGTTGGCTGCGTGTGTGCGTGTGTGCAGTTTCATAGGCAAAGGCCTCCCCTAGTTTATTGTTCCATCGGACATATTCTCCAGCCCCTAGCCTATGGAGGCGGGCTTGGGGTAGTTGCGGCTTGAGCCTCGTTACGGGTCGGGTCGTGACAAAGTGGTATCAGAGGTGGTTCGTTCCTTGGGACGTTGTGCAGACGTCCCTAAAAGAGGAATTGGTTGGGATTTAGGGCAACAGTGTTAACGTGTCTCGAGAGAGGCTCTCAGGAAAGGGAGTCCAGTGATGGGGCGGCGGCCGACGTATCAATTCACCAGGACCTTGATAACCCGCTTGTCGACTCGGCATACTGAGACAATTTTTGTAGGGAAAATATGGTTTTTTCATCACATTGTATTGAGTCTTTGATTGTCCTTCTTGAGTCAGGTTCCCATCGTTGTTATTGGTATATACGTATATGCTCATCTGATCACTGCACTCCTTGATAACATTCAGGATGTCTCCACGAAGACAGCCAGCCAAGGTACCAGCATGGGTGCGTAACGAAAACCATGTGAGCTACGAGGCCTCAGTCCAGGACCCATCATGTGATCCCCTTCCTCCGGGTGGGCCGGTAGTAGCACCCCCACTTGGTGAGAAGCAGATAGCTTCAGCAGAGTAGGCTGAGCATGAGCGTAGGTTGAGCGTGCTCTGCGAGTTCTAGCGGCAGAGACCGTTGAGGTCCAGTGGTTAGCCAGACCCTCAGGCAGAAGAGGTTTGGCTCGAGATAGTGGTTTGCCTCTTCAGGCTTGTGCCGAATCCGACAGATCTTATGGTGGTTTTGGCCGCCAACCTTTTCTACGGAGCAGCTTGGCGTTGGTGGAGTCTGGTGACTCAGTTTATAGAAGATTCATCGCTTTCGTGGGGTGACTTTCAGTTGTTGTTCCATGAGGAGTTTTTCCCCTCCTGCTTGTGCTCCGTTTAGATTCAGGAGCTCCTTCCATTTCAGTAGGGAGGGATGATGGTGGCCGAGTACGTGGCTAGTTTTGCAGACCGTGCACGCTTTTACCTGGGATTGGTCCATGACGATAACTTCCGAGCACGGAAGTTCGAGCAGGGTCTCCACCGAGAGATTTTTGTTGTCATAGTACCCTTAGGCATTTCCACATATTCCGGGGTGCTTGAGCAGGAGGTGGTGACAGAGAGATTCCTGTCACGTTCTGGAGTTAGTGGTGGCAGCAGGCACGTTGGAGTCGAGACGTCGGCCGCAGCTAGCGAGCGTCGGCAAGCAGAACCTCAACGCAGGTGGATTTTTGAAAACCGAACTCAGGGGCGTAGTCGTACACTGAAGTGGCGATAGAGGGCACGAGTGAATACCATAGAGATTCGGTGCTATGCCTGCGATGGGCGAGGTCACCTGGCATGGGACAGCCCGACCAGGCATGCGGAGAGCTTCAGGCAGGTAGCAGGTGCACCACCACGATAGAGGCAGCATCGTGATCGGAGTAGCGGCCAGAGAGGTAGTGCTAGCAGAGAATCGTGAGGAGATGGTAGTGGGGGACGAATTTATGAGGTCTTCCCGTCACCACTAGGCAGTCCACGTCAGGCTCCGGGAGCTAACAGTTGGGACTGCGGACAACCGCGAGCTTTGGATGTCTACGACCCTGCAGAGCATGAGGTGGAAAGAGGTACGCTCTACAGCTCTTCTACTTTTTGCAGTAGAATTTTTAGACTCTGGGTGTGTAATGCTTTTCTCCCTGCTCCTTGCTTGGGGTGTTACTGGGGTGACGCGGGGCATCAGTATGGCCCTGTGTCGGAAAGTTAGAAGGCATGGAACCTTTCTCTTTAATCTATGGTGGCGACTCCTTCGCCTTTCGAGCATGTAAGAGAGTCTTGGTCGTGGGAGATCGACTGTGAAATCTTGTGTGACCATATATCCTTGGCTGTTTAACCATATGGATATTCAGAAGGAGGGAATCACCGGGCCTTGTTCCAGGTGTGGGTGGTGATTCCAGTCACGGCGTGCGACGTGGAGGTTCGGTCGGGGAGGTGAGCTACCCCTGAGAGCCTTCGGGCCGTTTGGGACTGTGCAGAGGGATTGCGAGGTTCCCTACCGCTTTTCCCTAACCCCAAAAGCTGGTTTGGGGGCATAGTGTCTCCCACGCGACTCACCTGGGGAGATGTGTGCGTGCTCCCATGCCCGACATCGGCAAGGGCCGACCTCACGTGAACAGATCAAATCCTTTGGTCAGTGTGCGGTAGCGTAAAGTTGTGCGAGAGTTCTTCTGGGTACGGGAGAGCCAAGTGTGGTCTTAGTACCCTGAGTTGTTCCCTAGTTTTGGTTTTCGGAGATGAAAATATTGAAGGAGGGAATGATGTAAGATGCCTGTTTTTGGCTACAAAGTACTTTGGAATATTTCATGACGTTATTCCAGAGCAGCGCCCTCAGACGGCGTGCGGTTCCGAGTCTGGGAGTGGTCGGAATTAAATTTCCAGTGTGTTCACACTAGAAACGCAAAATAAATGGGATAACTCTTAAACGGAGATTCGGATCCGAAATCTGAGTGTATGGATGGGTCCAAAATGGGGTTTTTACACTAGGAGCGACATAAAATGAGTCGGCGCGGGACATTCGGACCCCTCGCTCGTTAGCGGAGTGTTAAATGGATAAATTGAATTAAATTATTCATTTAATAGCTCAAACCCAAGTAACTCCTAAATGGTTGCCCAGATGGGAAAACTGAGGGCACCGTTGAGTCTGGAGCATACCGTTTACCCTAGGCAGGGTGTAAAAGTTGCGGGCGCGGGCTTTCTGTGAGAGATGTCTCCCAGGGGAAAAACCGTCTTTTCGAAATTTCCACTTAGTGATTTTTATCACTAGCCTTCTCTTTGAATAACATTCAAAAGAAGTATCGAATCGAAATCTGAGACTTCCATTGTGTTTGGAGTGGGGTGTTTTTCCTAGGCGTGTGATAAAATAGGCGGGCGCGAGGGTTTCAAAATCCGCGCCCGTTGGGAGAGTTTTAGTGAATATTTATAAATTCACTAAGATGTATAACCTATTTCATTCTCTCTCTCTCCCTCTCTCTCTCTCTCTCAAGTGTTCTTTGTTGTTCTTCGCCGGATTGAGGAGAGGACTCCGGCAGATCGAAGCAAGACCGAGTGGGTGCGTCGACAACGTTGAACGGCCGGATCGAGGTAGGATTCTTGATTAAATTTCCGTCCCTATGTAAATTTTGTCATTTAATTTCTAAATTTTGAAATTGGGATGATGGTCGAACGAACAAGGTCATCGACTGAGCTCCGTTCGATTTATCGTTCTTGGGCGTTCTTCATCCCAATTTTCAGACGCGTCAATTCTCAACGGATCAACGATCGGAGGCAGGCGTTGTGAAGTCCTCGTCCCGAGGATCCTGAACCTGCGTTCGGTTCTGAAATTAGGCCACCAGATTGGTGGCGACCGCCATCAGAAGTCCCAGCTCTGGAAAGGGTGGTGGCTGGAGGTCGGGCGGAGAGGAGGCTTGTGGCCTGTGCATGGTGGTTTCTGACCGGGGTAGCTTCGGCGGAGCAGGGGACTATCCCGGGTGGTGTTCTGGGCCGGCAGAGCAGCGAGCGGGCAGTCGTGGTGTGGTCGAGAAGGTAGGGACCGGGGTTCGAGGGTGCGACGGCCGACGGGGGTCCGAGGTGAGCTGCGGTGTCGGCGCGGTGCAGCGGGCGTCGGCAGGGTGGAGGTAGCTGGAGGCGGCTTCGGCTGAACCAGGCGGAGACGCCGGGGTGTGGTCGAGTGGAGCTACCGGCTCCAGCTGGTGCGGCGAGTGACGGAGAGGGCCTCACCGAGGAGGCGGCTTACCGCGGCCTATCGCGGTCAGCATGCAGAGTCCTGAGGCGGTCAGCGCGGAGGGAGCAAGGACCCGCCGGATGCGGGTCCTGCTACGCGACGCGGTAGACCAGCCAGATGGCCGGTCCGTGTGGAGAAAAATAGGACCCGCTCGAGTCTAGTGCTGATGGGCGGGCCGCGGTGGTTCAGGCCGGACCCGCGGCTCGGCCGCGGGCCGGCGACTCAAACCGGGCCGACCGGGTGAACTGGCCCGGTTAGGCCCCCTTGCATTCATGGGGGGGGGCATATCATTCAAACGGCGTGTCCATTTGATGTGTCGTCTACGGCGATGAGTTCGTATCAACGAGGCGCTCTTTTTAAGGTGAGTTTCGGGATTTTTGGATTCCTTTCCCGAAGACGGGCGACCCCAGGAGCTTTAAATTAATAATAATAAATTATTATTAATGGTTGCAGCGGATGTATTCGCAAACCGGACATCCGTTTGACGTTCCGTCAAAGGCGCTATGGCCCTGGAGTTGAGACGGACCATCTGAAGTTGGTTCGAAACCTTTGCTGTGAGGTTTCATTGCTCAGAGGCACGAAACATTTAATGCGGATAATTAATTAATTAAATAATTAATTAATTAATTATTCTTGCGTCGGACCTAACTCTTGTTTAGGATGTCCGATTGACGTGCCGTTAGTGGCAGCATGATTCCAGTCTTCGTACGGACATTTTGATATGCTTTACGAGGCGTTTGGGTTGGACACAAGGAGTGGGACCCACAGGTCCTACTTCGCACGTTTTACGGTGGAACATCACTTTTTCACCCGACATCCGTTTGGGGTGAATGAGCACTCATTTCTGAGTGTTTTTCCTATGTTATGGAAATGGTGAAATCCGCCCGCTTAAATTTGGGCTGAGGTGTGGGCCCCACTGAGTCCCTTTTGCATATAATGTGGGGTGTTGCGGCTTCTGCATCTGGAGTCCGTTTTAGGCACAGTCAGTGGCGTTATGACCCTGGAATCGAGACGAGATAGGCCAGGGTGGTTTCAGGCGATGATGTCGGGGTTGAGGCATGGGCCCCATGGGCCGTCTTTTAAGCTATGTGTAGCATATTGCGGATTTTTCATCAGACGTCTGTTCGGGGGGAATGATTAGTCGTTATGATGTGTTTTTCTGAGAGCTTCTCAATGGCACAGTTTGCTCGAATTTTTTCGGGATCGTGGTGTGGGTGCCACCCAGGCTGGCTATAGTGAATAGTACCATTTTCACCGTGTGTCTGTTTTGGGCGATTGAGATGTCAATCCCGTGTGTCTTTCCTAGGTTTCTATATTCACTAGTTGACCATTTCGGGGCGAATAAATGGTCTATCTCACATGTTTTTCCACGAGGTTTGCAACGGCGTGATCTGTTTGGGCATGTGGAGCCTCATTTGAGATCTCATTAAATGTGAAAAAATGGGATGGTGTTGGATGGAGGTCCCTTTGACGCTCTCTGAACCAACGCACGGTAGCGATGTTGGTAACACCCGGTGATGTTGGTTGAAGTACTGAGTTATCAGACCCGTTACCAGGTCTACCCTCCAGTAGGGCTGGGCAGTGGGTCACCTATCGACTACTTTCAGGACTACCCTCTAGCAGGGCTGGTCAGTGGGCCGCCTATCGACTACTTTCAGGTCTACCCTTTAGCAGAGACTGGGTAGTGGGTCACTTGTCGACGTGTTCCAGGTCTACCCTCCAGCAGGGTTGGAAAGTGGGTCACCTGTCGACATGTTCCGGGTCTTCCCTCCAATAGGGCTGGGTAGTGGGTCACCTGTCGACTACTTTCAGGTCTACCCTCTAGCAGGGCTGGGCAGTGGGTCGCTTGACATTTTATTCCGGGTCTACGCTCCAACAGGGCTGGGCAATGGGTCGCCTGTCGACTACTTTCGGGTCTACCCTCCAGAAGAGACTTGGTTGTGGGTCTCCTTTCAATGTGTACTGGGTTTACCCTCCAGCAGGGCTGGTTAGTGGGTCGCCTGATGATGTATTGGGGTTTACCCTTCAGAAGGGATGGGCAGTGGGTCATCCATTGGCTTTTTAGACTCAGGCCTTCTTTTGAGGCTAGTCAGTGACTTTTTCTCCGTGACTATAGGAGCTAGAACTTTGGTGTGCGGATCGGTGATGTGGAAGCTTTGACGTGACCTAGGACATATGAGAATGAGGGGCGCTCTTCTCACCGAGACGCGTTCTTGCGACACGACCGAAAAGCCATACGGGCGAGACAGTACCACCCAAAGAGGATAGTATCGAGGTGTGGTGATTGATCCCCTTTGACATGTACCTCTGAGGTTGACGTGCAGGACGCTTGGGTTCAGTGTTGGATATCCTTTGAACTGTTGGTGACTCTTCTTGTGCTGAGCTGGGAGATAGAGATCCCCTTACCCACTCATTCGGGTTTCTCGTTGAGCATATGTATACATCCTATTGTTGTTTCCACTCCTTGGGTTTGGTTACTCGCCTTCTAGGAGGGGAAAAGACATGCAGGGTATGCCACGTGCTTTCTTTGTATAGCTCCTCTTGGTTGGATGAGTCTACTCTTCTGTTATAGGAAGCGAAGACTCGACAAGAATTTCACCTTTTCACCATCTCTAGCTCCTTGCGTCTGGACGAGTCTGCTTCTTTTCTTTTGTTGGGTTGAGTTTCACTCTCTTTCTCTCTTTTGCACTCTCTTTCTCTCTTTTTCACTCTTACACTATTCTCTGCTCTGTCTACTGCTCCCCATTTTAGTACTTCCCTTGTTTCTCCCCCGAGATTTCGGGGAATCCTACTGAGTATTCTTATACTCACCCTTGCTTGGGCTTTGCCCGCACTTGGTGTGCCCTTGCAGACGACAGACACGTCGGTTGAGACTACGGAGGAGTGTATAGGACACAAGAGCTTGGTCTACATTCGATGGTCGTAGCAGGACTTCCAGGGTGTGAGACATACTAGCGGTTTACCTATGTTTTACCTGTTGCTGGGTTGTGGTACCTTTCTGGATGATCACATGTTTTTCCCTTTTTACTATTCAGTTTACTTTTCAGCACTTTGCTTGTACTGGTTAGAGGTCGATGCATGTATGTTGGTTCCCCTTTTTGTAGCAGTGTCGTATCTTGCTTTCTTTTCCCTGCACTGTTGCTTGAGTTGGCTGCGTGTGTGCGTGTGTACAGTTTCTTAGGCAAAGGCCTCCCCTAGTTTATTGTGCCTTCGGCGATAGTCGCCAGCCCCTGGCCTTTGGAGGCGGGCTTGGGGTAGTTGCGGCTCGAGCCTCGTTACGGGTCGGGTCGTGACAAGTAGTTCTAGTCTTCAAAAAAATATCTGGAAGAAATAGTCTATTTATTTAACTACCTAATTGGATATTTTTAGAGATAAAACATAATATTAATGTTATGTATGTTGAGAAAAATATATGTGACAACTTTATTGGAACTTTATTAGACATAAAAGTCATAAAATGGATGAAATTGTAGATTAGACATGATAGTTGTGGTAATACGTTTGGAGTTAGATCCCACTATGAAAGGAAACATGAAATATTTACCTTATGATTTTCACACGTTAATAAAGAGTGAGAAGTTGAATTTTTTTAGTGTTTGTATGGTATAAAAGTCCCTAGTGTATATTAATCAAATGTGAAGAATTTCATGTCAGTGAAGGATTGAAACTTAATAGGTATGAAATCTCATGACTGTGTTGTATTGATGAAACAATTGTTACTAGTCACTTTGTGTGATATATTGTCATCAGCTATCAAAACGACTATCATTAGGTTAGTTATTTTTTTCAAATCAATTTTTATCAAAGTTATTGATCAAAAAATTTTAGATTTGATGGAGAATTAGTCTACTCTTATACTTTTTCAACTAAAAATGTCTTTTCCACCAACATTTTTGGATATAATGGTTCATCTGGTGATTCATCTTTTGTGTGAGATAATAATATATGGGCATGTTTTTTTACATTGGATTCATCCTTCTAAAAGGTATATGAAAATTTTAAAGGTATATGTTAGACATACTTATCGACTAAAAGCCTCTATTGTTTAAAAATATGTATTGGAAGAGGTTATTGAGTTTTATAATGAATAATTGTATTATGTGGATCATATCAGTCTCCCAATATCTCAACATTTGATAATTGATAGTGAAGTTAGAGGGATTTGAGGCTTAAAGGTAAATTTTATTCCATTAGATGAAGTGATTTATGCACATTAATATATTTTGAACAAAACATATGATGTTCAAACATATATGTGATCACATATTTCTGAATTTAAGATTTGACATCCAAAAAAATGAAAGTCGGTTGATGATTTATCATAAAAAGACATTTTTTCATGTTTACAAGAGAAATTGTGAATAGATATATCTTTATAAAAAATGTTCAAATGGTTGGAAGTGGGACCGTATCTTAATGTGATAACATGGAAGGGTTTTGATATTAATGGGTACACATTTTAAACAAAAAAAATTGGATGAAAAGAGTGTCGTTCAAAATAGTGGTGTGATGGTTATCGCTGAAGAAGTGCATTTTTCTAGTGAAAATGATAAAGACCCAATTTCTTCTTCATCGACGTATTTTGGAGTTCTTTAGGATAAATGGGAAATTGACTATAAAAAATTTCGAGCCACTGTGCTTAAGTGTAATTGGGTTGATAGCAATAGTGGTGTGAAACAAGATGATTGTGGATTTACACAGGTTGATTTGAATATATTTAATTACAATGAGAAACCATTTATCATGGAGACACAAGAAAAGTAGATATTTTATGTCATTGATCCATTGAATGATCATTGGTCTATCGTTTTTCAAAATAAAATATACCATTTGTGAGATGAGAATGATTATGATGACGTTATTGATTTACATGAGTCTTTTTAATCAATTACATGATTTCTAGATGATTACAATGACCACTAGGAAGACATAGTTCATGAAGTATGTAATGATCATGATTAAGGAATATGGGGAAACACTAAATTAGAATCTTAATTTTTATGGTAATTATTTATATTTTGTTTCTTTTTTTGAGACACAAAAATTCATGACACTTTTTTTACTTATTTTTTCATTATTATTTCTGAATATTTAGTTTCCTAATAATATACAGGTACAAAAAAATTATTACATTTAATCTTGTTAATGTCAAATACAGAGATATAGGAGTAGTTACTAAGTTATATCTATTTTTTCATATTGTTAAATATTCTGTAATATAATTATTTAATGAAGGAAAACATTTAATTTATAAATTTTTTTGAAGGACTATTGATGTGTCCTTAGAAGATGAGAGCTATCCTATTACTATAGAGAAATCAAGTTCTCAAGTTGGTAAACATGGTATTACACATTTACCAAAACTATCACTTTCTCATGGAGATAAAAGATTACATATTCGTTTTGATGATAATGAAAATGAATCTAGCACAAATGTATTTTAGTTTATCAGTTATATATCAATGAATATCCATTATATGATTAGTACTTTATAACCTATTTCAAGTCCATGGACAGGATTTCAAAATAGCATCTTTAGGAGGCTGTAACGGTAAAATATCTCAATTGATTTATTTTATCTCATTTTTTGAATATAAAAAATTTTAAATGACAAGTTTCATTTATTAAATTACAGTTGACATTCAATTTTGAGGAAATAAAAGAAATTAAGAAAAAACATCTCTCTTTTGTAGGGGTTCTATAGACAGATTTTAAAACATAACTGAAAAAAATATGCTTTTGGAAAGAAAAAATTTGAAAACTCATGCCTTATGTATCCGTATATAAATACAGATACATGAAAGAAATTTGTTGACACCATTCATGAAAAAAAAAACTTTAGGTATGATAATTATTTTATATTGTAAAATTTATTATATATTTATCTAATTAATAATTAGTTTATTAGGTAACATGACTCCAGGAGATCTCATCAAGAGATCCAGTTGAAAAATTTAAACCCTTATGCTTTATCTTGTGGAGGGTATCCATATTTGGAGCAAAAAATAATTGATGAAAAATTTTAAGCATTAAGATCTTGATCTAGTAGTGGTTTAGAAGAGGTCTCGTTTGGTCCTTCATCTCCTCTCACATTCCATGAAAAAATGAAACAAGTGAGAAGAAGGAAAAATGAAAAATATATTATAGAGGAGGCTCAACAAATAGTTGATTAAAGTGTACGTAAATATTATTTATTTTCGATGAATTTTTCTATTTTATAAATTATAAACCCTAATATAACTTTTTTCATTTTTTATTTCAGGATGAACTTCATGAGAAAGATACACGGTGCTCTTTTATCACTGAGGGTAGTATGGAAATCCTAGCCACTATATTAGGAATGGTAAAACACCCCGACCATGTTAGAGGATATCAGGTGGGTGTTAGTATTCCAAAAGTTTTTGGTCAGAGTAAGAAATAAAAAGACCAAGAAATAGAATTTTAAAAGATGAGTTGAAAGAGATGAAACTGTATATGGGTGATCAAATTCAAGAAGCCATGTAGCAGGATTTTTTAGAACACTTGGCCAGACCGTTACAATCTATACAGTATTCCCAGCCTACCCAGCCTGCTAACTTTGATCCTCCACCTCCATCTCAGCTGGACTGCCCTGCCCAGCCTACCTAGCCTACCCAGCCCACTTACATTGACCCTCCACCTCCATCCCAGCCAGACTACCCTATATAGCCTTCTTATATGGATCCTCCACCTCCATACTAGACGGACTACCCTGCCCAACCATCCTACACTGATCCTCCACCTCATCGCTCCTTATATTGTTAGTTGTTTTCTGGATATCCACATATATATATTGTTCTTTTATGACCCATATATTTTGTGGGGGATTCTATAAATCACCATCCTATGCAGATGTGTTAGGTTATAGAATCGGTTCTTCATATTATTGATCCTAATGCTCTACTACAATTTTCTACAGTAGAGATTAATAGAGTTTGGGATTGTCTGGGTAAATTTTTATTTTGGAAAACTGGCCTTCTTCATTATATTTCATATGTTGTATGTGTTTTTTTAAATATTAATTACATATTATTGAAAATTACTTACAACATTTTCTGAAATTTATATAATATAGGATTATCTTAAAGAAAAATATATTGCATAATTGAAACAACATGTTCCGGAACAATCGATTATAGATACTTCTAATATTTATTTTGGGATAAAAAGATTATCTCAGGATTCTTATTAATTGAAAAATATCTATGAGTTTCTGAAGACATATTATATATATGGAAGAGATTATCCATTGAGATTACTAAATTTAGATATCAGGAATCTAGTTTACTTTCAAGATCTTGGCCTAAATGTGTTGCAATTGTTTTCCATGTATGTAAATTTGATGTTTGATTTTTAATTTTTTTAATAAAAAGGCGGTTTAAATTGACTTACTATATTTCCTTTTCAAATTATGTATCTACATACTCTTCATGTAGAAAATTATAGCACAACTATTAATGGTTTAATAGATCCAGAATACATTTCCATTGAAGTTCCACATGTGAATAATTCTAATAGAGTTGCATATATGTGTGAGAGATTATCACATATGGAGATTGGTCATTGGTTTTTTCTATTACCTGATAAGTAAGAATAGAACCATAATAATGAACTAATAATAATTATAATTTTGTTAATTTTGATTTTTTTGTATTGTAGGGGGTATTGGATATTAGGCGTCTTTTTCCCAAGTGAGTGACCCTTATATTGGTTTTGATCATTATAAGGGACTCTTCGTAAAAGTTTTTTCACCTTATTATACTGGTAATTTATTTTCATCACCTCATTATATTTAATTATCATAGTTTATTCTTGTATTATTAGTTCATTTATAATAAAATTCAATTCATGGAAAAAATTTAACAAAGAACACATGTCGATAAAGAAACTAAATGCAATTAATTATGTGAAAGTAAAGGTAATTATTTTTTGTATTATATATTGCTCTAATTTTTTGATATATTTATATACATATATATATTGTTTTTTATTATCAATTTAATGTTTTATAAATACAGTGTCATTGTCAGTAAGGAAATGTTGAATATGGGAATTATGTTCTACGATTCATGTACGGGATAATCACAGTCGGGGTAACTACTAAATTTAATAAGGGTAGTTATATAAATTTTGTTATATTCTCTATCATAGTATTCTATTTTTAAGCTAATATCATTCAATTTTATTATATACATTCAATGATACTGAGTCTAATACCCAAACAGAACTTACCCATCTTCAATCTTTTTTTTGCGAACTATTTGTTGAGTCTGATATTTATTTGAGGTATGTATATTCTAGTGTTTATGAATAATATATTACATTTTCTTAATAACATGTGATAAAATTTTTTTTGTTATAATAGGTGTTTTAACATAATGATATCAAAGTACATTTTCAACAATAACAAACAATGTGAAAGATTTCAATTTCACATATGTTTATTTTAAATCTACTATATAAGAAATTACATAGATATTTTTTTGGTTAAATAGATTAAAGGATGTATGTTTTTTTATTTTCTAGTTAATGAATATTACTTTTTTATTATTGTATACTATGTTTTTATTACAGGGATTATGATTATTTGGGAAGTGTAATATTTTTATTTTTCTAAAAAAAATAACTTTCGGCATCGGTTTTCAAAAAAACCGATGCTGAAGCTTTTAAAAAAACACATGGGTTTTGGTGTCATTTTTAATGAAAATTATCACCAGACATCTTCCACATGTCAGTTTTGGCATCAGCTTTCATGAAAACCGACAATGATAATTGAGCACTTTCTGGGTTTTTATGTCATTTTTTATGAAAAACAATGCCAAAAACCGACCCTCATGTTCTTTTCGGCTTTGTTTTTTATTAAAAACAATGCCTATGATCGATTTTTTATGTTGGTTTTACTCTGAAATGATGCAAAAAATCGAGTGATAGCTTGTTGTCGATGTCATTTTTAAATTACCAACACTAGAAAGTTATTTTTTACATCTTGATTAAATATATCGGTTAAAAAGTGTCATAAAAAACTTAAAACAAACTAATGTTAATTCTAGTTTTTTAACAACTGTTTCCTAAGTTTCTTCTTAAATATTACCATGCTTCCATAAAACCTGAACCAAAGGCACACTCTTGTCCCATAATACATTCTCTCTAAGATCCAAAATTGGAACAAGATTCTCTTCTAAGGATGAATCAGCCTCAAGCTCTACATCATCATCATCATCAATCACATGATATGTTTCAAGGTGATATTGTCGAAGCTATGACACATGAAAGACATCGTGAATACCACTATGGAACCAGGGAAGAGACAATCAGTATGCCATTATGGATCCTCTCTATACTCTCAAATGGTCTCATGTACCTCAGTGCCAACATACACTATTTTCAAATTTGATGGTAACCCAACCTTAGAGACACACAAAGAAACACATGATCACCCACCACAAACTCAAGGGGCCTAAGATGTCAATTCGTATTCGACTTATTCATACTTGAATCCATTTTCATATTTTTTTTGGATCAATTGAATCTGTTCGAATGTATCATGAATGATACTCAGTCCAAAAAAAAATGATTCCCTTACTTCCACCAAACACAATTGAGAACTATATGGTTTTGTATTGAGAACCTCATACTCCATTTGAATTGTAGCATGGTAACTTTTATTATAGGAGAGCTCAACAACATATAGTTGATTTTACCACGATCAACCAAAATCTAGAATTTAATACCACAACATGTCCTCTAGTACCAGGACGGTATGATCTAACTTATCATTCATCTTCAAGGGAAATTTCATTATCAAAAACTCTTGGTACAGGTTTCCATCTATGATCCATACGAGGAGTGCGATGTAAAATGTAGATCACAATATAAAACTATATTTTATGGTACCATATGAAATTGCACTACCTCTCAAACATACTACTCGCCCAACTCATAAAAAAAAGTCTCTTTAATTGGTCCAAAATTATATAAATTAGTCAACCAGTACACAACTACTCAAATCTCAACATTCTTCTGAGGCATCCTTGGAAGACCCACTAAGAAATCCAATGTCACGCCATCCCATTTCCATTCCAGAATAGGAAAATGAATAAATAAACCACCTAGACACTACTGATTAGCATTCACCTGATGATAGGTAAGGCAACGTCCCATAAACCTGCAACATATTTCTTCATACCTAGCAACCAATACTTCCTACAAATATCACGATACATTTTGGTCAAACCAGGATGCACTAGCAACTTTCATGATGAAACTCATGCATTAAATTTTCTCGCATACACAATGGTACAAAAACACATACATGAACATAAATGACCCCATAATCACTAATTCTCCCATTTGAAGGTAACTCCCCACCATTAAGTATTTCTCTCACAACTATGAATTATTAATCCTCCTACTATTCCCCATTAATCCGGCATAAAATAGTGGGCACAACTACTATGGATGAAAGGTTCATCTTCCCTTGGCCATCCTGCACCTCAAGATGCAACTCAACGAAAAAAATACATCATCTTACATTATTAACTTGATTACTAAACTGCCTAATTTTGAGTCTTTAGACTCAAATAATCTTAAAATTTCTGATTTTGAGTCTTCTATCGTAAAGAATCCACAATACTGTTTCCCTTTACAAGTGTGTATACAAGCTCAAATTCAAATGACTACAAGTACATGACCCATATTCACTTCCAAAGAATCAAATAATGTTTAGAGAAGATATAACTGAGGATTTTATGATCTTTATACATTTTAAACCACTCTCCCAACAAGTAATGATGCAAACATTTTAAGGCATGAACCACTACGACCAATTAAAGATCGTGGGTAGTGTAATTTCTTTCATGAGGCATCAATTTTTGTGACCCATACATCATAGCATGATCATATTGTATTAAAAATTCTCTAATATAGACCCCAAATTCTTCACAGAACTAGGTATATCCCTTACCTAGCTTGGGTAAGATCAAAATCAGTATGGTTGTGAACCACTTCTTCAACTCTTCGAAAGCATTCCACATGCCTCAAACAACTCAAAAATGATACCCTTTTGGGTTTATCCAAAAACTGGTTTTACCCTATTGGAGAATTCATTGATGAACCTTCATAAATAAACCCCCAATCTAATAAAACATTGGACATCAAAAAAATTCTTGGGCTTCTCCCAAGATACCATTGCCTACAATTTCTCTAGGACCACTGAAACACTTTCCTCAGAGATCATGTGACCCATCAAATGTACCATATTAATCTAGAAATGACATTTTGATAGATTGGAATATATATTAGTCTCTCTTAGTGTACATATGACAATTTCAATATGTTTATCTGGATCATCATCAATATTAGAGTACACTAAGATAACTTCAACAAATCAACTTCAAACTGGTTCATGTATGGGTGAAAGATTCATATAATTAGATCCCTGAACACTATTGGTACACTGGTTTACCCGAATGACATAACAACAAACTAATACAACCTGTACCTACTCCGGAAGGTAGTTCATGGACCATCATAAGGCCTCACCCTTATCTGGTGATACCCTGACATCAAATATATTTTTTAAAACACTAAAGAACCTATCAGCTGGTCAAAGAGATCATCAATTATTAGAAGATGGTATTGATTGTTAACCATTAACTGGTTTATATTTCTATAAACAATTCAAAACCACAATGATCTGTTATATTTCTAGGAAAACAGTGGATAACCCTAGAGTGACATACTAGAATGCATAATCCATTTATTCTTCAATTTCTCTAATTGAGTTTTAAGCTCCTCGAGTTATGTCAGTGACATTTTTTAAGGTATAATGGAATTTGGTTCTTCTCTTTGCAATAAATCTATTGTGATGTCAACATCCCTCTCAGGTGTAATCCTCGATATGTCCTTGGGAAACCCATCATGAAACAAGTCCACTATAGGAGATAAAACATGATTATCTACTTCCATATCATCAAGCATAATACAATCCACTTAGGTGGTAAATTCACCCAATTGTTGACCAACTGGCCCTGCTCAGCATGCTCGGACATCCCATTGACCATGATGGAAATTCATGTCTACTTGAAGAGACCTGAATGTTACCCTATAGCAGTAACATAAAATATGGACTCAATACAACACCAGCCAATCCATTCCCAAAATCATATTAAAACTGATCATATCAATCCAAAACAAGTCCCAAATAAAATTGTACCCACCAAATTCAATATCAAAAATCTTACACTACCTAATATTTTATTCATTGACCTGTAATGGTGTATCAATGGACATTAACCCACTAATACACTTCTTTTCTTGGCCCAAAAAACTAAAATCCAAGTAGAAATAAAATAATGAAATACACATATATCAAAAAATAACTATAAATCATGGAAGAAACAATAATCTAACCTCAAATAGTTGATGGTCTATCCTTACCACCTCCAAGTGTATACTATACTATATAGAGATGACATGTCCCGCAACCTTGGGCTCTATCCTGAACTCCAGGGGTTGTATTACCCTGTTGATATGAATTCCCTCGCCCTGAAGTACCCCTTCCTCCACATCTACCATTATGGCTTGTAGAGCATAAACTTCATACTTGATATTGGGTAACTGACCCTTTTCCTATACTCTTTACTGGCCTCAGGCCTCCCTCATTACCTTCCTTCTGAGAGTTCCTATAAAACCATTGTGCATGCCCCATTCTGCCGCACACTCAGCTCTCAACTGGTGGTTAAGAGCATTGACTACACAGTTGTCCCGAAATGTCCCACTAATAGTGAAATACTCAATCACTACCTAGAGATACTGGTTCCTTTTTCTAAATACCATATCTACCACTTCCCTTGTGGAAACTCTCTAAGAAACACATCCTACCATTAGAAACTGCAACATATAATCACTTAATTGTGTCTACATGTCAACTAATAAGATCTTCCTTGAGATTTCCTTTAGAAATAAGGGTATGATATACAACTTTAAAAAACCTATTTAAACAGAATATATTCATCTATGATTTAATCTCATTTCTAGACAGATTATGGAAACACCTCTTCATTACTACATCATCCCCCACTAAATATAGAATAAAGAATTTCAAGTCAGTGAAACAACTAGTATAATCCATCAATATCACAGTCCCATGAGCCAAACTCATATACTCTGTAGCCTTTCACTTACTCAAGATCTCAAGATAATATTTTTATAGAATCTTTTATTGGAATTCATTCCATAACATACCCTTTTCTTTATCATTTTGAACTATGATATCCCACCATAATTTTCCCATCCATCACAACATGTAAGCTACCAACATGACTATCTTATATGTGGGTGTCTCATGTGGATCAAGAATTTTCTAGATGGACTATATCTAGAACTCAACTACCTTAGGTACACCCTCTCTCAAAAATACAAAGTGTTCTATAGTTGGAAGTCGCTAGTCATCTTAAACATACTCATAACAACCTGTGTTGGGTCTCATTTCATCATTCACATAGAATGGGTGAAGTTAACACTGAACTGATCCTCTCATATGTCACCCTGATTTACTAGAATTTCCTACCCCACTTCTGAAAGAGCATTATCAACAACATCCTCTTATGACCTAACCGGTACATTTTGTCATGGTGGAATCTTTCTAAAATTCCAAACACGTATTTTAAAACAAATAACAAAAAACTTCCATAGTTTATATAAAATAAGTCTCTTCATTATCCATCATTATGAATACACTTTCCCAATGAACATTATCTCACCAAGATAACTAACCTTGATCATCCCTACCATGGGTCGTGGATGAACTAGGTAAACCAACACAGATATTTACATGTTCATCATTTATACGCCTTGTTAAAACCATTTCCTCACTCATGATATTAATCTTTACTCTTAGGATCATTTCTAATTTCACATGTCTTTATAGACAATATGTGAACACATTTATAACCCTTCATTAAACACAATTCTGTAACCATTATTTAACATTCATTCATTAACCCATTTGCATCATTTACATTATAAATAGTTTTCTTCATATTTTTTAGAAATTAAAATGAATTCTACCTTTTATGTCCCACACACCCATCATGTGTGTACCTACCAATATGCATGTTATAACGACCCTATTTTTCATTCATGTCTTATTACATAATTTTAAAGACAGGTGACATAAAATAATTTCACAACACAGATCCAAAGGATTATTTTCATGGGATAATTAGTACCATACACAACATTTAAAAAGTAAAACACAAACATTTATTTAATTCCTTCAAATCTAACTTCTTTTTGGACCTTTAATTATTGATAGTACATTTAATCACTTGAGGATATACATCAAAATGGGGTGAGCTAAAATCCCAGTAATAGGATAGAGAAGAACATGAAACAGTATAACATGGGGTGAGCATAATGATAATATATATATATGATCATAATGACGAGATTATGTATTATGATAAGGCTTGAAATGTGATAATGTATGAAAATGAAACATATTATCTTAGTGGTAAACTACCTCACATAGTTGTGAAAAAAGATAACACCATGTTCATGAATATTTCAGTTACTACTGAGATATATCACAGTTCCCAATGAATTGGAGTTCTATATAATTTAGGACAAACCTGTCACATCATAACATTTACATTGCACTATATAATTCTAGGCGCACCCATCACATCATAACATTTACATTATCATGCATGAAACATAGAACATATATGAATATTCAACATAAAATCACCCATGGAAAGGAATGGGTTTATTTCATAAGAATACATGCATAAACATTGGGTTCCCAAATGAAGGACGGAATAACTTAGTTGAGTCACTAACCTTGTAGAAACAATCTCAAGAAGTAAAATGTGTGTTTTTTTAAGAAGAGTTCTTTTAGAAAAAAAAATTCATCATAAACTCATGTAGAAAACATGGATATCCCAAAAAGGTAAGATAATGATGAAGAAATGTTATTTAGGAATAACCATACTATAAATGGGGTGAAATATGGAAAACCCAAATAAAGAGAGTTGGGTTCAAGAATTCCCCATACATTATGTATGAATACTTCCTTCACTGTAATATTCTATATAATAACATTAGATTCATTAATTAAATGAAACTTTTATACATGAATATGATTAATTATGATTTTATTAAGTTCTTTTATGGGATTTTGGATGAGTTGTACTATTTAATTTCATCGTTCGAGAGAATTCGTTTTCATGGTTTTCCTATTCGGTTCACTTTTATACATGAATGGATGTTTGTGTAAAATGAGGATAAATATCCATAATTGTTATTAAATGTTATTAATGATATTAAATAATTTTAAGTTATCTTATAATTAAAAAGGTTACATGAAATTATAACGATTCATTTGATAAAATTTAATGATGATCGCTAAAGGTTAATTTGGGGAGTTTTTCGATCATGATAAGCTAATTTTGTTTTATCATTTAGTATTATGTATAAATGTTAGTTCGAAAACATAAAGAGTGTTGTATATTAGAAATTAAAATATGTTTTAAACCATTTAACGGTTTTATTAACATACTTGAAGTCATTTAAGGAAAATGAAAGTGCATCTCCCACAATGTCGGTAAATTGACACATCACGGGTGATAATTTCATTTTTATAACACTATAGTGAGAGAATGGATTTTAATTATGAAGCTCCCATTAAAATGATATAATTATAGTATAGAAAACAAACTGAAGTTATCATGCCATTTTTATGAGGGGAAATTAATATATAATAATAAAATAAAATAAATTGAATGGAAATTTAAAGAAAAAGAGAGGGGATTTACCTCTTAAATTTATCCTTCTTGAGGACATTCTTAGAGCAAGGTATTTGGTCTTTTGATTCAAACAAGAGATATTGGAAGTGTGGAGTGACTAGTGTTGATTACTAGGTATAATTTAGTCAAGGATCATTGCATGAGAGGTTTTAGGATAAGAGGGGGTGAGGGGCAGTATTTATAGTGGATGAGAGGGGTGTTTTCCCATTATTTAATTCATTAGTTTATTATTTTAGATCAAAACTATGAATAGATTTATTATTATCATAAAATGTATTAAAATAATGAAGGAAAGTTATATATTAGGGTGCTTACATCAGTGATGAATGAATGGATAGTGTATTTAGTTTATAATGTATATATACTGTAAATTATCATACTACACTATTCATCAAAAATTCCTGTAATTCAGAAAAATACCAAAAATACACCATAAACATTTTTATATGTGTAGAATTTATAAATGAACCCCATTTTATAAAAATAATTTTCTAAATATTATTTCTTTAATTTTTAATTAAAATCACCTATTTCTTTTAAAATATAGATTTTAAAATTATAACTAATTTTATAACACTTTGGAAAATTAAATAAGGTCACATAAAATTATCCTAAAATAAAAATACATAAAAAAATTAATCTATGAATATATTTTCTTAAAATAAATTTTCTTTTAAATTATTAAATTAACTATAAAATTGTAATTAATTTATTATGACATACAAAATTACAAAAATTTAATTAATAATTTTTAAAACATTAATTTAATTATATTATGATATAATTATACCATTCTATCATTTATATGATGCCTAAATTTCATTTATACTTTCATGGGTGAGGTTACTACTCATTTGGCATGTTTAACATTCATAAGGGTCTTATTATTATTCTTATAGTCAAGTTACTACTTCATCGGTATATCTTCTTTAACTTCTTGAAATGAATTTTGTTTAATTAATTCTTCATTTATAATGTTTTTATTGTGTTATTAATGTGATTTTATTTGGTTATACTATATGACATAATTATAATAAGTGGATTTCATTGATAAAACTTTTGGTCATCACATTATTCCTCCCTTATGAAATTTCTCTCTCAAAATATTATTTTACATACTAAGGTGTAATCAGTTGTGTGTAATTTTCATTCATCTCTTCCTCTGATTCCCATATTTCCTCATTGTAGTTATGGTTTCACCAATATAATTTGACTAGGTGAGTATTCGTTTTGCATAGAACATTATCTATATGATCTAAGATCTTCATTGAATTCTCCTCATAAGAAATATCATTCTCCAATTGTACCACCTATGAAATCAGTACATGTAAAGAATCTGGAATGTACTTCCTTAAGCAGGATACATGGAATACATATTGAACTTTATACAAGGTAGGTTGAAGTTCTAGTTGAAAAGACATAGCTCCAACATGATCAACAATCTTGAAGGGGCTGATGTACCTAGGAAATAGCTTTCCCTTCTTCCCAACATTTAGTACATTCTTTCACATAGATATTCAGAGGAATTATGTGTCTCTAAATTTTATCATATGGTCCCACAAATGATTGTCTACAAATCTTTTTTGTTGAATTTGGGATGCCTCAATGTGTTGTTGAATGGTTTTCACCATCTCCACTATTTATTTGACCATTCTAGGTCCTAGAAGCATACATTCACTAAATTCATCTTATATTTTCAGTGTTCTGTACATTTTCCCATCATGGGGTTTATATGGATCCATTTGGAGTTGGAGTAGAAACTATTATTGTAGGATAATTTGACCTATGGTAGATGTTGGTACCATCCTTCTTTGATGTCTAAAAAACATTCTCTCTAAATGTCTTCTAGTGTTTCAATAGTTCACTCACATTGGCCATCTGTTTTAGTATAATAGACCATACTAATGTTCAGCTCAGTTCTTAGAGAATGTTGGATACTTTTCCAAAACATAGAGGTGAATCTTGGATCACATTCAGATACAATAAATAGTGGTACACCATCCATCCATACAACTTAGTTGATGTATATCTGTTCAAGTTGATCCAGTGAGAAGTCCTCTCAAATTGTAATAAAGTGAGCTGTATTTGTAAGACGATCTACAATAACCCATATAGAATTGTTTCCTCTAGATGTCTTTGGATGTCCAGTGACAAAGTCCATGGTGATGTTTTCTCATTTCCATATTGGTATGGGTAATTTTTACATCATCACTTTAGACTTATTCCTTTCACACTTCACTTGATGAAAAACCAGGCACTTTGATATATATTTAGTGATCTCCTTTTTAATATATTCCAACAAAAAGTTCACCCAAATATCTCGATACATATTTGTGCTCCTTCGGTGAATAAAGAAGGTTGAGCTATGTGCGTCATTCCAAAACTCT
The DNA here is from genome assembly GCA_963277665.1 of Viscum album. NCBI lineage: Eukaryota > Viridiplantae > Streptophyta > Magnoliopsida > Santalales > Viscaceae > Viscum > Viscum album. The sequence goes on from OY728136.1 coordinate 295,028,134, forward strand.
TTATTTATCTCAGGATTGGATGGTAATCATTATCATGACCCAAATCATAAAACACTATCCTCATTGATCTTGAACTTAGTGGATTTCCCATTTCGGAGAGCTTCCCCCCTTTTCTAAATTTTTACATCATTTCATTAGGCGTCCCTTATGTTATCCATAAGAGATGGTAGGGCAATTATTTCAGAAAGGATTGATAATGTTCCTCCCTTAATGATCTCTATATCCAAACTTTTTAATTATATGAAGATTAGATCCTTCTCAATTCTCATCATTGAGAAAGATGTAGCATCCTCTTCACATAGAGCATCTTTCACCATATTTTCCTTACCAGGTTGGTAGTGGATTGAGAATTCATAATCTTTTATGGGATCTAACCATATTCGTAAGTGCATATTAATCTTCTTCTATGTGAATATATATTGGATACTCTTGTGATCAGTATATATCTCATAATTCTACCCATAGATATAATTCCACCATATTTTCAATGAAAATGTCGCAGCTTCCAACTCCAGATCATTCACAGGATAGTTTTTTTCATGTATATTCAAATAACATAAAGAGTAGTCTATAAATTTATAATTTTTATCAGTAAAAAACCTAATCCATTCATTAAAGCATCACTTTATATCAAAAATATTTCTCCACTTTTTAGAAATGTGAGTACAGGTGCAGTGATCAGCCACTTCTTTAGCTCCTTGAATATTTCCTCAAATTCTTCCATCCAGACATACTTCACCCCTTTCCCTATTAACTTAGTCATGTGGCTTGAAAATAATGAAAATTTTGTGACAAAACTTCAATAGTACCCTACTAAACTAATAAAACTGTGTATTTATATCACACTAGAGGGTCTAGGCCATTCCTCAATCACCTTTTTTATGGTTCCATATAATTTCCCCCACTTGTGATCACATTTCCTAAGAATGTGACTTTCTGCATAAAAAATTCACATTTGAATAACTTGGAATACAAATTATCCATCACTAATGTAGCCAACACAATCCTTGTATGTTCTTTATGTTACTCATTTCTCATTGAGTGGATGATAATACCATCAATAAACACTACCAAAAGATTTTCAAGTTAATGTCTAAAGACTATTAATCAAATCCGTAACAATTTTTGGGAATTATTATGTCATAAGGGAATCACCAAAAACTCATAGTTCACATACCTTATATTGAAGTATGTCTTGTGAATATCTTACTTCTTTACCATTAGCTAATTATATCAAGAACAAAGATCCACCTTTGAGAAGTATTGTGCTCCCTGTAACTGATCGAACAATTCATCTATTCTTGGAAGAGGATAATGGTTCTTTATGGTGATCTTATTGAGTTCCCAATAATTGATACATATCCACATTGATCCATACTTCTTCTTAAAAAATATCACCAATTCACCCCATGTTTATGATCTTGGGAAAATTAATCCTTTGTCCAAATTCTCTTACAGCTACTTCTTTAACTCCTCCAGTTTGATATGAGCCATCCTATAAGGACACATTGATATAAGAGTTGCTCTAGTTATAAGTTCTATTGAGAACTCTACCTCAAAATCTCAGGGATTATAGTTAATTCTTTGTGATATAAATTATTTTATTCCATTGTGATATTAATTTTTCCTTGGTTGATAACATCCTTTGTCTCAACCATTTGAGCAAGGTATGCTTTTTTATACGGAATCAACACCCACACCATTGAAGTATTTTCAAAAGAAGATTCATGATCTTCCATTCATTTTTAGAGAATAATGGGATGGACTAGAATATGAAACAATATTTCCTTTTCCTGATAGTTTATATGTGCTCTATATAACAAGATCCAATCCATCCCCATTATAGAGTTGAATTCCACCAAGGAAAGTATTATGAGATTTGTTGAAACAATATTCCCCCTTATGCTGATAAGAGATGATTCCAATACATTAGTTTCAATGATTTCACCACTTATGGTTTTTATAAATATCTCTACTTCATAGTTTTGAGGCTTTGTGTGAACATTTCTCGAAAAAATTTAGGATATTAAGGAATGCTTAGAACCAGAATCAAATTAGATTTTTCCATTTTTTGAATGAATAAAAATTATACCTTTTATTACATCATTATCTTGATCCACTTCTGAATTAGATATGGAATAATACTTGGATTTATACTTTGGTATTGGTGGTTCTTGACGCTGATTACCGTCAAGGACTCGAAGTTTAATGCACTGGCTTGCATAGTTCCCTTTATCCCTATAGTTGTATTATTTGACCATGGGTGGTTATCTCATATTTTACACCACATTATCCTATTTCCACATGTCTTTTTAACATTCTTGAGCTTGGCGGTCTTCTCTCCCACACTTAAAGAATTTCCCTATCCCTTTTGAGGTAGTTCCTATGATGCTTCTTTCCACATTTTTTATGTGTGGGTGGTTGATTTTTCTTTCCACCTTTCCCATTAGATCCTCTATCTTGATACTCTATATTTAATTTTTTATCACCATATCCATGGGAAAATTCTCCAAAATCTATATCCACTCTGACAACACATCGAACAACTTCTTCCTAACTCCTAATGTCTCAAATTACAAGAGACTTTTGAAGGTGTGGTTTTAAACCACTAAAGAATTTATTGGTTTTTCTATCATTTTTTATAACAAAATATGAGGCATACATTGAATGACTTGTAAAAATTTCATCCAATTCCATGATAGATATTTTTTTCCATTTTATTCAGCTATATGAATTCTATCTCCTTTTTATTCAAATAGTTAGAGGGAAATCCTTGTTAAGAAACATTATCTTAATGTATTCCCACTCCATCTATTCAATTTCACTAATCATGTTGGTGTTCTTAATCAAATCCCACCATTTATCAGCCTCTCTATTTAAATTTTAACCAGATAGAGTCACCTTATCTTTCTCAGAACATTGAATAAAAGAAAGGATATTCTACTTTGATTTGGCCCACTATTCTATAACTAGTGGATCTGAAGATCCACTAAACATCAGTGGTCATTGCCACATAAAACACTCAATAGCCAGTTGCTCCATCTTAGGTGAAAGAGGAAATTCCAAATTATTCAGGTTGTTGTTCATAATATAAGATAGTTGAGTAATAATTGCCATAAAATTTTTAACTCCAGCTCCCAAAGCATTAGGGATGAAATTTTAGAAATTACTGCATTTCCCCTCACATGGGTTACTAGCCTGATTTCTCTTGGTTCCTGCCATTTTCTAAAATAGAAAAGGTTGGAGAAAAACATATGTTAACAATTCATGAATAAATAATTTATTCCTTTGTGAATTTATGTCTAAAGGCATATATTGTGGGATGCCTATGTTTATCATTTTCTAAAACCAAGCTTCTTGGGTGCTCACTTATACTTTTTCTCATACTAAGCATTTTTCACTAAGGTTCTCTAATCTTAACTCCAAAATTAATTAAACATTTCTATGATACCGACTATAGAGACCATGCTTTTCTTACAAGTCTTATTGCATCATTTTAAAGAAAAATAAGAAAAAATAATTACACAATGAGGATACAAAGGTTCAGTGACATTTGAAAATTAATACTATACATAACATTCACAAAATAAAACATAAACATTTATTTAATTCTTCTTCTCTAGATTCATATTGTCCCATGAATTCTTCTTATTACATGTAATAACCTAAGGATATACATCCAAAAGGGGTGAGATGAAATCCTAGTAAGAGGATAGATAATAAAATGAAACAATATAACATGGGGTGAGCATAATGACAACGTAGAGATAGTATCATAATCATGAGAGGATTCATTATGAAAATGATTGAAATGTGGAAATGCATAAAAATAAAACATTATATCTTAGTGGTAAACAACCACACATATTTGTGAAAAAAACTAGCATTATTTTCAAACGTATTTAAATTTAGTCATGAGATACATCACATTAACCAAATAATTAGTGTGATATATAATTTTGGGTGCACATGAAACATTATAACATTAACATTGGTATATATATTTTTGGGTGCACCTGTCACATCATAACATTTACATTATCATGGATGCCACATAGAACATATATAAATATTGAGCATAAAATAACCCATGGAAGGGAATGGGTTTAATTTCATAAAAATACATGAATAAACTTTGGGTTCCCAAATGAAAAATGGAGTTACATACTTGAATCATCAACCTTAAAGAAACAATCTCGATAAGTAAAAGGTGTGTTTTTTTAAAGAATAGAACTTTTGGAAAAGATTTTTTTTATCATAGACTCAAGTAGAAAAAAATATATCCCATAAAGTTTAATATAATGATGATGAAATTATATTTAGGAATAACTATTTTGGAAATGGGGTGAATGATGGAAAACCCAAATAAAGAGAGTTGGGTTCAAGAATTACCCTTACCCTGTGTACGAATACTTCCTTCATTTTAATATCCTATATAATAACATTATATTCTTTAATTAAAATAACATTTTATACATTAATATGATTACTTATAGTTTTATTAAGTTATTTTATTGGATTTTGTATGAGTTATAGAGTTTAATTTCATTGTTTTGGGGACCTTCGTTTTCATGGTTTTCCTGATTAGTTCACTTGTATATATAAATAAAAGATTTTGTAAAATAAGGATAAATATACAGAATTTTAATTATATAATATTAATTATATTCCATAAGTTTAAATTATCTTATAAATAATTTTTTATATGGAATAAGGATGAATCGTTATATAAAAGTCAATGATTCTCGCTTTAGGTTAATTTTGTCAGTTTTTCGATCATGGTGAACTCGTTTTTGTTAAATCATTTTGTATTATGTATAAATGTTAGTTCCAAAATATAAATAGGAATTTATAATAAAAATTAAAACTATTTTAAACCATTTATTATTTTTATTAACATACTTGATGTAATTTCAATAATATAAAAGTACATTGACCACGATGTCAGTAAATTGACACATCACGAGCGACAACTCCATTTTTAAAATACAAGAGACAGAGGGTATAGTTTAATGATGAATCATACACTAACATGATATATTTATATTATATCAAACATAATAGAGTTATTATTCCATTTAGATGAATGAAGGTTAGGATATAATAATAAAAAATGAAAATTGAAAGTAAATTATAATTAAATGAGAGAGGATTTACCAATTGAATTAATCCCCCTTGAGAACCTCCTTACGAAATAATTTTTTGCCTTTTAATTATAATAAGAGATTAAGGAAGTGGGGTAGGGACTAGGGAAGAGTATTGGATTTAATAAAGGCAATTATAAAATATTGAGATGTGTTAGGAGAAGAGGGGGTGAAGATGGCATTTATAGTGGAGGAGAGGGGTGTTTTCTCATTATTTAATATATTACTTTATTATTTTTTATCAAGAATATTAGTAGTTTGAAAATTATCATAAAATATATTAAAAAAATTAATATAATTTCTAGATTATGGTTCTTACATCAGCAATTACTCAATAAATAGTGTATTTAGCTTATAATGTATATATACTGTGTATTTTACTATTCATCAAAAATTCAAGTATTTTAGAAGAATAAAAAAAATTAACCCTAAAAATTCTTAGATGTATAGAATTAAAAAATTAATTCAATTTTATAATTCTAATTTTTTAAATATTGTTAATTTAATATTTAATTAAATTCATCATTTAATTGGAAAATACAGATTTTAAAATTATAAATGATTTAATAATACTTTGAAAATTTACTTATAGTCTCATAAAATTATCTTAAAATCAGAAGACAAAAAAACATTAATATTTGAATATATATTATTAAAAAAAATTATAAATTATGACTTTAATTATAAAATTATAATTTCATAATTATGAGTTACAAAAAAATAATGAATTAAATTTTTTTGAAACATTTATTTACTTTGATTATTATATAATAATACTATTATTTCAATTATTTGATTCCTAAATTTTATTTCTACTTTCACGGGTGAGGATATTATTAATTTGGTTAGTTTAATATTCATAAGAGTCGTATTACTATTTCTAATGTCAATTTATTGTTTCATCGGTATATGTTCCTTAACTTCTTCAAATGACTTTTATTTAATTAATTCTCCATTTATAATGTTTTAATTGTGCTTATAGTGTGATTTTATGTGGCTATACTATATGACATAATTATAGGAAGGGGATTTTATTGATATACCTTTGGGTCATTACGAATGCCACCTATATTCATAGGTGGCTATAATGATTCATGAATGCTCAATCTCGTGCCATTCCATCCATGAGAAAAATATCATAAAACCATCTCATCACACAACATGTACCTAACCCAATATTAAAATATAATTCAATCATAATAACACACACCAAGAAAAAAAATCCCACCCTGTGTGAATTTGGTTTTCCCTCATACATGGGTTAGATACTGATAAGAAAAAATTCATTTCTAAGGCCCAACGCATCATAATTTCCCATTTACCATCCACAAATAGTATGGTATAGAAAACAACTACTCTGATACCACTTTGTAATGTCTCAAACCCATATCCACTAATCGGTGCCCTAATCCAGGACGCCATATGACCTCAAGAATGCCTCCTTGTATTCCATAGGTTGCTGCCAAATAGCGAGGGTCTGATAAATCATGTGGGGAGTATATACCCACTTTTATAGAGTAACCCACAGAAGATGAATTATGAAATTAAAGAAATAATAGGAAATAAACTAGAAAAATCCACTACAGACCATTTTCCAAAAAGAGTACATCCACAAATAATGATAAATATTCCAGGTCATTACTAACAATGCTAAAAGTAAAGATAACCCAAAATAAAGACAAACAGCTAAAATCCCAAACTAGGTACTTACTCAATGTCTGGATCCTCATCCATGCACATCTCAATCCCAACTCATTTACCTATCATAGGTACTTTTCCATTGTTCTTACCTACAATAATGATGTTTTCTCAGGTACCCAATGGTGTCCTGAGTAGTGTGTGAGTACAACTAAGTAGGCCACCACCAATGGTTTCTACAAAATATCTAATCTAAATAGATAGTTAATGGAAGTGCTAAATAAAAGAAACGATAAAAAAAAGACAACTTGGGTGACATTAGTTAATAATTTTTTCTTTAACAATTTCTATCATTATTTCTATTTCCATCACATATACCTTATTTATTACTAAGTCCATTATAATCACATGTTACATGGGTTAGGCATTTACACCTTTTACATAACTACCTAAGTCGGTCATTTATCTTGCATAAGGGAGTAAGTCAAGTTCCATATCTCACTAGGGATAAACATTTCTTAACTAATACATTACACTTAGATTAGAGCCTCAGTCTAGGAAGCCTCATCCAATGCATCTGTTAAGGGCATAGACCCTTAGTCAGACTCGTAAACCCATGCATTCCAGGGGTGGGGTTTTGAACCTTTGTCCAACCCAACCCATGGGCATATAACCTAAATTAAATAGCCCACATACCATCAAGGCATTTCATAATCTATTTTCAATCAATGCACATAACATTTAGAATTCACATTTCAATCAAAACCTAATTTTTCAATAAGACTTAACCCATTATCATATTTAACATTTACTTAGCATAACCCATTTAACCCTTTTCCCATTTTATACCTTAACACTTTTAGCATAATCATAAATTTACTATACATTATCAAATTTAAAATATTCATAAATCCAAGTTCATTAAGCCATTAAACAAATTTAAAAACATACAAGTATTTACACATTTGACATGTTCAAAAATTCTCATATATTAACCCACTAATTCATATACAGTTTATAAGGTGACTAGCACAATCACTTTATTTCCTCTAACCCACTTCATATCAATCCAAACAATACCTTATGAAATTATCACGGTCTAGACATAACCTTCAATATTCCATTTTTAACTCAACTATCATATCAACATGTTTATCATGGTCTCTGCCTTAATATAAGAAACCAATACAGTTAATATTACAAATTTCCAAGTTTGGGAATGTTGGAACACCCCATGGGTGGCCCTAAATCAGTTTAGGAAACCACAATGAATCTAAAATAGATCTTGAAGGGTTAAAATTGTCATTTAGCAAAGCACTTTACCAAATATTAATCTAGGAAACAAATACACAACAAGAGGGGAGCAATATAAAAACCAAACATGCACAAATGAATAACAAATCTATTGTTTATAATTTGTTGAACACCTACCTAGAATCTAAAGATTAATGCACCCTTAACCTTATCCTAAAATCTAGATTCAATAACCCTCTCAATCCCCACCAATGATTTTTTTTTTGAAAAAAATAGGGTTTTAGGGATTCATAGGGAGATGAATAGATTTACAAGCCCTAGTCTAGAACAGATAAGAAATAGGGGTGTTAGAGTTACTTGAAACATCAATATTCAACAGATGGTGCTCCAAATAGCCTAAAATCGATAGAGAACGGTCCATGGGATGCTTTAAAGAGTTTGGTTCGTCAGTTGGGTTCAAAAGGGGGATAAATGGGGATAATATTTGGTGAGATAATTAAAATGAAAAGGGGTATTTTGGTAATTTTATACTTTTTAATAGGGTGTACCATTTGAGCACATAGTTTTTCAAACCATGTGCCTACCACTATTCTAGAGGAGTTTAGTCACATGGTTTCTTGGTTAGATCCACATGGTTTGAAAAACCATTCTCCAACCATGCAGACTACCGTTGTCCGAGTTTGCACGATTTTTCCTTCACCTTTCACAGTTTTACATAACCATGCCCCCTCCTCTGAGTTAGCACGATTTGAGAACCGGGTTATCACTAACCATGAACCAACCATGCAGAATTAACTGGATGGATAAATTCCATTTCCTTTCATGTCTCGAACCCCTATAACACCCTCAAAACTTCTCATACACCCGATAAACAATCCATTAAGCAAAAGTAATAGATTTACGCCAAAATTTAAACAAGGACATACCTCCAGGAAGACTGGGATCTTACATAATTAGTAAAACACCACCAACGGTGTCTAGATCAATCTAATCTATGAATATAAAATGAACAGTATGCCAATAATATAAAATTAAAGGCATAATAAACAATTAAATACATCATATCGGGTTCTTCATGGGATTCCCATCCAACTCTACCTGCTTTAACCGAATACGGATGTCTCTAAAACAAGGTGAACATATAAAACTATGATACAAGTAATAAAGGGCCAAACAAATAAATTATCACGATATGGACCTTTCCCAAGCATGTCATTTGTATTTGAGGATGCATCCCTAGAATTCCAGTGGGACATTCTTATTATTTAATTTATATCCTTCATTTTAATTTAAGAAGAGGTGTCATGAGCCCATCCAAGGTGGTCCAGAAGGATTCCTAAGTATCTCTCAAGGGGATCTATAAATTTATATTACCATAATAGTCTATCCAATTTGATCCATAAATAGAATTCCAAATATCACTCTCGACATGGCAGGATGAAAACCCTCTGAGCTGATCCCTAGTATCTCACATTGGGGACTGAGTATCACCCATTACCTGGTGTAACCATCAATCCACTGATCTCATCCATGGTGTCTCCCCTAGGGAATATGTATCGCTCACATTAAACTAAGGTAAATGGGTGGTGATCCCATCTATGTATAACTGGTATCACTCTCTATGTGTATTCAATTCCTAACAAGTCTCATTTATAAAGCAGGATGAGCTCGTCCAAGGAATCCTTAAGTCAGAACCATTTTATTTATCCCCGTATAGTATAAAAGTAATCTAGTTATCAAAAACTCATATTATTTAACATGTAATATTAATTAGGCTATTTTTTATGTTTTCTAGTTCCTTTAATTAATAAATTCAAGCTATTTAATAAAAAAGGTCCTCAAACATGGCCTAAAATCATAATCAATTAATTTTACATTATGATATATATTTATTATAAGGTAAAACACACCTAATATGTGTTTTAAACCATATCATGAAAATTATAGGTATACCTTTTAGGAGAGGCGTCCCAATAGGGGTGGCTCGTGTCAGGGTGATCACCCAAAGTGTTTATTTTCTACTAACTAGGACCTTAAAGGCCTATAAAACCATTCAATTTTAATTTATTAAACATTTTATAAGAATTTTCCAAAAAGTATGACATGTGGAACAATAATGAATAATATAAAAGCACTATGATTAAGGGAAATAAACTATACCACCTTCCTTAGATTCATATACAAACACTCATCAATTGTCATCCTTTGATTCAAGCTATAATGAGAGAAAAAAGAAATGTGGGAAAAAACCTAAAAATATGCTATATCATATTGCACTAAAATAACACAAAAGACTGTAAGATAAAAGAGTATATAAAATAATAATATTAGGGAACTTGTAACACCTTTATTTTTTATGAATTATTATTTTATAATAAATTAACATTATTTGATGGATTTCATTACATGTTACACAATGTTAATATTTCTTTATACACAAAACAATGATTAAACTGTGCTACATGAAACACTTAGATTAGTTTTTGGAACACACAACACTATTTTTGACTTTTTTACATAAAGTTTCAAGTTCTTTCATTAGCTTTCATTACACACAAGACCTAGTTTTACAGAACTATAATATACTATTAATATTATAATTAAAATTTTATTAAAGTTATAACCTAGTCATTGGAATGAAAAAATATTAATAACATTAAAAAAATTATGAATATATTGTTTACTAAAGTTTTTTAAAATGAATTCATTGGTTATAAATTAATTATAAATGATAAAATCGTGGACAATTGAATATAAAGTAAGTGTTTTTATTAAAAAAATTTATTTTTATGCTAATAAATGCATTGTATATTAATAATTTAAATTAATCACTATTAGTGAGAGAACGTAATAAAATAAATATATTATAAATTCAACCAGAGGTTTTTCCATTCATCCAATAAGTTTTATAGGCATAAAATAAGAACATGTCCAATTTTCGGAAAAAAAAAGTTGTTTTATTCTTAAAGGTAGTTTTACCACCTTTTAATGGAATAATTTTTCTAAATATAATTTTTGACCCATTCATATTTTTTATTTTAAAAAAAATTATTTTTGAAATATTAAAATCATAATTTATTTTTTGTGAATTTTTGGTACATTTCGAAGAAGGTTCATTTTTAATGAATAATGAAAAACATTGAATTTTAATTGAAAACTACATTTTCATCTAATTTATTTATATAGTTAAATTAAATTTTAAATTTTTTTTAACGTATATTTATAAAAATTATGAATATATTTATACAATTTTGGTCATTTTAATTAGTATCATTTGGAAATTTTATACAAAAACATTTCATAATTTTAAATGTTTTTCACTTTAATGACTCATTGTTTCATCCTATCTAGGAGATTATTTTAAATTAATTTCGACCACTTATGATATTGGAATTCATAAAAATTTATTCCATATTTATAATAAGAAAATTTTATAATTTCTAATATAGACTAACTAAATTTTTTTACCAAAAATATTTGTGAATACCGTTAAAATTTTATTCAATGATTAAGAGAAAAATGTTCTTACTAAGGGACTAAACTTTATAATTGGAGACGAAAATGAAATATAAATGTGTAAAAACCCCATTTAATGGAAATATTTATCCCATTTGCATTAATTTCTATAAAATTTACCATTATTGGAGTAATGTGATGCCCGGTATACCTCTCAACAGTGTTTAACTTTTTGTATTTACAAGATTGCCACTCATCTTCCACTATAAAATAGAACTCGCCACTTTCACTTATTCAAAAACTATAAAATACTTTGAATAATAAAATAGATACCAAAATAAGAAAAAAAATCCCTCATATAATTCTATATGTCTCAATTTGGGCATAAAGAACACCAAAGAAGTCATTTTTTGCAAACCAAGAGGAGTTACCTGAAGAAGTGGTACATTCTTTAATGAGAACTTTTGTTTAATTTATTTCTCTTAAATTATTCTTATTAAATTATTATATAGTAAAATAATTGTACAAAATGTAATTATATGTTTAAATGTTATGGTTTTGACCGACACCTACAGACACTTCCATCAAATGGGATACAGAATCATCATCTGTGTGGACGTCGAACAACCACCTCGTGAACTGATGTTGTTCGTTCTTCCAGTACCACATTTCAAGGTTAGGAATCCTTATTAAAATACTAATTTTATATTATATATATTATTTTTATTATTTTTTATGATTCTCTAATTTTTTATAAAATATACCTTCATGTCTTCCATTTTTGTGAGAATGTGATAATAATGTTTGTGGACGTGTGGACTACCGCCTCCTCAAAGCAATATGATTTATTCACACTTTAAATGAAATATATTAAGGATATTTTTATCGAACATAAAATATATTTATGAAATAAAAATTCTAATTTAATGGAAATATATATATACATCATTTACATTTCTTTCTTTCAACATGATAAGAAAATGGAAACATCCTTCATGCATAAATACGGCTTATCGTCTCCATCAACGGTGCATTTCATTTCCTATTTATATAATTTATAGATTATTATAAATACATATATAATGAATATATATGATATTAATATAATGTTTTACATTATTAAAATAGTAAAATTATTATCTAAGTAAGAAGAGTAAGAATAAAAATTCAAAACATGTATGAAAAAATAATATAGTTATACCCAAAACATAACATTAACATGGAATTGTTTTAACAATGGGTAATATAAAGAAAAAAATAAATCATATATGGTATTAAATGTATTAATATGGTTCATTTATATATGTATAATATATAAACATTTATTATAAATTATTTTTTAATAATTATGAAGAGATTCTGGTGTTAATGTAAGGGAACTTCATTTCACTTTTTATATTTGTTAGATGCATGCCATATTCACCACTCGAATATTTTTATGTGGTGTATATAATGCTCTATTTCATGTTATATTATTAATTTTATTTATTTAATTATATAAAATTTTTCAATTGATTTTATTCTTACATGGAGACTATGATTCAAATGTTACTTAAGTAGTAAGGGGATTTCTAGTCTAACTTTTATTTGTTCGAGGATTATGCCATATTCACCGCTCATTTATTTTATGTGTTGTACATACCATACATTATTGTATTCTATTATTATTATTCATAAATTTATGGGTATTTAAATATAAATTTTATGATCTCTCTTTCATTAGGTTTACGGTTCAAAAATTAGAAAATCGGTAAAGTAATTTTGTCTCAATTTTCCTTCTTTGAGACACATGTTATGGTATGCACCTATAGTTTTTTATGGGGTGTATATACTACCTTGTGACATATTGTTTCATAAAACTCATTATTTTCAGGATATATAAATATTTATTTTAGTTTATTCTCACATTTCTATTATGATTCAATGTTAACAATGTGGTAAGAGTTTATTTTTACAATCTCTTCGTTTATCTGGATTGTTTATGAGTATGCCTCCATTGATGAAGTATTCTGATCCATTTCTCCGAAAATATCATTAATTTTATTATATAGTGATTATTAATGATATACTCAAGTAATCATACAATTTTTACCATATTTGGTACTTATGATAATTAGTAAAATGTTTTTTGGAAAATCAGACCTTATCTCACTATTCAATCCAAAATATGTTTTTATTCCAAAAAAATGATTTCTATTTTCTTCAATAAATTATTTTTAAAAATGATATTTTAGGATAATTTTTATGGAAATTTATTTATTTTTATATCTATTTTTAAAATATATTTAAATGATGTACTCATATTCCTTTATAAGTTTCAACAGTCACTTTCAAAGAAAATAATGGATTCAAAAAAATTGTTTTAAAAATCATTTTTCAAAGAGGAAACAATATTTTCCTCGAGAAATGTTTTAAATGAACCTTTAAAAATTATTTTTCACTTAATATTAAATCCTTTTATATAGTTTATGATTTATTGTGGATATATGATCCAAGGAAACCATCTTTATTCTTTCATTGAATGGTTTATGTTTATGATGACAAGTTACTCATGAAACATGTTTCTCTTCTATAGGTTATACCATGATAAAACACATATGAATCCCATTTAATTTCATAGGTTATTATATGATGAAATTATTGTAATAATTGTATCTTTTCAATAGGTTATCATAATATGATGTTTTTATAATACCCATATCTTTTCATAGGTTATTATTCATGAATTTTTATGATATTTTGGAAAACATATGTATAATTTCATTATGTGATGGGTGGGACCTATATCTCCCTATAATGAATTCAGAAATGATAGATAACTCATTATTATATATGTTATGCATGGACCAAATTTCATGGTCATAATATTATACATAGACCTACCTTTCCTCTCTATAATGTTCTGTCTGAACCTGATTACATGTTCACAATGTTATGCATGAACATGATTACATGTTCACAAGATTATTCATGAACCTGATCACATATTTAAAATATTATGTATGAACTTGATTATATGTTCATAATGTTATTTTTTAACCAGCTTACATTTTCATAATGTTTCTTGTGAACCTAATTACAAGTACAAAAATGTTATTCATGAACCTGATTAGATGTTCCCAATGTTATGTGTGGACCTGGTTGCATGTCCGAAAGTTTATTTTAGGTATTTATTTCATATCATTAACTTAATTAGGGATATTTTCCCTATTTTTACATGTTTACAGTGTAATAAAGTTATATTTATGATACAATTCTATGCATTATTTAAATTTTATGTTTTCATGACCCTTGTTATTTGATTATCTTATTATTCATTTCATATGAACTATGAATGATTATTCCATGACTCTTGATTATGATCTTTGATATGCAGGGTATGATATTCTATTATTATGATCATTTCTCATACCCTTATCCTCATGATTATGCTTATATATATCCCTTTTGTACCCTTATTGAGCATCTGATCTCACCCTTACTTATGTTTCCTAACCCCAGGTTATGAAAAAAAGTTTTAAGTAGGAGTAATTAAATGGGAATATCTTTATGGGAGATGTTGAATATATTTCTCAAAATTAGAAGAATGTGTTCCAATTATCCAATGAAACAAAACTATTATGGTCATCAGGCATATAATTTTGTAATGGGCAGAATATTAATCTAAAATGATGTAATTTCCATACATGTTGATCCTGGGTTTCTATAGTTTTATAAAATGATATGTTTATTCAACCATTAAAAAAATGATGAGAAAAGTTTAGTGAGAAACCTAGATATATTTATAAAGATATTTATTGGGATGTCTCTAAGGATAATTCCCATGCCGATTCAGATTTTAAGAAAAAGACCTAGAATATTGGTAAGGGATTGATAGAGTGGTTTCCAAGAAATTGCTTCCCTTCCTAGACACTATAGGTGGATTTATTATGGGAACATATAGATGTTTGGAATATAACGAAAAAAAATAAAGTCACTGAAAGGGAAAATGAAATTTTTATTTAACATAATGGATGAGAATAATGACATCCCTAGGGTATCATCGACTTTAAAATTCTTTAAATGTGGAATGTATGGGATTTATTGAAATTGATTTATTAGGGGAAATCTTATGAAGTAAATAGGAATGGTTGTAAGAGAAATGGTATTGTTTTTTATGATGAAGAGACCATGAGTGACATTTAAAAGGTATGTTATTTTATAATATTATTGTTTATAAGCATGATTAAGATGAGTATACATGATTCATATTTCAAATTTATAGAATTAATTATAAAAGAATATAATAATAAAGTTTATTTAATGGATTAATGAAGATTTGGAATAATCAATGTATTAATTTATTATAATTAAAGGATTTTTTTCTATGAATCATAAAGTATATATGGATTTTTTGTAGACGTTTTTCCATTAATTATTCTCAAGAATATTTTAAATGATATTGATGACCTAAAAAGTTTATTAAATCAAAAGGTTAAATTAAGGGAAGGTAACCCTTAACATGTTCCTAATGATGTGAAAATTATATTTACTATGAATAAAGATATGATGACATGGATAAAGTAAATATATAGTATTTTTGATCTTTTAATTGATAATTGTTTTTGAAAAAGTGGTTTATTATATCATTAATAATGTTTACACCATTTTTGGATTTTAGGAATATATCAAAAAATATTTCGATAAAGGAATCATGCATGTTTTCAATAATGATTTATTGTAATTTAGGTTATTACCATGTCTCAAGGGAGTGCATGATGATAGTATTCACTTGTTTGGTATGTGACAAACATGAGCTAATTTATGATATATGGGGGATCAATATTAAAATTATTTTGAGTAATTTAGTGACCTTATTTCTAAAGTTACGAATTTTCATATTTCTAAGGGTTTTGAGGTTAACCATTTATGGAATGGTTTAAGATAAAATTTGGATGAGGTTTCATATATTAAAGTATTATCTCACTATATAAGTATTTATACATATTGGATAACTTTTTCTTACCATTTTTTGGGATGTTAACTAAATACATATAGAATTAATTATCATTAGATTTATGAATCTTAGAATCTTTTATTTCTTCAAAAATGAAAAATTCACCTCCATTCCCTAGAGTAAGAGATAAATTGGGAATTCACCAAGAAAAAACTATAGAGAGATATTGTGTATATGGAATGGAATAAAGTCAAGTAATAATATATTATTGTTAAAAAATATTCCACTCTTAGAAATGGATCTTGAAAAGAAAATATTATCCTAGTTCCTTCATTTCGAATGAATCAAATTTTCCCTTCGATCATAAAAAATTTATTATTTTATGATAATTAACTTTCTTTTTATCATCCACTTATGATGATAAATGTCTTATATTACTCCCCATTAGTATTTTAGTGTTAGTTTTCTATTATATTCTTTGGTTTTTACTTTCCATATATGTTCTCCTATGTGGATACTTAGTTATGAGTTTCTTTGGGTAACTGTTATGTTTACAAATTTTCATTTATAAAGGAAATTTCTGTATTCATTTTTATAATGTGGGTTTCTATAAAATGAACTTTCATGTATTAAACCTTTAATAACCCAAATTAATTTTTATGGATATATTAATTTTAACATGTGTATAATATAACCCCCCTAGTTTTTATATATTGTTCTTTTTTAATAAATTTAAATTATTTGATGGCTTGCATTGCACGCTAAACCATGATAAGATTTATTTATACACATCATTAATATTAGACTGTTCTATATGAAACATATATATTAATTTTTGGTACATGAATCATTATGTTTGGATTCTATTACACACAGTTTCATGTTCCTTTGATATATTTCATTACATGCAAGACTGATATTTACCGAGCTATAATATCCTATTAATATTATAATTAAAATATTATTAACGTTATCACCTTACTGTAGGAATAGAAGATATTAATAAGATTAACTAAATTATGAAACTATGGTTTACACATGTTTATAAAATGAATTCATTTTTTATCAATTTATT
Organism: Viscum album; assembly: GCA_963277665.1. Lineage (NCBI taxonomy): Eukaryota > Viridiplantae > Streptophyta > Magnoliopsida > Santalales > Viscaceae > Viscum > Viscum album. Next base: position 295,045,637 of record OY728136.1, read on the forward strand.
ATAAATAAAAAAAATCAAGTCCAATGGAATATAAATTATTTTTTTTATAAAAAACTATTTTTACCCATAATGTTGTTTTATCTAAATAAATTAAATTAATCATTATTGTTGAGATATCTTAATGAAATTTTTATATTAAAAATTCAAAAAAAGGTCTTTAAATATATCTAATATGTTTTATAGGAATAATGTAAGAACAAATACATTTTGAAGCACAAAAGGTTGTATTATTCTAAAAGGAATTTTTACCACCTTTTAATGCAATACATGTTTTAAGACTAATTTTGGACACTTATAATTTTTATTCGATAAAATAAACTTCAATTTTTTAAATTTTAAGATAAAAAATTTCATTTTAGTGAATTTTTGGTACTTCTCTAAGAAGTTTTATTTATTGATGAATAATGAAAAAATTGAATTCTATTTGAAAATATATTTTTTTCATATAATTTATTTATATAGTTAAATAATTTTTCAAATTTTTATTAAAGTATATATATATTATTTATAAATCTATTGATTCAATTTACTTCATTTTAAACAATTTCACATTGCAATTGGATATAAAAACACTTCTAACTTTTGAACATTCTTCTCTTTAAAAACTCATTGTTCATATTGTTCGCTGAATTATTATATATTAATTTACACCAATAATTTGTTGGAATTTTTAAAAATGGATTCCATATTGGTAATAAAAAATTATTTATAAATTATAATAGTTTAAACTTAAAATTTTAACAAAAATATTTGTCAAGACTATAAAAATTAAATATAGTGATTAAGAAAAAAATAAGTTTACTAAGAGACTAAACCTTATCGTAAGGTGTAAAACAACCTATAAACATGTCATAAACCCTTTTTATTCATATATTTCAACCATTTCCTTTATTTTATGAAACATTGAACATTATTTTAGGAACATTATGCAAGCGATACCTCTTAATAGTTTTTACCTTTTTGTATTTAAAAAATGCCACTCCACTGACACTTTAAAAGGGAACTCCCCCCAGTTAATCACGCATATAAATCCATTTGTATCATCCCAATTATTAACAAATTATATCCCAAAACCCTCATATTATCCTATAATCCTCACTTTGGTCATAATGAAAACAAAGGAAATCATTTCGTGCAAACCAAGATGAGTTACATGTAGAAGAGGTTACATTATTCAACGAGCACATTTGTTTTATTTCTTTCTCAACCCCATAAATTCATAGTAATACATGATTATATAATAACCTAAATATCATAAATATACTGATTTTTTAAGGGTTTTACCTACACCTACATATACTTCCATCAAATGGAATATGCAATCATCAATCATATATACAGCGGACTATCACCTCGAGAACCGATGTCATTTGTTCTTCCACTACCACCACTAAAGGTTGGTAATAGTGGGGTAATTTATATATTTTTTATGATATATATGATATCACTATTCATCTGTAAATTTTATATAACACATACCTTCATGCTTTACCTTTTTATTGTGTACAATAACATCATTTTTAGATATGTGGAATATCATCTCCTCAAAGCAATGTGATTCATTCACACTTTAGATGGAATGTATTATACATGGTATTATTAAAAATATGTAATATTTATGACATCATAATTATACTATAATTATAATATACATTAACATAATTTAATTTTATTTCCTTCAATATGATTGCAAAATGTAATCATCGTTCTTTCGTACGTACGACCTACCATCTCCATGAACGGTGTATTTCATTTTAGATTTCTATATTTTAAAGATTATTATAAATAAAAATATAATGAATATATATGATATTATTTACATGGTTTAAATTTTTAAAATACGTAAATCATGATCTAAGTAAGAGGAATAAGTATGAAAAGTCAAAACATGCATGAAAAACAAAATGGTTATTACCTGAAACATGACATTAACATGGAATAATTAGTAAAGGATAATATATAGTCATAATTAAATAATATATCATATTATATGAATTAAAATTTTTATTTTATAGATTTATAATAAAATTATATTTATTATACATGAGTTTTGAACTTGTACCATGTGATTCATGACTTAAGGTACGTTAATTTTATCTCACTTTTTATATCCGTGAGATACATGACATATTAACTACTAGATTATTTTATGTGGTGTATGTAAAGACATATTTTATGTTATATAATGAATTATATTTATTTAATGATATTAAAAGTTTCAATTTATGATATTAGTTCATGTGAATCATGATTCAAAAGGTACTCAAGTAGTAAGGGTATTTCAAGTATCACTTTTATTTCTTCAAGACTTGTATCAGATTCCTGACTCATTTATTTTGTGTGGTGTATATACTTCCCATAAAAATATTCTTTGATTCAAATAATTATATTTATTGGTATTTAAAAATCCAATTTATTATATATCTTTCATGTAGTTTGTGGTTCAAATATTACCAAATCGGTAAAGTAATTTTGTCTCAATTTTCCTTCATTGAGACACATGTTATGTTATGAACCTATAGTAGTTTATGAGGTGTGTATAATTCCATTTTAGATGTTGTATCATGAAAATATTTTTCTTCATGAAATTTTAATCTTTATGTAATTTTATTCTCTAATGGGGATTATGATTCAAAGTTATTAAATTGGTAAGAGTATATTTTTTCAATCTCATCATTTCTCAAGATTATTTACAATTATGATTCCATTGATGAAGTCTTCTGATCTATATCTCAATAACTCTCCTGAAATTTCTTATTCTATGATTATTAATGATATATTCATGAAATTTTACAATTATTCCACTATTTTTATCTAAATAAAATTAATAAAAAAATTATTAAATCTGACATTATCTCAAACTTTGTGTAACGCCCTGACCCCAGCTACCCAGAGTCGGTGCATTACTTCGTAACATTGGCATGATCACAAAAGATCAAGTCTCTAAAGACCGATTAGTTTAGTAGCCTTGGAAACACTAGATACATAAGTAAACGTTCCATTACATCATAAAGTGAAAAACTACAATAACAAAGTCTCCATAGTCCACACTCATATCCTCTTCTCACAATCCCTGCAGGTCATTCATAAAATACTTATTCACATCCTGGAAAATATTAAAACATTGAAAGGGGTGAGCTCAGATGCTCAGTAAGGATAACAATATAGCGGAAGCTTTCATCAATAAACATAAACATTTAAGGCAATGTATAACTAAAACAAAAGCCTTTTAAACTTGAACTTCAACATAATATGGAAAAAGTAAAATGAGATAATGCCATTCACTTCTTCACATGGATATTCTACTGGTCAAATAATCACATGAAATATCAATAACCACTTTCATAATGAGGGAATGTATAATGCCAGACATTCTGAAACACTTTGTCAAGGCCTCGACCAAGACGTCTAAAATGATTAAGGCCTCGGCCAAAACCATAAATCAAATTGGGAAAGGGCCTCGGCCAATTCCACGTCTAGTTGTCTCATGAGACCTACCGATGCATCAAGGAGCTATAGCGGGCGCCACCCGTCACTTATTAAGTCCAATACATTCCTCATATGAATAGGTTTAAACATATCATAAACCATAACATAATCGTATCACATAAAACATGCATAAAGGAAACATAACATTTAAACATTTAAATCACAAGATATCAATACAATACATTGATATAATAAAAAATATTTCAAAACCATTTTCAATACCAAAATGAAAGAAAGTAAAAACTTTTTATTTATTTTTCATTAAAAAAATGATGGCCTGTAGAGGAAGCCGAAACTCAAATAATGGTCACGGCGGCGGAGAAATCGTTGTCGCCGCATAAGTACGGAAAGAAAAAACATTCCCTTTTGTCGTTAAGCAAAACGCTTCGTATAAAAAATATTCCTTTGGAATAAACGTAAAATTCAAAGGGGTTTATACACCGTATAAAAGAAAATTGTGTATAAAACCAAATATGCCTCAATGAAAGGGGATTGAGACGAAGTCCTTAAAAAGATCATTTTTTTAAATAAAGTACATATATAATGTGTATTCACTATAAGTACACATAAATAATGTAAAAATACAAGATAGGACATAATAATATCATGACATAATTTGAAAGTAGGATATTAACCCAAAGAATGGAAATTGGGTTAAGAAGTTCCCTTACCTTGCGTCTTGTCCTGACTCGACCATTCTTTAACCTCCTGAATAATAAACTAGAGTTAATTTATATTTACTTAAGAACCTTTTTGATGTTCATTATTCCATTTATATCACTTATTACCATGTTATGAACATTATTTAATTATTTATGTTAATAACGGTCGTTTTGTCGATCTTTGGTACTTGAGTCAAAAATAAACTTCTTATAATTACAAGTTGTTCATGTGGTGAAATATCCATTATATCCAGAATTATATTCATGATGTAGATATCATATATATCATATATATACATTATATACATTCATTCATAATGTCACGTAACATTTAGAGGTAAGAAATGAAATGCACCGTTCATGGAGACGGTAAGCCGTACGTACGCATGAACGCTACTTTCATTTCTATTTCGTATTTAATGGAATGAAATCATAATGATATAAATTTATAATATAATTCCAGTATAATATAGTGTATAATACCATTTACTCCATCCTTTATACATCCCACATATGGCATTAACGATTCAAATCACTTTGAGGGGGCGGTAGTCCGCACTTCCTAAAATGAAATTATCGTGTTTACCCATAATGGAAATCATAAAGTATGCCATAAATGAGAAATACAGAAGCATAAGTAAAACATAAACATATTATATATCATATATAAAAATAGTGACATCTTAATGGCCACCTTTAAAGGTGTTATATGAGTGTTGAACAATCATCGTTTCGTGAGGCAGAAATTCTCCATCCACAGAAACAGTATGTTCTTTAACCTTTAGATGTAAGTGTGTGTAAGTGTAGCTAGAATCCTTATTCTAACAACATCCTAGTATATTGAGGATACTGGTGTTGTTAAAAAAGAAATGAATAAAAAGAGTTTAGGGGGTTGGAGAAGAAAAATGAAACAAAACAACATTAGAGAAGACATTACCTCAAAATCGGGTAACTCTTTTTGATTTGAGCCAAAGGCTTCCTTGGGAAGAGTTCTGCCCAAAGTGAGGCTTCTAGGAGTAAGAGGGGGAAGTTGGGAGAGTATTGGGGTAGCGTTTGGCCGAGCCAAATGGCTTGAAAGTGTAAATGAGTTGGGAGAGGTGGGGGCCTTTTATAAGTGGAGAGGAGGGGCACTTTTGGAAAGATTGAAATGTTACATTATTACACAATGCTTTTCGGATTCTAAAGGTCCCACACTTATATAATTCATGGCTAAGGTGATAAGGGTTCTAAATATCCTCATCCAATAGGCTTTGGACAAGTGTATGACTTGGATTTTGCATTATCTTCTCATTTTATTTAAATCGTTAAATAATGAGGTCATCGCTGCATCATAATGGTGTCATAAATAATTTAATTTATTTAATGTCTAAAAATTATAAAAAAGATACTATGATGTAGAAAATCTTTTTATATTTCTAATGAATATTTATAGTCAAAATTTGGACTTGTTTAACCCCACTTAAAAACTGTTTTAGTAAAATAACTCATGTTTGTGTCAATTTAATTTTAACATTAAATAAATATATATTAATGTCATTTTCCAACTAAAGTGGCTCCATGGGGTCCCCAAGTTGACCCATGGGTTGTCTTGGTCGGCCATGACTCATCCAATAGGAGTAGGACAAGTGTCATGCTCATCTCATATTATTAAAACATTATTTGTACCTTAAACTACACTAATTACCTCTAATCGCGATTAAGAACTTAAAAGTTACTATTCACCAAAAAATTATTTTAATCTCATTGAACCACATTTTACTTCTTAATGAAAACCATGTATGTCGGATTTCTGAAAATCAAATCACAGAAGTGGTAATATTTCATTTAAACGAAAAATCAGTTATTTAACTACCACTTAGTGGTTTCACTATTCATCAAAAATTGAAGTTTTTCAGAACAATGCCAAAATTTCAACCTAAGCTATAATTGATATTCCGAATTCAAAAATGATGTCTATTTTACAAAATTACAAACATATAAGTTGAATTAATTAATTTTATAATTAATTCCCGCAGTCACAACAAATAGCGTGTTTTTAAGAAACAATTTATATCAAAAGATTGGCAATTGTTTATGTCCAATTTCAATGTTAAATTAATTCTAATGACCACCATTGGATAAAATGGTAAAAATATATTCTAATTATACTTTAAAACCACTAAATAGTATAATTTATCACAATAAATTATTTTTATTAAAAAAGTTGTTTTAAGTATTTTTCACTATTCATAAAAAAAATTGGAAGTTCTCAGAAAGTTACAAAAAATTCAACTTAGGATAATTTCAATATTACGAATTCAAAAATGAAGTCCATTTTGAAATATAAAATTTCTATAATTTTAAAAAGTGGTTATTACTATTCATAACGGCTACTTTGATTAGTCGCGGTGTTTTAGAACTCGAAGTTGCGTACAATGCAAGCTATTGCATTATTGAATGAGAAGCGTATCGTGGAAGCTCGGGGTGTTACATTCTCCCCTCCTTCAATAAATTGCATCCTCGCAATTTGAAATTTTTCTTTGTAAATAAAAGGTTGAAAATAGAAAATACCTTTGTGGAAAACCCACATCGGAAATAAGGTTAATAAGATTTAGTCTTAATAAGGGGGAAATGGAAATAAGAAAGTCACCACCAAACTATGATCTCGATAAGGAGAACATTGGTGGAAATTAGAGACATATAATTGGAGGAAAAACGTAAATATTTGTACGGAGTGATTGAGGTCATCAATCACAATCAACTGTCAAATTGAGGGCCTCAAACCCTTCAATCTATGTTGATTTGAAATATCATCAGTTCAAAAAGACATAAGGTATTAGGATAACACATTTTTTTTGTTTTAATATCCCTTTACTAAAGTTTAAGAATTAATTTATTCATTGAATAAGAGATAGGTATATATATATATATTTATGCTTGACAATTATAGTTTTAACCTTCAACTCATCTTTCACTCAAAAATATATAGAACTAAAAATTATTATACTTATCCTAATTGTATAAGGTTCCAAATATTAACACATACTATTTAGATTTGTAAAATTATTTTGTAATAACCAGGGACTTCCTGTAGGCTTGTGGTAGGAAATAAAGGCCTGTCGCACTATGGTTGTGGGTTCGATTCCTGCAGCTTTGTTCGACGCGACTGGTTATGCCCCACCCTGCAGGTTGTCCTTTTCCTAATACTATAGTATCATAATATTCCAAAAATAATCTTCATAAATGCTTTAACCTTAAACAATACTATCCATGGTTCAACTTAATCCATTCCAACCTTAATAGTTATCCAAAATACCTCCGTCCAGACTTTCTCTAAAAGGTCTCTAAATTCCAAAATCAATTGTAACATCAGATTCCCCAAACAAAGAAAAGATTCTCTTATTGTCACATACTAAAAATATGATTACCTTAATCATATTACCTTAATAAAAAATTACTGCAGTACAATCTTTATATATATCACATTATTCTTATAACCAGAATATAATCCTTGAGTACAAAAGCACCAATACATTAATTATTCCGCTTCAACTGTAGTCACAGCATAAGATTGGCCTTGATCCCTTGGCCTTTTCTGAGGTAAGTTTCCTTGACGCTTAGGACATTCATTTGCATAATGCCCCATTTCCCTACAATTGTAGCATTCAACTTTTACAGCCTCTTTCTTTCCCTTGCAATCACGAGCCTGGTGACCCTTTTCTCCACATTTATAACAAACTCTCATTCCTTTTAGGCACGTACCAGGGTGATTCTTCCCACAATTATCACATAGTGGAAAATCCTTCTTTCCCTTTTTTCCTTTATCTGTCTCTTGTTCCACCGTTCTCTTCTTCTCTTGTTTTACTTTGTTGTCATAAGACTTAGAGAATTCCTTTTCTGTCTTGATAGCACACGAGACAATATCTTCGTATGATGAGAAGGATTGTGATACTAAAGCTCGACGGAGAAATGGTTTTAACCCATCAAAGAAAAGATCAATCTTACTCCTTGGGTTACATATATAATCGAAAGCATGCCTCGCTAACCTTGTAAAGTTAGCCTCATACTTTGCGACATTCTCATCCTCCTTCTGCCTCAGACTCAGAAATTGCCTTTCCATATCTGCTTGATGGTCACGAGGAAAGTATTTTTCTAAGAAAATCTCTTTGAACTCTCTCCATTCCATATTCGATACGTCATCATCTTCCTTTGTGTTTTGAATCAGCGACCACCACTGATCGGCATCTCCAGTGAGGCGGTAAACTGCCATGACAACCTTCTCCCTTTCACTACTCCCCAAGGCATGGAATATTTTCTCTAAGGAATTTATCCATTGCTCAGCTACTCTAGGATTTGTACTCCCATTAATGGTTGGTGGTTGTTTCCTCATGAAACGGTCTAGCATTGATCCTCCACGTTGCGGATCAGGGTGCTCCATACGAGTAAGGTTATTATTCATAACCTGCATGAGTTGTCCCAGTACGGTGAGAAACTGATCAGCACCAGTTGTATCACTAGCTCCACCATAATTATCTTGAGCAGGAGGGCAATCCCTACACGGAGTGCGTGCATTGATACGGTTTCCATTCCTTCCACTAGGCGCCATTTCTAAACAATGGCATAAACTAGATTAGTTTATGAATCAAAATACATAATTCCATACTTATAAAATACTTAACATAAATTGAACTATTTATGGATATAATCCATAATCATAAAAAGGTTTTCATTGAGGAAGTATATACTCATAACCGTTCATAGTGGTTTGTAAAGAAAATGAGAATTATCCTAAGCATATCCCCCTGGAGTGTCGTAACCAAGAGTGCAGCAAGGCCCGTTGTCGTGCACCAGTTCCCGTTCGAGTCTAGCTCAAAGCGGTGTTTTCGGGTTTTACCCCTAGGTACATCTGTGCCAGATCTGCCTCTACCTGCTCGTATCCAGATAGGGATGTATTGCTCGGAAAACTCATAACATCTCTATAAAACCAAAATTCTAGGAAGTTCTTCTATACTAATCCTCAAAGTCTATCTTTGGGCTATGTGCTCTAATCAGAGTTTATCTAAATCTAGCTTCCAAGGTTAGTACTAAACTGCCTCTGATACCAACTGTAACGCCCCGACCCCAGCTACCCAGAGTCGGTGCATTACTTCGTAACATTGGCATGATCACAAAAGATCAAGTCTCGAAAGACCGATTAGTTTAGTAGCCTTGGAAACACTAGATACATAAGTAAACGTTACATTACATCATAAAGTGAAAAACTACAATAAAAAAGTCTCCATAGTCCACACTCATATCCTATTCTCACAATACCTGCAGGTCATTAATAAAATACTTCTTCACATCCTGGAAAATATTAAAACATTGAAAGGGGTGAGCTCAGATGGTCAGTAAGGATAACAATATAGCGGAAGCTTTCATCAATAAACATAAACATTTAAGGCAATGTATAACAAAAACAAAAGCCTTTTAAACTTGAACTTCAACATAATATGGCAAAATTAAAATGAGATAATGCCATTCACTTCTTCACATGGATATTCTACTGGTCGAATAATCACATGAAATATCAATAACCACTTTCATAATGAGGGAATGTATAATGCCAGACATTCTGAAACACTTTGTCAAGGCCTTGGCCAAGATGTCTAAAATGATTAAGGCCTCGGCCAAAACCATAAATCAAATTGGGAAAGGGCCTCGGCCAATTCCACATCTAGTTGTCTCATGAGACCTACCGATGCATCGAGGAGCTATAGCGGGCTCCACCCGTCACTTATTAAGTCCAATACATTCCTCATATGAATAGGTTTAAACATATCATAAACCATAACATAATCGTATCACATAAAACATGCATAAAGGAAACATAACATTTAAACATTTAAATCACAAGATATCAATACAACACATTGATATAATAAAAAATATTTCAAAACCATTCTCAATACCAAAATAAAAGAAAGTTAAAACTTTGTATTTATTTTTAATTAAAAAAAATGATGGCCTGTAGAGGAAGCCGAAACTCAAATAATGGTCACGGCGGCGGAGAAATCGTTGTCGCCGCATAAGTACGGAAAGAAAAAACATTACCTTTTGTCGTTTAGAAAAACGCTTCGTATAAAAAATATTCCTTTTGAATAAACGTAAAAGTCAAAGGGGTTTATACACCGTATAAAAGAAAATTGTGTATAAAACCAAATATGCCTCAATGAAAGGGGATTGAGACGAAGTCCTTAAAAAGATCATTTTTTTTAAATAAAGTACATCTATAATGTGTATTCACTATAAGTACACATAAATAATTTAAAAATACAAGATACGGCATAATAATATCATGACATAATTTGAAAGTAGGATATTAACCCAAAGAATAGAAATTGGGTTAAGAAGTTCCCTTACCTTGCGTCTTGTCCTGACTCGACCATTCTTTAACCTCCTGAATAATAAACTAGAGTTAATTTATATTTACTTAAGAACCTTTTTCATGTTCATTATTCCATTTATATCACTTATTACCATGTTATGAACATTATTTAATTATTTAAGTTAATAACGGTCGTTTTGTCGATCTTTTGTACTTGAGTCAAAAATAAACTTCTTATAATTACAAGTTGTTCATGTGGTGAAATATCCATTATATCCAGAATTATATTCATGATGTAGATATCATATATATCATATATATACATTATATACATTCATTCATAATGTCACGTAACATTTAGAGGTAAGAAATGAAATGCACCATTCATGGAGACGGTAAGCCGTACGTACGCATGAACGCTACTTTCATTTCTATTTCGTATTTAATGGAATGAAATCATAATGATATAAATTTATAATATAATTCCAGTATAATATAGTGTATAATACCAATTACTCCATCCTTTATACATCCCACATATGGCATTAACGATTCAAATCACTTTGAGGGGGCGGTAGTCCGCACTTCCTAAAATGAAATTATCGCGTTTACCCATAATGGAAATCATAAAGTATGCCATAAATGAAAAATACAGAAGCATAAGTAAAACATAAACATATTATATATCATATATAAAAATAGTGACATCTTAATGGCCACCTTTGAAGGTGTTATATGAGTGTTGAACAATCATCGTTTCGTGAGACAGAAATTCTCCATCCACAGAAACCATATGTTCTTTAACCTTTAGATGTATGTGTGTGTAAGTGTAGCTAGAATCCTTCTTATAACAACATCCTAGTATATTGAGGATACTGGTGTTGTTACAAAAGAAATTAATAAAAAGAGTTTAGGGGGTTGGAGAAGAAAAATGAAACAAAACAACATTAGAGAAGACATTACCTCAAAATCGGGTAACTCTTTTTGATTTGAGCCAAAGGCTTCCTTGGGAAGAGTTCTGCCCAAAGTGAGGCTTCTAGGAGTAAGAGGGGGAAGTTGGGAGAGTATTTGGGCAGAGTTTGGCTGATCCAAATGGCTTGAAAGTGTAAATGAGGTGGGAGAGGTGGGGGCCTTTTATAAGTGGAGAGGAGGGGCACTTTTGGAAAGATTGAAATGTTTAATTATTACACAATGCTTTTCGGATTATAAAGGTCCCACACTAATATAATTCATGGATAAGGTGATAATGGTTCGAAATATCCTCATCCAATAGGCTTTTTACAAGTGTAAGACTTGGATTTTGCATTATCTTCTCATTTTATTTAAATCGTTAAATAATGAGGTCATCGCTGCATCATAATGATGTCATAAATAATTTAATTTATTTAATGTATAAAAATTATAAAAAAATACTATGATGTAGGAAATCGTTTTAGATTTATAATGAATATTTATAGTCAAAATTTGGACTTGTGTAACCCCACTTAAAAACTGTTTTAGTAAAATAACTCATGTTTGTGTCAATTTAATTTTAACATTAAATAAATATATATTAATGTCATTTTCCTACTAAAGTGGCTCCATGGGGTCCCCAAGTTGACCCATGGGGTGTCTTGGTCGGCCATGACTCATCCAATAGGAGTAGGACAAGTGTCATGCTCATCTCATATTATTAAAACATTATTTGTACCTTAAACTACACTAATTACCTCTAATTGCGATTAAGAACTTAAAAGTTACTATTCACCAAAAAATTATTTTAATCTCATTGAACTACATTTTACTTCTTAATGACAACCATGTATGTCGGATTTTTGAAAATCAAATCACAGAAGTGGTAATATTTCATTTAAACGAAAAATCAGTTATTTAACTACCACTTAGTGGTTTCACTATTCATCAAAAATTGAAGTTTTTCAGAACAATGCCAAAATTTCACCCTAAGCTATAATTGATATTCCAAATTCAAAAATGATGTATATTTTACAAAATTCCAAACATATAAGTTGCATTAATTAATTTTATAATTAATTCCCGTTGTCACAACAAATAGCGCGTTTTTAAGAAACAATTTATATCAAAATATTGGCAATTGTTTATGTCCAATTTCAATGTTAAATTAATTCTAATGACCACCATTGGATAAAATGGTAAAAATATATTCTAATTATACTTTAAAACCACTAAATAGTATAATTTATCACAATAAATTATTTTGATTAAAAAATTTGTTTTAAGTATTTTTCACTATTCATAAAAAAATTGGAAGTTCTCAGAAAGTTACAAAAAATTCAACTTAAGATAATTTCAATATTACGAATTCAAAAATGAAGTCCATTTTGAAATATAAAATTTCTATAATTTTAAAAAGTGGTTATTACTATTCATAATGGCTACTTTGATTAGTCGCGGTGTTTTAGAACTCGAAGTTGCGTACAATGCAAGCTATTGCATTATTGAATGAGAAGCGTATCGTGGAAGCTCGGGGTGTTACATTCTCCCCTCCTTCATTAAATTGCGTCCTCGCAATTTGAAATTTTTCTTTGTAAATAAAAGGTTGAAAATAGAAAATACCTTTGTGGAAAACCCACATCGGAAATAAGGTTAATAAGATTTAGTCTTAATAAGGGGGAAATGGAAATAAGAAAGTCACCACCAAACTATGATCTCGATAAGAAGAAAATTGGTGGCAATTAGAGACATATATTGGAGGGAAAACGTAAATATTTGTACGGAGTGATTGAGGTCATCAATCACAATCAACTGTCAAATTGAGGGCCTCAAAGCCTTCAATCTATGTTGATTTTAAATATCATCAGTTCAAAAAGACATAAGGTATTAGGATAACACATTTTTTTTGTTTTAATATCTCTTTACTAAAGTTTAAGAATTAATTTATTCATTGAATAAGAGATAGGTATATATATATATATTTATGCTTGACAATTATAGTTTTAACCTTCAACTCATCTTTCACTCAAAAAGATATAGATCTCAAAAGTATTATACTTATCCTAATTGTATAAGGTTCCAAATATTAACACATACTATTTAGATTAGTAAAATTATTTTGTAATAACCAGGGACATCCTGTAGGCTAGTGGTAGGAAATAAAGGCCTGTCGCACTATGGTTGTGGGTTCGATTCCTACAGCTTTGTCCGACGCGATGGGTTATGCCCCACCCTGCAGGTTGTCCTTTTCCTAAAACTATAGTATCATAATATTCCAAAAATAATCTTCATAAATGCTTTAACCTTAAACAATACTATCCATGGTTCAACTTAATCCATTCCAACCTTAATAGTTATCCAAAATACCTCTGTCCAGACTTTCTATAAAAGGTCTCTAAATTCCAAAATCAATTGTAACATCAGATTCCCCAAACAAAGAAAAGATTCTCCTATTGTCACATACTAAAAATATGATTACCTTAATCATATTACCTTAATCAAAAAGTACTGCAGTACAATATTTATATATATCACATTATTCTTACAACCAGAATATAATCCTTGAGTCCAAAAGCACCAATACATTAATTATTCCGCTTCAACTGTAGTCACAGCATAAGATTGGCCTTGATCCCTTGGCCTTTTCTGAGGTAAGTTTCCTTGACGCTTAGGACATTCATTTTCATAATGCCCCATTTCCCTACAATTGTAGCATTCAACTTTTACAGCCTCTTTCTTTCCCTTGCAATCACGAGCCTGGTGACCCTTTTCTCCACATTTATAACAAACTCCCATTCCTTTTAGGCACGTACCAGGGTGATTCTTCCCACAATTATCACATAGTGGAAAATCCTTCTTTCCCTTTTTCCCTTTATCTGTCTCTTGTTCCACCGTTCTCTTCTTCTCTTGTTTTACTTTGTTGTCATAAGACTTAGAGAATTCCTTTTCTGTCTTGATAGAACACGAGACAATATCTTCGTATGATGAGAAGGATTGTGATACTAAAGCTCGACGGAGAAATGGTTTTAACCCATCAAAGAAACGAACAATCTTACTCCTTGGGTAACATATATAATCGGAAGCATGCCTCGCTAACCTTGTAAAGTTAGCATCATACTTTGCGACATTCTCATCCTCCTTCTGCCGCAGACTCAGAAATTGCAATTCCATATCTGCTCGATGGTCACGAGGAAAGTATTTTTCTAAGAAAAGCTCTTTGAACTCCCTCCATTCCATATTCGATACGTCATCATCTTCCTTTGTGTTTTGAATCAGCGACCACCACTGATTGGCATCTCCAGTGAGGCGGTAAACTGCCATGACAACCTTCTCCCTTTCACTACTCCCAAAGGCATGGAATATTTTCTCTAAGGAATTTATCCATTGCTCAGCAACTATAGGATTTGTACTCCCATTGAAGGTTGGTGGTTGTTGCCTCATGAAACGGTCTAGCATTGATCCTCCACGTTGCGGATCAGGGTGCTCCATACGAGTAAGGTTATTATTCATAACCTGCGTGAGTTGTCCCAGTACGGTGAGAAACTGATCAGCACCAGTTGTATCACTAGCTCCACCATAATTATCTTGATCAGGAGGGCAATCCCTACACGGAGTGCGTGCATTGATACAGTTTCCATTCCTTCCACTAGGCGCCATTTCTAAACAATGGCATAAACTAGATTAGTTTATGAATCAAAATACAAAATTCCATACTTATAAAATACTTAACATAAATTGAACTATTTATGGATATAATCCATAATCATAAAAAGGTTTTCATTGAGGAAGTATATACTCATAACCGTTCATAGTGGTTTGTAAAGAAAATGAGAATTATCCTAAGCATATCCCCCGGGAGTGTCGTAACCAAGAGTGCAGCAAGGCCCGTTGTCGTGCACCAGTTCCCATTCGAGTCTAGCTCAAAGCGGTGTTTTCGGGTTTTACCCCTAGTTACATCTGTTCCAGATCCGCCTCTACCTGCTCGTATCCAGACAGGGATTTATTGCTCGGAAAACTCATAACATCTCTATAAAACCAAAATTCTAGGAAGTTCTTCTATACTAATCCTCAAAGTCTATCTTTGGGCTATGTGCTCTAATCAGAGTTTATCTAAATCTAGCTTCCAAGGTTAGTACTAAACTGCCTCTGATACCAACTGTAACGCCCCGACCCCAACTACCCAGAGTCGGTGCATTACTTCGTAACATTGGCATGATCACAAAAGATCATGTGTCGAAAGACCGATTAGTTTAGTAGCCTTGGAAACACTAGATACATAAGTAAATGTTACATTACATCATAAAGTGAAAAACTACAATAACAAAGTCTCCATAGTCCACACTCATATCCTCTTCTCACAATCCCTACAGGTCATTCATAAAATACTTCTTCACATCCTGGAAAATATTAAAACATTGAAAGGGGTGAGCTCAGATTCTCAGTAAGGATAACAATATAGCGGAAGCTTTCATCAATAAACATAAACATTTAAGGCAACGTATAACTAAAACAAAAGCCTTTTAAACTTGAACTTCAACATAATATGGAAAAAGTAAAATGAGATAATGCCATTCACTTCTTCACATGGATATTCTACTGGTCGAATAATCACATGCAATATCAATAACCACTTTCATAATGAGGTAATGTATAATTCCAGACATTCTGAAACACTTTGTCAAGGCCTCGGCCAAGACGTCTAAAATGATTAAGGCCTCGGCCAAAACCATAAATCAAATTGGGAAAGGGCCTCGGCCAATTCCACGTCTAGTTGTCTCATGAGACCTACCGATGCATCGAGGAGCTATAGCGGGCTCCACCCGTAACTTATTAAGTCCAATACATTCCTCATATGAATAGGTTTAAACATATCATAAACCATAACATAATCGTATCACAAAAAACATGCATAAAGGAAACATAACATTTAAACATTTAAATCACAAGATATCAATACAACACATTGTTATAATAAAAAATATTTCAAAACCATTTTCAATACCAAAATAAAAGAAAGTTAAAACTTTGTATTTATTTTTCATTAAAAAAATGATGGCCTGTAGAGGAAGCCGAAACTCAAATAATGGTCACGGCGGCGGAGAAATCGTTGTCGCCGCATAAGTACGGAAAGAAAAAACATTACCTTTTGTCGTTTAGCAAAACACTTCGTATAAAAAAGATTCCTTTTGAATAAACGTAAAAGTCAAAGGGGTTTATACACCGTATAAAAGAAAATTGTGTATAAAACCAAATATGCCTCAATGAAAGGGGATTGAGACGAAGTCCTTAAAAAGATCATTTTTTTTAAATAAAGTACATTTATAATGTGTATTCACTATAAGTACACATAAATAATGTAAAAATACAAGATAGGACATAATAATATCAGGACATAATTTGAAAGTAGGATATTAACCCAAAGAATAGAAATTGGGTTAAGAAGTTCCCTTACCTTGCGTCTTGTCCTGACTCGACCATTCTTTAACCTCCTGAATAATAAACTATAGTTAATTTATATTTACTTAATAACCTTTTTCATGTTCATTATTCCATTTATATCACTTATTACCATGTTATGAACATTATTTAATTATTTAAGTTAATAACGGTCGTTTTGTCGATCTTTGGTACTTGAGTCAAAAATAAACTTCTTATAATTACAAGTTGTTCATGTGGTGAAATATCCATTATATCCAGAATTATATTCATGATGTAGATATCATATATATCATATATATACATTATATACATTCATTCATAATGTCACGTAACATTTAGAGGTAAGAAATGAAATGCACCGTTCATGGAGATGGTAAGCCGTACGTACGCATGAACGCTACTTTCATTTATATTTCATATTTAATGGAATGAAATCATAATGATATAAATTTATAATATAATTCCAGTATAATATAGTGTATAATACCATTTACTCCATCCTTTATACATCCCACATATGGCATTAACGATTCAAATCACTTTGAGGGGCGGTAGTCCGCACTTCCTAAAATTAAATTATCGCGTTTACCCATAATGGAAATCATAAAGTATGCCATAAATGAGAAATACAGAAGCATAAGTAAAACATAAACATATTATATATCATATATAAAAATAGTGACATCTTAATGGCCAGCTTTGAAGGTGTTATATGAGTGTTGAACAATCATCGTTTCGTGAGGCAGAAATTCTCCATCCACAGAAACCGTACGTTCTTTAACCTTTAGATGTAAGTGTATGTAAGTGTAGCTATAATCCTTCTTATAAAAACATCCTAGTATATTGAGGATACTGGTTTTGTTACAAAATAAATGAATAAAAAGAGTTTAGGGGGTTGGAGAAGAAAAATGAAACAAAACAACATTAGAGAAGACATTACCTCAAAATCCGGTAACTCTTTTTGATTTGAGCCAAATGCTTCCTTGGGAAGCGTTCTGCCCAAAGTGAGGCTTCTAGGAGTAAGAGGGGGAAGTTGGGAGAGTATTTTGGCAGAGTTTGGCCGAGCCAAATTGCTTGAAAGTGTAAATGAGGTGGGAGAGGTGGGGGCCTTTTATAAGTGGAGAGGAGGGGCACATTTTTGAAAGATTGAAATGTTACATTATTACACAATGCTTTTCGGATTCTAAAGGTCCCACACTTATATAATTCATGGCTAAGGTGATAAGGGTTCGAAATCTCTTCATCCAATAGGCTTTGGACAAGTGTAAGACTTGGATTTTGCATTATCTTCTCATTTTATTTAAATCGTTAAATAATGAGGTCATCGCTGCATCATAATGATGTCATAAATAATTTAATTTATTTAATGTCTAAAAATTATAAAAAAAATACTATGATGTAGGAAATAGTTTTAGCTTTCTAATGAATATTTATAGTCAAAATTTGGACTTGTGTAACCCCACTTAAAAACTGTTTTAGTAAAATAACTCATGTTTGTGTCAATTTAATTTTAACATTAAATAAATATATATTAATGTCATTTTCCAACTAAAGTGGCTCCATGGGGTCCCCAAGTTGACCCATGGGTTGTATTGGTCGGCCATGACTCATACAATAGGAGTAGGACAAGTTTCATGCTCATCTAATATTATTAAAACATTATTTGTACCTTAAACTACACTAATTATCTCTAATCGCGATTAAGAACTTAAAAGTTACTATTCACCAAAAAATTATTTTAATCTCATTGAACCACATTTTAATTCTTAATGACAACCATATATGTCGGATTTTTGAAAATCAAATCACAGAAGTGGTAATATTTCATTTAAACGAAAAATCAGTTATTTAACTACCACATAGTGGTTTCACTATTCATCAAAAATTGAAGTTTTTCAGAACACTGCCAAAATTTCACCCTAAGCTATAATTGATATTCCGAATTCAAAAATGATGTCTATTTTACAAAATTCCAAACATATAAGTTGAATTAATTAATTTTATAATTAATTCCGGCTGTCACAACAAATAGCGTGTTTTTAAGAAACAATTTATATCAAAAGATTGGCAATTGTTTATGTCCAATTTCAATGTTAAATTAATTCTAATGACCACCATTGGATAAAATGGTAAAAATATATTCTAATTATACTTTAAAACCACTAAATAGTATAATTTATCACAATAAATTATTTTGATTAAAAAAGTTGTTTTAAGTATTTTTCACTATTCATAAAAAAATTGGAAGTTCTCAGAAAGTTACAAAAAATTCAACTTAGGATAATTTCAATATTACGAATTCAAAAATGAAGTCCATTTTGAAATATAAAATTTCTATAATTTTAAAAAGTGGTTATAACTATTCATAACGGCTACTTTGATTAGTCCCGGTGTTTTAGAACTCGAAGTTCCGTACAATGCAAGCTATTGCATTATTGAATGAGAAGCGTATCGTGGAAGCTCGGGGTGTTACATTCTCCCCTCCTTCAATAAATTGCGTCCTCGCGATTTGAAATTTTTCTTTGTAAATAAAAGGTTGAAAATAGAAAATACCTTTGTGTAAAACCCACATCGGAAATAAGGTTAATAAGATTTAGTCTTAATAAGGGGGAAATGGAAATAAGAAAGTCACCACCAAACTATGATCTCGATAAGGAGAACATTGGTGGAAATTAGAGACATATAATTGGAGGAAAAACGTAAATATTTGTACGGAGTGATTGAGGTCATCAATCACAATCAACTGTCAAATTGAGGGCCTCAAAGCCTTCAATCTATGTTGATTTGAAATATCATCAGTTCAAAAAGACATAAGGTATTAGGATAACACATTTTTTTTGTTTTAATATCCCTTTACTAAAGTTTAAGAATTAATTTATTCATTGAATAAGAGATAGGTATATATATATATATTAATGCTTGACAATTATAGTTTTAACCTTCAACTCATCTTTCACTCAAAAAAATATAGAACTCAAAAGTATTATACTTATCCTAATTGTATAAGGTTCCAAATATTAACACATACTATTTAGATTAGTAAAATTATTTTGTAATAACCAGGGACTTCCTGTAGGCTAGTGGTAGGAAATAAAGGCCTGTCGCACTATGGTTGTGGGTTCGATTTCTGCAGCTTTGTCCGACGCGACGGGTTATGCCCCACCCTGCAGGTTGTCCTTTTCCTAAAACTATAGTATCATAATATTCCAAAAATAATCTTCATAAATGCTTTGACCTTAAACAATACTATCCATGGTTCAACTTAATCCATTCAAACCTTAATAGTTATCCAAAATACCTCCGTCCAGACTTTCTCTAAAAGGTCTCTAAATTCCAAAATCAATTGTAACATCAGATTCCCCAAACAAAGAAAAGATTCTCTTATTGTCACATACTAAAAATATGATTACCTTAATCATATTAACTTAATCAAAAAGTACTGCAGTACAATCTTTATATATATCACATTATTCTTATAACCAGAATATAATCCTTGAGTCCAAAAGCACCAATACATTAATTATTCCGCTTCAACTGTAGTCACAGCATAAGATTGGCCTTGATCCCTTGGCCTTTTCTGAGGTAAGTTTCATTGACGCTTAGGACATTCATTTGCATAATGCCCCATTTCCCTACAATTGTAGCATTCAACTTTTACAGCCTCTTTCTTTCCCTTGCAATCACGAGCCTGGTGACCCTTTTCTCCACATTTATAACAAACTCCCATTCCTTTTAGGCACGTACCAGGGTGATTCTTCCCACAATTATCACATAGTGGAAAATCCTTCTTTCCATTTTTCCCTTTATCTGTCTCTTGTTCCACCGTTCTCTTCTTCTCTTGTTTTACTTTGTTGTCATATGACTTAGAGAATTCCTTTTCTGTCTTGATAGCACACGAGACAATATCTTCATATGATGAGAAGGATTGTGATACTAAAGCTCGACGGAGAAATGGTTTTAACCCATCAAAGAAACGATCAATCTTACTCCTTGGGTTACATATATAGTCGGAAGCATGCCTCGCTAACCTTGTAAAGTTAGCCTCATACTTTGCGACATTCTCATCCTCCATCTGCCTCAGACTCAGAAATTGCCTTTCCATATCTGCTCGATGGTCACGAGGAAAGTATTTTTCTAAGAAAAGCTCTTTGAACTCCCTCCATTCCATATTCGATACGTCATCATCTTACTTTGTGTTTTGAATCAGCTACCACCACTGATCGGCATCTCCAGTGAGGCGGTAAACTTCCATGACAACCTTCTCCCTTTCACTACTCCCCAAGGCATGGAATATTTTCTCTAAGGAATTTATCCATTGCTCAGTTACTATAGGATTTGTACTCCCATTGAAGGTTGGTGGTTGTTGCTTCATGAAACGGTCTAGCATTGATCCTCCACGTTGCAGATCAGGGTGCTCCATATGAGTAAGGTTATTATTCATAACCTGCGTGAGTTGTCCCAGTACGGTGAGAAACTGATCAGCACCAGTTGTATCACTAGCTCCACCATAATTATCTTGAGCAGTAGGGAAATCCCTACACGGAGTGCGTGCATTGATACGGTTTCCATTCCTTCCACTAGGCACCATTTCTAAACAATGGCATAAACTAGATTAGTTTATGAATCAAAATACATAATTCCATACTTATAAAATACTTAACATAAATTGAACTACTTATGGATATAATCCATAATCATAAAAAGGTTTTCATTGAGGAAGTATATACTCATAACCGTTCATAGTGGTTTGTAAAGAAAATGAGAATTATCCTAAGCATATCCCCCGGGAGTGTCGTAACCAAGAGTGCAGCAAGGCCCGTTGTCGTGCACCAGTTCTCGTTCGAGTCTAGCTCAAAGCGGTGTTTTCGGGTTTTACCCCTAGGTACATCTGTGCCAGAGCCGCCTCTACCTGCTCATATCCAGACAGGGATGTATTGCTCGGAAAACTCATAACATCTCTATAAAACCAAAATTCTAGGAAGTTCTTCTATACTAATCCTCAAATTCTATCTTTGGGCTATGTGCTCTAATCAGAGTTTATCTAAATCTAGCTTCCAAGGTTAGTACTAAACTGCCTCTGATACCAACTGTAACGCCCCGACCCCAGCTACCCAGAGCCGGTGCATTACTTCGTAACATTGGCATGATCACAAAAGATCAAGTCTCGAAAGGCCGATTAGTTTAGTAGCCTTGGAAACACTAGATACATAAGTAAACGTTACATTACATCATAAAGTGAAAAACTACAATAACAAAGTCTCCATAGTCCACACTCATATCCTCTTCTCACAATCCCTGCAGGTCATTCATAAAATACTTCTTCACATCCTGGAAAATATTAAAACATTGAAAGGGGTGAGCTCAGATGCTCAGTAAGGATAAAAATATAGCGGAAGCTTTCATCAATAAACATAAACATTTATGGCAATGTATAACTAAAACAAAAGCCTTTTAAACTTGAACTTCAACATAATATGGCAAAAGTAAAATGAGATAATGCCATTCACTTCTTCACATGGATATTCTACTGGTCAAATAATCACATGAAATATCAATAACCACTTTCATAATGAGGGAATGTATAATACCAGACATTCTGAAACACTTTGTCAAGGCCTCGGCCAAGACGTCTAAAATGATTAAGGCCTCGGCCAAAACCATAAATCAAATTGGGAAAGGGCCTCGGCCAATTCCACGTCTAGTTGTCTCATGAGACCTACAGATGCATCGAGGAGCTATAGCGGGCTCCACCCGTCACTTATTAAGTCCAATACATTCCTCATATGAATAGGTTTAAACATATCATAAACCATAACATAATCGTATCACATAAAACATGTATAAAGGAAACATAACATTTAAACATTTAAATCACAAAATATCAATACAACACATTGATATAATAAAAAATATTTCAAAACCATTTTCAATACCAAAATAAAAGAAAGTTAAAACTTTGTATTTATTTTTCATTAAAAAAAATGGTGGCCTGTAGAGGAAGACGAAACTCAAATAATGGTCACGGCGGCGGAGAAATCGTTGTCGCCGCATAAGTACGGAAAGAAAAAACATTCCCTTTTGTCGTTTAGAAAAATGCTTCGTATAAAAAAGATTCTTTTGGAATAAACGTAAAAGTCAAAGGGGTTTATACACCGTATAAAAGAAAATTGTGTATAAAACCAAATATGCCTCAATGAAAGGGGATTGAGACGAAGTCCTTAGAAATATAATTCTTTTTAAATAAAGTACATATATAATGTGTATTCACTACAAGTACACATAAATAATGTAAAAATACAAGATAGGACATAATAATATCATGACATAATTTGAAAGTAGGATATTAACCCAAAGAATAGAAATTGGGTTAAGAAGTTCCCTTACCTTGCGTCTTGTCCTGACTCGACCATTCTTTAACCTCCTGAATAATAAACTAGAGTTAATTTATATTTACTTAAGAACCTTTTTCATGTTCATTATTCCATTTATATCACTTATTACCATTTTATGAACATTATTTAATTATTTATGTTAATAACGGTCGTTTTGTCGATCTTTGGTACTTGAGTCAAAAATAAACTTCTTATAACTACAAGTTGTTCATGTGGTGAAATATCCATTATATCCAGAATTATATTCATGATGTAGATATCATATATATCATATATATACATTATATACATTCATTCATAATGTCACGTAACATTTAGAGGTAAGAAATGAAATGCACCGTTCATGGAGACGGTAAGCCGTACGTACGCATGAACGCTACTTTCATTTCTATTTATTATTTAATGGAATGAAATCATAATGATATAAATTTATAATATAATTCCAGTATAATATAGTGTATAATAGTATTTACTCCATCCTTTATACATCCCACATATGGCATTAACGATTCAAATCACTTTGAGGGGGCGGTAGTCCGCACTTCCTAAAATGAAATTATCGCCTTTACCCATAATGGAAATCATAAAGTATGCCATAAATGAGAAATACAGAAGCATAAGTAAAACATAAACATATTATATATCATATATAAAAATAGTGACATCTTAATGGCATCCTTTGAAGGTGTTATATGAGTGTTGAACAATCATCGTTTCATGAGGCAGAAATTCTCCATCCACAGAAACCGTATGTTCTTTAACCTTTAGATGTAAGTGTATGTAAGTGTGGCTAGAATCCTTCTTATAACAACATACTAGTATATTGAGGATACTGGTGTTGTTACAAAAGAAATGAATAAAAATAGTTTAGGGGGTTGGAGAAGAAAAATGAAACAAAACAACATTAGAGAAGACATTACCTCAAAATCGGGTAACTCTTTTTGATTTGAGCCAAAGGCTTCCTTGGGAAGAGTTCTGCACAAAGTGAGGCTTCTAGGATTAAGAGGGGGAAGTTTGGAGAGTATTGGGGTAGTGTTTGGCCGAGCCAAATGGCTTGAAAGTGTAAATGAGTTGGGAGAGGTGGGGGCCTTTTATAAGTGGAGAGGAGGGGCACTTTTGGAAAGATTGAAATGATACATTATTACACAATGCTTTTCGGATTCTAAAGGTCCCACACTTATATAATTCATGGCTAAGGTGATAAGGGTTCGAAATATCCTCATCCAATAGGCTTTGGACAAGTGTAAGACTTGGATTTTGCATTATCTTCTCATTTTATTTAAATCGTTAAATAATGAGGTCATCGCTGCATCATAATGATGTCATAAATAATTTAATTTATTTAATGTCTAAAAATTTTAAAAAAAATTACTATGATGTAGAAAATCTTTTTAGCTTTCTAATGAATATTTATAGTCAAAATTTGGACTTGTTTAACCCCACTTAAAAACTGTTTTAGTAAAATAACTCATGTTTGTGTCAATTTAATTTTAACATTAAATAAATATATATTAATGTCATTTTCCAACTAAAGTGGCTCCATGGGGTCCCCAAGTTGACCCATGGGTTTTCTTGGTCGGCCATGACTCATCCAATAGGAGTAGGACAAGTTTCATGCTCATCTCATATTATTAAAACATTATTTGTACCTTAAACTACACTAATTACCTCTAATCGCGATTAAGAACTTAAAAGTTACTATTCACCAAAAAATTATTTTAATCTCATTGAACCACATTTTACTTCTTAATGACAACCATGTATTTCGGATTTCTGAAAATCAAATCACATAAGTGGTAATATTTCATTTAAACGAAAAATCAGTTATTTAACTACCACTTAGTGGTTTTACTATTCATCAAAAATTGAAGTTTTTCAGAACAATACCAAAATTTCACCCTAAGCTATAATTGATATTCTGAATTCAAAAATGATGTCTATTTTAAAAAATTCCAAACATATAAGTTGCATTAATTAATTTTATAATTAATTCCCGCTGTCACAACAAATAGCGTGTTTTAAGAAACAATTTATATCAAAAGATTGGCAATTGTTTATGTCCAATTTCAATGTTAAATTAATTCTAATGACCACCATTGGATAAAATGGTAAAAATATATTCTAATTATACTTTAAAACCACTAAATAGTATAATTTATCACAATAAATTATTTTTATTAAGAAATTTGTTTTAAGTATTTTTCACTATTCATAAAAAAATTGGAAGTTCTCAGAAAGTTACAAAAAATTCAACTTAGGATAATTTCAATATTACGAATTCAAAAATGAAGTCCATTTTGAAATATAAAATTTCTATAATTTTAAAAAGTGGTTATTACTATTCATAATGGCTACTTTGATTAGTCGCGGTGTTTTAGAACTCGAAGTTGCGTACAATTCAAGCTATTGCATTATTGAATGAGAAGCGTATCGTGGAAGCTCGGGGTGTTAAATTCTCCCCTCCTTCAATAAATTGCGTCCTCGCAATTTGAAATTTTTCATTGTAAATAAAAGGTTGAAAATAGAAAATACCTTTGTGGAAAACCCACATCGGAAATAAGTTTAATAAGATTTAGTCTTAATAAGGGGGAAATGGAAATAAGAAAGTCACTACCAAACTATGATCTCGATAAGGAGAACATTGGTGGAAATTAGAGACATATAATTGGAGGGAAAACGTAAATATTTGTACGGAGTGATTGAGGTCATCAATCACAATCAACTATCAAATTGAGGGCCTCAAAGCCTTCAATCTATGTTGATTTGAAATATCATCAGTTCAAAAAGACATAAGGTATTAGGATAACACATTTTTTTTGTTTTAATATCCCTTTACTAAAGTTTGAGAATTAATTTATTCATTTAATAAGAGATAGGTATATATATATATATTTATGCTTGACAATTATAGTTTTAACCTTCAACTCATCTTTCACTCAAAAAGATATAGAACTCAAAAGTATTATACTTATCCTAATTGTATAAGGTTCCAAATATTAACACATACTATTTAGATTAGTAAAATTATTTTCTAATAACCAGGGACTTCCTGTAGGCTAGTGGTAGGAAATAAAGGCATGTCTCACTATGGTTGTGGGTTCGATTCCTGCAGCTTTGTCCGACGTGACGGGTTATGCCCCACCCTGCAGGTTGTCCTTTTCCTAAAACTATAGTATCATAATATTCCAAAAATAATCTTCATAAATGCTTTAACCTTAAACAATACTATCCATGGTTCAACTTAATCCATTCCAACCTTAATAGTTATCCAAAATACCTCCGTCCAGACTTTCTCTAAAAGGTCTCTAAATTCCAAATTCAATTGTAACATCAGATTCCCCAAACAAAGAAAAGATTCTCTTATTGTCACATACTAAAAATATGATTACCTTAATCATATTACCTTAATCAAAAAGTACTGAAGTACAATCTTTATATATATCACATTATTCTTATAACCAGAATATAATCCTTGAGTCCAAAAGCACCAATACATTAATTATTCCGCTTCAACTGTAGTCACAGCATAAGATTGGCCTTGATCCCTTGGCTTTTTCTGAGGTAAGTTTCCTTGACGCTTAGGACATTCATTTGCATAATGCCCCATTTCCCTACAATTGTAGCATTCAACTTTTACAGCCTCTTTCTTTCCCTTGAAATCACGAGCCTGGTGACCCTTTTCTCCACATTAATAACAAACTCTCATTCCTTTTAGGCACGTACCAGGATGATTCTTCCCACAATTATCACATAGTGGAAAATTCTTCTTTCCCTTTTTCCCTTTATCTGTCTCTTGTTCCACTGTTCTCTTCTTCTCTTGTTTTACTTTGTTGTCATAAGACTTAGAGAATTCCTTTTCTGTCTTGATAGCACACGAGACAATATCTTCGTATGATGAGAAGGATTGTGATACTAAAGCTCGACGGAGAAATGGTTTTAACCCATCAAAGAAACGATCAATATTACTCCTTGGGTTACATATATAATCGGAAGCATGCCTCGCTAACCTTGTAAAGTTAGCCTCATACTTTGCGACATTCTCATCCTCCTTCTGCCTCAGACTCAGAAATTGCCTTTCCATATCTGCTCAATGGTCACGAGGAAATTATTTTTCTAAGAAAAGCTCTTTGAACTCCCTCCATTACATATTCGATACGTCATCATCTTTCTTTTTGTTTTGAATCAGCGACCACCACTGATCGGCATCTCCAGTGAGGCGGTAAACTGCCATGACAACCTTCTCCCTTTCACTACTCCCCAAGGCATGAAATATTTTCTCTAAGGAATTTATCCATTGCTCAGCTACTATAGGATTTGTACTCCCATTGAAGGTTGGTGGTTGTTTCCTCATGAAACGTTCTAGCATTGATCCTCCACGTTGCGGATCAGGGTGCTCCATACGAGTAAGGTTATTATTCATAACCTGCGTGAGTTGTCCCAGTACGGTGAGAAACTGATCAGCACCAGTTGTATCACTAGCTCCACCATAATTATCTTGAGCAGTAGGGAAATCCCTACACGGAGTGCGTGTATTGATACGGTTTCCATTCCTTCCACTAGGCGCCATTTCTAAACAATGGCATAAACTAGATTAGTTTATGAATCAAAATACATAATTCCATACTTATAAAATACTTAACATAAATTAAACTATTTATGGATATAATCCATAATCATAAAAAGGTTTTCATTGAGGAAGTATATACTCATAACCGTTCATAGTGGTTTGTAAAGAAAATGAGAATTATCCTAAGCATATCCCCCGGGAGTGTCGTAACCAAGAGTGCAGCAAGGCCCGTTGTCGTGCACCAGTTCCCGTTCGAGTCTAGCTCAAAGCGGTGTTTTCGAGTTTTACCCCTAGGTACATCTGTGCCAGAGCCGCCTCTACCTACTCGTATCCAGACAGGGATGTATTGCTCGGAAAACTCATAACATCTCTATAAAACCAAAATTCTAGGAAGTTCTTCTATACTAATCCTCAAATTCTATCTTTGGGCTATGTGCTCTAATCAGAGTTTTTCTAAATCTAGCTTCCAAGGTTAGTACTAAACTGCCTCTGATACCAACTGTAACGCCCCGACCCCAACTACCCAGAGTCGGTGCATTACTTCGTAACATTGGCATGATCACAAAAGATCAAGTCTCGAAAGACCGATTAGTTTAGTAGCCTTGAAAACACTAGATACATAAGTAAACGTTACATTACATCATAAAGTGAAAAACTACAATAACAAAGTCTCCATAGTCCACACTCATATCCTCTTCTCACAATCCCTGCAGGTCATTCATAAAATACTTCTTCACATCCTGGAAAATATTAAAACATTGAAAGGGGTGAGCTCAGATGCTCAGTAAGGATAAAAATATAGCTGAAGCTTTCATCAATAAACATAAACATTTAAGGCAATGTATAACTAAAACAAAAGCCTTTTAAACTTGAACTTCAACATAATATGGCAAAAGTAAAATGAGATAATGCCAATCACTTCTTCACATGGATATTCTACTGGTCGAATAATCACATGAAATATCAATAACCACTTTCATAATGAGGGAATGTATAATGCCAGACATTCTGAAACACTTTGTCAAGGCCTCGGCCAAGACGTCTAAAATGATTAAGGCCTCGGCCAAAACCATAAATCAAATTGGGAAAGGGCCTCGGCCAATTCCACGTCTAGTTGTCTCATGAGACCTACCGATGCATTGAGGAGCTATAGCGGGCTCCACCCATCACTTATTAAGTCCAATACATTCCTCATATGAATAGGTTTAAACATATCATAAACCATAACATAATCGTATCACAAAAAACATGCATAAAGGAAACATAAAATTTAAACATTTAAATCACAAGATATCAATACAACAAATTGATATAATAAAAAATATTTCAAAACCATTTTCAATACCAAAATAAATGAAAGTTAAAACTTTGTATTTATTTTTCAATAAAAAAAATGATGGCCTGTAGAGGAAGCCGAAACTCAAATAATGGTCACGGCGGCGGAGAAATCGTTGTCGCCGCATAAGTACGGAAAGAAAAAACATTCCCTTTTGTCGATTAGCAAAACGCTTCATATAAAAAAGATTCCTTTTGAATAAACGTAAAAGTCAAAGGGGTTTATACACCGTATAAAAGAAAATTGTGTATAAAACCAAATATGCCTCAATGAAAGGGGATTGAGACGAAGTCCTTAAAAAGATCATTTTTTTAAATAAAGTACATCTATAATGTGTATTCACTATAAGTACACATAAATAATGTAAAAATACAAGATAGGACATAATAATATCATGACATAATTTGAAAGTAGGATATTAACCCAAAGAATAGAAATTGGGTTAAGAAGTTCCCTTACCTTGCGTCTTGTCCTGACTCGACCATTCTTTAACCTCCTGAATAATAAACTAGAGTTAATTTATATTTACTTAAGAACCTTTTTCATGTTCATTATTCCATTTATATCACTTATTACCATGTTATGAACATTATTTAATTATTTAAGTTAATAACGGTCGTTTTGTCGATCTTTGGTACTTGAGTCAAAAATAAACTTCTTATAATTACAAGTTGTTCATGTGGTGAAATATCCATTATATCCAGAATTATATTCATGATTTAGATATCATATATATCATATATATACA
This sequence comes from Viscum album, assembly GCA_963277665.1. Lineage (NCBI taxonomy): Eukaryota > Viridiplantae > Streptophyta > Magnoliopsida > Santalales > Viscaceae > Viscum > Viscum album. Next base: position 295,075,567 of record OY728136.1, read on the forward strand.
TTATATACATTCATTCATAATGTCACGTAACATTTAGAGGTAAGAAATGAAATGCACCGTTCATGGAGACGGTAAGCCGTACGTACGCATGAACGCTACTTTCATTTCTATTTCGTATTTAATGGAATGAAATCATAATGATATAAATTTATAATATAATTCCAGTATAATATATTGTATAATACCATTTACCCCATCCTTTATACATCCCATATATGGCATTAACGATTCAAATCACTTTGAGGGGGCGGTAGTCCGCACTTCCTAAAATGAAATTATCGCGTTTACCCATAATGGAAATCATAAAGTATGCCATAAATGAGAAATACAGAAGCATAAGTAAAACATAAACATATTATATATCATATATAAAAATAGTTACATCTTAATGGCCACCTTTGAAGGTGTTATATGAGTGTTGAACAATCATCGTTTCGTGAGGCAGAAATTCTCCATCCACAGAAACCGTATGTTCTTTAACCATTAGATGTAAGTGTGTGTAAGTGTAGCTAGAATACTTCTTATAACAACATAATAGTATATTGAGGATACTGGTTTTGTTACAAAAGAAATGAATAAAAAGAGTTTAGGGGGTTGGAGAAGAAAAATGATACAAAACAACATTAGAGAAGACATTACCTCAAAATCGGGTAACTCTTTTTGATTTGAGCCAAAGGCTTCCTTGGGAAGAGTTCTGCCCAAAGTGAGGCTTCTAGGAGTAATAGGGGGAAGTTGGGAGAGTATTTGGGCAGAGTGTGGACGAGCCAAATGGCTTGAAAGTGTAAATGAGGTGGGAGAGGTGGGGGCCTTTTATAAGTGGAGAGGAGGGGCACTTTTGGAAAGATTGAAATGTTACATTATTACACAATGATTTTCGGATTCTAAAGGTCCCACACTTATATAATTCATGGCTAAGGTGATAAGGGTTCGAAATCTCCTCATCCAATAGGCTTTTGACAAGTGTAAGACTTGGATTTTGCATTATCTTCTCATTTTATTTAAATCGTTAAATAATCAGGTCATCGCTGCATCATAATGATGTCATAAATAATTTAATTTATTTAATGTCTAAAAATTATAAAAAAAATACTATGATGTAGGAAATCGTTTTATCTTTCTAATGAATATTGATAGTCAAAATTTGGACTTGTGTAACCCCACTTAAAAACTGTTTTAGTAAAATAACTCATGTTTGTGTCAATTTAATTTTAACATTAAATAAATATATATTAATGTCATTTTCCAAATAAAGTGGCTCCATGGGGTCCCCAAGTTGACCCATGGGTTGTCTTGGTCGGCCATGACTCATCCAATAGTAGTAGGACAAGTTTCTTGCTCATCTCATATTATTAAAACTTTATTTGTACCTTAAACTACACTAATTACCTCTAATCGCGATTAAGAACTTAAAAGTTACTATTCACCAAAAAATTATTTTAATCTCATTGAACCACATTTTACTTCTTAATGACAACCATGTATGTCGGATTTTTGAAAATCAAATCACAGAAGTGGTAATATTTCATTTAAACGAAAAATCATTTATTTAACTACCACTTAGTGGTTTCACTATTCATCAAAAATTGAAGTTTTTCAGAACAATGCCAAAATTTCACCCTAATCTATAATTGATATTCCGAATTCAAAAATGATGTCTATTTTACAAAATTCCAAACATATAAGTTGAATTAATTAATTTTATAATTAATTCCCGCTGTCACAACAAATAGCGTGTTTTTAAGAAACAATTTATATCAAAAGATTGGCAATTGTTTATGTCCAATTTCAATGTTAAATTAATTCTAATGACCACCATTGGATAAAATGGTAAAAATATATTCTAATTATACTTTAAAACCACTAAATAGTATAATTTATCACAATAAATTATTTTGATTAAAAAATTTGTTTTAAGTATTTTTCACTATTCATAAAAAAATTGGAAGTTCTCAGAAAGTTACAAAAAATTCAATTTAGGATAATTTCAATATTACGAATTCAAAAATGAAGTCCATTTTGAAATATAAAATTTCTATAATTTTAAAAAGTGGTTATTACTATTCATAATGGCTACTTTGATTAGTCGCGGTGTTTTAGAACTCGAAGTTGCGTACAATGCAAGCTATTGAATTATTGAATGAGAAGCGTATCGTGGAAGCTCGGGGTGTTACACTTTGGACATAAATTTGTTTTTACTCCAGAACAATGTTTTCAAAAAAATATTTTAAAAAATATTTTTAAATGATATTTTAAGCTTATTTTCAGGAAAAATTATTTTTAAAAAATGTATATTTTAAAAAAAATTTATTTTCAAATATTCATTTATATGTATTAATTGTTACTTTCAAATAAAAAGATTTTTAAATTTTTTTATGTTTTAAAAAAAGTTTTTAAAAGTGGAAAAGATATTTTCCTCAATAAATATTCTAAAATATCCTTTCGAAATTATTTTCCATCAAATATGAAATCATTTGATATATCATATGCTTTATTGGGGATATGATCCAAGGACATGGATCTTATTCTTTCTTTGAATGGTTTATTTTTATGATGAAACATTCCTCATAAAATTCATTTCTCTTCGATGGGATATACTGTGATAAAATTCTTAGGAAACACACTTCTATTAATGGGATATTATATGACGAAATGATTGTGAAACCTTCCTCCTTTCTACAAGTTATGATATAATTAAGTGGCCATAATACCCATTTCATTTCTTGGGTTATGATATTATGATTGTGACACCCAAAATATATTTTATGTGTAATAATAATATTTTAATTGTTTAAATTGTTTTACTTGGCTATCTTTTTTGTACCATCCAAAAAAATGTTTGAAAAATTTACACAAGACTTATTTTATTCAATAAAACACCGAATCATTACATTTAAATAAGGCCAAAAGAACTATACTATCCTAGAATACCGACTAGGAGAACTATCATAATAATCTGTAGACCCCCGAATATCACAAATAAACCATGAAGATAGTGTGAATCCTTCGGGTCTATCACAACGAAGAATACTATAGCTAGATCTATGGAGACCGAATTCAGAACCAAGATAATGTAGAGAACCATCTTCACAAAGTTTTTTTGAGTTTTGAATACCTTAAACATGTATTCATAAGGGTATTATTGATTGTTGGAAATAAATATGACAGTTGTTTTCCTTTTATAACCGTTGGAGTCTTTAGGTCACCGTTCATGTATTTACGGTCATAAGATTTTGTAACCCTTGGGTATAATAAGTATCTTGATTATTTTAACCATACTAAATATAAAAGTATTATAATTATACTAAATATTTTAAGTACCTTAATAATTTTAAGAACTTATGAGTTTTAAATATTTGAAAATATGATTTTAGTTAAAGGTTTTCAAGAAAATATAAAATTTTAAAAGAATACCTCTCTATGTATAAGAGGTGTATACTTATTTATCTTCTTGATAAAAATGAAATGTAATCAAACATTTTATAAATAAATATACTTGTATAAATATTTTGAAGTAATATTTTTTGGTTAAATCATGTCTATGTTTAATAAAGTTTATTAAATTATTATTTTAATCATTCTAGTACAAATAATGGAAGTTAGAACATGTAACCATTGGTATTTTGGTAGTTTTATAAAACATTTATAATTTTTTAAGCATTTTAAAATTCTTTAAATATATTAAAGTTGTAAAAAAATTATTTTTATAGTTATATTTTCATATTATAATCATGTTTCAATTAATATAATTTTTAGTCTTTCGGTATATATATATATATATAAATTTATGGCCTTTAGCCCAGGATAGTTGGCCAGCCGACCGGGGGAGGCAGAACACACCACCTAATAGTGGTGCGGCTGAGCCTCAGCTCCCCAGCCAACAAGCCAGGCAGGTCGTGAGGTGTGCATGCATGCCCCAAAGGGACCCTTGAAGGAACCAAAGTGTGCCTCTATGTGGGGCGGCATGGTGGTAGGGGTGGGTGCAGAAGCATGCCCGCAGAGAAACGGTACGAGGTGGTATCAGGGAGGGGTAGAGGGAGTTAATTGATTCATTCTAAGGCTCTGAGATATATAAGGAAGCCGTGAAGCCTCTGTGGTTTCTATATGGTACCCAATTATTCATTGGGGATCGAATCTTGATCATTGGATCTCATTTCATGGGATCTGGACTGTATGATCAGTTTAGACTTTGAATCCATACCACCACATCTTTTTCTATATGTTTTCCTAAGTCATCTGATCATGGAAGATGATGATATTTACCCCTCATACATTTTTAAAAACCACAGTATTTCCTTAATAGTTCGACATATAGCGAGTCGTGATCTCCACCATTCATCTGTTTTTAAAACCATGAACGCCTCTTAGCCATCTGATCAATTTTTGTATTAATCATGACTGCCCATTTTTTTCCACATCTTTTCTGTCTTCTTATTCTTTATCACATCGTGCATGTGCACCAATGGCCAGTCACCATCGAGCTCCACTATCCTCCTCAGTCAGTGAGTCCATTTTTCTTCATCTACAGTATCTTCCCTTCTCATTTTCTAGACATCCGACACTCAGTTTTATTTTTTTTAACCCATACCTCGTCAAATCCTACATGGGTTTTCTATAATATATATATATATATATATATATATATTAATATATCATTATACAGTCGATCCATCCATGATATGGGTTATTTTTGGGTTTTTTTTCTTAATAAGGTAGATTTGATTCATCCTGGTCTCCTCTAAGAGTATTTTTTTATGTTTTTTTAGTTTGAACCTATGGAATATAAAAATATAAATATGCAGTTTATTTATACACTCGTTTTTCACCTGTAACCACATGGGTTTTCTTCCCCTCAAGCGCCTACCAAACCAATTCTTGGCCCTGCCTCTTATTGAAATCTAGTAAGGCATTTTTATGCTTTGTCTTCCATGTGAAAAAAACCATATATACACACTCTTTATATACAGATATGTATATATTCATAAATATATATATAGTTTTCCATTATAAACCATTTTTTGGATTTCTAAAATTTTTTATCAGTGTTTAACTGAAGTATTAATGCGAGTAGCACTTGTTTTTATCTTTGTTTTCTTAAAGTGAAAAACCCTTTAATATGATTATATATATATACGGTTTATATATATATATCATCTCTAAGCTGAATCCAATTTTTCAATGGTTAAATTTTTGGGTGTATTAAGGTTTCTAAGGTCAATAATGATATAACGGTTCATTTAACATGGTTTTTGGTAATGCAAGAACTGAATATAGACTTTGTGTATATTAGGATATTTATATATAATACAACCCAAATATGTAATATTTTTTTAAAAGAAGGTTGTCAAAATATTTAAATAATGATTTGGATGTGAATAATTTTTTGGGTTTAATTGGACTTATAATCCCAAAACCTGGTTTTATATATATATATATATTCATACGGTTACATATTTAACCCTAACATGATTTTTGATTTTCAATAATGTGATATTAATGATGAGATGATGTTATGAAGTATCCATTATTTGTAAGGAATTATAAAACCATGTTTTTGTTATGTAAAACTCATATATACACTTTTTATATATGGGTATATATACATATATATATTAATATGTTTTCCTAGCCCTAATTTCAAGTGATTGTTATTAGAATTTAATTATTTTTTTGATTCAAGTAATACTTGTAAGGTTTTAATTAATTTTGAGTTTTCTAAAACAATATGAGTTTACATATGAAATAATATATTTTAGGATAAAAGGATGTGTAGAATCTTGTTATCATGTTATGATCACTTAATGTTTTATTAACTACTATAGTGATTTCTATTAGTTACTCAGGTTTATGATTTTCATGTTCACTACCAATTTTATCAGTGTATTAAATGGCATGAAATTTTTATTACGTATTCATTTACATAAATCAAGGATTTTAAAATTAAGGAGTTATCATTTTATGAGAAAAACCACATCTATTCATTACTTATGTGTTCTAGTTATTATCTCATATGAAAAGAATGTTTATCATCCCATGCATGTCATTGAGAAGATTTTTATGACCATATTTTAAATGTTAACTATCATATCATGATAATTTATGGAATAATAACTTAATTATTCAAAGTGGTATGGGACAAATTGGATAATATGGAATAATAAATGAAATATTCATAGTGGTATGGGACACCTTGAATATATGAAATAAAAAAATTAAATATTCAAAATGGTATGGGACACTACGAATATACGACATTACTGAACATGTGAGAAATTTATTGGACTTATTATGTGATGGGTGAGGCCTGTTATAGCCTCTTTATGCATCGGTAGGTCTCATGAGATAGATTTGTTCATGGAATGAGGCCTTGGAAAAATGATGGTCTTGGCATGGGTCCTTGACAAAAAGATTATGGTCATGGAACTAGGCCTTGACACAGTCTGTCATTATACATTCCCCTGCTATTTTTTAGAATATGACCAACCAAAAGATTATTCGACTTGTAAAATATCCTTGGTTATGAGCCCGTACTTATGAGTATTAGAAGAAGTAAATTCACTTGGAATAATGTTTATTCAGAACTCATCATTATAACTTTAGTAAAAATGCTAGAAGTTTATTTGCCATTTTATGATTTGCAATTAAAGAATAAATAAATTAATATTATAATTTTATAACAAACTATAATCATGTATTACTTTTATGTGTAAATTATATAATTTCACCTTTTCATGTCACACTTAGTATAGTTTGATTTACTCTTGATTTATATACTGTACCCCATGAATTTTGTATAAATATGCATAATATTGAAATGTTTTTCATTCGTAGTGCTATTAAATCTCCCTAAACTTTTTACTAGTAATATTGGAAAACTATTAACATTGTGCTACATGTATTTTAGTTTTATTTTAAGAAAATTTCTTTTGATTATTTTAAAAAGGTAAGTTTTTAAAAGGTTTTATTTGAGATTATATTTGAAAACCCCTTTATTGGGAACTCTTGTGCTCACCCTATGTTTTAATTTATTTTTACAGGTTTAGTAGATTTGATTTACACTAAGAGGTAGCTACTTAGTGGAGTCTTGTCTACTCAGTAATGATGAAATGTAACATATGCATCTGGTTTTCCAGAACCTAAACCGCAAAGATCCTTTGTATGGAACTTGATGTGTAATTTATCAGCATTTATTTTTATAAAAACAATTACACACCATGTTTATTAACACCCTGACTCTAGGGATTCTGGGGTTGGCATATTGAAAATTGGTATCAGAAGATCGGTTTAGAAAATTCTAGAAAATTAGTACAGAATTAAAAAAAATTATGTTTCGCTGAATAAAATTCTTTCTTAAAATAGTCAGAGGGCATTGTAATGTTCACAAACCAACCTTTTTTCTCTCCCTATCAAATTACCATAACACATAACTATCAATTCATACATAGAGATATACAAGCCATTTTTTATACATGTTAACCTGCCAATGAATTTATAATGTTTCTAACAACCCTAATATTTTTCATCTTTATCAAGGACCAAGTCATGTCTACTACCTTATGTCGCAAGCGCAACTTTCTTTTTATGCATACAAAGGAAGGTACAACGAAGTCTTTATCTTGTGTTTCTCCATATCGGAGGGTTATATGGTCCTAGAGAAGTTTTGAGAATCTACAAAGGTGGGTAACCCCTATGTAGCCTATATGTTCCAGGTCTTGAGTTTTAGTGGGTATGGGAGGCTTTAAAACATCCAGATTTTAGAAAACCATGTCATCTGATTGGCCTATTTGAACTATATTCATTCCAATATCTCCAAAATCTAAACCTCCCATGCCTTCCTATCGAGTACCTACTATTTCTTTCATGTGTTTGAATCTAGTTGTGAGAGGTATATCTGGGAAAACAAAATTGAGGAGTTCAAAACGTTTTGGGGATCAACCAAACTGGGAGAACCTACCAGGAATGTCTTCGACGGTGGTGAACTTGGTAAAGGGGCATCAGGGGTGATGTCTGAAGGGTTAGAGTATCACATAATTGTGACGGCAAAATTCATTGAAGGGGGGGATAATGGGACACCCCGATCATATTTTATGAGTAATAGTAATATTTTATTTGTTTTAATTATTTTACATTGCATAATTTTCATACCATCCTAAACAATGTTTTCAAAATAAGCACTAGATGTATTTTATTCAATAAATAACTGAAACGGTGCATTTTAACAAGGCCAAAATAAACATAATAACATATAATACCTACTAGGAGACATATAAAGATCACTGGGAGACCCCCAAACAACCGAAATAAACCAAGAAGGTAGCGAGTGTCCTTTGGGTCTATCACAATGAAGAACATTATAGCAATGGCTATGGCGACCGAAATGAGCATCAAGGGTGTGTAGAGAACCAAATTCACCAAGTATTTTTTATTTTAGAATACCCTAAACATGTATTTATAATGGTTTTCTTGACCATTGGAAATACATATGATTGATATTTTTTTATAACCATTGGAGTCTTTAGGTGACTATTAGTGTATTAACGGTCATAATATTTTGTAACCCTTGGGTATATTAAGAATCTTGATTATTTTAAGCATACTAAATATAAAAGTATTATAAGTATACTAAATATCTTAAGTGCCTTAATTATTTTAAGAACATAAGTGTTTTAAATATTTGAAAATAAGATTTTAGTTATTTGTTTTCAATAAAATATAAAGTTTTCAATGAATACATCTCTATGTATTCGAGGTTTATACTTATTTATCTTCTTGATAGAAATGAAATGTAATCAATCATTTTATAAAGAAATATTCATGTAAAAATATTTTGACGTAATATTTCTGGTTAAATCGTGTCTATGATTAATAAAGTTGATGACTTTACTATTTTAATTATTCTTGTAAAAATAATAGAAGTCAGAACAAGTAACCATTGGAATTTTGGTAGTTTTATAAGACCTTTATAATATTATTAGGAATTTTAAAATTATTTAAATATATTAATGTTATATAAAATTATATTTTTATAGTTATATTTTGAAATTATAATAATGTTTCAATTAATATAAGTTTTTGTATTTATATATATATATATATATATAATTTATGGACTTTAGCCTAGTCTAGCTGGCCAGCCTGCTAGGGGAGGTAGCACACACCATCGAATAGTGGTGCGGTCGAGCCATAACTCCCCAGTCAGCCATCCAAGATGGTCATGAGGTGTGCATGCATGCTTCAAGGGGAATCTTGAAGGAACCAAAGTGCGCCTCTATGTGGGGCGGTACGATGGCAGGGGTGGGCACAAAAGCATGCCAGCATAGAACCAATACAGGGTGGTACTAGGGAGGGGGAGAGCGAGTTAATTGATCTATGATGAGGTGGCGAGATATATAAGGAACTTTTGAATCCTCTACGGTTTCGATGTGGGATGCAAATTTTCAGCGGGGATCGAATCTTGTTTGTTCGATCTGACCACGTAGGATCTATACCATTAGATCAGTTTGGCTTTCAATTCACCATCGCCACAACTTTTTCTCCATGTTTTCCTAAGCCGTCTGATCGAAAACAAAGATGATCATGACCCATCGTCCTTTTTGAAAAACTATGGTATCACCTTAACTGTTCTATATATAGCACATCATGATCTCCACCATTCATTTGTTTTTCAAACCAAAAACACCTCTCCACCGTCTGATCAAATTCTGGATTAATCATGACCATCCATTTATTTTCCGCATCTCCTCTGTCTTCTTCTTCTTCATTATTTCATGCATGTGAACTTGTGGCCAGTTGCCACCAAGCTTCACTATCCTCCTCAGTATGTGACTCCACTTTTCTCCATCTGCGGCATCTTCCCTTCTCATTTTCCACAGATCTGACACTCAGTTCTATTTTTTTTAACTCAAACCCCATCAGATCCTACATGGGTTTTCTATAAAATATATCTATATATGTATATCATTAGACAGTCAATCCATCCAAGATATGTGTTTTTTCGGTTTTTATTTTTTCTTAATAAAGTAGATTTGAGTCATCTTGGTCTTCTATAAGAGTCTTTGTTTATTTTTTTTAGTTTGGACATGTGGCATATAAAAATATAAGTATGCAGTTTATACGTACACTCACATTGCACCTATAAACCTACAAGTTTTCTTCCTCTCAAGTGCCTCTCCAACCTCTTCTCATCCCTTCCTCTTCTTGGAATCTAGTAAGGGATTATTATGCTTTGTCTTCGATGTCCAAAAACCCTATATACACACTTTTTATATACGTATATGTATATATTCATAACTATATATAGTTTTGCATCCTAAAACTACTCTATATTTCTAAATATTGTTTATTAGTGTTTAACTGATGTTTTAATGTCGGTACCACTCATTTTTAGCATTGATTTCTTGAAGTAAAAAACCCTTTTACATGATTATATGTATATAAGGTTTATATATATATATATATATCATCTCTAAGCTAAATCCAAGTTTTCAATGGTAAAATGTTTGGGTGTATTAATTTTTCTATGGTCTGTAATGATATAACGGTTCATTTAACATGGTTTTTGGTCATGAAAAAACCAAATATACACTTTGAGTCTACTCGTATATTTATATGTGTTCTTTTTATTATCACATGTGAAATGAATTTTTATTAGTCCATGCATTTCATTGAGAATATTTTTATTGTTATATTCTAAATGATAATTGTCATATCATGATAATTTATGAAATAATAACTTAATTATTCAAAGTGGTATGAGACACTTTGAATAATATGGAATAAGAAATGAAATATTTAAAGTGGTATGTGAAACCTTGAATATATGAAATATGAAATTAAATATTCAAAGTGGTATAGGACACTTTGAATATATTACCTTACTTTACATATTAAGAATATATTGGACTTATTATGTAATGGGTGAGGTCTTCTATATCCTATTGATACATCGGTAGGTCTCATGGGACAAATTAGGTCATGACATTAGGCCATGAAAAATGATGGTCTTGGCACCAGGCCTTGACAGAAAGTTTATGGTCTTGGCACGAGGCCTTTAAATAGTATGGAATTATAAATTCCCTCACTATGAGTTAGAATATGACCAACTAGTAGATTATTCTACTAGTAGAATATCCTTGGTTAAGATCTTATACTTATGAGTATTAGAGGTAGTAAATGCACATGGGATAATTTTTTTCAGCACTCATCTTCAAAACATTAATAAAAATTCTAGAAGTTTATCAGACATTTTATGATTTTTAATTATAGAAGAAATAAATTAATATTGTCATTTTATGTGAAAATATGATCATGTATTACATTTATGTGTAAATTCTATAACTGCACGGTTTCATACCACACTTATTGTAGTTTTACTTAATCTTGATTTATATACTGCAGACCATGCATTTTGTATAAATATGAAAAAGATTGAAATATGTTTGATTTGTAGTCCTTTTAATTCTCCCTAAAATTTTTACTGGTAATCTTAGAAAACAGTTAACGTTAAGCTACATATATTGTATTTTTCTATTAAGAAAATTTATTATGATTATTTTAAAAGGGAATGTTTTCAAAAGGATTTATTTGAGATTATATTTTAAAATCCCCTTACCTGGCATTCTTGTGGTCACCCTACATTTTTATATATTTTTACAGGTTTAGTATATTTGAGTTACACTAAGTGGTGGATGCTTTGTGGAGCCTTTTCCAATCAGTATTGGAGAAATGTATCATATGTATTTGGTTTTCTAGAACTTAAACTGAAAAGATCCTTTGTATGGAATATGATGTGTATTTTTTCAGCATTTATTTTTATTAAAATAATTACACACCAAGTTTATTAACACACCAACTCTAGGGATTTTGGGGTAGGGGCATCGACAATGAATGATTATGATCTTTTTCCACACATTTGTATGATTTATTTATGTGATGGGTTGTATCTATATCTCCTTCTAATGCGTTAGGTAATGATGGATAAATCATGAGTATATATGTTATGATTAACCATATTACATGTTCATAATTTTATGCATGGACCTATATTTTGTGTCAATAATGTTATGAATGAACCTAATTACATGTTTACATAATTTTTGAGTGATCTTAATTATGTGTTCAAAATGTTATGTGTGAACCTTATTACATGTTCACAAGGTTATTCATGTACTTGATTACATGTTCACAATTATATGATAGAACCTGATTAATTGTTCATAATTTTATGCCTGAACATGATTATATGTTCAAAATGTTATGTGTAAACCTAATTAAATGTTCACAATGTTATGTGTGGACCTAGTTTCATGTCCATAAGTTTAAGTGATGGCTTGATTTCATGTCTTTATCTTAATGGGTGAACTTATTACCATTTATAAATGTCCACAATGTTATAGAAAAATTTGTATACCACAATTCTGTGTATTTTTTCAGTGTTATTCTCACATGGACCATTTTCTAGTATTATCTTATGATTCATGTCTTCTGAACTGTCAATATTTATTCCAGGACTCTTCATTATGATTTTTTATATTTATGGTATTACATTTTAATGTTATGATCATGTTCTTATACCACTATTCTCGATATTATTCTTACATATCTCCCTTTTTTACCCATTCTAATAATTTTATCTCGCCCTTTATTATGTTTCCTTCCCCTAGTTCGTGAAAAAATGTTTTAAGTAGGAGTTTTAAAAGGGGAATATTTTTATGAGATATTTTTATGACCATTATCCAAATTAGAAGAATGTTTTATTTATATCCAAAGACACTATACTATTACCATCCAAAAGAATGTACATTTTTAATGTTCTTAATATTTATATAAAATGATGTAATATCCATTTATTTTGATCCTAGTTTTCTGTAGAGATTACTATTTCAAATTCAACATGACCGACGGTGAATCAAATGGAGTCCCAATTGAGTAGATCCAGTATATCCTAGATTAGGCATGGAGGAGGCCTCATGATTCATTACTCTTTGAGGGAATGGGGATTATCTTAAAAAAGGATCCCCAACTTATTTAAAAAATGAGTTGGGAATATACGTGGCATGTAAATGATTTACATTTCATGAAAATTTTGGGATCCCCTACCTACAGAAAACCAAGATCATTATGTGAAAAGGGTATGACCAACCAACTCCAAAAAAATCTTTTGGATTATTGGGACATCATCCACCCAGAGTTTTTCAATGCGCTGAGAGACTTCTTTTATCATTCTTACTTCCCTTTTAGAGCCAATGATACCTTTATTGCTCTGATCCCAAAAAATGAGAATGCTCTTGACATTCGGGACTTCAGGCTTGTGGCCATTGGGAACAATATTCCAAAATTTATTCGCAAAATCTTGGAGACTAGACTCGGAAGTATTGCGAAGGAGTTTATTTCCTCAAATCAATTTGGGTTTGTGCCTAGAAGGAACATTCAAAATTGTTTGTATACGGCATCTGAATGTGTAAATGTTATGAGGAAAAAGGTGAAGTATGGGAATACGGCTCTAAAAGTTTATATTTCGAAGGCTTTTGATACGATGAAATGGAGTTTCATTTTTGTGGTGCTACGGATGCATGGTTTTTCCAATGGTTTCATCAATTTGACTAGATGCATTCTTCAAAGCCCTGTGTTATCTGTTCTTTTGAATGGTTCTCCATGAGGCTTCTTTAACTGTTCCAGGGGAGTGAGACAAGGAGATACTTTATTTGGCCTTATTTTTTCTATTGTAGAGGATTATTTGAGTACATGCCTTTCAAATATTGTACATGCTGGTTTGTATCAGCAGATGCCTATTGGAAGAGGTCTTTTTGCTCCTTCACATCTTTTTTATGTTGATTATATTCTGTTGTTTACTAAGGCTGATGGACTTACTATCCGATATATTAAGGCAAATTTTGAGCATTATGAGGTTGTTTCTGGTCAGGTTATCAGTTGGGAGAAATCCTCTGTGTTTTTTGGGGATGGGGTCATCTTAGAAAAGAAAAACAGAGTTTCTCAGAAGCTTGGGGTTAAAAGAGGGTCTATACCTTTTAACTATCTCGTGGTTCCCCTTTTTTGGGGTGTAGTTAAAAGGTTTTATTTGGAAAATACCTATCTCAAAGTTCTCAATCAAATGGATACCTAGAAATGTAAATCTATGTCTTAGGAAGGGCGAGTGTTCTTGGTTAACTCTGTTGTTACTTCTATGTGTGTCTATGTTTTTTCCTTATACAGATGGCCCAGAACTCATCTTAAGGATTTACAATTGCTCATTCTGAATTTTATCTGGACTAGTTCAATTCATGAGAGGAAGATTGTTACTTTTACTTTGAGTGATTGAATTTGGCCTGTTTACATGGGTGGTATGGGGATTAAGGACCTTTAGCACTTTAATGAATCTCTCATTAAAAAGATTACTTGGTCACTCTTGACATCCATTGATTTCTATTTATAGTTTCTGTGAAATAGATTTGGATCCAAGCTTCTCAATGGGTACTCCATTTATGTCCCTTCCTCGATATGTTCATCTATTAAAAATGATTATATCAGCCTTGAACAATCCTTTAAATGGGTTTTTTGTCGGAACACTTCTTTGAACTACTGGAAGACTGCTTGGTTGTCATGTGCCATTGATGAACATACAAAAATTCCTTATAATTTGAAGGATATATCCATTTCTGAATTACATAATAATGTCATGGCTCAAGGGTTTCTTTTTTGATTCTCTGAAAATGGAGTTGGGATGTTATCGGTACTCTGTGGTGGATACTTTAATCTGGTTGCCCAGTCTTACTGAATCCTTTAGCACTAAGGAGGATTATAGACTCATTTGCATTGAACCTTCTATGGTTCCCTCTTCGCTGCTTATGTTTCATGCTGCATATATCCCATCGGCTCAATATTTTCTTATGTGGAGGATTTGGAAGTGTAGATTACCTCTGCAACGGATGATGCAGCGTGCTGGTTTTTCTCTTGCACCTGTCTGCTTTCGCTGTCTTGCTGCTGATGAGACTCTTGATCATTTATTTATATCTTTCTGATCTACATCTGGCTTATGGAATTATTTTCAGGGTGTTTTTGGATTCCATCTGAACTTCGAGGGTTTTGGAAAGCGTATGGATTCCATTTATCGAGCTGACTGCAGTTCTCAGGTGAAACCACTACACATCTCTGCTGCCTCAGTGGTTGTTTCATTTATCTTGCATGTCCGGAATGCTCTTGTATTTGACAAAAAAAATTCCTATTTCTGTTGGTATTCGAGGGATTCATACATGTGTTCTCGCTTCTGCACATGATCGAAATGGAGTCATGCGAAATGATGTTTCTGATCTGGTTATCTTGCGCACGTTGGGTGTTTCTGGTATATGTAAGAAGCCAATTACGATGAAGTATAACTGATGGATTCCTCCAATCTATGGGTGTCTAAAAGTTAATGTGGATGGGGTGGCTTCAGGTGCTCCTAGGCCTTCAAGATGTGGTGGTGTTTTCCGCACCTATAGGGGCTTTGTTAAGTGTTGTTTTTATCATTTTTAGGAAACGGATTGGATATTGAGGCGAAGTTATGGGCTATGATCAAGGATGTCTGGTATGATACTTTTCATGGTTGGATGACCTTATGTATGGAGTCTGACTCAACTCTAGCGGTTGATATTCTTAGAAAGCTCTCACGAAATGTACCTTGGAAGCTTCTCTCTGCATGGAATGACTATCTCAAGCTTATGGAGAAGATTTTTTTGGTTGTCACTCATGTTTACAGAGAGATGAATCAGGTTGCTGATGCTCTATCCATGTGTGCGATTGAGGAGGTATGCTCTTTTTGGTCCTTTTTTACACCAACTTTCTGTTGTGTTCTAGTTGATGCTGATGCGTGTGGTAATGTTTACACGCATCTTTGTTGATCCCATGTTTCTCCTATTTTTCTCTATTTACTCTTTTTATATATAAAATTTTTCTGGGAGTAGGATTTCCTCTTCCCGAGACTTCGGATTATGATGAACCCATTTTAAATCATTTACTCAATACACATCATGTATTCTAAATAAATAGAGTGTTTTCAGTACATGTCGTGCACTTGTCCTGTAGCCATCTCCATCCCTCATCAACCTTTCCTTCCAAAAGAAAATGTACCCACCCTTAGGAATTTTTTGCATGCTCATACAAAACTAAAAGAAAATGTACCTCACTAAAAATCGAAGGTGTTACAAATATTTTTGGAAACACTCATCAATCTTAAAAAAATTCATAAAAAAATTCAATGTTTAATGGAAAAAAGTGGAAAAAAGTGGATTTTGGGATAAGATAAAGTCTAAAATCATCTCATTAAATTATTTTAGATCTTTTTTTATCTATTTCCACTTATTAAAAACTATTTACCATTTGTAATTTTTATCGTGTAACTAGTTCTTAAACTTAGTATTTAATTTTGATAACTAAAATTAAATTTAAACACATTACCTTATTTAAAACATTATATTTAGATTTTAAAATCATTTAATAATATCAAATTTCTAAATGTGTGAAATGTAAATTTTAAAATAAACACACAAGATCATGTAAAACAGTTCTTAGATAAATGATGTTTTTCATGTTTAAATTTATATATAATAATAAATTATCATTATTATCAATTTTAATGACATAATATAATATAATAAAAAATTCATGAATGGTATGAGGCTTTCATGTAAATCCATAACCAAATATCACCTTCAAAAAAAATTGTTCAAATAGAAAACAAGAAATATATTTTATTAAACTTAAAATGCATATTTTTATTTCATAAATACATATTTTTTACTCAAAATGTTTTTAAAACATTTAGGGTACACTAACATAATCATAAAAATCATAAAAATTATAATTTTATATGGAAATTTTTTTTAACTAAAAATCAATCATTTGAGAGAAAAATCAAAAACAATTATTAAGTAATTTTTTAGGATATTAGTTCAAAAATGAATTTTATTTTTATCAAAATTAAATTTTATAATTTTATAAATTTTTTTATTGAAAGAAAGAACATTAGGAAGAAAATAGATCTTATAATAACCTTTTTTAATATTAACTTATATTAATTATTTATCTTCTAAAGGTAATATATAGTAGTGGACTACCACCTTAGTTTGTGTTATATATTTATTAATATTTTTTATTAATATTTTTTGGTTTCTTAAAATTATTTTTTTCATTTGAAACTAGTTATATAACATATTATGTATTTTAAAGGGTCTAAAATCTCATGTTGTTATACAGATCTTACAATTTATTCTTGAATTTTGCACTCATGTTGTATTACTGTGTTTTCAAACATTCATTAAATTACGGAATTTTATACCAAGAGAATAGTATAAGAAATGATCCTTTGGTCACCTATAATCTCTAATAAAAAGGAAACCATAGAGTACGTATTGGAATGGATTTCATTACTTGAAATGTGTAAAACTATGTGCTGTAACTAGAATTGTTTAGAATAAATTATAAATGGAAAATATTGAGTTATAAAATGGATAATTAATATAATTGAAAAGTTTAAGGGTGATTTCATACGGAGATACATGATGTTTTAATTCAAATAGAAATAGGGTGTCTGATGAAATTGTGAGGGTACGATGTGAAGATGAGTGGTGTAATTTTTTTTATTCATAGGAAATGGTTTTGGGGTTGGGGTTTCTCTTGGGTATTTATTCCATGGTTCTAGAGAAATTTCGTTATCCAGGTGTGTCCATTTTTTTAAATAGGTATATTTTACTCAAGACATGACCGTTTATTTTCGAGATGAGTGAATTTTTTTGGGGTTATCTTTTGTTCCAGGATGGGTATATTTCCACATGTGTGGCTCTTCTGTTTGGGGATGGGTATATTTCCCTAGGTGTGACTCATTTGTTTGAGCATTGGTATGTTTACCCGTGTAATAATCTTTGGTTTAAGGATGTGTGTTTTTCTTGGGAGGTATTTCGATCATAGGGATGGTAATATTTCCCCTGAATTGATGTCTTCTGTTGAGACACACTTGGAACTGGCGGAGGTAGGTATGGTTGGTCTTGGTAATCATCATACAACTTGAGGATTAATGATGAGTTTTTATTTACTTTCTTATACAGTTATATGTATGTACATATTTTACACTTCACCGTATATACACTTAAACATGATATATTTATATATATCATTGGTGGAGTCCAAATGAGTTGTACTCACACCCTTCTCAGTTTATCGGTTGGTAACCAATTAAAATTCCGGACTAGATGACAAAACAAGGGAAAATCCCTATGTCTGAGATGTAAACAACTCATTTTGATATAGAATTGTTTTGACATATATTTTCTCGAACATTTATGAGTATTTATTTACTAATTATTATGTTTTTATATGATTTACTTTGTTTTCAACATTGTTTTAGTGTTATATAATAGTATTGTCTCCCCAATGTGCCCCTATAGACCCATGATTTTAGTCAGTATCATCTAGCATATCAGGAAGTGTTTCGAAAGTCATGTAATGATCTCTATCCCATCACTGATTACTGGATGTATACGAAGGACTATTATATAAAATGTTAAATTTGATAAAATAAATATTTGACACAACGAAACCCTAATTTTATTTTTATAAATCATATAAAATTTATCTTCATTAATTTACATTTTTATGAAAAAATAAAAAAAATTATTAATTTATTTTATAACATAATATTTTTTATGTAAATAATAAAATAATTTTATTAAATCATTATAACTTTTCATAAGATTCAGAAATTTGATCATGTCATAAAAATTCATATTTTCCAATAATTATTTATGTTAATTTAAAATTTAAAATCCTTATATATATAAATTTGTCGTGAAAATAGGGATTTAATATTTTGAATCAATAAGTCAAATTTTGGTTAGGGTGTGATTTTTGAATTTTTTATAAATAATAATATTCATAGTTGAATACTAAGATAAGGTATAAGTACCTTATTTTTTAATAGTGTATATAAACAAATATTAATGTTTCTATAAGTTATATGAATATTTTAATGCCCCATTTACTATTTAATCATACCCCCTTACTGTTGAATCATGTGTTTGGTCATTATTTTATAAAATAATATTTTTTCTATAACACCCCTCTCTTATCTTTATAAATACTTGTAACGCCCCGACCCCAGTTACCTAGAGTCGGTGCATTATTACATAACATTGGCATGATCACAAGAAAGATCAAATCTCGAAAGACCGATTGGTTTAGTAGCCTTGGAAACACTAGATATATTCATAATGTTTTACATGACATCATAAAGTGAAAAACTACTACAACAACATAATGTCTCCATAGTCCACACTATTATCCCCTCATAATATCCATGCAGGTCATTCATAACATACTTCCTCACATCTTGGGAAAATTAAAACATAGAAAATGGGTGAGCTCAAATACCCAGTAAGGATAACAATATAGCGGGAACTTTCAAAAAATAGCATAAACATTTAAGGCAATGAATTTCTAAAACAAAAGCCTTTTAAACTTGAACTTCAACATAGTATGGAAAAAGTAAAATGATATAATTCCATTTACTTATTCACATTGATATTCTACTAATCGAATAATCACATGAAATATCAATAACCACTTTCATAATGATGGAATGCATAATTCCAAACTATCATAACCACATAGCCAAGGCCTCGTGCCAAGACTAAAAATAAGATTTTTCCAAGGCCTTGTGCCAAGACACTAGTTTGTCTCATGAGACCTATCGATGCATCGAGGAGCTATAGCGGGCTCCACCCGTCACATATTAAGTCCAATGCATTCCCATATGAAAATGTTTAAACATAACATAAAAATTCGTATTAAAACTAGCATACGAAATTTCAATACTTTAATCATAAACTATGAATGGTATAAAAATAGCACATCCACATTCAAACACATCACAAAACCTTCAATACAATATAGAAGTTTTGTATCATAATAAATCAACTTCAAATAAGCGTAAAATCCATCAAAGGATATTGACATAAATGAAATCAAAACTCTTTATAGAGAAATATCTCTTTCTATTTTTGAAATAATTTAATAAAAAATTTTCTTTGAAAATATTCTTATAAGTTTTTAATGGAAGCTTCGACGATTTTATAACAGCGGAAAATAACCACACCCGCCGTATAAGTTAAAAAAACATTCTTACCTTAATTCTGTCGAAAAGGTTAAAAGATCCTTGTTTGGAAAATGATAGAAAGATTCCTTTACAAAACTCTTATAAAAGTCAAACAAGGGTATAAATGACTTTAACCCATATTCTTTTAAATAGTAAGAATGTTTTGAAATACATTTTTAAGAAACATGGATGTGGATGATAAAGAGATCCCAGTAGATTATTACGTATAAACAACCTCGGATAATGAAGAGATTGTGAAATAACCCTTACCTTTGTACTTTTCCTTGGTTGGGGTGGGTTAACCTCCTGTATAATAGTGAAATAATTGTTATTAAATTATACAAGAATAATATATATTCATATGATATCATATATGATCTTTTAACATTGCTTTGTTAATAATATCTTAGTATTATCGTTGTTTCGGGTGTTAACTTACATGTTTTCTTTTATATGTTTTGTTACGTAAGCCATGTTTGTAATGGATAGTTTGTATCTTAATCATATATAGATTGATATCAAGTCCTTAGATACTATTATTAACCATCAAATGAGACTTATACTTGAATGGATACAATGGAGAATGAATCTCATCGCGTTCGTGGAGACAGTAGTCCGTACGTACGCACAAGCGACAATATAATTATTTTGATATTAAAATAATATATAAATGGATGTTATATCATATATAAAGAATCATTAACATGTTATATTTATTATTTACATGAGTTACACATCATTATTATCCCCATCCAAATAATAATATATTGAATAACAATTACACCATGACGTGGAGACGGTAAGCCGTACGTACGCACGTATGGTGACATGTTATTCAAAGGGTGGATAGAATACTGATTATGGTTGTACCATATTTATAATAACATCACAGTATATATATGATACTGGATTTATTATTTTACAATGGTAACAACAAAGGAAGAAGAAGTGGAAGAAGAAAGGAACTTGGAAAAGGGTGGTGAAATCATTACCTCTTCTTCGGGTTCTTCCTTTTGATTTGATCAAAAGGGATCCTTAGGTTTGCTTTCTGATCAAACTAAGGCCTCTAGGTTGTAGTGAGGGAAGTTGGGAGAGTATTTGGGCAGAGTTTGGCCGAACCAAAAGGCTTTGAAGGTGTGAAGAAATGAGAAAGAGGAGTTCCCTTTTATAAGAGGGGTGAGGGGCACCTTTGGAAAAGATAGAAATATTAATTTATTAAAAAATAATATTCGGTTTATAATGGATCCAAAGTTTATTATTTAAATTTTAAGGTGGGGATGGGTCGAAAACCACTCAACAAATAGAATTTAGATAGTTTTGGGTACTTATATTAACCTTATCTTTAAGTATTAACTCTTAGTTAATTAGTTTCACTTTTACAATGTCTCTTTGTATTTTTATATAATATGGTTAATAAACATACTATATACATCCAAGAGACCCCCAAGTGGTCCACTAATGATACAACTATCATGATATAAGTCCTTTGGCCTAACCTTAGATTTTTAGGAATTTAATATCAATTAATAATATAATATTTGTTTTAAAAACTCTTTTATGTCAATTTTGACACTATTCAATAGTTGATTTTTGTGAAACTCATAACAGAATAATTACTTAGAAAAAATTTAATTAAATCATTCCTAACATGTCATATTAACTTATAAAATTAGTTTAATTCATAAAAAGTCTCAAATTCTATTTATTTGTGTATTTATAATATCAATTATTTTAATTTCTCACTATTATGGTAATTACTGCCTCATCATTGTGTCATAAATAAATTAAATTATTTAATGTCTAAAAATTATAAATACAATATCATTATGTATTAAATCTTTTTAGCTTTCTAATGAATGTTTATAGTCGAAAATAAAACATATATAACCCTATTTAACAATTGTTTTTCTAAAAGATATATGTTTGTGTCATTTTTGTATTCATTTTAACTTAATTTAAATAAAGTGTCCCTATCACTTACAAGTAGCTCCATGGGGTCCCAAAATCGACCCCAAGATTCCTATGGTCGAACATGTATAAACCAATAAGTTTAGGTCATGTTTTATGATAATTTAGTATTACTATAATATTATTTTTTAACCCTTATTTACCGGATTTACCCTTAACCATGGTAAATAAAATATTTACCACAGTAATTATTCAAAATGTATAAAAATAAATGTTACCTATTAACACAATTTGAAAATACTGATTCCAAATATAGAATCCATTTTTCCAAATTCAAAAAACAGAAGTGGCAGAAATTAATTTAAAATTAATTCCCGTTGTTATAACAAAAAGTGTGTTTTTAAGAGATAATAACTATCAAAAGATTGACACTTGTTTATGTCGGGTTTAATTGTAAAAGTATGTCCAATGACAAACATTGTATTAAATGGTAAAAATATATTCTAAATATACTTTAAAACCTCTCAAATTCATAATTTATCACTATAAATTATTTTGATTTAAAAAGTTGTTTTTAATTAAAATTTAGTAATTTTCACTATTCATCAAAATATTAAAGTTATCCGAAAAGTACCAAAATTTCACCTTAGGATAAATTCGATATTCTGAATCCAAAAATGAAGTCCATTTGGAAATATAAAATATATACAATTTCAAGAAGTAGTTATTACTATTCATAACGGCTAGTTTGATTGGTTATGGTGTGTTAGAACTCGGTGTTGCGTACAACACACGCTATCACATTATTCAAAGAGAAGAGTACCGTAGAAGCTTGGGGTGTTACATTCTCCCCTCCTTCAAATAATTTCGTCCTCGAAATTTCTAGAATACTTATCACATGAAAAGACTCGGGTGGTTCTTCATCATAAGTTCCTCGGGTTCCCACGTTGCCTCTTCCATCTTATGGTTTCTCCATAAGACTTTTACCAGATGTGTCGTCCGGTTTCTCAGTACTTGTTCTCTCGTATCAAGAATCCTGACGGGCTCTTCGCAATAAGACAGATCGAGTTCCAGTTCTAATTCTTCATAGGTGAGTACATGCATATTTTCAGGCATGTATTTCCTTAACAGAGATACGTGGAACACATCGTGATCTTTGGAGAGACTTGGCGGCATTGCCAATCGGTAAGCTACAACCCCAATTCATTCTAGAATTTCGAAAGGTCCGATGTACCTGGGACTCAATTTACCTTTCTTACCAAAACGTATAACTCCCTTCCATTGAGATACCTTCAGGAAAAAATTATCACCAACTTGAAATTCCAAATCCTTCCTTCGATTATCGGCATAGCTCTTCTGCCTACTTTGAGCTGCTTTGATGTGATTTTGGATTACCTTCACCTTTTCCACTGTTTCCTCCACCAGTTCTGGGCCTACAAGTTTTCTTTCACCAACGTCATCCCAACAGGTTGGTGTACGACATCTCTTTCTGTATAACGCTTCATATGGTGCCATCTGAATACTCGAATGGAAGCTATTGTTATAGGAAAATTCTACCAGAGGTAAATATTGATCCCATATACCCTGAAAGTCAAGTGAGCAAGATCTCAACATGTATTCTAATGTTTGAATAGTCCATTCTGATTTTCCGTCTGTCTGAGGGTGGTAAGCAGTGCTCAAATGAAGTTCAGTATCCCGGGATTTCTGAATACTTTTCCAGAATCTTGAAGTAAAACGGGGATCACGATCAGAAACAATCGATAGGGGTACTCCATGAAGTCTCACAACTTAATTAATATATAGTCTTTCTAGACGTTCCAGGGATAGATCTTCTCTTATAGTAAGAAAATGTGTTGACTTGGTAAGACGATCAACAATAACCCATATTGCATCGTTCCTTCTAGGAGTCTTTGGTATCCCCATGACAAAGTCCATCATAATATTGTCCCATTTCCACTCCGGTATGGGAAGAGGTTGCATGACTCCTCCAGGCTGTTGCCTTCCAGCTTTCACTTGTTGAAAAACCATACATCTTGACACAAAATCAGAAATCTCCCTCTTCATTTTTTCCCACCAAAAATGTTCCTTCAAATCTCTATACATTTTGGTGCTCCCAGGGTGTATAGAGAAATTGGAACTATGAGCATCATCCTGCAATTCCCTTTTTAGATTAGGTATATCCGGAACACAAAGCCTCTTTCCAAATTTCAAAATTCCATTATCATACACAATATCTCTCAATCTCCCATCATTCACAGCTTTAATCTTCTTTTGAAATTCTTCATCATTGGTCTGAGAACTCTTAATCCTTTCTAGTAAAGATGGTTTGGCAACCATTTGAAAAAGCATTGATGTTTCTCCTTCCCTGGTTATTCCCATGTCCAGCTTCACTAGATCCATGAAAATTGGATCCCTTTCAATTCTCATATTGTTCATAACTCCATGATCTTTTCTTCTCAAAACATCTTCCACCTTGTTTGCCTTCCCTGGGTGGTAGTGTATCGTGAAATCATAATCCTTGAGTAATTCAAGTCATCTCCTTTGCCTCATGTTGAGTTCTTTTTGAGAGAAAATATACTTCAAAATCTTGTGATCAGTATAAATCTTACATTTTTTACCATAGAGATAGTTCCTCCATATCTTCAAAGCAAAGATCACAGCTGCTAACTCGAGATCATGAGTAGGATAGTTTTGTTCATGAATTTTCAACTGTCGTGATGCATAGGAAATAACCCTATCATTCTGCATAAGGACACAACCAAGTCCTTTCTTCGATGCATCACTATAAATAACGAACCCATCATTCCCCGATGGTAGAGTCAATATAGGAGCATTGACTAATCTTCTCTTCAGTTCTTAAAAACATTCTTCACACTCTTTTGTCCAAAAAAATTTAACCCCTTTACGTGTGAGCTTCGTTAATGGGTTAGCCAATCGGGAAAAATTCTGGACGAATCGTCGATAATAACCTGCCAAACCAATAAAACTACATACCTTAGTTATACTCGTCGGTGCTTGCCATTCTTGGATTGCCTTAGTCTTAGAAGGATCAATAGAGATTCCATCTTTAGAGACAATATGGCCAAGAAAAGAAATCTCATGAAGCCAGAATTCACACTTGCTAAACTTCCCATATAATTCATGTCTTCTTAGAGTCTTCAGGATAATGCGCAAGTGATTTTCATGATATTCATAGCTTTTGGATTATACCAAGATATCATCAATAAATACCACCACAAATTCATCAAGATACTCCTTGAAAACTCTATTCATCGGATCCATGAATATAGAGGGTGCATTAGTCAAACCAAAAGGCATTACAGTAAACTCGTAATGCCCATACCTGGTTCGAAATGCTGTCTTCGGAATGTCTTCCTTCTTCACACACAACTGATGGTATCCAGATCGAAGGAAAATCTTTGAAAAGTATTGATCTCCATGCAGTTGGTCAAATAAATCATCAATGCGAGGTAGGGGATACTTGTTATTTATCGTTATAGCATTGATCTCCCTGTAGTCGATACATAACCTCATAGATCCATCTTTCTTTTTAACAAAAAGAACAGGGGATCCCCATGGAGAAACACTAGGGTGAATAAATCCTTTATTACTCAATTCCTCTAGTTGTTTCTTTAGTTTGACTAACTC
Organism: Viscum album; assembly: GCA_963277665.1. Taxonomy (NCBI): domain Eukaryota; kingdom Viridiplantae; phylum Streptophyta; class Magnoliopsida; order Santalales; family Viscaceae; genus Viscum; species Viscum album. Next base: position 295,101,242 of record OY728136.1, read on the forward strand.
TACAGTGGCCATTCTATAAGGGGTCTTCGATATAGGCCTTGATCTAGGAATTAAATCAATGGAAAACTCAACTTCTCATTCTGGAGGATGTCCAGGTAAATCTTCCGGAAATACATCTACAAATTATTTCACAGCAGGTACTTCCTCTATTTGAACATTCCTTTCCTCACCCACAGTTATTTCATTCTCTTACTCCCTAATAATTGAATTTAGTTGAGCTACTGGGGGTGGATCTAAATAAGAATTAGGTGGTGACGATTCTGCTCTAAAGATAAGGTGTTCCTTATCATTATTATCAAGAATCATAACCTCTTTCTTCTTACAATAAATCTTCACATCATAGTCTGAAAGCCAGTCCATACCGAGGATTATATCAAACTCAATCATAGGTATGATGATGAGATCAGCAGATAAAGAACATTTATGTGCTCTAATGGGGACTGATTCACAAAACTTTGTTACAATGATACTTCCCTTAGGAGTTTTAACTGACAACTCCCTTGTTAAATCAAATTGGAAATATCTAATTTTCTTAGAAAACTGGGAAGATATGAAACAATGCGATGATCCAGAATCAAATAATGCATTTGCTAAACTTGAGGAAACCATTAAATTACCTGGCACCACGTCTTTTGGAGCTTCTACCTCAGCAGTAGTGATAGCATAAGCTTGGCCTTGATCCCTTGGCCTTTTCTGAGATAAGTACTCCTGACGCTTAGGACATTCATTTTCATAATGCCCCATCTCCCTGCAATTTTAGCACTGAACGTTGGTGGCTTCCTTATTCCCCTTACAATCACGAGCTTGGTGGCCTTTTTCACCACACTTGTAATAGACTCTCGTTCCCTTCAAGCAAGTACCAGGGTGTTTCTTCCCACATTTACCACCGGATGGATATTAAACCTTTCCCTTCTTCCCCTTCTTTCCATTCCCAGATTGATCAGCAGGCCTCTTCTTCTCTTGCTTTGCTTTAAATTCATAAGACTTAGAGAATTCCTTTTCGGTCTTGATAGCACATGAGACAATGTCTTCGTACGAAGAAAAGGATTGTGAGACTAATGCTCGATGGAGAAATGGTTTTATCCCATCAAAGAAACGATCAATCTTACTTCATGGGTTATGTATATAATCTCCAGCATACCTTGCTAACCTTGTAAAGTTAGCCTCATACTTTGTGACATTCTCATCCTCCTTTTGTCTCAGACTCAGAAATTGCCTTTCCATATCTGCTCGATGGTCGCGAGGAAAGTATTTTTCTAAAAACAGATCTTTGAACTCCCTCTATTCCATATTTGATACTTCATCATCTTCCTTCGTGTTTTGAATCAATGACCATCATTGATCATCATCTCTAGTGAGGCGGTAAAATGTCATGATAACTTTTTCCCTTTCACTACTCCCCAAAGCCTGAAATATTTTCTCTAGGGAATTTATCCATTGCTCAGCTACTAAGGGATTTGTACTCCCATTGAACGTTGGTGGTTGTTACCTCATGAATCGATCTAACATTGATCCTCCACGCTGCGGATCAGGGTGCTCCATACGGGTAAGGTTATTATTCATAACCTGAGTGAGTTGTCCCAGTATGGTGATTAGCTGATCGGCACCAGTTGCATAACCAGCTCCACTATAATTATCTTGAGCAGGAGGGAAATCCCTACATAGAGTGCGTGCATTGATACAGTTTCCATTTCTTCCACTAGGCACCATTTCTAAACAATGGAATAAACTAGATCAGTTTATGAATCAAAATACATAATTCCATACTTATAAAACACTTAACATAAATTGAACTATTTATGGATATAATCCATAATCATAAAAATGTTTTCTTTGAGGAAGTATATACTCATAAACCCTTCATAATGATTTTTAAATAAAATGAGAGTTATCCTAAGTATATCCCCCGGGAGTGTCGTAACCAAGAGTGCAGCAAGGCCCGTTGTCGTGCACCAGTTCCCGTTCGAGTCTAGCTCAAAGAAGTGTTTTCGGGTTTTACCCCTAGGTACATCTGTGCCAGAGCCACCTCTACCTGCTCGTATCCAGACAGGGATGTATTGCTTGGAAAACTCACAAAATCTCTACAATACCAAAATTTTAGGACGTTCATCTATACTAATCCTCAAAGTTCATCTTAGGTCTACGTGCTCTAATCAGATTTTATATAAATCTAGCTTCCAAGGGTTGTACTAAACTTCCTTTCATACCAACTGTAATGCCTCGACCCCAGTTACCTAGATTCGGTGCACTATTACATAACATTGGCATGATCACAAGAAAAATCAAATCTCGAAAGACCGATTAGTTTAGTAGCCTTGGAAACACTAGATATATTCATAAAGTTTTACATTACATCATAAAGTGAATAACTACTACAACAACATAATGTCTCCATAGTCCACACTATTATCCCCTCATAATATCCCTGGAGATCATTCATAACTTACTTCTTCACATCCTGGGAAAAATAAAACATAGAAAAGGGGTGAGCCCAAATGCCCAGTAAGGATAACAATATAGCGGAAACTTTTAAAAATAAGCATAAACATTTAAGGCAATGCATTTCTAAAACAAAAGACTTTTAAACTAAAACTTCAACATAGTATGGAAAAAGTAAAATGAAATAATTCCATTTACATATTCACATGGATATTCTACTAATCGAATAATCACATGCAATATCAATAACCACTTTCATAATGATGGAATGCATAATGTCAGACTATCATAACCACATAGCCAAGGCCTCGTGCCAAGACTACAAATAAGATTTTTCCAAGGCCTTGTGCCAAGACACTATTTTGTCTCATGAGACCTACCGATGCATCGAGGAGCTATAGCGGGCTCCACCCGTCACATATTAAGTCCAATGCATTCCCATATGAAATGGTTTAAACATAACATAAACATTCGTATTAAAACTAGCATACGAAATGTCAATACATTCATCATAAACTATGAATGGTATAAAAATATCACATCCACAGTCAAACATATCACAAAACCTTCAATACAATATAGAAGTTTTGTATCATAATAAATCAACTTCAAATAATCGTAAAATCCATCAAAGGATGTTGACATAAATGAAATCAAAACTCTTTTTAGAGAAATATCTCTTTCTATTTTTGAAATCATTTAATAAAACATTTTCTTTGAAAATATTCTTATAATCTTGTAATGGAAGCTTCGACGATTTTATAATAGCGGAAAATTACCGCACCCGCCGTATAAGTTAAAAAAACATTCTTACCTTAATTCTGTCGAAAAGGTTAAAAGCACCTTGTTTGAAAAGGACGGAAAGATTCCTTTACAAAACTCTTATAAAAGTCAAACAAGGGTATAAATGACTTTAACCCATATTCATTTAAATAGTAATAATGTTTTGAAATACATTTTTAAGAAACATGGATGTGGATGATAACGAGATCCTAGTAGATTATTACGTATAAACAACCTTGGATAATGAAGAGATTGTGAAATAACCCTTACCTTTGTACTTTTCCTTGGTTGGGATAGGTTAACCTCCTATATAATAGTGAAATAATTGTTATTATATTATACAGGAATCTTATACATTCATATGATATCATATATGATATTTTAACATTGCTTTGTTAATAATATCTTAGTATTATCGTTGTTTCGGGTGTTAACTTACATGTTTTCTTTTATATGTTTTGTTACGTAAGCCATGTTTGTAATGGATAGTTTGTATCTTAATCATATATATAATGATATCAAGTCCTTAGATACTATTATTAACCATCAAATGAGATTATACTTGAATGGATACGATGGAGAATGAATCTCATCGCGTTCATGGAGACAGTAGTCCGTACGTACGCACGAGCGACAATATCATTATTTTGATATTAAAATAATATATAAATGGATGTTATATCATATATTCAGAATCATTAACATGTTATATTTATTATTTACATGAGTTACACATCATTATTATACCCATCCAAATAATAATATATTGAATAACAATTACACCACGACGTGGAGACGGTAATCCGTACGTACGCACGTATGGTGACATGTTATTAAAAGGGATAGAATAATGATTATGGTTGTACCATATTTATAATAACATCACAGTATATATATGATACTGGATTTATTATTTTACAATGGTAACAACAAAGGAACAAGAAGTGGAAGAAGAAAGGAACTTGGAATAGGGTGGTGAAATCATTACCTCTTCTTCGGGTTCTTCCTTTTGATTTGATCAAAAGGGCTCGTTAGGTTGGATTTCTGATCAAACTAAGGCCTCTAGGTTGTAGTGAGGGAAGTTGGGAGAGTATTTGGTCAGAGTTTGGCCGAACCAAAAGGCTTTGAAGGTGTGAAGAAATGAGAAGGAGGAGTGCCCTTTTATAAGAGGGGTGAGGGGAACCTTTGGAAAAGCTAGAAATATTAATTTATAATAAATTCATATTCGGTTTCTAATGGATCCAAAGTTGATTATTTAAATTTTAAGGTGGGTATGGGTTGAAAACCACTCAACCAATAGAATTTAGACAGGTTTGTGTACTTATATTAACCACATCTTTAAGTATTAACTCTTAGTTAATTAGTTTCACTTTTAAAATGTATCTTTGTATTTTTATATAATATGGTTAATAAAATTACTATATACATCCAAGAGACCCCCAAGTGGTCCATTAATGATACAACTATCATGATATAAGTCTCTTTGCCGAACCTTATATTTTGAGGAATTTAATATCAATTAATAAGATAATATTTGTTTTAAAAACTCTTTTATGTCAATTTTGACACTATTCAATAGTTGATTTTTGTGAACCTCATAACAGAATTATTACTTCGAAAAAAGTTAATTAAATCATTCCTAACATGTCATATTAACTTATAAAATTAGTGTAATTCATAAAAAGTCTCAAATTCTATTTATTTTTGTATTTATAATATCAATTATTTTAATTTTTCACTATTATGGTAATTACTGCATCATCATTGTGTCATAAATAAATTAAATTATTTAATGTCTAACAATTATAAATAAAATATAATTATGTATTAAATCTTTTTAGCATTTTAATTAATATTTATAGTCGAATATACAACGTATATAACCCTATGTAACAATTGTTTTTCTAAAAGATATATGCTTGTGTCATTTTTGTATTCATTTTAACTTAATTAAAATAAAGTGTCTCTATCACCTACAAGTGGCTCCATGGCGTCCCAAAATCGACCCAAATATTCCTATGGTCGAACATGTATCAACCAATAAGGTTAGGACACGTTTTAGGGTAATTTAGTATTATTATAATATTATTTTTTAACCCTTATTTACCGGATTTACCCTTAACCATGGTAAATAAAATATTTACCACAGTAATTATTCAAAATGTCTTAAAATAAATGTTACCTATTTACACAATTTGAACATACTTATTCCAAATATGGAATCCATTTTTAAAAATTCAAAACACATAAGTGGATGAAATTAATTTAAAATTAATTCCCGTTGTTAAAACAAAAAGCGTGTTTTTAAGAGATAATAACTATCAAAAGATTGACATTTGTTTATGTCTAGTTTAATTGTAAAAGTATGTCCAATGACCAACATTGTATTAAATGGTAAAAATATATTCTAAATATACTTTAAAACCTCTCAAATTCATAATTTATCACTATTAATTATTTTGATTTAAAAAGTTGTTTTTAATTAAAATTTAGTAATTTTCACTATTCATTAAAATATTAAAGTTATCCGAAAAGTACCAAAATTTCACCTTAGGATAAATTTGATATTCCGAATCCAAAAATGAAGTCCATTTTGAAATATAAAATATATATAATTTCAAAAAGTAGGTATTACTATTCATAACAACTAGTTTGATTGGTTATGGGGTGTTAGAACTCGGTGTTGCGTACAACACACGCTATCACATTATTCAAAGAGAAGCGTACCGTAGAAGCTTGGGGTGTTACAATACTACCCTCCTCCGAAAAAATTATTCTCACTAATAACTTATTCTTCAGAAATTATGTATATATATATAAACCACTCTTATACCTATTATCCTTGTTTTATGGGGATTAGTTTTATTAAAAGTCCATTCCTAGAAACCTTATTGTGAAATCCTAAATAGGTTGTCTCAAGGAGGAAGGTATGTTAAATATCGTAAGCTATTTCAATTTCATCATTCATTTTTTTCTTAGAACACTTTTAAAATTAAAAAAACGAATATATCATTTTATAATTATAATTATAATGCTAATATAATATTATTTATATCATTAAAAAATCATAAAATCCATTTTCTAATTTTTTATAACATTTATCTCCTCATGGCCGATTTCAACCACCTATATGGATGATAATAAAAAAAAATTAATAATGAAATACATGGTTGGTTTTAAAAATGGATTTTATAAATAAATATAATATATATATAATTATTATTATTCTATAAATATATTTTTTAAATTTTAAAAATGGTATTAATAAAAATATATCATAAAAAATTTAACCACAAAAAACAAGGATATAAAGACACTTGTGATAATTTGAATAAATTTTGGAACATATATTTAACTACTAAAATTTTGTGAAACTATAATTATATAAACTCTATACCTCTGCACATTATAAATTATGTACACATTTTAAAATAATTACCATTATTATCAACAATCCAATGCGACCTCAGAACCATGAATGAATCATCTTTGGGGTGGTGAACATGAGCATGCTTTCTTGATAAATTGATTATAAAAAACATAAAATATAAACAATAATATTAATATTAATGTTCAAGGTTCATAAAATGTACTAAGTAAATTTAATTTAATTGTTCATGATGTTCTGAATATATACCAAGTAATTTTGGATTTGAGTTAAGGTAATTCCCCAACAACACTCTTTTATTTTGAGTTATTCTTTCTCTATATTTACTTCTATTTTTCTCTCACTTCATCACAAATAGTTATTAAATATTATGTATAAATATTTCCTATATATATTCCTAGTTTATATTACCTTTTTTTCTAGGTATGTATATGATTTTTTAAGTTCCATTATCAATATTTTCCTTAAATATAAACTGGATAAATAGAATTTTCAATCACCTGTTTATTTTCATGAACCACTATTCTAAAATTTGTAATCTAAATTGACATCTAAAAATTTGAAATAAATTTTGGAAAAATTAATCTTTTGAATTTAGGGTATTATGGAAAACCCTACAAACATACTTATTTTAAAACAACTCTACTCAAATCTTAAAACATTATTTATGGGGATCATTAAAACACATAATTTTTATCCCATTAATCATATTATTTTATTCCATTTTGCTTCTTCCTCAAGATTTATATTTATTTAATCAGTTATTAATCTCTATAAAGTATTAATTTCTTATTTCCTTTAGAATCATTTTGACATGTCATTTGTTTATTGGTTAAGATATTATTTTGTAACCCATTTATTTCTCATTGATTTTTTTTTGGTTTGTGTACATTTTCCATTTATAGATCAAATATTCATATACATATTATAATGGTATGGTTTGGACTATAATTATATATCCCCCCAATGTATTGGGTTGTGTTTTTATCTAATTAGATACGATGTATGTTGCATATAAAATAATCCTAACACAGAATGTCATGATGTGTTATTAGTTATCCTTGACTTATGCTTATGATGTCATGGTTTTTGTTGTTTCCAAATTCTTATGATAAAATGACTTTATAATATATTATTATTTTTTTAATGCTACTTTATGATTATATATGATCCTCCTATTTTAGGAAATCATTTCATAACTGTTGACTGATATTTTATCCCACATTACAATTTTGGTTCTATTATTATCCTTTATAAGATCACAATTTTCCTTTATATATCTCACCAAGGAAACCTTTTCACTAATAAGAGAAAATATGGATTTAGTATAACATTATTTATATTAATATTAATATGATATATTTTATTTTAATTTTAATTTGTTGTATATCAAAACACTTAAATAAACTAATACTCTATATTTCTAGGATTTATTTTAGGAATCATGATATTGAAATTCATTTAGTAATATACATATTAGTGTTAGGTTTCTATAAGATATCCAAAAAATTCATAGAAATAAAATTAAACAAGATAAATTAATATTGAAGATTTAAAATATTTTAGTGATTCTAACATAACCTAAAATTGGTGAGACCAACAATAATATATAGCCAAAAAAATTTACTCGGATAGTTTCGAAAAAATAAAAACAAAAAATTTGATAATAATAAACGTGATCAATATTATGAAATAGTGTTTGATGTTTTTTATAATGCATCAAATGAGAGATGTAATTAATCTTAGATAGTGGTTTCCAATTACACATGACCTAGAAAAAAATATTTATTGAAGTCTATTCATTAACTCTATGAAGGTTTTATCACATTTTTAAATGAAATGTATTTAAATATATAGGTAATAATGAGTATAAAAAATAGCTCAAATAATTTCACTTCATGAGATGGCATATAAATTGATTAGATGATAAAAAATCTATTGCATGTTCCTAAACATTATTATAATTTGATTCAATTAATTTTAAAAATAGTTGATATCTCATTAAGGTGCTGAGGAATAACATTATAATCATGAAGATAAAATATATAAATTGAACTTTTTATATCAATAATTAAGTACATTCTGGATCTTTTTATATGAAGGAAGAAAATTATTGTTAGCATAGAAGGTTTGGTAGTGTTGGATAAAATAAAATTGTTATACTATTTATATATCAAAATATGAGGTACATTCCAATTTTCAATCATAAAAGAATAAATATTTTTGATTCTCTTCATAACGGAATGATGGTGAGAAAGAATCATAAGATGATATAAATAAACACTAAGAGGTAATATTTACAAATTCATTCGAATATGTTTTGCTTGATGAGTCCAAAAGCAGTTGGCACACATAGGCACACAAACACACACACACCCACACATAGATATGTATATATATATATACATATATTCATTTAATTTCATTTATTCATAACTTTACTCATTTGTGAAGAGTCCAAATGATTTTTTGAGGTTGAAATTATTGTCACTTAATTAAGAAGATGATAATTCAATGATTTTCAAATAATAAGATTGTATATCTAGTATGAAAGTTCTGAAAACATGTTTTATTGGTAGTTTTGTTGACATAATTTTTACAATAATGATTGAAAGAAAAATAAGAAGAGATATGAAAAATGTTATTTATTTTTTATATTGATTTGAGTATAGTTTCATTTGACATATTTCAATTTTATTTTATTTCCTTTGATAAAAAAATCATGACCAAAAAAATCTAGGTGAGGGACTTGCATGTGAGGTAGTTCCATGGGGTGGATTATAGGGTTACTATAGTTCTAAAAAATGTGATATTTTATTATGTCCTTTCAATAAATCTTACTACAAGATCTATTTTTAAATCTATATTATCATCTAATAGAGAACTTCAAGTATCTAATATGTTTGAATAATTTCGTGAACCATCTAATCAAAATTACCATGCCAGTCCACCCTGTCTTATCCAACAAATCATTGAAGGAGCTGGTTCAAGAATATTCCTCTAATCGAATCTCTATGTCAACATTGATCGAAATTATTTTTCTGATAACAGTAATGGTTCATGGTCTGCTCGTTATCCTAAAACTGAATATGTCTCGAAGTATCTCAATGGTTCTGAGTCGATGATCATTCTCTATAAATATTGTGGCCTTCATTCATTTTTTTTTCTGGATTTTGATATAATTTTTTTCATGAATCACTATGGTTCACAAAGTAAATATTGCACACACTTCTTGTTTGTGAAAAGAATAATTCATTCTACAAGAAACTTACATGTGTTGTTCACACTAGTGTTCCTTCATGAAGAACAGTGTTCCATGAATCAACTGATATAATGCATTTTTTATGCATATATCTACTGGTATTTTTGAAAATTGATCTTAAGAAACAAAAACTATTCAGGTTCAAAAGAAGAAGGTGATACCACATATTGTCTTTCACGAAGAACCTATTTCGCAAAGTCATAAGAGAAATGATGACACTCTACATGTGAATTCTTCTGGTTTGTGTGATCTATACGAGAAGCCCATATATGATTCATAGTGTTTCACAAAGTTTAAAGAAGACATGAATACTGTAAATGAGAAGGATAGTTTCTATGGATTTTTTACTTCACGAAGGTATTGTTTGTGAAGCACATGTGCTTTCACTGCAATTTTTACTGAGTTTTCATGAACTACATACAAGAAGAAATTTATACAGTGAGAGTTTATGGTTCTGCACAAATTAGTATATACCTCAAAGTGAGAATACTATTTTTCGTGAAGAAATAATGTACATGAGAAAAACTTAATGCAATATTCACATTCACATGCATGATATGTATGTATAAAACAAATAAAAATCAAAGATTGTGCAAGTGATATGTGTGTGTGGAGGTTTTGAGATGGGAAGCAAACATGATGAAAATAGTATGCAATATAATTCCTCCATGGATTTATTATCAAATATTATACATTTTGTGCATGATGTTAAATATTTGAGACAATTTGAAGAGCTTGGGAAAATAAACATTGCATGTTATGGTGTGCATGAATTAAATACATACATGCACATGTAATGTCATTGACATAAGTTTACAAGATCATAAAGTGTGTTATATGCAAGCCTAATGTTTGAAAAAGTGCACGTACAATAAATGTTTCTTGAATTTGGTGTAGTTATTTGAGACTAAATATGAGACAATTTTATCATTAGTTTTTTAGAATAATTTATGTACTTGAGTATTTAGTGTTTAGTGTATCCAGGTCTCTAGTAGAAAAAAGAATGTTTCCCAGGAAGTTTTGTAGTGAGGAATATTATTATATTTAATGATTCTAATTATCTAAGAAAGTATAGAATTTGTTCAATGGAACGTGAATTATACACAATCTGGTTTGATCTAGAAAGATCATAGAGGAGGATCAAATTAATCATTATATCCTTGGATTAGATATTCTTAAGAAGAAGGTTCTTATGATAGGGGGTATAATGAGTTGTTAAAGAGGCTCAAGAGATTGGGGGTCCAAAAAGTCAAACGGTTGGGGGGTTTAACCAACCAAGTCAAAAGAGTTAGTTTGTTGGGCTTATAACTAGAATCAACTTGAGGATCCATTACTGGGGTTCCTAACCAATTATTGTCTAAACCATTTTAATTGATAAAAATATTTTAGTGGATAATTTGTGTTGTGGGGTGTAACCAACATAGAAAGAATGTAGGTATTAGTACCTAACCTTGTAAAAATATTATGTGTTCTGTTTTATTTACTTTCTGTATTTCATGCATGATCCACTCAACCTTACAGGTAACCGGGGATTGAATTGAAATGTGAAAATAAATTCAGTAAAATTTGGTTACACTCGATTCACCCCCCCCCCCCCACCCCAGTGTGACTGCATGATCCATGTACACTTCAATTTAAATTATGTATATTAAAATATGATGAAGTCATAATATCCTCACATGTTTAGAATGTTTAAAAGGATAATTGCAAATTAATTAGCTTATGTTATTAATATTTTTCTATTAGAAAATTAGTAGACAAAAAATGATGAATTTGAATTAAATATACAAAAACATGGGATAACGTGTCAATTTAGAGATTTATAAACCCCTTATGAACATAGATTAGTCAAAATTAAGAACCGTAGTTTTTTTACTTGGGGAGTACCATGTATTTAATCATAACACCTAAAAATATATTTGAAACAAACGATTATAGTAGATTCATATATATATATCATTCCATTTGTCGATCATTTTACTAGTTTGAATTATGTTGATTGAATATGAGAAAATCATAATATCCTAAAATATTTATAATTTTTTAATGAACTATTGAAAATTAAATAGGTTATGTTATGAGTATTTGTTTATAAGAAAATACACATACGAAAATAATGATGAGATCAAACTATATCTATAAAAAAGATTATGTTTTAATTAATATATTCCTAAACAACTCATGAACATAGATTAGTCAAAATTAAGAACCACAAGTTTTGTGACTTGGGGAGTACCATGTTATTTGATCATGATGCCAAAAAATCCTATAGGAAACAAACTATTGTAATATTTTTTTTGTTAAAATTTATGTCTATATTGTCCAAATATAATCAATATGCCTTATGGGAAGTATTTTGAAAATAATAAAACCATAAAGAGCTTAAAAGTTTTTGGATATGTTTTTTAAAAATAGGATAAAATGAACCAATTAGGTAAATTAGATGAATTAGAGAACAATGGGATATTTTTTAGATATAAACATAGTCGAATAAGATACCAATGTTGTAATAATAATCTATAAAAATCATTGAAAGCTATGATGTTACCTTATATGCGGATAATGTTTTGTTACAAACATCATTACTATTTGATGATAACATTGATTAACCTTATGGAGTAAATGGAAATAAAATGGGTATTAAATTAATTAAAATAGTCAGTTTGTAAATTTACAAATAGCATTCAGATGTTCCAAGTGATAAATAAGGCCTAATGGTAGGTTGAACTGAGTTCTTAATTCATGAAATAAATTTGTTCTCAATAAAATAAAAAGTGATAGTAGAATATAAGGTTAAACGAAAAAACAATAATAAATTCAAGTCAGACGAGATTATATTCATATGATTAAGCAAAAAATTGTTGAAATGGTTTCATAATATAATGATCATATTTATCAAATAGTGGACTAGTTATAGCGACCATACTTTTCTTACAAGAATATTACATGATTTTAAAAATAAACATCATAATAGTTCTATATACCAAGGATCTAATAAATTAGTGTCTTCATAAATTTTGGACCATACATAACTTTTACATAATAAAACATAAACATTTATTTAATTCCTTATTATCAAGGTTCTTATTAGCACTTCTATTCTCCTTATTATAGGTATTCACCTGAGGATAAACATAAAATGAAGGGGGAAATAAAATCCCAGTCATAGGATAAATAATAGACATGAATCATGGGTGATGATAATAATAATAATCAAAATATAAGAAATGGTTCATCGTCGTAATCGCTAAATTAATCCTTAGATCAATGCATGGAATGTTGAAATTCATAAAAAATAATTAAACAACGTGTCTTAGTGTTAAAATACAAAACATAGTTGTGAACATATATAACATCATTTTCATGAATATTTCACTTTATCTCATGAGAAAAATCAAATTACCCAATGCATTGAAGCGTTATATAATTTTTGGTGCACCCATCAAATCATAACAATTACATTATCATGCATGAAACAAAGAACGTATATCAATCACGGAAAAAATATACTTAGAAAAGGAATATTATTAATTTCAGAAAGATTACATTCATGAATAGAATATTTTGTTTCAAAATTAAATAGTTAATAACATACTTTGTATAAGAATCATAAATCTTCAGTGAAGAAGTTACAATCTCAAAATAAGTAAAAGATGTATTTTTGGGAAAGAACAGTTCTTTTGGAAAAAACTATTCATTTGTAATAAAACTATATTCAAAACATGTATATCCCATAAATTAAAAGGTAAGTAAAAATAAATAATATTTAAGGAATATTATAGGATCATTCATACTAAAAATGGAGTGAAAGAGGGAAAACCCAAACGGGGAGAGTTGGGTTCGAGAATCCCCTTACCTTATGTCTGAATTATTTCTTCACTTTAATATCATGGATAATCAAATTAAATTCATTTTTTAAAAACTACATAACATATTATACATGTATTATATTGATTATAGTTTTATTAAGATAATTTATAGCCTTTTTGACAAGTTATAGAGTTCAAATTCATCGTTCATGAGTATTTGTTTTCTTTATTTTCGTTCACCCATTTATAAATATGGAGGTTCATGTAAAATGAAAATGATTATACAGAATTAAAATAATATGTTATTAATGAACATTAATAATTATAATTGGTCTTATATATCATTTTTTATATGGTATGAGGATGACTTATTAGATAAAACGTTAAAGAAAATAATTTAATTAATTTTGGCGGTTTTTAGACCATTATGAGCTTATATCATTTTATTTAACATCATGTTAGTATATTGATTCCAGAAAATTATATAATTTATAATATTTATAACAACATATTATTTAAAAATAATAATAGTTTTATAACCGGCCTTGAAGCTGGTAGTGAATAATTAAAATGCCTCATCCACATTAGTGGTAAATCGACACACCATAGATGATATTTTCATGTTTAGAAAAAAGGAAAAGGGAAGATATTGAAGTTGAAAATTTCAATTTAGATAATAAAATTCTATTGTATAAAATATAAGGGATTTATCATGCCACTTGGATAAGTGTAGGTGATGAGAGGATAAAAAATAAATGAAATTTAAAAAAAGAAAAAAAATAACATTTTACCTCTTCAATTATTCCTCATTGAGAACCCTCTTAGGGAAAATGGTTTGGTTTTTTTATGAGACCAAGGTATCCTAGAAATGGGGGAGTGTCTTTATAAGTGTATTGGGAATAATTTGTACAGGTATTAAATCATGGATGGTTTGAGGAGAAGAGGTATTGAGGGGTGGTATTTATTGGTGAGGAGAGGGGTGATTTCTTGTTATTTTATTCATTAGTTTATTATTTTGGCTCAAGAATATGAATAGTTTGAGATTTGACACAAAATATAGTAATAAAATATAGGGTATTTATATATTATGGTGCTTATATAAGTGATGACTTAAGGAATGATGTATTTTACTTATAATGTATATATACTGTAAATTATTGTATTTCACTATTCACAAAAATTCATGTATTGTAGAAAAAATCAAAAAATCCACTCTAACCCATTTTATGTGTACAATTAAAAAATGAACTCCATTAAATGAAAATAATTTTCTATATATGAAAATTTTAATTATTAATAAAAATAACCACTTACATGGAAAATAGAAATTTTAAAATTATGACTGATTTTATAAAGCTCTAAAAAATTAATCAAGGACTCATAAAAGTATCTTATAATCATAAAAAACAAAATTTTAATTTATGAATATGATTATGAAAATAAATTTTCATTCAAAAAATTATATTAGTTTTAAAATAAAAAATAAAAAATTATATTTTCTTAAAATACCTATAGTTAATTAATAATTTTTAAAATATTTTTCAACTTATAGTATTTTATAATTATATCATATTTTCACTTATAATATTCCCAAATTTTATTTTAATTTCATAGATGAGTTTAATATTCTATTGGCCGGTTTACTGTTCTTGATGGTCAAATTACTATTCCAACAGTCAACTTACTATTCTATTGGTAAATGTTCTTTAACTTCTAAAAATATAGATTATTTCATTCATTATTCATTTATAATGTTTTTATTCTTTTATCAAAGTGATTTTATGTGTTTTATACTATATGAAATAATTATAAGAAGTTAATTTCCATGGATAAAAATTTCGGACATTAAACTAGCTAAATATAATTATAATGAATGATATATGTGAGTTAGTGTATTATCATAAATAAAATAATGTTATAAAGATAAAGTAGTATTTTAGAAATAAAATCAAAGAGTAGGAAGAAGTTTCATTAATGAATGATTATATAAATTTTAATTAGTTCTATTAAAATGAGGGTATTAATTTGATGGAACTTTTCTATCATAGTAAGGATTGACAAGATAAATATTTTTCTTGTCATACATGATAAAATAAATTATTATATAGTTCAAATTAATTTAAATTTAATATTCCTCAATAGTGAACTTGGTGATGATTTATACATTAATTATCTAGAATTATTTTTTCCTGAAATTGATGGTTCTTACATGGATAGTTGAAGAAATCACTATATGGGATTGAAAAATAACACTGAGAAATACATTATAAGTTAAAAAACAATGAACTTGAATTTCAACAAACTAAAGGTGGATATAAATGTTCATCTCATTGAATAAAACTCAAATTCACTCATTATGATTATTTTTTTTATTGATAAAATATTTACTTTTAATGAAGTGGAGATAATTATAAACATTATCTTCTAAATAATGAAATATATTTATAAGTTATTGATTGGTGAGATATAAATTTTCTATGGTGTTAGAGTGGTAAATACAATTTATCATATAATTCAGTCATAGAAAAAACAATATTTTTTCTTATAGAGGTGGTTTTGGATGGAAAAATCAAGAGATATTTCTAATCCACTTTCAATTGGGAATAAATTTCCCATGGATTAGTATGGAATTACAATTTATTTGATTGAGTATAAAAATACAATTGGTAGTGTACATCACTCAAATGAGTCATGAAAATACATCATATTTATTATTACATTTAATATATGATTCAGGTTGAGCACAAATGAATCATATATAATATTAATTAAGATAATATTATGATCTTTCATAATAACTATGGAGTATAGATTGAGGTGTGGACATGAAAACTCATTATAGATTTATGGATTTACAATTAATATTTTATAGTTTTCCATTTTATATTTTATGGATACTTTTATCTTTTCATTTATCAATTTTGTGTTTTTTATTACTTGAAAACTAATGAAGTATATTTTTATATATTTATGAACAAATGAAGAAAATTATATTATATCATCATAATATATGACACAAAAAACTTACATAAAGTCACAATTTAATGAATGCAATTTGGATTCCATATATCTATTTCTAATTAGTTTTAAAAAAATTGAAGCATATATTTTAATGATTTTCATTCAATATTTAAGATCAAAAAAATATTGATATTAAGTATCACTTCATTATATAGAATTTGAGATATGGTGATATAAAATTAGACAATGATTAAATAAAATAATAAATATCACATATTTTCCTGAATGCCTTATAAAATAGTTTCGATTAGTATCTGAGAAATTTTTTGGGAGTGTATTCCATCCCCAAATACTAATAACATAATTTCATAATTATTACCATAAAATTACTATGATTTTTTTACAAATTTCTTTAAAAATTATTGATAAATCAAAAATGAAATGTCGATCTGATGAATGGGGATAATTGGTTTTTTGGAGAATTTCATTATAAGGGAATCCATGCATATTGATTGGTAACTAAAAATTTTACTTATAGGTCAAGGAAAGTTTCTAAAAAATATGGGGTTAAAGAAAACTAAAGTAGTGTGTGGACAAATTGGAATTTAGAAGACACAAATTGAAATTTTCTCAATATAGAATAATTCCTTACATTAAGTTTCATAATTCTCTAAAAAACATTACTATATCATGTAATGTGGTTTTTAGATAGCTCAAACGTGATGATATTGTGATGACTAGTTTCATTAGATGATGCATATTGATTTTATAATGTGGATTTATTGTATAATTTATTATTAACTTAAACATAGATTTATTATATATCACATGAAATAAAAAATAATACAAAATAATGTGGAAATTATTCCAAATAAAAAACTGTTATGTGGTGTTGGTGAAAATATTTCATGGTTGGTATCTTATAAAATTTCTTGTGAATATCCAAATGATAAATGACTATTATGTTTTTAATGGTTTTCGAATAATTTTTATAGGGACTTAATCATTGAATGGGGAAAATTAATTTTTTTACATCTATTACATTATAGTTTATAGATAAAATTCACATTATTATGTAGTGTAGGTCTTAAAGATTGAAGTGTGGAATGTATTATCTTCTGATATGAGAATAAATGTTATTGATTTAGGTACCATATAATTGGATCAATAAAAATGGTTGTTTTGATCATCATGTTCCATGTTAAAAAACATTGATATCCGTAGACACCATTCACAAAAAACACATTTCAAGGGTTTAATAACAATGTCATGGTTAATATAAAAAACCCTTGTGACATGTCAATCATTTTGCTGGAGATGAAGCACTATTTTAGGGTTTATGGTAAACAATTTCATGGTTATGGTCAAGGATATGTTTCTAAAAAATGAAAAACTCTTGAAATTTACGATATATAAGGATTATGGTCATGGTTTTGGAATTCAATAGTGACACAAAAACTGCTTTACGGTTCTTCACGCCATGGCTTGTTTTGGATAGAATTATATAAATATTAAATTTAGAAAAAAAATTGTGAAAAAACATCACTATTGATAGACATATATTCATTAGAATTTTTTTACATATTTTTTCTCATGGCATGAGGAGAGAAAAAATTTCATATTTGATTTGTTATTAAATACACTTGAGAATGATTAAATGTGTTCAATTATCTTTGTTGAAACTCAAATTTGATTTTTTTTCCTATATTGTACATTATCTAAATACATAATTTCAAGAAAACCTTATTTATCTTGATCATAAATTTTTTTGTAATAATAAAATTTATATGTTTGAATCATGGGGAATTTGATAAGCATCATCGACATAGAAAATTAATAAAAAGAGTTCATGAAAGTTATAAAAAAATTTTATGTTTTTTTTTCTTCCCATTTATCTATTTAATATCTAAATTTATTTCTTAGTCACTTCTATATCTTTGTAATTATTATTAATGGTAATACATTTTAGAAATATATGAATTTTTATTTTCCTAATCCATCCTCCCTTTTAACACTTCCCAATATGCGATGTTGGAGATCTTTAGTCTTGTGAAGGATTAACTAATAGATGTTTTATTTATTCAATTTTAATATGTAATTTTTTTTTGATTGAGGTATAAATTTATAAAATTTAGATTAATATTCTTTTATTTTAGAGGGTATCCTTAATTATGTTGAATAGTGAGGGAACTTAATGAGTAATATGTGATTAAAATTAAAAAGGGATTACAAAAATGTTATATAGGTGAATCACCTGAAGAGTGTATTCAATAATTTATAATGTATTTTTATAACATTTGGTCATAATTTCTTTATTTAATTTTGAATTATACTAACCTAGATACAATGAAATGTCATTTACAATTTGGTGAAGAAGGATATAAACAAGTAAAATTATAATTGTGTTTGGAAGGATTTCTAAAAGGTAATACCATGTAACTTTTTTTTGATTGATAAATCTAGTATTGAGAGGATTTTAACTAAATTAAGTTAATATAATTTATTTAATATGGAGTATACTTTTCTAAATTGTGTTAAAGGATTCAAAAAACAAAAAAATTATTTATTTTTAATTATATAAAATCCAATAATAACTGCAATTATTATTTATATTGAAGTTATTGGATGTTTGATTATGTTAAGAGGTGAATGAGAAACAAATTTATTGTTTTAAGTAGTATAAAATTTTATAACCATGTAAGGTAAGTATTTTGGTCATAATTTATAAAAAATACACTTTCAAGAACGCATTCAGAGTTAGGTAAGAGGTAATGAGAAATCAAGGCATACTTAATGTTGTTCCCCCAAGAAAATTTAACATCTGAGGGTGTGGGTTCAATGATTATAATTAAATTTTTCATAGTACCTGAGAACTAATACTAAAAATATTTGAATATTATTATTTAGTATTCAGGTCGATCAATAGGTAATTATAGAAATATAACCAAGAAGAATTTTCACTTTTGTTAGGTCAATGGATTGGAATGAAAACATGTTTAAAAAATTATTTAAATATAGAAATAAAATTTTTGAAATTAAAAATAGTATAAAACATTATAGGTTAATGAAAACCTTTTATAAGTAATGATATGGTGGATTTTTTTAGTGGATGTGATTTTCTATAAAATAGGGTTTACTTGTCCTCTAAATTATCATTATTGATTAGTTGTGAGGATCCTTAGAGGTAATACATCTCAAATGGTCAATGTTTATTAAAAATACTTTAGTCTCTTCAATTATTATGGTCTAAGTATTATACTATTATTTAGATGAGTTTTAAATTTAAAAAAATGTGAATAGAAGAATACGTATGAATCTTATGATCTCATATATCCTTAAAAATTTGGGGTTTATAAATCTATTACCATAACTATAACAAGGAAAAAAGAAAAAAAATTCTCAATAAAACTCAATTTGATATGATATCTCACATAAAATTAACAATACATGTTAATTAATGGCATTATGGCACAACCATCTTACTTTAAACCCACCATTCCCTTGGAAACTACTCAATTATGATAGAATTGTTATCTATCATGAGATAATTATTTTTCATCTTAGATGGGAGAATAATATTCATAGATTTTGGGGTTAAATAAAAAAATTAAGAAAATAAGTACTATTTCACTTCCATTTAAACACAATTCTTCTATCCAAAGTTGAAAATCAATCCATCAATTTCTCAATAAATTATATTAATCATTAATAGGATAATTTTTATGGTTCTTTTATTATATCCCTATTTCGTTTTTTTATTATCATCTCTTTACTCTATAAATTTAATATTTATATTTATGTATTATTTATTTTCCATCAAAATCACCATGAAAAAACTAAGATAATTATCGAATATCACATTAAAAGCATAGATTTTACCTCATTATAATAAATATATTCATATAAAAAATGGAAGTTTGTAGAATATAATTAAAGTATCTTAAATTGAAATTATAAATATTTTATAGTACACATATTGACCTCTATGATTCATTGTTTAGGTTTGAATATAATAAATTCTTCAAAAAATAATGTTTTATTGAAGCATAATGGATTTTAATATAATTTCCAATTAATGTAAAACTTGTTCTTATGATTGTTTTCAGTCCTCTAGGAATGTTATCTATATTATTCTATTATCTCCCCTTAATTCCTCAAATTTACATTACCATGACATAGTGAGTTATTGTTTTGTATCCCCTAGAAATGCAGATTATTTATTTCATGACACATTCATCATCATTTACTCCATGAGAATATATCTATCTTACATATCAATAGTTCAAACTAGATTATATCTCATATAATCAAAACATTAGCACTTTTGATCTTCTATATCATATATGGTTTATACCATATTCTAATGTATTTACCTTTATGGTTAAATCGCTTCCTTTGAAACATAATCTTTGATATTATACAGTTTCCCAAAATTTACGCTAATATAGCCTCAAACTATATCTCATGAAAATTTAATATTCTATAAATTTAGTGTTGCGTAAAGAATCTTATAATGGGATTGGGTAGGAATTATCAATGTTAATCATACGAAGGGGTATTAAAATTTAGTCATCATTATTATTTCATGGTTTATTCTTCAATGTCATTGATTAATCTTCCAAACCACATGGTTGAAGCATGTGTTGGGGAATTACACTATGAAGAGTTAAATTATTTGTTCCAAAAGTACTTTTCATAATCAATTGGGCCCTATAGCATATGGTTATGGTGTTAAATATTTTAATGTTAGCCAATTCATCATAATGACTCCTAAATTCATATAATTTCAAAATTCACCTGACTGTTGAAGCATAGAATCATTATGCGCAATTCGATAAAATAAAGTACTCTAATTTTGGTAAATTTATATGCTTGTTTATCCTTAAATTACCAAACAATTAAAATTTTAGTATAAACAAGAAAAAACACAACACAAAATAGATGAGGATCTTAACCTTATGTATGGAAATGTTTAATCCCTGATAAAGATAAATACAAGGTTATGGTTTATGTATTTAAAAATCACATACCCCATACAATCAAGATTGTTTTGATCATTCCTCATTTATCCTACCAATTCAATATACCTCTCCCTAACCATTAACAATTTTTAACCATTCAATATTTACCATTCCAATTAGGATCTACCTTACTAGAAATAAATTTATTCACTCATAATGATCATTTAACTAGAGTTATGATCAATCCCAAGTAAATGAGATCTATCCATAAGCATGTGAGTAATCTTAATCACTACATATAAATCATGAAATAATCATCAAGAAGTTAATTTAATATATTAAAAATGTATCTAAGGATAAATATAGGTGGGTTGTGATATAAAAATCTAAATTTCAATCCTGAAAAATGAGTATTAACTCTATAGTACAATACAAGATCTTTAATTTTTTTTATATGTATCATCTCTCCTATTTTTCCTTCATAGAAATTTTTCTCCAACTACCTTTCTTCCTCTTCCTACTCATTGGATGACAATTGTAATTTAATCTAATGATGAATTTTCCTCTATTAATAGTTTCTTCTACATATTTTTCTCAAAGGTAATTCCTGAAATAATAAATCTCACTATCTTAGAAGAAAAAAATGGTCCAACACTATTATCCCCACCACCAATATTCAACTAATTCTATTTGTGATTATTTTTATAATAAATGGGTGGTTTTATTATTGGGTCAATCCAAGGTATTTCATTTTCTTGATTTTCCACTTTTATTTTTTAAAAATATTCATTATTAAATTTTAAAATATCACAAATAATATATGAATATTTTTTAATAAAATATCTAGATATCAATCCCTCTTTTACATCTAAATATATGAATTCCTAATAGATTCTAAATATAATCAGTACCCTATTCCATCTCTAGAAAACAAATAAAAATTCTAAAGATATTGGAAAGGAAGAGAAATTACGCTTATAATGATTATTCATGTAATGTAATCCATTATCTATATGGATCATCAAAGGACTGAATATATAGGTAGTTCTCAACATGAAATGGATTAAGATTTATATTAAATGACCTTAATCATTTAAATGTTGTCCAAAGATATTATTTTTTGAAAAGATAAACAAGAATGTTCTGTTAGTTAAAAAAATACTAAGATTCTTATATGAAATTGGGTTAATAATGTAATATGTGAAAATGGGTTCAATGTACGTATCGGGAATAGGGAAAAAATTATGAAATCAAGAAATTTAATGGATAGAAATCAATAGTTTATTAAATAAAAACTTCTAAGAATCAAACATGAAATTAAATATTATATTAATAATCATTTAAGAATTGGTCAAAATTGGAATGTTTTTATAACTTGTAATTGATTTAAATTATGACTTCATTATTTATGAATATTATAAATTATAACATTTCATTATTTCAGTGTTCTTTACCTAGATAATGATTTTCCATAGCTTGGTAAAGGTTGAAAACATAAATGGGGCCCTAGTATCCATCCACCATATATAAATTAATCATTTTTTATAATTTTTAAATATGGTTATAGGGTTACATGAAAAAGATAAATGAAATGTACTAGATTAATGGTTTAAACTGATAGGAAAGAAAATAGTCCTTCTCTCAATTATGTGTCAAATTTTCCTTTATCCTTAGTTTAAATTATTTCCATTCAAATCATACCTTTTAAATATTTGAGGAAATTTATAATGAAAAATGTTAACTTAATTTATGGTGAACTCAAAATTACTTATAAAATTTAAATTTGATGATACAAATGTTGCCTAAAATTTTTTTTCATGAAATTTATTCATGTGAGTAAAGGAATTGTAACACCCCGAGATTTTATGAAGAATATTCTTTTTAATTTCATTAATGTCTTGTGTTGTATGCTACACCAAAAGGAGCTTGCACAACACGTATCCTTGACTTGCCTGTCATTAGACGCAATCACGACCTTCCTCGATAGCGTGTGTAGTACGCAATACCGAGTTTCGCTAAACAACGATATGCTATTAAAATATTATTAAAACTAGTCGTTATGAATAGTAATAACCACATTTTAAATTTTTCTTAAATTTTATTTTTCAAAATGGACTTCATTTTTGGATTCGAAATATTGAAATTAGCTTAGGGTAAAATTTTCGTACTTTTCGGATAACTTTCATATTCTGATGAATAGTGAAAATTACTATATTTTAATTAAAAACAACTTTTTTAATCAAAATAATTAATAGTGATAAATTATTAATTTGATTGGTTTTAAATTATATTTTGAATATATTTTTACAATTTAATACAATGTTGGTCATCGGAGGTAATTTCACATTTAAAAAAGTTATAAACAAGTGTCAATCTTTTGATAGTTATTATCTCTCAAAAACACGCCATTTGTTTTGACGACGGGAATTAATTTTTAAATTAGTTAATGTAACTGATATGTTTTTAATTTGGTAAAATAGACATCATTTTTGAGTTCATAATATAAAATATAGCTTAGGCCTAATTTTTGGTATTTTTCTGGAAACTTTCATTTTTTGATAAATAGTGAAACCACTAAGTGGTAGTAAAAAAATAAATTTTTCATAAAATTTAATTTTACCGCTTCTGTGAGTGGAATTTCAAAAATCCGAGAGACACGGTTGATGTCAATAAGTAAAATGTGGTTCAATGAGATGAAAATAATTTTTGGTGAATAGTAACTTTTTACTTTTTTTTACCACGGTTAAAAGTAAATAGGGTAATTAAGGGTAAAAATGATATTATTATTACCCTAACACATGTCCTAATTCTATTGGATAAGTGTAATTCGACCAAAAACAACCTTAGGAATAAAATATAACCATTTAGGCCCACTTAGATTAGATTAGGACATTTATTATTATTTAATTCAAAGAACAGTTAAAAGAGTTAAAATCAAAGTTTATTTACTAAAACATTTATAATATAGGGTTATACATAAGATAAATTCGATTTTAAATATTCATTAGAAATATAATAGGATTTCCTACATAATGATATTTTATTTATAATTTTTAGACATTAAATTATTTAATTTATTTATGACACAATGATGATGCAGTAATTACCATAATAGTGAAAAATTAGAATAATTGATATTATAAATACCCAAATAAATATAATTTCAGACTTTTTATGAATTACACTAATTTTATATATTAATATGACATGGTATTATTAATGTAATTAACTTTTTTCAAACTAATCATTCTGTTCTGATTTTCAAAAAAATTAATTACTAAATAGTGTCAAAATTGACATAAAATAGTTTTTAAAACAAATATTATATTATTAATTGTTATTTTATTCCTAAAAATCTAAGTTTAGGCCAAATTACTTAGATAAGGTTATATATATTAATAATAAACAACCTGGGGTTCGGTTGGCTTGATATAGTAAGTTTATTAACCTTATAGTGTAAGAAAACAAGAAGACACGGTAAAAGTAAAATTATCTAACTTAAAGTTAAATATAAATGAGAAGGTTAAAATAGGAACCTAAACTTGTCTAAATTCTATTTTATGAGATGATTTCGACCCATACCCACCTTAGTTTAGAAATAAATCAATTTGGAGCTATTTAAACCCGAATTTGACTTTATAATATAATAATAGTTTTAGTTATTCCAAAGGTACCCCTCTCCTCCCTTATAAAAGGGCACCTCCTCCCCCTCTTCCTCACACCACTTTGAGCCTTCAAGATCGGACAAACCATGCCAAATTCTCTTCTCCACTTCCATAGCAATATCCTAGAGGTTCTGGTCTTCCTCAAAGACCAATTTTAGTGCCCTAAAAGGAGATCTCAAAGAGGTGCTTCAAAGAAGAGGTAATGTCCGTTACCGATTCTTTCAACTTTATTTCTTCTTCCACTTCTTATTCTTAGGTTGTTTCATTATGAAGTAATAACATAAGTATCACTCATATACTGATATGTTATTATATGTATGAAACAACCATATTTCACCATCTATCCATCCTACGGAAAACGAAATCACAGCGCGTGCGTACGTACGGAATACCGTCTCCACGTCGTGGTGTAATCTATTTTCCACCACCACCTTACATGGATGGGTATAATGGTGTAAATAATAACTATATATGATTATTTTAAAATGATATTGATTCTGAAATAGTATACATACACTTCAATACAATTCCACGATCATGAGAACGATATCATCGCTCGTGCGTACGTACGGACTACCGTCTCCACGACGTGATGAGATTCATTCTCCACATTAAGCATTCATGAATGATTATAAAGTATATATAATAAGTAATAATGAAATATATGACATAATAATGATACTGGATTTATGTGTATATATATGTATGTCATATACTTAATTCCATTCAACTCAATAAGGAAACGAAAACAGTGTTCATGCGTACGTACGGACTACCGTCTCCATGAACGGTGTATTTCATTCCATTTACTAATTTATTATATATATGTATATTACAAATATATATTATATATAAATCATGTTTTATATTCTGTAATTAAGTAATTATGATCTAAGAAATCATATGAATAATTACAAGTCAAAACACGGACGACAAATGAAACAATTTTTCCCAAAATGCTCTTTAACATGGAATTTACAAAAGAACGGGTAATATAAAGTCATAGGTGAACCATATATGATATCATAATAATGAGTATGATTCTGGAATAATTCAATGACATTATTTAAATCATTATACAGGATGTTCGGACACTTACGAAGCAAATAGGACCTATGGTAAGGGAAATATCACAATCTCATTTTTATCCGAGATTGTTTATACATTGGTATTTACTGGGGTGTATTTTATCATCCACATCCAAGTTTACTCAATATGTAATATGTATATCCTTCTACAATAGTTTATATCAAATTTTACCCTTCGGTTATTTTTTAGTAAAAGATATGAAAGGAATCTTTTGTCATTTTTTGTACGGGGTACTTTTTGACTTTTCCGACAAAAGTACGAGAAGAATGTTTTCTTTTAACTTATACGGCATGAATGGATTTTAAAAAAAATTATTTCCAAGAAGCTTCCCTTACAAGTATTCAAGCTTATTTTTAATCAACTTCTTTTAGTTTAAAATTCTTTGACATGTTAAGAAAGGAAAAGTGTTTTTGAAGCAGAAAGGATTTTTTCCTCAAGAATAGAGTTCAAGTGTTTTATCAAAATTATTTTCCATCTAAGATAATAAAGGGTTCTGTTTATATACCTATTATTAAATTGATTTGATTATGTTGTGATGAAATTATTTTTATGACTTCCTTTATCTTATATGAATTGTTTGATGATGTCATGATGTTTAAGATTCCCATTTTTATTACATGGGTTATGCTATGATGTATGGTTTATGATTTTGTGGCACACATAAGAATGGTATCATTATGAGATGGGTGTGACCTATATCTCCCTCCAATGAATTGGGTAAAGATTTTATATCTCATGAGATAGACATGGCTGGAATGGTAGGTTATACCGGTTCAGTGAAACAGGACTGAAACGAGGAATGAACTCGGTTCAGAAAGGGACTTTGTCCACTAAGATAGTCTTGGCAATGAGTCTTGACTCACAAGAAATGATTCTCTATGATTATGTGTGTATGCCACAAAGTTTCATGTTTTAAGTTATAATTATTGGTATTTCATTTCACTACTATGATTTATCCCATGTTATGAAATTATGTTGTCTTTTGCAGGCTAAGATTTCCAAAATGTTATGTTCTTATGAATATGATGTGATTGATATTTCTTTTGTTTACCCTTACTGAGCATTTGAGCTCACCCTTTTATGTTTTCGTTTCCCCAGGATATAAAGAAAGGTTTTAGGTAAAAAAAAGGAAGATCTTTATGGGAGATGTTTAAGATCTCTCACCACGATTAGAAGATTATATTCCGAGTTTCCAAAGACACTAAACTATTACGATCCTTGTGCGTGTGTTTTTGTTATGTACTAAGTATTCCGAAAAAGTAATGTAATGTCAATGTATGTCATGCTTAGGGTCTCTACAGTTCGTATCAGAGGCAAAGGAGGTAGGAATGTATCCGATCCTTGGGAACTCTCACATGTGATCGTTGGACGAAGCATGGCTCTCCGCCCAAGGGCTTCATGAGGAAACGGCTGCCACTAGGGATGGTGGTGTGTCCCGCCCAGGGGGTGTAGCCGCCCATGGAGTGCCCTGATAGGTATCAATTATAGTCCACTGGAAGTAATTCCAGACCACTACAGTTGGTATCAGAGGAAAGTTTTAGTCAACCTTTGGAAACTAGGATGCGAAAACGTTAGTGAGATCCCTAGATATATTTCTAAGGTATGTCTAGGGATGTCCCTAAGGATAAGTATAAGTATAGGTTATAGTCCTAGAATTGTGCTAATGATCATAGAATTAAACCTAAGATGTTAGATATTGAAGGTAATCCCCCTTTACTATGTTGTTTTCCCTAGCATTATTTTTGCCTCTCACACTATTCTTTTTGGGTTTTAGAAAATGGCTAGAAACAAGATGATTCACGATATTGGAGGATATGATAGAAAATGGAATGATATACTTCATGAGAAACCAAATGAAATGGGATTTGGGAGTCCAAACACCATTATTATGCGGAATCAACAATCTCATAATATGATCAATAAAGTAAAATTTGGTAAGTTTCTTGACTTGACTAATAAGAGAAAGATGGAGTTTCATGATGATCATAGAGGAAAGAAAGTTCAATTTCCCCTATGTAAATCATGTGGGAAGAGGCATCAAGGATAATGTTTCAAATGAACTGGAAGATGCTTTGGGTGTGGAAAAGAAGGACACAAAGCCAGTAAGTGCAAAGGAAAAGGTTCATTTAACACCAGGGATGAGGATAATGGTATTGCTACGACATCAACAATGGATAAATGTTTTAAATGTGGAATGTACGGGCATTATGCAAACCAATTCCCTAAGGGAAAGTCTCATGAAGAGAATCAGTATGGTCGTATGGGTAGTATTTATGTGGATGATGATGAAGAGACTACAAATGATATGTGAGATGAAAGAATTGTTGAAGCTCGGTCAATGGTTTAAGAATGTATTGGAATGATTACATGTTTATCATGTGTAATGTTGTATAAGTAATCTCATGGTTCTATGGAATAAAGAGACATCTAAGGATTGTTACATTTTTGCCTTTCCTTGAGTTTTGAAAGTGTGTGATTAATGTTACCAGTATCCATGAAAGGTTATTCAGATATTTTTGGAATGTAGATTATATGCACATAATGAAGGGATAATGAGAAAATTAAATGTATTAATGAGCTCATGACTGATATAAGGAGAAGGTTATATCATGGTTTGAGTATATAGAATTTTTGGATTTTGGTATGTGGAAAGAGTTAACTTTGGAAAGCATTCATGTTTTCACTAAGGTTCAATGGGTATTCATTCTTCAAGAAAATACATGATTAAGGTATTCACATGTTTGTAATTTGACCAACAAGACATATCTTATGATATATGGGGATCAACGATGGTATTAAATATCTGGTAATCATTTTCACTATATTATGAGAGTGGACTGCAGTATTATGGATAAGCCTAACGATTGGAATGGATTATGTTGGACATAATTTAGTATTGTTTAAGGATAGAAGTTTTTCGATATTATTGATGGGATGTTAAAGTAATATAGTTTTAGAAAATGGACAACCTGCAGGACGGGCGACAGCCCATCGCGTCGGACAAAGCTGTGTGAATCAAACCTACAACCGAAGTGCGCCTGGCCTTTATCGCCTACCACTGGCCTACAGGATGTCCCTGTTTAGTAGAAACTAGTTTTATTATATTAATCAGTATGATATATGATGTACAAGTCCATTTTAGGAACCATATATCATTAATCTCACTATAGATGGACTTGTGTATTTTTTTATAACTCTTCAAACCTTTGGTTTGAGATAGATGGAATGGCCCATCATTCTATCACATGATCTTCTAACACATCACGAATGACAAATTCAACTTCATTTCTTTAAGAGATGAAGTGGAAATTGTCCATATAATGACCAATGGTGAGACTATACCGAAATCACGAAAGTATTTCTTCTAATTCCAATTTCATGAACTTTAGGGAAATGATCTTGAAAACCAAAAATGTTGTCCTAGTGCTCTTATATCTGATGAATCAGATGGTACCTTAGATCGTCACAAATTTATGGCTTTGTGATTGCTGGCTTTTCCATAGCCATTTTCTCTACCACTCTCCATCAGAACATGATGGTTAGATTTCCCTTCCATATCCATATTTTCACCTATGTGGAAACCCAGTGATTAGTTTATTTGTTTAATCGTTACCTTTCATACATTAGTATTTAAAGCCAAGTTTTGGTATTCCTTTTTATGATGTGGGTTTCTATTAAAGAAACTTTCGAGTAGTAAACCATTTATAACCCCGACAAATTTCGAGGGAGAAATTCATTTTAAGGGGGGTAGAATGTAACACCCCGAGATTTTATGAAAATTATTTTTTTTAATTTCATTAATGTATTGTGTTGTATGCTACACCAAAAGGATCTTGCACAACACGCATCCTTGATGTGCCTTTCATTAGATGCAATCGTGACCTTCCTCGATAGCGTGTGTAGTACGCAATACCGAGTTTCACTAAACAACGATATGCTATTGAAATATTATTAAAACTAGCCGTTATGAATAGTAATAACCACTTTTTAAATTTTTTTAAATTTTATTTTTCAAAATGGACTTCATTTTTGGTTTCAGAATATCGAAATTAGCTTAGGGTGAAATTTTCGTACTTTTCGGATAACTTTCATATTCTGATAAATAGTGAAAATTACTAAATTTTAATTAAAAACAACTTTTTTAATCAAAATAATTAATAGTGATAAATTATTAATTTTATTGGTTTTAAAGTATATTTAGAATATATTTTTACAATTTAATACAATGTTGGTCATTGGATTTAATTTCACATTTAAACAAGTTATAAACAAGTGTCAATCTTTTGATAGTTATTATCTCTCAAAAACACGCCATTTGTTTTGGCGACGGGAATTAATTTTTAAATTAGTTAATGTAATTGATATGTTTTCAATTTGGTAAAATAAACATCATTTTTGAGTTCATAATATCAAATATAGCTTAGGCCTAATTTTTGGTATTTTTCTGAAACTTTCATTTTTTGAGAAATAGTGAAACCACTAAGTGGTAGTAAAAAAAATGAATTTTTCATAAAATTTAATTTTACCACTTCTGTGAGTGGAATTTTAAAAATCCGAGAGACACAGTTGATGTCAGTAAGTAAAATCTGGTTCAATGAGATGAAAATAATTTTTTGGTGAATAGTAACTTTTTACTTTTTTTTACCACAGTTAAAAGTAAATAGGGTAATTAAGGGTCAAAATGATATTATTATTACCCTAACACATGTCCTAATTCTATTGAATA
Source organism: Viscum album (assembly GCA_963277665.1). Taxonomy (NCBI): domain Eukaryota; kingdom Viridiplantae; phylum Streptophyta; class Magnoliopsida; order Santalales; family Viscaceae; genus Viscum; species Viscum album. The sequence goes on from OY728136.1 coordinate 295,132,325, forward strand.
AGTGTAATTCGACCAAAAACAACCTTAGGAATAAAATATAACCATTTAGGCCCAGTTGGATTAGATTAGGACATTTATTATTATTTAATTCAAATAAGAGTTAAAAGAGTTAAAATCAATATTTATTTACTAAAACATTTATAATATAGGGTTATACATAAGATAAATTCGATTGTAAATATTCATTAGAAATGTAATAAAATTTCCTACATAATGATATTTTATTTATAATTTTTAGACATTAAATTATTTAATTTATTTATGACACAATGATGATGCAGTAATTACCATAATAGTGAAAAATTAGAATAATTGATATTATAAATACCCAAATAAATATAATTTCAGACTTTTTATGAATTACACTAATTTTATAGATTAATATGACATGTTATTATTGATGTAATTAACTTTGTTCGAACTAATCATTCTGTTATGATTTTCACAAAAATTAATTACTAAATAGTGTCAAAATTGACATAAAATAGTTTTTAAAACAAATATTATATTATTAATTGTTATTTTATTCCTAAAAATTTAAGTATCGGCCAAATTACATAGATAAGGTTATATATATTAATAATATACAACTTGGGGTTCGTTTGTCTTGATATAGTAAGTTTATTAACCTTATAGTGTAAGAAAACAAGAAGACACGGTAAAAGTAAAATTATCTAACTTAAAGTTGAATATAAATGATAAGGTTAAAATAGGAACATAAACTTGTCTAAATTCTATTGGATGAGGTATTTCGACCCATACCCACCTTATCTTAGAAATAAATAAATTTGGAGCTATTTAAAACCGAATTTGACTTTATAATATAATAATAGTTTTAGTTATTCCAAAGGTACCCCTCTCCTCCCTTATAAAAGGGCACCTCCTCCCCCTCTTCCTCACACCACTTTGAGCCCTCAAGCTCGGCCAAACCATGCCAAATTCTCTTCTCCACTTCCATAGAAATATCCTAGAGGTTATGGTATTCCTCAAAGACCAATTTTAGTGCCCTAAAAGGAGATCTCAAAGAGGTTCTTCAAATAAGAGGTAATGTCTGTTACCGATTCTTTCAACTTTATTTCTTCTTCCACTTCTTCTTCTTAGGTTGTTTCATTATGAAGTAATAACATCAGTATCAATCATATACTGATATGTTATTATAAGTATTAAACAACCCTATTTCACCATATATCCATCCTACGGAAAACGAAATCACCGCGCGTGCGTACGTATGGAATACCGTCTCCACGCCGTGGTGTAATCTATTTTACACCACCGCCATACTTGGATGGGTATAATGGTGTAAATAATAACTATATATGATTATTTTAAAGTGGTATTGATTCTGAAATAGTATACATACACTTCAATACAATTCCACGATCATGAGAACGATATCATCGCTTGTGCGTACGTACGGACTACCATCTCCACGACGCGATGAGATTCATTCTCCACGTTAACCATTCATGAATGATTATAAAGTATATATAATAAGTAATAATGAAATATATGACATAATAATGATACTGGATTTATGTATATATATATATTTATGTCATATACTTAATTCCATTCAACTCAATAAGGAAACGAAAACAGCGTTCATGCGTACGTACGGACTGTCGTCTCCATGAACGGTGTATTTATTTCCATTTACTAATTTATTATATATATGTATATTCTGAATATATATTATATATATATCATGTTTTATATTCTGGAATTAAGTAATTATTATCTAAGAAATCATATGAATAATTACAAGTCCAAACACGGATGACAAATGAAACAATTTTACCCAAAATGCTCTTTAACATGGAATTTACAAAAAACGGGTAATATAAAGTCATAAGTGAACCATATATGATATCATAACAATGCGTATGATTCTAGAATAAGTCAATGACATTATTTAAATCATTATACAAGAGATTCGGACACTTACGAAGCAAATCGGACCTAAGGTAAGGGAAATATCAAAATCTCATTTTTATCCGAGATTGTTTATACTTTGGTATTTACTGGGGTGTATTTTATCATCCACATCCATGTTTACTCAATATGTAATATGTATATCCTTCTACAATAGTTTATATCAAATTTTACCCTTCGGTGATTTTTTAGTAAAAGATATGGAAGGAATCTTTTGTCATTTTTCGTACGAGGTACTTTTTGACTTTTCCGACAAAAGTACGAGAAGAATGTTTTCTTTTAACTTATACGGCATGAATGTATTTTAAAAAACTTATTTCCAAGAAGTTTCCCTTACAAGTATTCAAGTTTATTTTTAATCAACTTCTTTCAGTTTAAAATTCTATGACATGTTAAGAATGGAAAAGTGTTTTTGAAGCAGAAATGATTTTTTCCTCAAGAATAGAGTTCAAGTGTTTTATCAAAATTATTTTCCATCTAAGATAATAAAGGGTTCTGTTTATATCCCTATTATTACATTGATTTGATTATGTTGTGATGGAATTATTTTTAAGAATTCCTTTATCTTATAAGAATTGTTTGATGATGTCACGATGTTTAAGATTCCCATTTTTATTACATGGGTTATGCTATGATGTATGGTTTATGATTTTGTGGCACACATAAGAATGGTATCATTATGAGATGGGTGGGACCTATATCTCCCTCCAATGCATTGAGTAAAGATTTTATATCTCATGAGATAGACATGGATGGAACGGTAGGTTATACCGGTTCAGTGAAACAGGACTGAAACGAGGAATGAACTCGGTTCAGAAAGGGACTTTGTCCACTAAGATAGTCTTGGAAATGAGTCTTGACTAACAAGAAATGATTATCAATGATTATGTGTGTATGCCAAAAAGTTTCATGTTTTAAGTTATGATTATTGGGATTTCATTTCACTACTATGATTTATCCCATGTTATGAAATTATGCTCTCTTTTGCAGGCTAAGATTTCCAAAATGTTATGTTCTTATGAATATGATGTGATTGATATTTCTTTTGTTTACCCTTACTGAGAATTTGAGCTCACCCTTTTATGTTTTCTTTTCCCCAGGATATAAAGAATGGTTTTATGTAAAAAAAGAAGATCTTTATGGGAGATGTTGAAGATCTTTCAGCACGATTACAATATTATATTCCGAGTTTCCAAAGACACTAAACTATTACGATCCTTGTGTGTGTGTTTTTGTTATGTAGTAAGTATTCCGAAAAAGTAATGTAATTTCAATGTATGTCAAGATTAGGGTCTCTGAAGTTGGTATCAGAGGCAAAGGAGGTAGGAATGTATCCGATCCTTGGGAACTCTCACATGTGAGCGTTGGACGAAGCATGGCTCTCCGCCCAAGGGCTTCATGAGGAAATGGCTGCCACTGGGGATGGTGGTGTGTCCCGCCCAGGGGGTGTAGCCGCCCATGGAGTGCCCTGATAGGTAAAAATTATAGTCCACTGGAAGTAATTCCAAACCGCTACAGTTGGTATCAGAGGAAAGGTTTAGTCAACCTTTGGAAACTAGGATGCGAAAACGTTATTGAGATCCCTAGATATATTTCTAAGGTATGTCTAGGGATGTCCCTAAGGATAATTATAAGTATAGGTTATAGTCTAGAATTGCGCTAATGATCTTAGAATTAAACCTAAGATGTTAGATATTGAAGGTACTCCCCCTTTACTATGTTGTTTTCCCTAGAATTATTTTTGCCTCTCACACTATTCTTTTTGGGTTTTAGAAAATGGCTGGAAACAAGATGATTCATGATATTGGAGGATATGATGGACAATGGAATGATATTCTTCATGAGAAACCAAATGAAGTGGGATTTGGAAGTCCAAAAATCATTATTATGCCGAATCAGCAATCTCATAATACGATCAATAATGTAAAATTTGGTAAGTTTCCTAACTCGGCTAATAAGAGAAAGATGGAGTTTCATGATGATCATAGAGGAAAGAAATTTCAATTTCCCCTATGTAAATCATGTGGGAATAGGCATCAAGGAGAATGTTTCAAAGGAACTGGAAGATGCTTTGGGTGTGGAAAAGAAGGACACAAAGCCAGTAAGTGAAAAGGAAAAGGTTCAGTTAACACCAGGGATGAGGATAATGGTATTGCTACAACATCAACAATGGTTAAATGTTTTAAATGTGGAATGTATGGGCATTATGCAAACCCATTCCCTAAGGGAAAGTCTCATGAAGAGAATCAGTATAGTCGTATGGGTAGTATTTATGTGGATGATGATGAAGAGACTAAAAATGATATGTGAGATGAACGAATTGTTGAAGCTCGGTCAATGGTTTAAGAATGTAGTGGAATGATTAAATGTTTATCATGTGTAATGTTGTATAAGTAATCTCATGGTACTATGTAATAAAGAGACATCTAAGGATTGTTACACTGTTGTCTTCCCTTGAGTTTTGAAAGTGTATGATTAATGTTACCAGTATCCATGAAAGGTTATTCAGATATTTTTGGAATGTAGATGATATGTGCATAATGAAGGGATAAAGAGAAAATTAAATGTATTCATGAGCTCATGACTGATATAAGGAGAAGGTTATATCATGGTTTGAGTATATAGAATTTTCGGATTTTGGTATGTGGAAAGAGTTAACTTTTGACTGCATTCATGTTTTCACTAAGGTTCAATGGGTATTCATTCTTCAAGAGAATACTTGATTAAGGTATTCACATGTTTGTAATTTGACCAACAAGACATATCTTATGATATATGGGGATCAACGATGGTATTAAATATCTGGTAATCATTTTCACTATATTGTGAGAGTGGACTGCAGTATTATGGATAATCCTAAAGATTGGAACGGATTATGTTGGACATAAGTTAGTATTGTTTAAGGATAGAAGTTTTTCGATATTATTGATGGGATGTTATAGTAATATAGTTTTAGAAAATGGACAACCTGCAGGACGGGCGACAGCCCATCGCGTCGGACAAAGCTGTGTGAATCGAACCTACAACCGAAGTGCGACTGGCCTTTATCTCCTACCACTGGCCTATAGGATGTCCATGTTTAGTATAAACTAGTTTTATTATATTAATCAGTATGATATATGAAGTATAAGTCTGTTTTAGGAACCATATATCATTAATCTCACTATAGATGGACTTATGTATTTTTTGATAACTTTTCTAACCTTTTGTTTGAGATAGATGGAATGACCCATCATTATATCACATGATCTGCTAACACATCACGAATGACAATTTCAACTTCATTTCTTTAAGAGATGAAGTGGAAATTGTCCAAAGAATGACCAACAGTGAGACTATACCGAAATCACGAAAGTATTTCTTCTAATTCCAATTTCATGAACTTTAGGGAAACGATCTTGAAAACCAAAAATGTTGTCCTAGTGCTCTTATATCTGATGAATCAGATGGTAACTTAGATCGTCACAAATTTATGGCTTTGTGATTGCTGGCTTTTCCATAGCCATGTTCTCTACTACTCTCCATCAGAACATGATGGTTAGATTTCTCTTCTATATCCATATTTTCACCTATGTGGAAACGCAATGATTAGTTTATTTGGGTAATCGTTACATTTCATACATTAGTTTTTAAAGCCATGTTTTGGTATTCCTTTTTACGATGTGGGTTTCTATTAAAGAAACTTTCGAGTAGTAAACCATTTATAACCCCGACGAATTTCGAGGGTGAAATTCATTTTAAGGGGGGTAGAATGTAACACCCTGAGATTTTATGAAAAATATTTTTTTTAATTTCGTTAATGTCTTGTGTTGTACGCTACACCAAAAGGAGCTTACACAACACGCATCCTTGACTTGGCTTTCATTAGACACAATCGCGACCTTCCTCGATAGCATGTGTAGTACGCAATACCGAGTTTGACTAAACAACGATATGCTATTAAAATATTATTAAAACTAGCCGTTATGAATAGTAATAACCACTTTTTAAATTTTTTAAAATTTTATTTTTCAAAATGGACTTCATTTTTGGATTCGTAATATCGAAATTAGCTTAGTGTGAAATTTTGGTACTTTTCGGATAACTTTCATATTCTGATGAATAGTGAAAATTACTAAATTTTAATTAAAAACTACTTTTTTAATCAAAATAATTAATAGTGATAAATTATTAATTTTATTGGTTTTAAATTATATTTAGAATATATTTTTACAATTTAATACAATGTTAATCATTGGATGTAATTTCACATTTAAACAAGTTATAAACAACTGTCAATCTTTTGATAGTTATTATCTCTCAAAACCACGCCATTTGTTTTGACGACGGGAATTAATTTTTAAATTAGTTAATGTAACTGATATGTTTTGAATTTGGTAAAATATACATCATTTTTGAGTTCATAATATCAAATATAGCTTAGGCCTAATTTTTGGTATTTTTCTAGAAACTTTCATTTTTTGATGAATAGTGAAACCACTAAGTGGTAGTAAAAAAATGAATTTTCCATAAAACTTAATTTTACCGCTTTTGTGAGTGGAATTTAAAAAATCAGAGAGACACGGTTGATGTCAGTAAATAAAATGTGGTTCAATGAGATGAAAATAATTTTTGGTGAATAGTAACTTTTTACTTTTTTTTACCACGGTTAAAAGTAAATAGGGTAATTAAGGGTAAAAATGATATTATTATTACCCTAACACATGCCCTAATTCTATTGGATAAGTGTAATTCGACCAAAAACAACCTTAGGAATAAAATATAACCATTTAGGCCCACTTGGATTAGATTAGGACATTTATTATTATTTAATTCAAAGAAGAGTTAAAAGAGTTAAAATCAAAGTTTATTTACTAAAACATTTATAATATAGGGTTATACATAAGATAAATTCGATTGTAAATATTCATTAGTAAGATAATAAGATTTCCTACATAATGATATTTTATTTATAATTTTTAGGCATTAAATAATTTAATTTATTTATGACACAATGATGATGCAGTAATTACCATAATAGTGAAAAATTAGAATAATTGATAATATAAATACCCAAATAAATATAATTTCAGACTTTTTATGAATTAAGATAATTTTTTAGATTTATATGACATGTTAGTATTGATGTAATTAACTTTTTTCGAACTAATCATTCTGTTATGAGTTTTAAAAAAATTAATTACTAAATAGTGTCAAAATTGACATAAAATAGTTTTTAAAACAAATATTATATTATTAATTGTTATTTTATTCATAAAAATCTAAGGTTCGGTAAAATGACTTAGATAAGGTTATATATATTAATAATAAACAACTTGGGGTTCGTTTGTCTTGATATAGTAAGTTTATTAACCTTATAGTGTAAGAAAACAAGAAGACACAATAAAAGTAAAATTATCTAACTTAAAGTTAAATATAAATGAAAAGGTTAAAATAGGAACCTAAACTTGTCTAAATTCTATTGGATGAGAGTATTTCGACCCATCCCCACCTTACCTTTGAAATAAATAAATTTGGAGTTATTTAAAACCGAATTTGAGTTTATAATATAATAATAGTTTTAGTTATTCCAAAGGTACCCCTCTCCTCCCTTATAAAAGGGCACCTCCTCCCCCTCTTCCTCACACCACATTGAGCCTTCAAGCTCGGACAACCCCTGACAAATTCTCTTCTCCACTTCCATAGAAATATCCCTGAGGTTCTGTTCTTCCTCAATGACCAATTTTAGTGCCCTAAAAGGAGATCTCAAAGAGGTGATTCAAAGAAGAGGTAATGTTCGTTACCGATTCTTTCAACTTTATTTCTTCTTCCACTTCTTCTTCTTAGGTTGTTTAATTATGAAGTAATAACATCAGTATCACTCATATACAGATATGTTATTATAAGTATGAGACAACCCTATTTCACCATCTATCCATCCTATGGAAAATGAAATACGTACGGAATACCGTCTCCATATCGTGGTGTAATCTATTTTCCACCACCACCTTACTTGGATGGGTATAATGGTGTACATAATAACTATATATGATTATTGTAAAGTGATATTTATTCTGAAATAGTATACATACACTTCAATACAATTCCACGATCATGAGAATGATTTCATCGCTCGTGCGTACGTACGGACTACCGTCTCCACGACGCGATGAGATTCACTCTCCACGTTAACCATTCATGAATGATTATAAGGTATATATAATAAGTAATAATTAAATATATCACATAATAATGATACTATATTTATGTGTATATATATGTATTTCATATACTTAATTCCATTCAACTCAATAAGGAAACGAAAACAGTGTTCATGCGTACGTACAGACTACCGTCTCCATGAACGGTGTATTTCTTTCCATTTACTAATTTATTATATATATGTATATTCTGAATATATATTATATATAAATCATGTTTTATATTATGGAATTAAGTAATTATTATCTAAGCAATCATATGAATAATTACAAGTCAAAACACGGATGGCAAATGAAACAATTTTACCCAAAATGCTCTTTAACATGGAATTTACAAAAGAACGGGTAATATAAAGTCATAAGTGAACCATATATGATATCATAACAATGAGTATGATTCTGGAATAAGTCAATGACATTATTTAAATCATTATACAGGAGGTTCGAACACTTACGAAGCAAATTGGACCTAAGGTAAGGGAAATATCACTATCTCATTTTTATCCGAGATTGTTTATACTTTGGTATTTACTGGGGTTTATTTTATCATACACATCCTTGTTTACTCAATATGTAATATTTATATCATTCTACAATAGTTTATATCAAATTTTACCCTTCGGTGATTTTTTAGTAAAAGATATGAAAGGAATCTTTTGTCATTTTTCGTATGAGGCACTTTTTGACTTTTCTGACAAAAGTACGAGAAGAATGTTTTCTTTTAACTTATACGGCATTAATGGATTTTAAAAAAATTATTTCCAAGAATCTTCCCTTACAAGTATTCAAGATTATTTTTAATCCACTTCTTTTAGTTTAAAATTCAATGACATGTTAAAAAAGGAAAAGTGTTTTTGAAGCAGAAAGGATTTTTTCCTCAAAAATAGAGTTCAAGTGTTTTATCAAAATTATTTTCCATCTAAGATAATAAAGGGTTCTGTTTATATCCCTATTATTACATTGATTTTATTATGTTTTGATGGAATTATTTTTATGAATTCTTTTATCTTATATGAATTGTTTGATGATGTCACGATGTTTAAGATTCCCATTTTTATTACATGGGTTATGCTATGATTTATGGTTTATGATTTTATGGCACACATAAGAATGGTATCATTATGAGATGGGTGGGACCTATATCTACCACCAATGCATTGGGTAACGATTTTATATCTCATGAGATAGACATGGCTGGAACGGTAGGTTATATCGGTTCAGTGAAACAGGACTGAAACGAGGAATGTACTCGGTTCAGAAAGGGACTTTGTCCACTAAGATAGTCTTGGCAATGAGTCTTGACTAAAAATAAATGATTCTCTATGATTATTTGTGTATGCCACAAAGTTTCTTGTTTTAAGTTATGATTATTGGGATTTAATTTCACTACTATGATTTATCCCATGTTATGAAATTATGCTCTCTTTTGCAGGCTAAGATTTGAAAAATGTTATGTTCTTATGAATATGATGTGATTGATATTTCTTTTGTTTACCCTTACTGAGCATTTGATCTCACCCTTTTATGTTTTCTTTTCCCCAGGATATAAAGAAAAGTTTTAGGTAAAAAAAAGGAAGATCTTTATGGGAGATGTTTAAGATCTTTCACCATGATTAAGAGATTATATTCCATGTTTCCAAATACACTAAACTATTACGATGCTTGTGTGTGTGTTTTTGTTATGTACTAAGTATTCCGCAAAAGTAATGTAATGTCAATGTATGTCAAGCTTAGGGTCTCTATAGGAATGATATGAATCGGCCACATGGTGAGTATGGATAACTTCAAAAAATGGAGAAAAGAAGTAAAACTGGATAAACATGACTTCTAAAATTTGGATTGGGATATACTATGATTCCGTAGTGTTATCCTTTGTCTCATTATAATTTTTTTTATGAAAACCCAATACAAATGGTGTGGTAGATAAGGAAGAATATAGCTATGGAATAATTACACTGTTGACAGTTCCAATAGTGTTGGTAATTAATTATGGTTTAGAATTCATAGTGGCTAAAATTGTGGAAAAAATATATGGTTCTAAAACAATCTACCAGGTTTAGGAGTATGCCATTTATAGAGCCACTAGACCAATAAAGGGTTCCTTATAGGGTGCACAAGTCATCTTCCCCTTTAATTATTTTAGGTATCCAAATCTAATTGGAGAAATGTGGTAGGACTATCGATATAATCCTTAGATTCCTTTAACATTTCCCTTTCAATAGTTCACTAAAATGACTTCCTTAAAAATAATGAAGGTGGGATTTCTTGAGTAGTAGAGGCCAATCTTTTATTGGGATCTAATATTAAGGAGGTCATGAACATAGAGGGTTTACATTGGTGTGGTTATGCCAGGGAGGCATGATTTATAATTTTTAGGGTGGAATAATAAAGGTTATGAACATGATCTCAATATTCTCACACATGTGGCTCTAAAATTAGTTTAAATAAAAAACACCAAAAAATTGTAATTCCATTCATTTTCTCCAATGTAATGTTGTAGTGGACCATTAGTTACTACTATAATAGATCTCTAATGTAGTAATTAGATATTATTAGTTTCTAGATATTGGTTTAATTAACCCTTACAAAGATCATTCATAAGAACACTCCACTTCAAATGAATACTAATATCCATACATCATTATTAATATTATTTTTTACAAAAAAAATAGAGGTTAGTTAACTTAGTTATTCTATGAGAGAAAAATGGGAGGGATGTGTGATAAACTCTAACATGATTTTCTAGGTGGGTGATAAAATTTTAACCCATGATATATCTATTTGTAAGATTCCAAATTTTCTTATGAGGTGTGGATATTTTATATTTCATTGCAAACCATTATATTAATATATGTTGTCGTTCCTGAGATAATGATGAACATTTTGGGAGTGTCTGAAGCTTATTCGGAGCTCATAGCCTTGATGTTTGGAGGAAACAGGTTATCCACAAGGTTTTTTTAACCATGCACCTAAGTCTATATAGTTTTTTTAAACTATGTGGGGTTCTATAGATGGATTTTATAGGGGTTCATGAGCTACATGCAATTTGGACAAATCGTGCACCTATCCATCAGGCTTAGGGCCATTTAGGAAATGGGTGCATATTGTTGGGGCATGTTTTGGACAAAACATGTTCCCTATTAAAACATGTTTAAATTTCATTTTCAACCTATCATCATAAAATTTCAACCCTCTTTTATCCTTATTTCCCCACATATAACCCATCTCCAGTGGTTTGGATCTATCCCATGGATTTTAACTAGGAATTGAGCCCCCTCCATAATATGTATTCTAATTCTTTTACCATATTTTAAATTGATAGATAATGGTAATCTATTCAATCCTTTTAATTTTTTTACTTGTTTATCTAACCATCATGAATTATATTTCCATCTGATATAATATGCCATATTTTTAGGGTGCTTTTCTATTTCATCATGTTCTTCCATTTTAGCCAAGATTAGTGGCCTACACTGGGGGAGGATTCATCTTCCACCCTATGGTATGTGTTCTAGTACCTTTTACCTAAACTCAATTTTTTTATCATGTTTCATTGTTCCTCATGCCACATTTTCTATGTATTTTTTCAAAAATAGGATTTTCCAAAAATATAATAGCTACTCATTTTAAAAATACCCTTATACACTTTTTTCCTTGATGGAGGATATCCCCTTATAATATTTCAACCTCTTGAGGTCTTCTTATGAAATTTACCTTGACTTATTCAATTTTTATGTGGACAAACCACCTATATGTAGACTTCTCATAACTTCTAAATTAAAATATTACATTAAATTAAATGGGAATGAATAGTATGATCTTGTCGCATAACCATAATATAAATTTTGTATTATTCCTTAACTAAATGATATATATATTGGTTAGAGACCATATCTTGGATTAAATTAAATAATTTTAATCACTTAATATTAAATGTGATATTCTTTCATGATGTCCCCTATTATTTAGGATACTCGTGCATTGAATCCCCTCTTAAATGTTGTACTTTGGCATATTGTCCCTTGTGATTCCTGATACTCGGGTATAGAATCGTTTCTTACATGTGAAACTTGGGAAAGGTGTATATTATTAAATTTTATAATCAAGAATGTTATACATTATTACTCATGACACTCAAGCATGGAGTCCCTTATTACTTTATCATACTCTTATGACTATACGTGGACAAAAGAGTTACACCTCAGGTCATATATAGAACTACATATATATATGTGTGTGTGTGTGTGTGTGTGTGTGTGGATATATATTTTACTACATATATAGTTTGTGTATATATATATGTATTTATATACTTATATATAATTATATATATATATATATGGTGACACATGTTCAGATATATCTTGTCTTCTGTCTAAAAAGGTAGTGTTATCATGGTGTCATTTAGGAACTAGAGTTTACTTTTTTATATCTTAAATTTCTTCTATAAAATTTTATATCTTTACAATACTATTTTATGTACATTTTCTGGATTATAAAAGATGTCATTGGTGGTAGCCTAATATGTATATTTCACATCTTGTCATGCCACTGATTGGTACCCAAATGGACATTATGGTTTTAGGTTGGCACAAAGGGAAGAGTCCAACCTTGGATTCTTAATTGTCTTCCTGATATGGATTATAGAAGGGGAGGACTGAGCTTATCCCCGAGATTTTATAGGATATATCTTTTGGTTTTTTTATCTTTTTTGTATAGAATGTTTTATATTCCATATTATTTGATTGCATTTATTACCTTTTTGTATATAATACAGACATTTTATCATTTGTTATATAATATTGATTCTATTTCTGCATATTTATTATAGTTAGGTGACTTACATTTCTACTTTTCATTCATTATATTCCTTCTTCAGTTTAAAATTATCTTACACCAATTTCTAACACCATAATCTTTAATTTATTATCTCTACACCATACCATCATATTCTCTCACTACTAATTGATAGCCTCTGGTACCTGGGGTGTTTGGCTTGAGGTTAGGCAGCTATCTTGGTTGATTACTAATTAGTGAACCAAACATGGGATGTTACAAGTGGTATCATAGCCTCTTTTACAATTGTCTTACTATTTTTGGTTGGTTTAAAGGAGACTTGGAATACTCTGGAATTTGGTAATAAGCCTATTCCAAGGAGTAGCAAACCCAAGTATAGGAAAAAGACCAAATTACATGGGATGTGACATTACTACTCTAGATTATGCCAGTTACATTTTTATTGATTTTGAAGTTGGGTGATACAAATGATCTTTTTCATTATTATTATTGTTATTATTATAGATTTCCTTTTTCCCTTATCTTGGTAAGTAATGGGGGAATTGATTATGCATCATAGTAGGCACCTTAGGGTTCACATGTCTTGTATATGTCAAGCCATATTTATATTACTGTCTGTATTTTCTATTTAATTTGATCATGTATCGACTATTATATTTTGTAATATGAAAACATTTCTTATAGGGATAGAATAATTGGATTAATTAAAGTGGATAAATTAACCTAAATAGTATTTTCTCAAATAGCTGGATGGTGGAACCATAATTAACCAATTATGCCACCATTAATCCATGGATGACTGGTCATATGAGATGAATCATTAGTTGATTTTTATAGCATGAATGCCAATTATAATTTATGAATAATATACTTATATATATTTGGAGTTTTGTATCTTCTCATCCAATCATTTTGAATAAATGGGTACATCTCGATACCCAATGTAAGAGTTAGTTCATAGTTACATGATATTCCAATTGCAACTTATAAAGCTTATTCCTTTATAGATTTAGAATAACAGATCATATAACTGGATCATGATACATATATACATATAAATGAGTATGATATTAAATTAATTTAAATTCATAAATAAAATGGTTACCTATAAAGGGGGGTTCTAATTGTAAAATAAATGATATTTTTCTATATACCTTAAAATTGAAACTCTATATACATGGACCTTTGCTTTGTGATATGAGACATTGGCCCTAACCTGACCTCAATCGTGGGAAGTTGGGGTGTTTCTCTTATAGCCTACATGATCTTCTTTATCACCTAGACATGGTTCTATGAGTAGGTAGGGAGGTGTGAATTTTGTATAGTAAAGCTATGTACCTATAATATTTATTTTATTATGATGTATTATATTATCAAATTTTTATAAGGCATCTATTTTTCAACATTGAGACATGCCATTATGACCTCCTCAATTCGTGATCACTGAGGGTAGTGATGACCATGATCTATAAGGGGTGGGCCCAAAGCCACTAGTACTACTTATTGTGGTTCCACATGCAACACATACCTCTGTAAAAAAAATTGGGCACTGATTCTCAGGTCCAGGATAGATATATATAATTTATACAGTCTATTCAAGGATATCTTTACCCTATGCCTGTTGTGGTAGAGTTAATGTGAGAATTACATTAGTAGAACCTACCTACGGTCTCAGGGGATGGTGGACCCTAAGATACTAAATCATGTCTATAGGTCATGCTATATATATTTGAGAATACATATACGCCTCCAAATATGAGGTTCAAGATTGAAACCTATATTATATGTTATTCTTCTAAGCGATGGTGGAATGTTATCACCTAGGGTGATCGTTATTAGGGTATGGTCTATATAGACATTAATATATCCTTATATGATTATTTCTTTCCAAATATGGTGAGATTAAACTATTAAAGAGAGTTTATGCAACTATAGTAGAGTGTTATGTTTGGGATGTAGTATTCAAATAATTTCATTTTGCTTCAAAACATCACACCAACTCATGCAGGTAATGAGTTGGAGATAGTGGGGTGTTTTGTGGATGGGGTTTTTATTCCTTGGGATCCAATGTGAACGATTTTTTTGTTGATGACCATTTTTTAAATTATGATTCAGGACCTTATCACGGAGAAAAATCAGATAGAAGCTGATAGTGTGGGCTAGAGTAGTCCTATACAGAGAGAGGGAAGTGTCTCATCGAGTTGTAGCAAGTGTCACTTTGAGTTTTTATATGGGGAAGTGATAGTCCTATGAATCCTACTGATAGTTACATTGTGTTCCACTAGTGTCAAAATCTATGTAATAATAAGTCATAGTGTCCTAAAGACCCCATTAGATGTCAAGGCTAGGTAGGTTGGGGTACCTTATGAATTTTTGTTGAACTTTCCCTCCAGATCCTAGTCAGAAAGGATATTCATTGACTCCACATTTAGGTGAAGAATTAGTAGCTCCATGTAAGGTAATAAAATGAACTACCACCAGTTGATTAGGATGAGGAGGAAAGCATGGACATGAAAGCTAGGAATATGAGATGAAGTTCCAATAGAGTGGTCTACTTAGGGTAGTAAGGCTATAGCTCTAGGTTGTGGAACTGTTTATCTACATGAAGTATATCCTATACTAGGGGAGCAGGGTGGTGGACCATATATTGTTTAAGGTATTATTCTAGTAGAGCATAATTTAATATATGCCTTATTTTATGTAGGGGCTTCACATTTTTTTTCATATTTTTGGCTATTATGGAAATTATGGACCTAAAGATGGAGTACTTCTATAGTGTGATGACTCTCAACAATTTTTTGGGAAAATGATTTGACTGTGTACACCGATGTAAGGAATTCCCCCTTGATATAGGTTGCTGTCTTTTTTACATGGAACCTATTTTTCCTTGATATAATGGGATTCTACATAATACATGAGATGGATTGGTAAGTATCCTATAATTATCAAGTTTATTTTTATCATTGAACGGTGTATTTAACATCACTTGGGGGAGGTACTTATATTCACAAGGGTTTATGGGATGTTCATGGGAGTCGAACTGGACTAGAACATTGTGGGTTGGATGGAATGATAGCCCATGATTTTAGTATTTTTATGAGTGATCAAGGAACACAATGTGTTTATTTACAACTATTGCAAGATCATTTCAAGGATGTATTCCTCAACAACTTTTCTATACTACCTATTAAGAGAGTGGTAGTGCTCATTATTGAGCTAGTGCTAGGTGTAGCACCTGTTCCCATTCCTCCTTATAGGATATTACCTATAATGATTTAGGAATTCACAAATTAGCTAGAGTACATGAAAGTTAATGTTTTATATGACCTAGTAACCCATCATGGGTTTATATATCCATTTTGTTAAGAAGGAATATGGTACCCTTAGGCTTTTTAAATATTACCTAAGGTTAAATCAGCTTATGGTGAAGAACTGGTATCATATACCTCATATATATGAAATATTCTCCTAGCTCTGAGGAGATCAGGTTTTATCAAAGATTGATTTGAGTTTGGAATATCACCAGGTGCATGTGAGACCATAGTACATTCCTTGTATAGCATTATGTAGTATATATGGCTAGTATGATTATTGTTTCATGTTTTTCAATATCATGAATGCACCCATAGTCTTTATGGATCTAATGAATATGGTTTTCGAACCATATTTGGATTCATTTTTATAGTCTTCATAGATGAAATATTGGTGTATTCACATACACAACATGACCATTCTAATCATCTTCGGATCATGTTAAATAAACTAAGATATCATTAACTATATACTATGATCACCAAATTCCACTTTTGGATCATTAAGTTTTGATTTGTGGGTCACATCATATCATAGGAAGAAGTATGAATTGACCCAATAAAGGTAATAATTATAGTTTCATGGGTGAAACCCAAGAATTTCTTTGACATATGGAGTTTCTCAGTGTTGTCTTGATATTACAAGAATTTTATTCGGGAATTTTAATTCCTAAAAGTGACTCTTATGGGATTTACTAAAATTGGTGTTAATGTTTTGTGGATTTAAGACTATAAAATTACCTTTTAGGAGATTAAAGGATGGTTAATCTCAAATTCAATCCAAATTATTCCAAATCTAGGCATAAGAAATACAACTTATTAGGTTTTCTTCGGTATCAAGCTATAATTATTCCTAATTAATGTAAATTAATTTGTGGAATATGGGTCTATCTATTTAAGGTAACATGATTGTAATTACCCAATGAATGATCCCAACCTAGCATATGTGGTTCATGGCTTCTGTTATTGGTGGTGTTACATATTGGGAGAGTGTATTGTGGTGTGTACGGCCAATGGAAACCTCATACACATATTTACATAGCATAAAATGAATCTCATTCAATCAAGGTGGGTTGATTGCCTAGAGCCATTTGATTTTGTTCTTGCCTATATGCCTGAGAAAGGAAAAAAATTTCTTATTATCTAATCCAAAAGACTTAGACCCAAGCAGTTTAAGAGGTCAGTAGTGAGTAGTAGTTGATGGTCCTGTTTTCTATGATAAACATAGAGGTCCATAAGAATCATGAGAAATATATACTTGAAGATTTAGTGGTGACCTATTCACTTCATGAAAGGGTAATGATAAGGTAGCTTTCTAATCCTGAGGTCTTAGTCCTATGAGATATTTTTATAGCTGAGGACCCACCACCTAGTTGGTTCATTGGCAGGAATGAGGTCTTGTGAATACAGAGAAATTTATAGGTTCTTGTCAACGTGAAAGGGGAGTTAATGCAAGAGTCTCTAGATTATGTTTGGACAGTACATACAATTGTTACCAATATGTATCTTGACTTATTCCACCAGTGTTGGTAGTCAGTATGAAAATAGTGATATCCAGTTTTGTTACTCAATGATCCACTTATCAGCTGGTGAAGGTGGAACACCACTAACCAGCAGGGCTTCTACAACCATTGTCCATTCCTGAGTGTAAATGGGATGATGTCACTATTTATTTTGTTATTGGATTACTGAGATCCACTCATATCTATGTTGTGGTATGGGAGATCATTGACAGGTAGACCAAGGTCACTCACATTCAACCAATTAGGGAGACCTACTTAGTGGATTACCTAGGAAAGATATATGTTTGGGAGATTATACACCTTCATGGAGTTTAATGGGATATCATATCAGAAAAATATTCTCATTTTAAATCACAATATTGTTAGGGGTTGCAAAAGGCTCTTGGTACAAAAGTTATTTTGAGCATAGACTGTCACTAAAAACTGATGGGAAATATGATCACAGGATTTAGATATTAGAGAAAATTCTTTAAGAATGTTTCATTTATTTTCGAGGATATTATGAGAAAAACAAACCTCTTGATTAATTTTATTATAATAAAAACTTCTAACAAACTAATTGAATGGATCCTTATGAGGCCCTATATAGTAGAATATGTCATTTACCCTTATTTTGGTTAGAGGATGTGGAGGTAGTACTTCTAGGACCTCATCTTGTTTCAGAGACTTTAGAGTAGGTACAAATTATTTGAAATTGTATGGATATTGATCGGTCTAAGAAGATGCCTTATGTCGATGGTAATAATCAACTTCTAGAGTTTATAGTGGGTCATCAGGCCTTCTATTATGTTTCTCCAAGGTTTGGGTATTAACAGATTTAGATATAGGTCATGATATCGCATTTTTATGTTTGGACTCATGAGATCATAGGGATTTTCAGGATAGTATATTATCATATATATATATATATATCAAAGGTATTGTACCATTCAGGAAATCATCTATGTCTCTCTTCATCATCATTACTATTCATACCCATATCAAATTCTTCATAATGATGATGTTGAGTTAGATGTAGATGTTTCTTGTGAGGAGAACCCTATTCATATCATTAAAGAGATTTTGAAGTCTATCCAATTAAGTTTAGTTTCTCTAGTATGAGTTCAAAGGAAGCATGGTTGAGTACAAGATGAGAAATGGGAGAAAGAGGCTGACACACATTCTCAGTAGATAGAAAGTTTCTCAAATGATGTTTTCCACCCACATAAGGGAAACTTGGGGATGAGGTTTTTTAAAAGGATGCATTAAAAGATTATGAATTTTATTATGAGGTATGAAACTTCTAAATTTTAATTTAAACATTTCTTTTGATCTATTTAGATGTTCTCAATAGAATGGTGAATGTTTAAAGAGTTTATGGGGCATGTTTTGGTGCTCGGAGCCTCAAAGTTTGGAAAAATCATGTGGGATGTACAGACTATTTTAAACATTCACATAAGGTTACAAATATTTTTTAATCCATATGGGTTGATTCGGAGGGAATGTAATGGATTTCATGAGTTATTCATAGTTTTCCCAAACCATGACCATAGTTAGCATGCTTAGTTCCATTTAGGTAGTTTGTGTATATGTTTGGCACACAGTTTGGCTACATCATGTGGCCAAACCATGGGACCTATTAAAACTGAGTGAAATAATTATTTCTCCCCTATCCTTTTTAAAAATAAAATAATAATTTCTCCTTTTATTCGAGAACAACATCCCTCGCCATCTTCTTGGAGAACTTCAATGGATTTAGACAAGGAATTAATCCCCCACCATCATACGATGACGGATTCTTCCATCATTGGTTGTGTTGGATGGATAAAGGTAATATCTTCAATCCTCTTCCTTTCTGTCCCCATTTATCTTTCCCTTAAGAATAATGATTCCCGGTGAGCTAATATTCTCTATTTTCATTCATTTTTCTATTTTGTTGACTTCTCATTTTCTAGACTTGATTAATGGCCTACACTAGATGAGGATTCATCTACCACTCTAGGGTAGGTTTTATAGTACATTTTCCCTAAATTAAAGCTATTTTATATCATACTTTATCATGTTTCATAACATACCTTCCATTTGTTTCTTCAAAAGTATGATTTACTACAAATTTGACTATTATCCATGTTAGAAATACCTATATACACCCCTTTCCTCGATATAGTATGTCCCTTTTGACTAGTTCCACTACTTGAGCTGTTCTTATGAAACACCCATTGACTTATTAAATGTTTATGTGACCAAATCACCTCTATGTGGTCTTGTCCTGGCTCAGAAATGAAAAGAGTACACTAAATTTAATGGGAGTTAATGGTACACCCATGCCACATGACATTTACATACATTGTGAATTATTTCTAAACTAAACAAAATTTATGTTGGTAATATACCCTCTCATGTATTACATTAAATCATGACAAGCAATAAATTTTAAATGTGATATTTAGGTATGGATTAACTTTTGATTTATCACACTTTGTCATAGAATCCCTTATTAAATGTGGTACTCGAGCTTGAAACCCCTTATACTTGGGCATGGAATCCCTTATTAATTATGAAACTTGATAATGTAGTCCCTTATTAAGTGTGATACTCATGCATGGAATACCTTATTACTCATGATACATAGGCATGGTGACCCTTATTACTCTATAAGACTCTAATAACTGTGCATGGACACCAGAGTTTTGCCTTAGGTCCTGGATAGCGCAATGTATATATATATATATATATTACAATATATATAGTGAATATATATACATATCTATATACAAGTATATATATACATATAATTATATTTATATATATAGTAATACATGTTCACATATATCTTGGCTTAGGTCAAAGCATATAGTTTCATCCTAGTGTCCTTTATGAACTAGAGATGACTTGTTTATAGCCTTAATTCTGTATTTACATTGTTATTTATACACACTTATATTTTATATATACTACATGTATTATATTAGAAAGTATTGGTGGTGGCCTATTGAGTATATCTCACAACATGTTTGGGCTGTTGATTGGTACTTGAATAAACATTATAGATATAGTTAGGAATAAAGAGAAGTGTCCAAATTTAGATGACTAATTTTTTTCCTAGGATGGAGTATGAGATTAGAGGACCAATATTATAATAATGATGCAATTATAGATATCATTTTGCGCTTTTTATTTTTTTATAGCATGTTTATATGTTTATTTCATTGTATCCATATATTTATTTTTTTTAATACATTCATTTCATCATTTTGTATTTGATATTGATTATGTTTTTTATGTTTATTATATCTACATGGATTATGCATCTAATATCCATTTATTAAATTTATTTTTCTATTTAATGTTCTTCTATACCATTGTGCTACACTCTGATCATGAGGGTATAGTCTCCCCATTGTACCATCATATATCCTCACTTCTAATCATAAGCCTCTAGAATATAGGTTGGTGTTCTCCTATATCCTCTCTTCTAATCAAAAGCCTATCGAATATAGGTTGGCATGCTTGATTACATGTAGCCAACCAGTTTTGGTTGCTTATCTATGAACTGGGTTTGATATTTTACATTATTCACTATCTTCTAATGACCATAAAATTAATATAAAAACTGATTACAGTGATATGATTATTTTTATTCCATAGTGTTTTGAGAATCAACACATTATGGAGGTTTTTAACTCCCTCAGAATCAACTTTTATAATAAAATCATGAATAAAACTATATATATTATTTAAATAATGTTAATATTGATCATTATACTTTAAAGGTTAGTTTTATCATGCCGCATCATTGAGTTGACCCATGAACACTTCTATATCTTCAGAAGATGTATCAAAGACGGATAAATATCTAACTCTTTATATGTTTGAAATTGAATAGAGTCTATAGTGTAAACTATTATTCTAACTATGAATAGAGTTTATGTCATCAAAAACATTTTTTGGCTTAATTTGTGTATGAAAGTTTCCAATACTATCTTAACTTTTATATAAAAAAATCCATGGTATAGATTGATGAATTCATGATCTCAAACAAAATTAATTTCTTAAGTTGAATCATTACAAGTGATTTGATTACATTGGTAACCATTCCAATCTATCATATAACTTATATATCCATGTTTTTTTCCTTAATATTCTTTTCTTTTAACTTATCCAACCCTAAAATTTTGGTGGTATCGTTGAAGTAAAAGTATATAGTTGTGGTTGGTTTGGGTTTAGTAATGATTAGTGGATCTAGAATGTCTTGGTGATAATAATGAATAAGGATTTAGGGTAGTAGATCAACTAGATATGGGTTAAAGGGGTGGTGTGTGTTCTTTTATCTAGTGGGTAGTTATTCACTTGGATATTGGGATATTGGGTTTTTTTTGTGGATATTTGTTTAGGTATGGATTTTTTATTGTGTTTTTTGTTTGGAAGTGGGTTTGGGTTTTGGGTAATGGTCAGAGGAACTATAATATTGTTAAGAGAGAATAGATTAAGCATGGTTTCATATTACATAAACCATTAATGGTAATGATGAATTAATATTAGAGAGTGGGGATTGTTTAAAAAAGTTTCTTGGTCTGAATTTGGGATTGAGATAAAGATTTAGGAAAGTTCAGTGGTTATAGTAGGTTATTTGGAAAATATAGTGAATATAAGTTCTATAAATTACATAAGAGTTGAAATGGATTTTCTAAGATAAACTTGGATTATCTTTATAGGTTAAAACTATGGAAACCCAATCCTTAATCACATCTTATTTCAAAATTCATAACATACTTTTATAAAAACAATATAAGTTGAGGTTCTAGTTTTCTATTGTCTTTGGAAGAATATGAATACAAATAAATCATAATAAACATAAAAACATTATATTTATTTAAAAGTCCAAATATCGTTGCTAACTCTAATGTAACATTTAAAACATCTTATATTTCTAATGGAAAATACATAAGGAAAAGGGTATGATAGAAATACCAGTAAGGGAATAAACATAGAAATAAAGCATAAAATCATAGTCAAGAGTCATAACATGAAATTATAAAGAAGATGGTCATAAGAATGGAGACATTGAATATGTAAATGATTTAATAATATCATAACCATGTTGAACAAATATAAAACAAGATATCATATACATAAGTCAAGGGTCACTCCTAATAAAATCAATGTAATGTGGACAATGTCCCATGGTGGATTTAGTTTACTCCTTAATCCCTTTCATAACATCTCATGAAATATAAATACTTAACCAACAAATTATATGGGATATATATTGTTGGTTATACCTATCCCATAATTTAAAATCATACATATGCATGACATGTGAGGAAAATAAACCATATATAAATCATAATCATGATCAAAACTCAGACAGTGAAGTGGGTTTCATAATTCTGATTCAAATAAAAACCAAAGGATAAATCATAAGGATTTCCCAGATAAGAATGAATTAAATCATTTTATTATAAAATTTTTAAAGTAAAACATACATATTTATTATTTATTTACAACATAGATATTCCATGAGAAATATCTAGGAGATTAAAGAATTAAAATGTACCACTTGGTTGAAGATTTATCAAATGAGTAAAGTATATTTTAAAGAATGAAAGAACATATTAATTTATATGAAAACATAATTTAAAAAATGTGGTTTTCCAAAAAATATTTATGGTTTTCAGAATTTATTCATGGTTTAGACTACATTTTATGGGGTAGATTCTCAACATAAGACAAGAAATGGGAAAATTCTCTTAAACTGGTTAAAATTAAAAGTGTTAAATTTAAAGGGAACTATAAACATGTATAACCCCAAAAATTAATGGGATAATTTAATAGGTATATATTTAAGGGGAATATATAAAATAATATATGTGTTATATGAGAATAAGATTGTGTAAAATAGAAAAATAGAAATAGAACTTGTAATAGACAAGTCCTAAAGGAGGTGTGGATGATCCCTTGCCTTGGGTTCCAAATTCGTTCTACGTATGTGATTATATTTATGATTAAAAAAATAAATTTAATTAATACATAAGTAAAAACATATTCAAATATATTTCATATTTCATTGTTCTTTAACTATCTTTTGTTATTTATTTAAGATATTTTTTTCATTGCAGTGTTGGTTACTTGAGGTTTTCAATCAATTTCTTCATCAGAGCCTTATGTTTGTTGATCATGGTATAAATATTTGTAAAATAGTTGAGTGATTTTAATAATATTAATAATTTTTTAAATGATAAATTTTAAATCCAACTATGATTGGTGACATTGAAAAATGAAACTCATTTCCAGCAGAAGTGGTAGTTCACACATACGCGTGATTAATGTTTCCATTTCTTAATGAATTGGAGGGAGATGAGGTAAATGATTATTTTGAAATATTATAATTGTATTTATATTATATATAAAATTTTAATTCATTTATTACATCCATTTTATCATCCATGAATTTCGGTGATGAAAAACAGAAGATGTCACTTCATGGAGGTGGTAGTCCGCACAATGAACTAACGACACATTGTTTTCATTATCAGATAAGGAGGAATAAATAATAATTATTACATTAATATAATAAAATAATAGTATAGTAATGATAAATTTTTCATTATATTTTTATGGATATAATATAATGGGAATATGATTAATAAGGAGAAAGAGTTGTGATTAAGATAATACATATTTTGGAGACTTGATCGTCTCTTTTAGATTTCCTTGGATGTGAAGGCCTTATGATAAGTTCTACAAACCAAGGGATTATTGATATTAAAATGAATTATATGAGAGTTATTTTTGGTATATTTTCATGTTAAATTATAATGGGATGTTTAACCATAGATGTCTAGAAGTTATTGCCTTTTTAAATGAAGAAAAAAGCACTTTTGGGAATACCCATTAGACTTCCATGATATCAATACACTATTCCATGGTCAATAACTCCAAAATGTCTTAATAATATATTTTTGGGTGAGATTGGGTCATTAAAGCCTCATAAAAGTCCTTTTAAATAGTTTCTAAACATTTCTCAAGTCATTTACCATTGATTTTTACATTTTTACATTTTGATTTTTTCTTTGGTAACTAGTTTTTTTAACTAAGTAATTTATATTTTATTTAAGAAATATAAAGACCCACTATTTTTAAATTTTAATGTTTTGATCCTAAATTTAATCTCCCTTTAATATAATTCAATTTATTAATTTGAGAAAACCATATTTTAAATTAAAATGAATAATATATAAAAAAGTTTATATAGAATAAAACATTTAAAATATATAAGTTCTTTAATATTATTCAGTATTTATTAATAATTTAATGAGTGTTCAGATAGTTATATATATGTCTAAACATATTATTGGAGACATAATTTAATTTAGATAAATTTTATTTATAACTAAAAATTAAATGATATTAATAAAATAATTCATTAAATAAAATTTGTTTTATCATTAGTGCAATAATTAACACTAATCTTACTAATATTATCGTTATTTGTAAAAATAAAATTGAACCTATTAGAAAAAATTAAAAATTAAAACTCAAGTAGAAAATATATTTTTATATATTTAATTTCTGAAATTGATAAGGTTTTTATCATAAGCATGTAAAAATAATTTTTAGAGTGAAATATTACTTGAGTTTCAAAAAATATAGACACGTGTTTTATAAATTCCACATAATATTTTTAAATGACATATATTACATATTAAATATATTTTTTTTATATAAAATTATTTTTTAAAACATTTTAAACCTTTTTTATTATAAAATTTTTACTTTTTATTAAAATCAGTATTTTTATTACTCACTGAATAATTAATTATCTTATAAAACCCCGAAAAATAATATTAACATAATATTTATATTCTAAGTCCTAAAATGAAGAAAATTGTTTAAAATTAAAATTACAAAATTATTGTAAATATAGTAATTCATTATTTAGTTACATATATATATTCCCTCTAGTTTAGTGGTTATAGTGGTTGTCTTAAATAATTTACTTATATTAAAGTGTTATGGTTTTTCATTTTAGTGTCTTATTTTAGATGCCATAAGATATTAATAATAATACTAATAAATTGGAAATAATCAACAATAGCTTGGGTTGTTTCTCCCTCAGAACATGATTTCATACACTAAGGTAAAAAAAACAAATGTATAACGGCCTATAAATTTCAAACATAGACTTTTGATCTTAGAAGATGAATATTCATTTCATAGCATTATGTTCCATTCAAGAATCATATAGATTTTGTTTCTTTGTAAACATGGATACATAAAAAACTTGTCCGAAAGATATCTACATCATCTCCTACTATGTTCTTCATAACTTGGTCTCTTCTTATATATATCGTGCATAAAACCTTTATTCATTACCAAGGGAAATTAAACATAAGAAATGGTAAGATTAGATGATCGGTAAGGGTAAACAAGTGAGGTATCAATGACGAATTAAGAATAACATGAGAATAAGGGTATGATAACATAAACATAACATTATAAACCCATACCCATCTTATCGTATATCATAATACAGATCCATGGCATAATGATTGGTATTTCATAAGACATGAATCATAATGGAATTAAAGAACACGAGTGATGACATCATAAAATTGGTATAAGACATATTTTTTTAGAATACACATAAGCATAAAAAATAATCATTCATGGTACATTTCCAATACTATTATAGTTCATTACATTGACTCCCTATTCAATAATATCCTTAATCAA
Organism: Viscum album; assembly: GCA_963277665.1. Taxonomy (NCBI): domain Eukaryota; kingdom Viridiplantae; phylum Streptophyta; class Magnoliopsida; order Santalales; family Viscaceae; genus Viscum; species Viscum album. The sequence goes on from OY728136.1 coordinate 295,158,803, forward strand.
GGTTCACTCATAAGAAAATAAGAGTGGACAAAGCCCCTTTTGAACTAGGTTCACTCCCCATTGCAGTAATTATTATATCATGAGATATCCATATTTACCCAATGAATTATAAGGATATATAATTTTGGTCCCACCAATTAAATAATCATAATACATTCATAATTTTTCCATAAGATCATAAAACATTTATCGTATATCATAACCCATTAAAAATAAATGGGTTCCCTAAAACATTCAATAATAAATATTTTTAATAATTATCTCGTCAAAAAAATAAAAAACCATCTATAGATATAATAATGATGGTATCCAATGTAAAAATCCCCATTAAAGTATAATTAATATCAAAGTATTTTATCATATATGAAAAATTCCTTCGAAAGATCACTATAACATTTCTTGAGGAAATTTTTTTTTTCTCTTTAAAATATATTATTTAATATTTAAAAAACTATGATATTTTCGTGACATATTTTTATTTAAAAAAAATAAAAATATTTTAAAGGATGCGTAAATTAATTGAGTATTCATGATGGTAGTAATTTTTATTCATGTCATATACATTCAACACAAATTCATTTTACATTTTCAATATAAATTGAAAAGTACCTAATTCAGAAATAATTTAGATTACTTTTAAAAAAAATAAAAATTCAATAATGGGTAAAAATGAAATTAAAATATAATATGGTAATATGAAAAATTTCTAGAAAAATTTTTTAGAAATCATGGATATTGAAGAAAAATTATTTCTGATTAATGAGAGAACTAAAGTCATTTTTCCTATAAAAATTATTTTATATTTATTGAGTTCTTAAATAGAGTAAAATGAAATGAAATCATTTAATCTATGTAATAACCAGTGGATAAGATAATTCATGGGATTCTTGAGATATAGGTTTTAAAATTTCATCTTTGTAAATTTAATCAATAATAATCTCGATAAACAATGAGATTGTAACCTAAACCCTTACCTCTTTGGTAACTTTCAAGTCAAACCCTCCTTAATTATAGAAGAAAATATGGATATTGAAATCCCCATAATTTTATTTTAAGTCATCATAAAATATAATCATTTTAAGTATATACACCACATAAACGAAACAAGTGGTGAATATGATTTGTGTCTCATAGAAATAAAAGTGAGATGAAAATCCCTCGCCTCTAGTTCAACATGCATAAAAACACTTTGACCTCCTATATAATAAGTTTTAATTTATTATTCTTATAAAATATATAATTTTACAAACATATAATATCACATAATATCCACTTATTGCATTTCAACAACAATTTATAAATAATTTCTTTTTAAAATCATCATTTCTAGGTGTTAGCTATTTAATTTTTCATGAGAATTTTAGTTTGGAAATTTTGGACATTGATCTTTTATCATGGGTCCATAATCTATATAATTTTAATAATGATACATATATTAAATATATTCATTACATATATATAATAATATAAAAAATGTATAGATATAAAAATGAATTACACCGTTCATAGAGACGGTAGGCCATATGTATGGATGAATGTTGTTTCAATTGTTTTATAGATAGAACGAGGGAAAGGTAAAAAAATAATTAGCCTTTATAGAATCATTTTTAAATCAAATTTATCATATATATTAATTAAATATATCTTTATTACCATATATTTAATGAATTAATTAAAAACTAATCACACGACTTTGTGGAGGTGGTTTTCCACACATACGCACAAGTGAAATTATCATTTTCTAATGAATTTCAAGGTAAGAATGTAGATAAGATGTTATTATTATTCCAAAATAACAATTACATCATAAATATCATGTATCAAAATTAAACCCCTCAAAAATAACCATCAATGAAAATGGTTATGTAAAATATTTTTTATCGTTAGGTGGAGGAGGTTGTCCATGCATATATACGATTGATACTTTCACTTCCCATTTGATGGAAAGTAGGGTTAATAAATGCGGTTCCATGATAGAAATAAGACTTTAGTATATTTGGGCTACTAAAATTATTATCTTATAATTAATAAAAAATATTTATATGAGGTATAAAAAAATAAGTTGAAACTTGTTAAGTAAGATGATTACCTCTCATTAATTAGGCCTCCTTTAGATCCTTTGTTAAGTACCCTAGTAATGGTCTTTTAAGAAGACTATAACATAAAATTATTGTCTAGGGGATTTGATAATAGAATTTGGAATGGTTTTTTGAGTTATATGGATCAAATTCGTGTAAATAAGAGAAATGAGGGGTGTAATTTTATAATATTGGGAGAGAAAACACATGGAATTTTGTAGAATATTACAATATAATAAATTAACACTCAAGAAAAATGCATCTAAGTAGCCTAAATTTTAAATGATTGATAGTATTATGCCTATATATGGTGATAAAGTAGATTTTAGAATATTGTAATTGGTAAGAATACACTTATATCTTTATTTAGTCCCCTCCCCAAACTAGTAAACCCATTTTATCGATAACTGTTGTGAAACATTATGACTATTTGTACTACTCATTATGAAAAAAGTGGAAGAATTTATTTTAAAATTAAACCTGACAATCCAAAGAAAAGTAGTATTCTATAAAAAATGATTTCTTAATTATGAAAATTGATTACATAATAATCCAACATAAAATTAATTCCAATGAATTTAATTGGATTTTTAGTAATATAAATAAAATGATGTTACTTTTAGAACCATTTTAAAACAAATTTAACTTTGAAAATTCATTAAATAAAAAAGACAGTTTTCAATCTAAATAAATATTTACAATATTTTTTGAATCTGTGTTTCCTTAATGTGTCTATGAATAGATCTAACATTATGTACAACTTCCTAAGATATATCATGTGACAATATCTTTATTTCTTAAACATCATCCTATATCATTGGTGTTCTACACTTCTTTCTATATAGGGATCCATAAAGAGCTATTTAAATGCTCGAGTGAAATATATTATTCTATAAAAACATGACTGGAGGAATGTATTGATCCAAACCACCATTTAAATACATAGAACAAGATATCAACATATCCTCCCAGGTTTTAATGGTTCTCTCAAACTAAACATATATCTGAGGATGATAAGAACTACTAAAATGAAACTCTAAGTCTAGAGCTTTCTAAAGGATTTTCCAAAATTTTAATGTAAACCAAATATCATGATCAGATACAATATAACGTGGTAATAAATAAAAAAAATCATTTCCCAAATGTATATTATCACAAGCTAATCTAGATATAAAAATTATCAAACATTAATTAATTATTTTTAATTAGTAAGTTGATTGACTACAACCTAAATAACATTAGGAAAATTAGATGTTTTGGGGAGACTAATGATAAAATTTAGGGTGATGTTTTCCCATTCCCATTTTGGTATGGGTAACGATTATGAAATACCCTTATATATATTTCTCTTTGTGTTAACTTGTTGGAACACCAATTAATAAGATACACACTCTACAATATCTCTAGTCATGTTATCACACCCAAAATACTCTTTTGATTCTATATAAATATTCATACCTCTAGGATGATTAGAGAATGATGAAAAATGATATTCATCCAATAAATCCTTATTCAAGTATGGTATTGAAAAAACACATACATACTTCTTGAACCTTATTATTCCATCACAATCAAGGTTAAAGTCTATAATATTTATAACCTTATCTTATAACTCAATGTCTTCCTTATATATCTTTTGAATCGTTACATGTATAGATGTTTGAACACTCATTTAAGCATGATTTGGTTTATCCCCTTCTTTAAAGAATTTTATATACATCCTTTGAAAAAAAATTAATATTGTAAATTTTTTTATCCCGCTAATTAATAAGCTAGTATGATCTTTTCAAATAAGAGCATCAACCAAAATTTTCACTTTCCCATCGTGATTATGTATTTAGAATTCATAATATTTAATAAAATATAACAATATTATCTAGTTAATATTAAACTCTTTATAAGTGAATATACACTTTAAACTTTTATGATCAATATAAATGACACACTTATCACCATAAAGATAATGGTTCCATATTTTTAATGCAGAAATTACCATATCTAACTCTAAATCATGATTTGTGTAATATTTATCATGAACATTCATTTTTCTATTAGCTATAAGCTATCACTATATCATTCTACATGAGGAAGTATACTCATCCATTCATCTATGTATCACTAAAAATAAAATACCCTAATCACAGATTCACTAACTAAACTTCTCTTATTTTCCTTATAATATTCTTCAAATTTATTTAATCAAAATAATTTATATCCCTTCTGAGCAAAAATAGTGAGTGGATTAGAAAAAACACCATACATTTTCCACAAATAATCAATAATATCCATCTAGTTCATGAAAAATATAGATATTATTCATAGTGTTGGGTTTCATCCAATATTCAATAACCTTCATATTTGATGGATCCACGGATATACCTTCTCTTGAGATTATATTACCCAAAAATAAATCTTTTTATATCCAAAAAATCACACTCATTAAATTTTTCATACAGATTATCATTCTATATGGTCATAAATACAATCCTCGGGTGATATTCATTATCATCCATACTGTTATATTATATAAGGTTTTCATTTGTAAATACTACCACAAACTGATCAAGGTAATCTCTAAATACTCTATTCATTAAATCATTAAAGATAAAGGGGTAATTATTAAGATCAATTGGAATCAACATAAATTGATATTTTTGATACATATAATAGAATTTTTTATTGGGTATGTATTCACATATGACCCTCAACATATAGTATTAATGTCAAAGATAAATCTTATAAAAATTTCAATATTCTCATAATTGATCAAAGATCTGTAATGGGAGGTAGTGGATGTTTATTCTTGATTGTGATCATGTTATGTTCAAAATAATCAATATAGAGTCACATTGATCTATATTTATTCCTAACAACATGAATAACTGAATCACAAGGTGGTGAACTTGCATGAATGAATCCTTTTCCAAGATTTAGATGGAGTGACCTCTTTAATTCCAATTACTAAAATGGGATCCTTCTATATAAAGCCTTTAAAATAGGAGTTCAACTAGGTATGAGTTATATTGAAAACTCTACTTCATGATTTTGAGTAATAATATGAAACTATTCTAGAAAGACAAAAAAATATGTATAATAGGTATACCATTGATTAAGAGTTTCTCTAAAATAAATTGCGACAAATACTGCTTTCAAATAGAAATACATACTCATTAAATGGATGATATTTCCATTAGAAGTTCATATTTATCATTGTGTTGATAGAAGATCATAGGTTGGTTCATAAAATAAAACATGACTTCCCTTCATCAGAAATTAATATACTATTTATTTAATGAAATAAAAACTATACAAAAGATCACTTAAAATTCAACAAGATGGGGAATAATGAGATTTGTAGGATGGAAATTCCCAAAAACTTCAATTGGAGAAGAATAATATATTTGAGATGTGGTAATATTAACACTAGGGTTTTTAATTTATTATTTAACATCTAACAATTGAGTTGGTATTTTTATAACCATATCTAAATCATTAGATATAAAATAGTGAATAGATATAGAATCAAATAATAAATTATAAATTCTAGTGTAGATGAAATGGGTACCTTTCACCACTTAGTTAACATGACCAACATCAAAAATAATGATTATGTGATATTTCCATTTTTATTTGGGATTAAGAGGCTGCTAATATTTATCATCATCATTAACCTTCATATTTTATAACTAGTTATCATAATTCATATACTCCTTGAATTTGAAACCTGAGAGTGTGTGTGGCACATTTTTTGGTTTTTTAATCATATTTAGCTAACATATTACCATCACATAATAATTTGATTTCCCAATAACCATTAAATAATTTAGATGTCCCCTAAAGATAATTTCTTCTATCTCTCCTTAAACAATTAGAGAATATTGGAAGGGTATCTTATGCCCTCCAATTTTTTAATACTATAATTTCCTTTGAATTATATCTATCTTTTATTATAAAAACTAGGGAATTTATGAGTAAATATAATCTTGTTGGGAAAAAAATACCACAAGGTAAAATTGAATCATTTTGGGGTTGATTGTGCTTGTTGAAAAAGAGGGTTTCCATGGATAGTTGTCAAGTTATAGAGATATTTTTGACAATATATGTTGACAAAGAACAAGAAAAAGTTATGGAAGATCTAGAGGTTGTACAAAATGAACAGATACAAGGTGGAATTGTTTCCTAGTTTTGGACAAATTTTTAGGCCTCAAAATCAGAAAATGGAGATTTATGATTTTTGAAAAGGAACTTATGCACAATATTGAAGGTGGAAAGGAATGTTTCACTCAAGGAATGTTTATATATCAGAACATTAGAAAATGTAAAATGCATGAAGTGCGCGAAATCTTCAAAATCTCAGCAAAAGGTGAGGTTTCACCAAAGAGGCTTGTGCACCCAATGCGATGTCAAATTGGGTTTTGTGTTCTCTGAGGGGATCTTGTACGATACATTGAATCTTCGATGTAGGGGTTGGAGATTCTTATAAATAAGAGGTGACCCCCCCCCCATTTAAAAAAACTCAACGCTTAGAGGAAATCTGAGCTCTGAAGCGCGTGAGAATTTTAAGAAAATCTAGTTGTGCATAAGAAATAAAGTTACGTCTAAGAATTGTTGTTGTGCTTAAGAAATGATGTTTCGTGTATGATTATAGTTTCATTTATGAATGAATTTATGTTCAAGAAGAGGTTTTTCATGCAATGAATAAAACATATATGCAAGGCGCAGTAAGGGTTTCTCCAATGATTTGATGATTTCTAGTAAATTCATGGTAAAGTGGTATTCATCAGTGGATGAAAGTGGGACATCAATAGAGCATCTACATACAGTGGAGGATGCATTCATTTTAGATAATGAAGGAGCCTAAAAGTCTATAAACTATGAGTGTATATTCTAAAGAAGTAGTGAGAACACTTCAATTGAGAGAGTAGTGAGCTTTCATATTGTGATTGGTTGTAAAACAGGAGGGAAAGTGAGTCTAATCAGAACATTGAAAATAGTAGTGTGATTTTAGTGGATTTTTTACACAGACACATTTCCATTGTATGATCCTTGGATGTATCCTAGTGAGGGTGAACCAAGTAAATTATTTTTTTCCCATGAATTATTAAATTTATATTCATACATTTCTACGGGAAAGGGAGAGAAGAGTGTTTTTTAACAATGAAACAAGATCCAAAGGGGAAGTGGTTTTAATATGTCATATCCTGATGTACCCCCCCCCCCTCAGGGTATTTGACTTAGTGGAACTAATAAAACATTATTTCCACCTTGATAATACATCGAATGATTAATTTAGATCTTTCTTATTCAATATTTCCTAAAACCCTTTAGTGACATAGTTTTAATCCATTAAAGAATTTATCAATATTACCTTCTGGTTAAATGATAATACCAAACACATAACCCATGAGTCTTATTTAAAATTTCTTAATAGGGACTAATGGACCCATTATCCTTCTACCTTAGCTCAAGGAACTCCTTATCCATAACCATATTAGGAATACAAGGAAATTTATAGTCGAAAAATAACCTTCTAAACTCATACCATTCCATAGAGTCAATTTCTCCTTGATCACTTGTGTTATTTATGAGATTCCACCATTTTTATACTTCATCAATCAAATTATAGAAAATAAAAATTACTTTTACATGCTCTAATCACTGGAGAACTGAAAATATGTTTTCATTGGTACTGATCCATTTCTCAAAAAAATAGTGGATTTGTAGACCAATAAAAATAAGGTGGATATTTCCTCAAGAAGGACTCAAAATAACATCATTTATTCCTTTTCTCATTTTGATGTTGAACATGATTCATCGATTAATAAAGTATAATCACATAGAAATGATATTTTTTATTCCATATCTCATAAAATCTGCTTACATAAGGGGGAAGCATTGGATTCTTTTTACATTCATAATTAACATGGTTCCTTCTAGTTCTATCAATTGACTAAAACCAAAAAAATAGAGTGTTTTCAACAATAATTGCAATGGGAAAACACATAATCATGAAAAATCATTAATAGAATATCTAATACCTAACACCTAATTTTTAATATATGAAAACTTAGATTTAAAATAAGATATTCATGTTTATTTAATATTTCAATCATTCATAATGGATCACAAATAAAATGATAATTAACCCAATCATATCCCCTAAAAGTGTCAAAGTAGGTTTATATTAAGGAACATTTACCATGCACCATAATGATGGTGCGAATTTATTCGACCAACTCTTTTTTGGGTCATTACCCCTAGATGAATTTGTTTCAAAACCAAATCCCCTTATAGTATCTACAAATGCCTGTTTTTATAGGAAAACCACACTTTTTTCTTTACAATAACTTATGATTTTCTCCTGTACAAATGATTTTCCTAAGTGTTCTCACTAAATTTTTCACATCCTATTTTGTTAAGGTAACTAACCCTTTCTTTGATACCAACCATAGTGACCCATGTATTTCATAAAAAGATATTATATCTTAATAGATGAATAAAAATTCAATAACATTACAATAAACACTAGAGTAATACATTTTTAGTGTTTTTGGAAACACATATACTTAAACAACTTGTTCATAAGAGAACTAAATCATCTCCCACTAAGTTCTTCATAACTATATATCTTCTTATAAATATCATACTTAAAAAAATTATTCATAATTTGTTGAAATGGAACACAAGAATGAGTGATCTCATATTTCTAGTGAGGGTAAATAAGGGAGATATAAATGATCACTTAAGCATAAAATAAAAAAAGGTATTAAAACATGAGCCTAAAATTTTAAAACCATATTTCTTTTATCCTAGATTATAATCAAGATTCATCAAATAAATCGTGATATTTTATAAACATGAATAATAAATAATCAAATAAAATAATCTATGAGAGTATAATATTTCCATATTACATAAGTTTTTATAATACAAATAAGTGTAAAAAATAATTTCATTTGTCAAGGATCACATTAAAGACTATCATAGTGGATTGGGTTCACTCCCCAATGTATCATACCCTTATTTTAGGTTCACTCCTAAGACTATCATAGTGTACAAAGTCCCTTACTAATAGCGGTTCTCTCCCCATTCAAGTTCTTATTTCCTCATGATATATCCATATTTACCAAATAAATTAGAGTTCTATATAAATTTTGGCTGACCCATTACATAATTATAATTTATTAATATGTGTTTCACATGATCCTAAAACATTCATCATATTTCAAAAATCATGGAAAAGAAATTAGTTTCATGATCATTTCAATAATTCATCATAGAATAACTAGTAGAAAATAAACATGTTTTTTAAACATCAATTCATCATAAACATAATCATCCTTGAGAAATAATAATGATGGTATCCATGGATGATATATCCATTAAATCATAATTAACATTTAAATGTTTTATAATTGATTAAAATGACTTTAAAATATCAATAGACCATTTCTTGAGGAAGATACACTTTTCACATTTAAATATCTTATTTAAAAACTAAAAAATTTCCAAAATATTAAGGGAAAAAATTATTTGAAAACAACCATGTAAACTTTTAAAGTAATCTTTCAAGAATTTAAAGTTCATGATGGATGGAAATTAAATTCATTCCATGTATTTTAAAATAAGGATACCTTTCACATTTTCAGTTAAAAGTATAAATTACCTCATTCAGAAAATGATAAGAAGAATAATCTTAAATCATTTTGTAAAAATTCAATAATGGGTGAAATTATTTTAAAAAATCATAGGAGAATACAAAAAATTGCCTTAAGATTAATTTTAAAAAACATGGAAATTGAATGAAAATTATTTTTGAATGAAGAGAGAAATAAAGTAGGCTTTCATTAAAAACATTCAATCAATATCATGATTTATTAAAATGTAAAAATGAAATAAAAACATGTAATACCTCTAATAACTATAGAAGAATAATATTAATGGGATTATTTTTGGGATGGTTCATAAAATTTCATCATCAGAAACTTAATCATGAAAAATCCTATTAAATAATTAGATTGTAAAAAAATTCCTTTACCACAATCATAACGCGAGAATAAAAACCTATATAAGGATAGAAACATAGATGATAATTTAAATCCTTTTAATTTTCATTATAATAATCATAAAATACATTCATATGTAGGATAAACACCACATAAAATAAACATGTGGTGAAAATAAATTGTGTCTCACAGAACTAAAAAAGAGATAAAGATATTTTACCTCAAGTTGGACTTATATTGAAAGTTATTTAACCTACTGTATAATAAATTTTAATTTATTATAATTTTATACCAAAATATTTTACATATTTATAATATAATATATGATCCACTTATAACATTTCAATGGTCTTTTTGTAATAATTATTTATTAAAAACATTATTTCTTAGTGTTAACTGTTTTTCTTTTCATGATATTTTCCGTTCAGCAGTTTGGGTCCTTGAAAATTGATCATGGTCGCATAATTAAAAAATATTAATCATGATATAAATATAATATATACTCATTATAAATATATATTCATATATAAAAGGTAAGTATATAAAAATGAATTATGACATTTATAGAGACGGAAGGATACATATATACATGAGCGTTGTTTAAATTTTTGGTGGATGGAATGAAAGAAAGTAAAATAATAATTCACCTTTATAGATTCATTATTATTTAATATTTATCAAATATTTTCATTAAATACCTACAGATTATTATCCATGTAAATTTGAAATAAAAAATGAATCACATCACTTCGTGGAAGTGGTTGTCCACACAAATGCTTGAGTGATGTTATTGTTTTACAACAGATTGGAAGGTAAGATGGTATATGTGATATTATAATTATATTAAAATAATTATTTCTAAAATTAAATTTATAAACATTAAACCCATCATAATTAACATCCATGAAAAATGGTTATGGAAAATGAGGTGTTTTGCTACGTGGAGATGGTAGTCCACACTTATACAAGGGAGACACTTTCAGATATTATTTTACATAAAATAGGGTGGATAAGGGTGGTTTATTAATCATAATTACACTTATTTATACTGAGGATACTGGAGTTGTTATTTTATGAAGAATTCCATGGATTTAAAGGAGGTAAAATAATAAATAAATTGAAATACGTTGGGTAAGATGATTACCTCTCCTTCAGTAGGCCTCAATTAGATCCTCTATTAAAGACCCAAGGGATGGTATTTTAAGAATATAATCACATAAAATTCATGAATATGGAATTTTAGAATAGTATTATATAGGTTTTTGTTGTGATATATTGCTCAAATTGATGTAAATATGTGAAAGGAGGGGTGTCATTTTATAAGTGAGGGAGATGAAATAGTTGGAACCTCTTAAAAGATGTGTAGAGACCCGTAAATTTCAAGGGAATTTTTTTTCTTAATTTTATTTGGAATTTTACAAGAGCGCAGTTTCTGACGGCACCTGATTCTGAGGCCCGGTGTGCCCGGAATCATTTTCAATGTTCGGCTCGGGTACATTCAGTGAACGGATGAGCGGGTTTTTCTAACTTTTGAACCGGTGCTCGGAATCAAATTCTGAGGGCACCGATGGAATTGTAGCACCAGTACTTGCTTAGAAACGCCTCTTCCGGAGTTGCGTTTTCTCGAATGTGGTTTTTAATTTTCGGGCTTAAAGTTAAGAAATAAAATAATTGTACGAAAAACTTTATTTTATTTCACTTAAGCCACTTGGAAGCCACTTGAAGCCACTTAAAGTGGCTTAAGCTGAGTTGTTGCGGATAGGGTGCTATCCAAAAATATCCTACCCTCTTGGTAGGATATTTGTGAGGTGGGGCCCGCACGATCCCCACCGTTTCTATTCCGCTAAGTAACGCACCCGCGAAAACCCGTCATTATGAAAGTCAACAGACGCGTTTTCTTAATTTATTAACGCACAAATTAATTAGGCGGTTTTCTTCGTTGAATTAAATGGACGGTTTATTCGTTGAAATTAATTCTATGAATTAATTTCATTCGTTTCTTAACCTGTTTGAAATCCGTTGGCGTAATAATAAAATAAGAACAACGCACGACATCTGGAAAAATGCTCGTTGAGAGGTTTTGACAAGTTTTGTGCCTTCACCCTCCTTCGCGAAGAACGCGAAGAACGCGAAGAACGCGAAGAATGCGAAGAACGCGAAGAACGCCGTCACCTTCATAGATTGAAGACGCTTCATCTGAGACGTTCTTCCCCGCCCCGATCTCTGATCACCTACTGCTAGAGGTAAGAGATTTCGGATTTCATTTAAAACTCCTTTGTGGTTTTTAACAAAACATGGATTTAATTATTATTAATTAAATCTTTTGTTCTTGAACCTCGGAGTTCGTCGACACGATGCCCTTCCGCTACGACGTGACGCCTATCCGCGACGACGCGACGCCCTTCTGCGATGATGCGACGCCCTTCTGCGACGACGCGACGCCCTTCAGCGACGTGACGATCGTTTCCTTCCGCGACGATCGACTCTATGAAGAACGTGTGTGCGACGATTTGACGAAGTAGGGGTTTGTTGTGAATTATTTATTATTCTCGTGATCATTTCTTTAAAATTAAAGAACCTGGATTCTTAAGAACAATTTTAATTTATTAAAATTGTTTTTGGATATGTTGATTTATCCTCCCAACTGTAATTATCTAACGCGGAGGGTGCGGGCCAAACGAACACGGCCCGACAACCCTCTGTCGTTCATCGTTGTTGTGCGGATTTGGCGGGCGACGACAAAACATGATGCAAGGACGTTTTGATGATTCCGCAGTAAAGAACGGGTCCCGGGAGGAGCAGCGGCGCAGACGGGTAGGAAAACGGACCACCGGAGCAACTCCGGTGGCCTGCAGAAGCCACCGGCGGCGCGGGTCACCGGCACGGCGGCGGCGGCCAGTGTACCCGCGGCCGCGCGGGTCTGGTTCGCTCGCACGGGATGCGGAATAGCCGCGTCCGTTGACTCCAGCATGGCCCCACACGGGGCCGCGACTTCCTCAACCCGCGGGGGTGGCGCCCCGCGGCTGCCGCGCTCGGCCGCTCGGCCGGGCCGCGCCCTGGCCGGACCGGACCGGGTCCAGCCGGGTCGGACTGGGTCGGGTCGCCCCGGGGCGGCCGACCCAAGGGGGGGTCGGGCCGGGTCGGGTCGACCCGGTTCGGCCGACCCATGGGGGGGTCGGGCCGGGTCGGCCCGGGCCCAGACCCCCCATCTTCGGACCGTTTCGGTCTTTTGCCCGTATCTTGAGCTACGGGCCTCCGAACGACGCGCCGTCAGCGGAAACGCAATCCTTGGATCAAGACAGTCGTTTCGGTATATCGCACTCAAGGTTTCGAAATACTTTGGGTTCGGACGGGTTGGTTCGTACACGAAACCAACCGGGCCCTCGGAGCGGAAACGCTCATATCTTGAGCTACAGACGTCTGATTGACGTGCCGTCGGCTTTGGTGGATTCCTCTAAGTGAGATGGATCTTTTGGATCACTCCGCCCAAGGTTTGGACGCAGGTGGAGTATGGTCAGGTTGGTTTTGCCTTAAAAATCAACCGGGCCCCTGGGACGAAAAAGCCAATAACTCTCAGACCGGGCGTCCGATTGACGCGCCGTCTACGACATTGAGTTCCAGTTGACGATATGGAACTTTTGGATACATCAACTCTGGACTTTGTGTCAGTTGATGTTTCAGCCTCTCGGCTCATGGAGTGGACCCTCCCGAACAAGCTTGCTGTGTGCGGGAACCCTAGTGCTGGCTGCGACTTCGACGACGACGACTGTGCAGAGATCCTCAGTGGGCTACGACGATGAAGAGTGCTGGTCCTATATCCTATGTGGGTCCCAGCCGTGCTGGTCTTGTATCCTATGTGGGTCCCAGCTTAGATAATTCATTACTGGTCTTGTATCCTATGTGGGTCCCAGTATAGATGAATCAATAAAGAAAGCTGGTCTTGTATCCTATGTTGGTCCCAGCCGTGCTGGTCTTATATCCTATGTGGGTCCCAGCATAGATGATTCAATATTGGTCTTGTATCCTATGTGGGTCCCAGTATAGATAAATCAATGAAGATAGCTGGTCTTGTATCCTATATGGGTCCTAGCTGTGCTGGTCTTGTATCCTATGTGGGTCCCAGCTTAGATGATTCAATACTAGTCTTGTATCCTATGTGGGTCCTAGTATAGATGAATCAATGAAGAAAGCTAGTCTTGTATCCTATGTGGGTCCCAGCCGTGCTGGTCTTGTATCCTATGTGGGTCCCATCTTAGATGATCCAATACTGGTCTTGTATCCTATGTGGTTCCCAATATAGATGAATCAATGAAGACAGTTGGTCTTGTATCCTATGTGGGTCCTAGCTGTGCTGGTCTTGTATCCTATGTGGGTCCCAACTCTGATGATTCAGTGTTGGTCTTATATCCTATGTGGGTCCCAGCTTAGATGATTCAGTATCTATATCTGATCATCCCTTTCACCTTTTCGACGATGTATACCTGTGTGAGCTGAATTACTGTTTACTCTCCTTTGTGGATTGTGTCATGCTATCCTGTGTGGATTACGTTTTGCTCTCCTTTGTGGATTGTGTTGTGCTATCCTGTGTGGATTTACGTTTTCTTTCCTGTGTGGACTGGGTTGTGCTTGGGCTCGGATGTTGGAGCCGAATAGGGATTGATGACTTAGGTATATGTATGGGCATATACCTAAGTAGTGTCGGTTGTTACTTCGTGATTGTATCTTTCCATGGTAGTTTATCCTTTGTGTATTTCGGGAGACCATCGGGGGTCTCGGGGTCCCTACTGAGTAGCTTATACTCACCCCTGCACGTGATATGCCCGCACTACGTTGTGTTGGTTGCAGATGATGGACAACGTCGATCGTGGTGGAGGCTTGCAGAGTAGGACGGTACCTGAAGGTGGACCACTGGGCGGGACGTACTCGGAGAGGACGGCGGGACCCGAGGAGCAGTGGAGCTATCTGTACCCACCCTTCAGGTGGGATTTCGAGAGGACGACCCAACACTGCAGCTTTTCTTTTCAGTTGCTGTTTTCCCCTTTTAGTTGTACTTTACAGTTGGGCTTATATTTCCGGCCCCTTTTTACTTCCAGCACAACTTGTTACAGTTTTTACTTAGTGTTTACTCTTTCCGCTTGATTACTCTGTGGTGTTTGTTTCCTTTACAAAGGCAATGCCTTCCCTGTTTATTGTGATTTACGCCTTGGTGCTAGTCTCCAGCCCCTGGCCTATGGAAAGCAGGCTTGGGGTAGTCACGGCACGGGCCCCGAGGTCGGGTCGTGACAAATTGGTATCAGAGCGGTCGGTTCTACCGTAGACTCTGATCTTTCTTCTATGTGAAGCAATAGTGTTTAGCGTATTGGGTGTGGTTATCAGTCCAGGGAGTCCAGTGATGGTGTGGCGGCCGACGTATCCGTACACCAGGACCCTGACTTCTGATTTCCGACTTAATGCACGAAAACATTAATTGCATGTGTGTTCAAGTTTTCTTTGTGATTACTTGTGTCAACTCACCAGGTATACTGTTCTGACTGTGGCGCACCTGTTTCTTTCAGGATCGACCCACGACGGCAGCCAGCTAGGGTTCCGAGAGTGGAGCGGGATGACAGCCCACCGAGCGATGAGGCCTCGGTGCAGGGCTCCTTGTCACCAGAGGCAATGTCGGTACCTTTACCCACCGAGCCACCGATGCTTCCCACCACGACCGCTGACGATGCACATCGCCTTGGAGCTCTGCATGAGTTCCAGCGCCAGCGACCACCCAGTTTTCGTGGGGAGATGGACCCCCAGGCAGCCGAGGACTGGCTGGATGCGGTCGTATGAGTTTTTAGGTTATTGAGGACACCAGCAGACCTCATGGTGATCCTCGCAGCGAGCCTCCTGCACGCGGCAGCAGGAAGATGGTGGAGCTTGATGCTCCAGGTGCACGACAAGACATCTCTCTTCTGGACGGACTTTGAGAGCATCTTCTGCTCCGAGTTCATCCCAGCCACCCTCCGTGCGGTGCGCATCCAAGAGTTGCTACAGCTACGGCAGGGCAGTATGACAGTGGCCTAGTACTCGGCGAGATTTACTGATCTCTCGCGCTACTCCACAGATATGGTACGGGACCCGTTCTTCTGGGCCCGGACCTTTGAGCAGGGACTAAGCCACAAGATCAGGGCTTCGATGATCTCCCTCAATATTCGGACATAGGCAGAGGTGTTGGAGAGAGCCCTTCTAGTGGAGAGTTTTCTCACCGAGCAGGCTCCAGTGACAAGGCCCTCCACAGGACGGCCCGTAGCAGGGTCTTCTGCAGTTGGTAGTAGACAGGTGACGGAAAGGTCCAAACGGGCCAGACCATCTGATGGGCAGTCACTGGATGAAGATTCGGTTGTGCGGGGCACACGAAGGAGAGCCAGCTACACGAGGGGAAAGCATTGCTACACATGCAGCGGGCGAGGTCACATGGCTCGAGACTGCCCGACTCATCTTACAGACGAGCAGCAGGTGGTAGAGGGACCTCCCAGACAGAGGTTCGGCCACGGTGGTCCGCAGGGTGCAGGCGGACGAGGAAGAGGAGCTGTCCGAGTAGCAGATGGTGGGCGACACTTCGAGGTGTTGCCACCACCACAACCAGGAGGTCCACCCCGACCGTAGGGAGTTGGTGGACATGCGAGAGCTCAGCTTCAGGCAGCTGAGGCCTTTGATCATGGAGCTCTGGGAGCAGATGGACAGGAGCGGAACTAGTGGATACGTCCTTTGTACTTCTAGTCCCTTGTTGTAGTTGTGTAGTGTCTTTGTATTATGAGCTTCAATGATAAAAGACGCTTACCTATGTGATGTTTTCATTCTTGTCCTCTTTGTGTTGTTACTAAGAGGTTCTAGTTTTGACTGTTGACTTGAACCTCACTTGTGAGACATCTACTGGAGGAGACCCAGTTACCACACACTGATGCCGGTAGTGTGACTCAACCCTTGGAGGCGAGAGTAACGGTTGGATCTCTTGGTAGTAGCGTCGAGGCCTTACGACGTCATCCTTGGTATGGATTAGTATCATCCATGTCGAGATTGATGGTATTAGGCAAAGAAAGTGGTTCATCCAGGGGATGAGACCAGATTTTTCTTATTAGCAAAGACACAATCTTAGCAGCTCTTGTGGGACCGTGGATGGTCCAGGCCACGACAGAGAAGGTCCAGTCATCCATGAGCGGACGAGGACAGCTAAGAACCGGCAAAATTCTTATGCTGACAGAAGGCGGAGGCCACTAGAGTTTGAGGATGGCGACCATGTATTCTGGCGTGTCTCACCTCGACGTGGATTACGGAGATTTGGCCGAGGCGGAAAGTCATCTCTATGCTTCAACGGACCATTCCAGGTCCTCGACAAGATTGGCGAGGTGGCTTATCGCCTGGCTCTACAACCTCAGTTTCACCGGGTGCACGACGTCTTCCACATATCTCAGCTGAGGAGATACGTGCACAACCCGACGCACATCATTGACCATGGGGAGCTAGACGTGGATGATGGGGAGACTTTTGCGGAGGTCCCGGTGGAAATCGAGGATCGACAGGAGTGGGTCCTACGTGGACTATCGATTCCTCTTGTGCTCCTCAGATGGCAGCTCGGGAACCTCCAGGAGAGCACTTGGGAGCGGGAGGCTCAGATGCGTTCTCAGTACCGCCTTTGTATCCCTAAGTTTTTGGTGAAGCTTTACGGGGACGTAAATCCCTGTGGTGGGAGTAATGTAGAGACCTGGAAATTTCAAGGAAAATTTTTTTCTTAAGTTTCTTTGGAATTTTACAAGAGTGCAGTTTTTGATGGCACCTGATTCCGAGGCCCGGTGTGCCAGGAATCATGTTTCGAAATTTGGCTTGGGTACGTTCAATGATTGGACGAGCGGGTTTTTCTAACTTTTGAACTGTTGCTCGGAATCAAATTCTGAGGGCACCAATGGAATCGCAGCGCCGGTACTTGCTTAGAAACGCCTCTTCCGAAGTTGCGTTTTCTCGAGTGTGGTTTTTAATTTTCGGGCTTAAAGTTAAGAAATAAAATAATTGTATGACAAACTTTATTTTATTTTACTTAAGCCACTTGGAAGCCACTTAAAGCGGCATAAGCTGAGTTGTTGCGGATAGGGTGCTATCCAAAAATATCCTACCCTCTTGGTAGGATATTTGTGAGGTGGGCCCACACGAGCCCCACCGTTTCTTTTCCGCTAAGTAACGCACCCGCGAAAACCCGTCATTATGAAAGTCAACCGACGTGTTTTCGTATTTTCTTAACGCACCAATTAATTGGGCAGTTTTCTTCGTTGAATTAAATGGAAGGTTTGTTCGTTGAAATTAATTCTATGAATTAATTTCATTCGTTTCTTAACCTGTTTGAAATCCGTTGGCGTAATAATAAAATAAGACCAACGTACGACATCTGGAAAAATGCTCGTTGAGAGGTTTTGACAAGTTTTGGGCCTTCACCCTCCTTCGCGAAGAACGCGAAGAACGCGAAGAACGCAAAGAACGCCGTCACACTCGGAGATTGAAGACGCTTCATCTGAGACATTCTTCCCCGCCCCGATCTCCGATCACCTACTACTAGAGG
Organism: Viscum album; assembly: GCA_963277665.1. Lineage (NCBI taxonomy): Eukaryota > Viridiplantae > Streptophyta > Magnoliopsida > Santalales > Viscaceae > Viscum > Viscum album. The sequence continues at coordinate 295,177,468 of OY728136.1, forward strand.
TAAGAGATTTCAGATTTCTTTTAAAACTCCTTTGTGGTTTTTAACAAAACATGGGTTTAATTATTATTAATTAAATCTGTTGTTCTTGAACCTCGGAGTTCGTCGATGCGATGCCCTTCCGCGACGACACGACGCCTATCCCCGACGACGTGACGCCCTTCCGCGACGACGCGACGCCCTTCCGCGACGACGCGACGCCCTTCCGCGACGCAACGATCGTTTCCTTCCGCGACGATCAACTCCGCGAAGAACGTGCGTGCGACAACTTGACGAAGTAGGGGTTTATTATGAATTATTTATTATTCCCGTGATCGTTTCTTTAAAATTAACGAACCTGGATTCTTAAGAACAGTTTTAATTTATTAAAATTGTTTTTGGATATGTTGATTTATCCTCCCATCTGTAATTATCTAACGCGGAGGGTGCGGGCCAAACGAACATGGCCCGACAACCCTCCGCCGTTCTTCGTTGTTGTGCGGATTTGGCGGGAGACGACAAAACGTGAAGTAAGGGTGTTTTGATGATTCCTTAGTAAAGAACGGGTCCCAGGAGGAGCAGCGGCGCAGACGGGAAGGAAAACGGACCACCGGAGCAACTCCGGTGGCCCGCGGAAGCCCCCGGCGGCTGGAGGCGGCGGCGCCCCGGCGCGCCGCCGGACAAGCCTGCCGCGGCTGACGCCGCGGCGGCGGCGGCCAGCTGACCCGCGGCCGCGCGGGTCCGGTTCACTCGCACGGGACGCGGCATAGCCGCGTCCGTTGACTCTAGTGCGGTGCCACGCGGGGTCGCGGCTTCCTCAACTCGCGGGCGCGGTGCCCCGCAGCTGCCGCGCTCGGCCGCTCGGCCGAGCCAAGCCAGGCCAGTCCGACCGGCCGGGTCGCGCCCTGGCCGGACCGGACTGGATCCAGCTGGGTCGGACCGGGTCGGGTCGACCCGGTTCGGCCGACCCAGGGGGGGTCGGGCCGGGTCGGCCCGGGCCCAGACCCCCCGTCTTCGGACTGTTTCGGTCTTTTTCCCGTAACATGAGCTACGGGCCTCCGAACGACGTTCCGTCAGCGGAAACGCGATCCTTGGATCGAGACGGTCATTTCGGTATATCACACTCAAGGTTTCGGAATACTTTGGGTTCGGCCGGGTTGGTTCGTACACGAATCCAACCGGGCCCTCGGAGCGGAAACGCTCATATCTTGAGCTACGGACGTCCGATTGACGTGCTGTCGGCTTTGGTGGATTCCTCTAAGTGAGACGGATCTTTTTGGCTTACTCCGCCCGAGGTTTGGACGCAGGTGGAGTACGGTCAAGTTGGTTTTGCCTTAAAAACCAACCGGGCCCCTAGGACGAAAAAGCCAATAACTCTCAGACTGAGCGTCCGATCGACGCACCGTCTGCGACGTTGAGTTCCTGTTGACGATACAGAACTTTTGAATACATCAACTCTGGAATTTGTGTCAGTTGATGTATCAGCCTCTCGGATCGTGGAGTGGACCCTCCCGAACGAGCTTGCTGTGTGCGGGAACCCTTGTGTTGGCTGCGACTTCGACGACGATGACTATCCAGAGATCCTCAGTGGGCTGCGACGATGAAGAGTGCTGGTCCTGTATCCTATGTGGGTCCCAGCCGTGCTGGTATTATATCCTATGTGGGTCCCAGCTTAGATGATTCAATACTGGTCTTGTATCCTATGCGGGTCCCAGTATAAATGAATCAATGAAGAGAGATGGTCTTGTATCCTATGTGGGTCCCAGCCGTGCTGGTCTTGTATCCTATGTGGGTCCCAACTTAGATGATTCAATACTGGTCTTGTATCCTATGTGGGTCCCAGTATTGATAAATAAATGAAGACAGCTGGTCTTATATCCTATGTGGGTCCTAGCTGTGCTAGTCTTGTATCCTATGTGGGTCCCAGCTTAGATGATTCAATACTGGTCTTGTATCCTATGTGGGTCCCAGTATAGATGAATCAATGAAGAAAGCTGGTCTTGTATCCTATGTGGGTCCCAGCTATAAGGCCCCAGCCTTAAACCTTACTTAATCTTGAGTTATTACAAGATTACACATTGAGGATCTTTTCAGGTTTAGAGTTTTAGAGAATTAGATCATAAAACTTGCATTACATTCCACATATAAACAAAGTGGTTACATAAAAATTGTGTTCTTCATTCCCATCAATGGAAACATATTTAAAATAAACATGGATTCTTTCTTGACACTTCCTTGACACTATCATAATATCATGTACCTTTCCCTTGACCTGTGAAAAACATTTCAAAAAAACTTGGGATGAGCTTAAAAAGCTCAGTAAGGGTTATAAAAAATATGGAAAGGAAACATGGGTACATATATACATAAGAATGAGATCATACTTTACCCATAAAACATAAGCACTTTAACATACCTCATCAAATCTTGAATAAATCATATAAATCCTAAGACATAAAGGTAACTTGAGGCATTCAGAACATTCTTACGTAGGGAGTAATCCTCTTGGTTACATTTGGAATACCCATCACAGTATATTCCCTAAATCTCTTTGGAGAAACTTTAACGTTTCACTCCTTTGCGTTACCCAATGCATTAGTGATCTATATCGGGCTCACCCGCCCTTAGTCTATCACGGAACCACCCGTCTTCATAATAATGCCCAAGAACCTCAACATAATCGTATCACATAAAACATGCATAAAGGAAACATAACATTTCCACCTTTCAATCACAAGATATCAATACAACACATTGATATAAAAACATTATGAAAACCATTTTCAATACCAAAATAAAAGAAAAGTAAAACATGGTATTTATTTTTCTTTTAAAAAAAATTATGGCTTGTAGAGGAAGCCGAAACTCAAATAATGGTCACGGCGGCGGAGAAGTCGTTGTCGCCACATACGTACGACAAAAACATTCCCTTTTGTCGTTTAGTAAACGCTTCGTATAAAAAATATTCCTTTGGAATAAACGTAAAAGTCAAAGGGGTTTATACACCGTATAAAAGAAGGTTGTGTATAAAACAAAATGTGCCTCAATGAAAGGAGATTGAGACGAAGTCCCATACCTCGTATCTGAATTGACCTGACCGTTCTTTAATCTTCTGAATAATAAACTTGAGTTAATCTCTACTTGCTTAAGAACCTTTTTCAAGTTCATTATTCCTTTTATACCATGTTATGAACATCATGTAATCATTTAAGTTAATAATGTTCATTTTGTCGGTATTTGGTTCTTAAGTCAAAAAAAGACTTCTTACACTCACATGTTGTTAATTTGGTCAAAGGGTTGTTATATCCAGAATTATATTAATGATTAGGATAACATATATATCATATATATTCATCATATACATGTATTTATAATATTACATCACATTTAGAGGTAAGAAATGAAATGCACCGTTCATGGAGACGGTAAGCCGTACGTACGCATGAACGCTACTTCCATTTCTATTTCGTATTTTCTGGAATGGAATCATAATGATATAAGAGTATATTATAATTCCAGTATAATAACATATATTATATCATTAACTTTATCCTTTACACATCCCACATATGGTATTAACGAATCAAATCACTTTCAGGGGGCGGTAGTCCGCACTTCCTAAAATGAAGATATCGTGTTTACCCATAATGGAAACAATAATGGTATGCCGTAAATGAAAAATACAGAAGCTTAAGGAAAGAATAAACATATTATATATCATATATAAAAATAGTGACATCATAATGGCCACCTTTGAAGGTGTTAAATGAGTATTGAACAATCATCATTTCGGGAGGCAGAATTTTGTCATCCACAGAAACCGTATGTTCTTTAAACATTTGATGTAGTTTTGTGAGAGTGTAGCTCGAATAAATTTTATAAAAACATCCTAGTATATTGAAGATACTGGTGTTGTTACAAAAGAAGTAAATAAAAAGAGTTTAGGGGGTTGGAGATGAAAAATAAAACAAATGAACATGAGAGAATGAATTACCTTTAAAAGTGTAACTCCTTTTGATTTGAGCCTAAAGGCTTCCTTTGAAAGGATTATTCCCAAGGGGAATTATCTAGGATGAGGAGAGGGATGTGGAGATAGTAAATGGGCAGGGGATGGCCGAGCCAAAGGCTTGAGGAGTGTGTGAAATGAGGTAGAGGTGGGGGCCTTTTATAAGAGGAGAGGAGGGGCACTTTTGGAAATCATGAAACTATTATTTTATTTTCAAAAGTGTTTCGAATTTCAAAGGTTCCACATTGATATATTTCTAAGATAAGATGATAAGGCTTCTAAATATTCCCATCCAATAGTTTTTGGACAAGTGTAGGTCTTAGATTTTATATTATCGTTTCATTTTATTTAAAATGTTCGTTAATGAGGTCATCGTTGCATCATCATGATGTCATAATTAAATTAATTTATTTAATGTCTAAAAATTATAAAAAAATATCCTTATGTAGGAAATCTTTTTATCTTTCCAAATAGTATTTATAGATAAAAATATGATTACTATAACCCCTTATAAAAATTGTTTTAGTAAAACAATTTATGTTAGTGTCATTTTCACCTTTATTTTAAAAAAAACGCATTAAAGTCATTATCTCACCCAAGAGGCTCCATAGGGTCCCCTAAATCGACCCATGGGTTTTCTTGGTCGGCCATGACTCATCCAATAGGGGTAGGACAAGTGTCAAGCTCATCTTATTTTATTAAAGCATTATTTTTACCTTAAACTACACTAATTACCACTAATCGCGATTAAAAACTTAATAAGTTACTATTCACCAAAAAATTATTTTAATCTCATTGAACCACATTTTACTTCTTAATGACAAACATGTATGTCGGATTTTTGAAATTCAAAATACAATGATGGAAAATTTTCATTTAAACGGAAAATCAGTTTTTATAAGTACCACTTAGTGGTTTCACTATTCATAAAAAATTGGAGTTTTTCAGAAAAATACCAAACCTTCACCCTAAGCTATATTTGATATTATGAATTCAAAAATGAAGTCTATTTTACAAAATTCAAAACATATAAGTCACATTAATTAATTTAATAATTAATTCCCGCTGTCAGAGCAAATAGCGTGTTTTTATGAAACATTAAGTATCAAAAGATTGACACCAGTTTAAGTCCAATTTCAAAGTGAAATTGATTAAAATGACCACCATTGGATTAAATGGTAAAAATATATTCAGATTACACAATAAGACCAATTCAAAAGATAATCTAATCATATAAATAAATTAGATTAAGAAGCAATTTTGATGTAAAATGCAGTATTTTTCACTATTCATTAAAAAATGAACATTGTTAGAAAAATACCAAAAATTCACACAAAGTAAATTTTGATGTCCCAATAATAAAGAATAAATTTATTTTGACAAACATAGTTTATAAAATTGTCAAAAGATAGATTCAAAAATGGTTTTCCATTAAAAGGCAGTAAAACAATCTTTTAAAAATATTAGTGTATTCCATGCTTAAGATTTGATTTATTTTCATTTTAAGCCTCTAAAACACTATCTAGTTCATTAACAGACATAGATAAAAATATCTATTATTCATTACTTACTTGGGATGTTACATCCTTCCCCCCTTTAGAAAATTGCGTCCCCGCAATTTATTTACTTATCGAATAAATGGGGGTACTTATCCCTCATTGCATTTTCAGATTCCCATGTTGCCTCTTCAATCATGTGGTTTTTCCACAAAACCATTACCTGGTTAATCACCTTATTCCGTAACACTTGCTCCCTGTGGTCAAGAATCTGGACCAGTTTTTCCTCATAAGATAGGTTCTCTTCCAGCTGAACTACATCTGGACTCAAAACATGAGATGGATCTGGCATATACTTTCTCAACATCGAAACGTGAAAAACATTGTGTGGATGAGATAAAATCGGAGGTAAAGCCACTCGTTAAGCAACTGATCCAACTTTCTCCAGAATTTCATATGGTCCAATAATCCTTGGACTCAACTTTCCTTTCTTACCAAATCTCATCACACTTTTCCAAGGAGAAACCTTGAGAAAAACATGATCACCTACCTCAAAAGAGAGATCCTTCCTCCTGTTGTCCGCATAACTCTTCTGCCTGCTCTGAGCTGTTCTCATGTGTTTCTGAATCAGCTGAACTTTTTCTACCATCTCTTCTACCAATTCTGGTCCCATCAACTTCCTTTCACCCACTTCATCCCAGAAAGCTGGAGTTCGACACCGCTTCCCATATAATGCCTGAAATGGTGCCATCTGTATACTGGAATGAAAACTGTTATTATATGAAAATTCAACCAAAGAAAGATGTTGGTCCCAACTTCCCTGATAATCCATAGAACAAGCTCGTAGCATATCCTCCAAGGTCTGAATTTTTCGTTCCGACTACCCATCTGATTGAGGATGAAAAGCTGTACTAAAATTTAATTCAGTACCCAACGACTTCTGAAGGCCATTCCAAAAGTTAGAAGTGAACCTGGGATCACGATTAGATACAATGGAGAGAGGAACTCCATGTAACCTGACTACCTCTTCAAGATACAAACGGGAAAGTTGATCTAGGTAAAAAGTATCTCGTATAGCAAGGAAATGAGCAGATTTGGTCAAGCGATCAATAATAACCCAGATTGCATTATTACCTCGAGATGTCTTCGGTAATCCCACAACAAAGTCCATGGATATATTCTCCCATTTCCACTCTGGCACTGGTAAAGGCTGAAGCATCCCTTTCAGTAACTGACGCTCTGCTTTAACCTGTTGACATGTCAAACACTTCACAGTAAAAACAGCAATATCTCTTTTCATTCCATCCCGCCAGTAATACTCCCGCAGATCTCTGTACATCTTAGTACTGCTAGGATGAACTGAAAACGGAGAACTATGAGATTCACATAACAACTCTCTCTTCAACTATGAATCACAAGTCACACAAAATCTCTTCCCAAATCTCAAAACACAATCATTATCAATGTTAAATTCAGGCAACTTACCTTTCTAAACCAGCTCTACCTTTTTCTGCAAATCACTGTCTTGCTTCTGTGCTTGCTTGATTCTATCTGATAGAGATGATCTCACTAATACCTGAAACAAAAAAGAAGAACTCCGTGCACCAACAACTTCTATGCCAAAGTTCATCAAATCCTTAACCAAAGGATCACGTTCCAAATGCAACATTGATAATGAAGCATTACTTTTTTGACTCAAAGCATCAGCCACTTTATTTGCTTTTCCTGGATGGTAATGAATTGTACAATCATAATCCTTGATTAATTCTAGCCATCTCCTTTGTCTCATGTTCAATTCTTTCTGAGTGAATATATACTTTAAACTTTTGTGATCGGTATATATTTCACACTTTACTCCATACAAATGATGCCTCCAAATTTTTAAAGCAAAAACAACAGCAGCTAATTCCAAATCATGTGTAGGGTAATTTACCTCATGAGTTTTAAATTGTCGCGAAGCATAAGGAATTACCTGATCATTCTGCATAAGGACACAACCAAGTCCATTCAATGAAGCATCACTTTAGATAACAAACTCATCATTCCTGGAAGGTAGTGCCAAAACTGGAGCATTCACCAATCTTCTTTTCAATTCTTAAAAACAATCATCACATTCTTTTTTCCAGATAAACTTAACACCATTATGAGTTAGCTTAGTCATTGGACTAGATAACCGTGAAAAAATTCTAACAAACCTTCAGTAATAGCCTACCAAACCAAGGAAGCTACGAATCTCGGTTACATTTGTGGGTCTTGGCCAGTCTTCCACAACTTTTGTTTTTGCAGGATCAACAGTTATCCCATCTTTAGAAACAATGTGACCAAGGAAATAAATTTTTTGCAACCAAAACTCACACTTTCTGAATTTCCATACAGTTTCTTTTCTTTTAAGGTTTGCAAGATAACCCTTAAATGTCTTTCATGCTCCTCTTTACTTTTAGAAAACACCAAAATATCATCAATAACACAACCACTATTTATCACCTGATTTAACTGAGCCATCACTGTAGTAAACTGCTCAATTCTGATTTTGACCATCTCAGTATGCTGATTTGGAAGTTCATTTACCTCAGTATGCCTTACCAAAAAATCATCTCTATTTCCTCTACGAAAAACCATTCTTAACACTGAAATACCTTAGGTGAAGCAACATGGTAATCTTTAAATGATATATCATTTCAAAAAAAATATTTTTGGATAATCATTTAATAGAATTCTATCTCCTAAAGTTATCTAAACCGACCTCTGATACCAACTATAAGGCCCCAGCCTTAAACCTTACTTAATCATGAGTTATTACAAGATTACACATTGAGGATCTTTTCGGGTTTAGAGTTCTAGAGAATTAGATCATAAAACTTGTATTACATTCCACATATAAACAAAGTGGTTACATAAAAATAGTATTCTTCATTCCCATCAATGGAAACATATTTAAAATAAACATGGATTCTTTCTTGACACTTCCTTGACACTATCATAATATCATGTACCTTTCCCTTGACCTGTGAAAAACATTTCAAAAAAACTTGGGATGAGCATAAAAAGCTCAGTAAGGGATATAAAAAATATGGAAAGGAAACATGGGTACATATATACATAATAATGAGATCATACTTTACCTATAAAACATAATCACTTTAACATACCTCATGAAATCTTGAATAAATCATAGAAATCATAAGACATACAGGTAACTTGAGACATTCATAACATTCTAACGTAGGGAGTAACCCTCTTGGTTACATTTGGAATACCCATCACAGTATATTCCCTAAATATCTTCGGAGAAACCTTAACGTTTCACTCCTTCGCGTTACCCAATGCATTGGAGAGCTATATCGGGCTCACCCACCCTTAGTCTATCACGGAACCACCCATCTTCATAATAATGCCTAAGAACCTCAACATAATCGTATCACATAAAACATGCATAAAGGAAACATAAAATTTCCACCTTTCAATCACAAGATATCAATACAAAACATTGATATAAAAACATTATGAAAACCATTTTCAATACCAAAATAAAAGAAAAGTAAAACATGGTATTTATTTTTCTTTTAAAAAAAGTATGGCTTGTAGAGGAAGCCTAAACTCAAATAATGGTCACGACGGCGGAGAAGTCGTTATCGCCGCATACGTACGACAAAAACATTCCCTTTTGTCGTTTAGTAAATGCTTCGTATAAAAAGATTCATTTTGAATAAACGTAAAAGTCAATGGGGTTTATACACCGTATAAAAGAAGGTTGTGTATATAACAAAATATGCCTCAATGAAAGGAGATTGAGACGAAGTCCCATACCTCGTATCCGACTTGACCCGACCGTTCTTTAATCTCCTGAATAATAAACTTGAGTTAATCTCTACTTGCTTAAAAACATTTTTAAAGTTCATCATTCCTTTTATACCATGTTATGAACATCATGTAATCATTTAAGTTAATAATGTTCATTTTGTCGGTATTTGGTTTTTAAGTCAAAAATAGACTTCTTACACTTACATGTTGTTAATTTGGTCAAAGTTTCATTATATCCAGAATTATATTAATGATTTGGATAAAATATATATCATATATATTCATCATATACATGTATTTATAATATTACATCACATTTAGAGGTAAGAAATGAAATGCACCGTTCATGGAGACGGTAAGCCGTACGTACGCATGAACGCTACTTCCATTTCTATTTCGTATTTTCTGGAATGGAATCATAATGATATAAGAGTATATTATAATTACAGTATAATAACATATATAATATCATTAGCTTTATCCTTTACACATCCCACATATGGTATTAACGAATCAAATCACTTTCAGGGGCCGGTAGTCCGCACTTCCTAAAATGAAGATATCGTGTTTACCCATAATGGAAACAATAATGGTATGCCATAAATGAAAAATACAGAAGCTTAAAGAAAGAATAAACATATTATATATCATATATAAAAATAGTGACATCATAATGGCCACCTTTGAAGGTGTTAAATGAGTATTGAACAATCATCGTTTCGGGAGGCAGAATTTCACCATCCACGGAAATCGTATGTTCTTTAACCATTTGATGTAGTTGTGTGAGAGTGTAGCTCGAATAAATTTTATAACAACATCCTAGTATATTGAAGATACTGTTGTTGGTACAAAAGAAGTAAATAAAAAGAGTTTAGGGGGTTGGATAATCAAAATAAAACAAATGAACATGAGAGAATGAATTACCTTTAAAAGTGTAACTCCTTTTGATTTGAGCCTAAAGGCTTCCTTTGAAAGGATTATGCCCAAGGGGAATCCTCTAGGATGAGGAGAGGGTTGTGTAGAGATTAAATGGGCAGGGGATGGCCGAACCAAAGGCTTGAGGAGTGTGTGAAATGAGGTATAGGTGGGGGCCTTTTATAAGAGGAGAGGAGGGGCACTTTTGGAAATCATGAAACTATTATTTTATTTTCAAAAGTGTTTCGAATTGAAAAGGTCCCACATTGATATACTTCGAAGATAAGATGATAAGGCTTCTAAATATTCCCATACAATAGTTTTTGGAAAATTTTAGGTCTTATATTTTATATTATCGTTTCATTTTATTTAAACTGTTCGTTAATGAGGTCATCGTTGCATCATCATCATTTCATAATTAAATTAATATATTTAATGTCTAAAAATTATAAAAAAAATATCCTGATGTAGGAAATCTTTTTATCTTTCCAAATAGTATTTATAGACAAAAATATGATTAGTATAACCCCTTCTAAAAATTGTTTTAGTAAAACAATTTATGTTAGTGTCATTTTCACCTTTATTTTAAAAAAAAGCATTAAAGTCATTATCTCACCCAAGAGGCTCCATAGGGTCCCCTAAATCGACCCATGGGTTTTCTTGGTCGGCCATGACTCATCCAATAGGGGTAGGACAAGTGTCAAGCTCATCTTATTTTATTAAAGCATTATTTTTACCTTAAACTATACTAATTACCACTAATCGCGATTAAAAACTTAATAAGTTACTATTCACCAAAAAATTATTTTAATCTCATTGAACCACATTTTAATTCTTAATGACAACCATGTATGTCGGATTTTTGAAATTCAAAACACAATGATGGCAAAATTTCATTTAAACGGAAAATCAGTTTTTATAAGTACCACTTAGTGGTTTCACAATTCATCAAAAATTGGAGTTTTTCAGAAAAATACCAAAACTTCACCCTAAGCTATATTTGATATTATGAATTCAAAAATGAAGTCTATTTTACAAAATTCAAAACATATAAGTCACATTAATTAATTTAATAATTAATTCCCGCTGTTAGAGCAAATAGCGTGTTTTTATGAAACATTAAGTATCAAAAGATTGACACCAGTTTAAGTCCAACTTCAAAGTGAAATTGATTCCAATGACCACCGTTGGATTAAATGTTAAAAATATATTCAGATTACACATTAGGACCAATTCAAAAGATAATATAATCATATAAATAAATTAGACTAAGAAGCAATTTTGATGTAAAATGCAGTATTTTTCACTATTCATTAAAAAATGAACATTGTCAGAAAAATACCAAAAATTCACACAAAGTAAATTTTGATGTCCCAATAATAAAGAATAAGTTTATTTTGACAAACATAGTTTATAAAATTGTCAAAAGATAGATTCAAAAATGGTTTTCCATCAAAAGGTAGTAAAAAAATCTTTTAAAAATATTAGTGTATTCCATGCTTAAGATTGGATTTATTTTCATTTTAAGCCTCTAAAACACTATATAGTTCATTAATAGACATAGATTAAAATAGCTATTATTCATTACTTACTTGGGATGTTACACCAGCCGTGCTGGTCTTGTATCCTATGTGGGTCCCAGCTTAGATGATCCAATACTGGTCTAGTATCCTATGTGGGTCCCAGTATAGATGAATCAATGAAGACAGCTAGTCTTGTATCCTATGTGGGTCCTAGCTGTGCTGGTCTTGTATCCTATGTGGGTCCCAGATTTGATGATTTAGTGTTGGTCTTGTATTCTATGTGGGTCCCAGCTTAGATGATTCAGTATCTATATCTGATCATCCCTTTCACCTTTTCGACGATGTATAACTGTGTGAGCTGAATTACTGTTTACTCTCCTTTGTGGATTGTGTCATGCTATCCTGTGTGGATTACATTTTGCTCTCCTTTTTGGATTGTGTTGTGCTATCCTGTGTGGATTTACGTTTGCTTTCCTGTGTGGACTGGGTTGTGCTTGGGCTCGGATGTTGGATCCGAACAGGGATTGATGACTTAGGTATATGTATGGGCATATACCTAAGCAGTGTCGGTTGTTACTTCGTGATTGTATCTTTCCGTTGTGGTTTATCCTTTGTGGATTTCGGGAGACCTTCGGGGGTCTCGGGGTCCCTACTGAGTAGCTTATACTCACCCCTGCACGGGCTATGCCCGCACTACGTTGTGTTGGTTGCAGACGACAGACATCGTTGATCATGGTGGAGGCTTGCAGAGTAGGACGGTACCTGGAGGTGGACCACTGGGCGGGACGTACTCGGAGTGGATGGCGGGACCCGAGGAGCAGTGGAGCTATCTGTACCCACCCTTCAGGTGGGATTTCGAGAGGACAGCCCGACGCTGCGGCTTTTCTTTTCTGTTGTTGTTTTCCCCTTTCAGTTGTACTTTACAGTTGGGCTTGTATTTCCGGCCCCTTTTTACTTCCAGCACAGCTTATTACAGTTTTTACTTAGTGTTTACTCTTTCCGCTTGCTTACTCTGTGGTGGTTGTTTCCTTTACAAAGGCAATGCCTTCCCTGTTTATCGGGATTTACGCCTTGGTGCTAGTCGCCAGCCCCTGTCCTATGGAAGGTGGGCTTGGGGTAGTCACGGCACGGGCCCCGAGGTCGGGTCGTGACAATATAAAAATATAATGAAGTCATACTCAAGAAAAATTAATCCAAATGGATAAAAATATTGGATTTTAATATGATAAGTTCAAAATATGACAATAAAATATGATTTAGATAATTTTAATTGGAAAAAATATGTTTATCTCTTGGTTTTACACCCCCCAGTAAACCCATTTTAATTATAATTGTGGTGAAAATATTTTATTGTTTTTAATATTCATTATGAAGAAAACTATATTGACCTTTTAAAAAAATAATATTATGATAAAAAATATTAAATACATTTTATAAAATTCAATTCACATGAGTGGCATAATTTAATTAAAAAACAAACCTACAAAATGCGAGAAAATTTAGTTTTCCAAAAAATTGATTTCATAATTATAAAACATTTTTATACCAATATATGACATAACATTAATTCAAATGACATTAATTGAATTCATAATAACATAAATGTACATATCTTAGTTTTAAAAGAATTTTTAAAAATTTAACTTTGGAAATTCATTACAAAAAATGGTGGTTTTCAATAAAAGTCAGGATTCTCACTATTCATAAAAAATCAATCAATTCAAAAAAGTCACAAACAAATTCACCATGAAATAATTGTTACATCATGAATCAAAATATTAAGATCATTTTTTATAATAAATTTTCTATAAGTGGAGAAAATTAGTTATATTATTTTCTAACAAAAAGCTAATAAAACCAATTTTTGAGGAAAATTTGTATTTATAGCATATAATGAATTTACTAAAAATATAATGCTTATTTATAAATATATTATTTTATCTAATAAATATATAAATTTTTTTTAAATTTTTTTTATTCCTATTCATTCCACAAATTTTATAGTAATGTTATAATGGTGTACTATATTATGGTTCATTGAGACTCGAGGTAGCATGTATATCAATCTATTGAAGAAATTATTTTTAGTTGAAGATAAATATATCATAAAATTTATGGTTTTTGAAAAATGAGGGTAATTTTGTTTCATTTTATATTTAATTCCCACATTTCATATTTATACATATGGTATCTCTAAAGTAATTTGACAAGGTAAGTTATCTTGTTGAACATAACATTGTCTCTACCATCCAAGATCTCATTAGTTTCTCCTTGTAAGATATATAATTATCTCTCTATACCACCTATAAATTAAATAAATATAAGGGATTTGGTATGTACTTCCTGAATAGGGATATTTGGAAGATAACATGTAATTTTTATAGGTTTGGTGGGAGTGCTAATTGATATACCATAGATTTTATTGAACCAGAAATGTCAAATGGGACAATATATCTCATACGTAGCTTCTCATTATTTCGAAATATCATGAATCTATTATATAGATATATATAGAGGAAAAATTTATCTCAAACCTCAAACACCATGTCTATTAAATAGTTACAAACATAAATCTTCAGTCAACTCTGCACTACATTGATGTGTTGTCGAATGGTATTGACCTTTTTTATATTTTATTTGACCATATCATGTCCTAGAATATTTTCTTCACCTACTTAATCCTAGAAAATAGGGGTTCTACATATCCTCTTATAGAGGACCAGGTAGATGGCCATTTTGATGCTTTGGTGGAAATTAATTTTGTAAGGGAACTTGAACAGAGGAAGAAGTTGGTTCTAACATCCCATAAAGTCCATAGAAAATGTTCCCAAAATATAATCATGTGTCTAGATAGTCCATTAAGAATGGCCTTAAGTCTGGGGATGATAGGTAATATGAAATTTCAAATATATTTTTAGTTCATGATAAAGAAACTTCCAATTCTTTGATATGAACCATGGATCTCAATTATACAAAATTGATATTGGTGTTCCATGCATCCTCACCACGTCTCTAATGTATATATTTTCAAGGTGGTCAAGTGATAATTCCTATCGAATTGTAATGAAGTGAGGAGTATTTATAAGATGCTAAATAAAAACCCTTGTAACACCCCAAGATTTCATAGTGTGTTATTTCTTCAAAATAATTCAATAACTTGCACTACACGAAACACCGAGTTCAATTGCACCATGACTTACCAAAAAAAATCCATTAAAAGAGGTCATGAATAGTATTAACTAAATTTTAAACTTTATATAATCCTTATAATTTTAGAATCCATATTATGAGTTTCTTAGTCATAATGCAAGAACAGATTCATTTTCAGTATTGCACTTTTATCAACTTTTGATAGTGAAACCTTTTTAAATACAATATTTTAAACTTTTTGACTAAATGGAGACATCAAAAAATTTAAAATGAAACATCCCAAGCTTCCACGGTACGCTTTCCTTTGAATAAAACAGTAGCGTGTGTTGTACGCAACTTCGAGTTTTAACACACACCACAACCGATCAAACTAGCCGTTATGAATAGTAATACCTAAATTTTGAAATAATATATATTTTATATTTTGAAATGGACTTAATTTTTGGATTCGGAATATCAAATTTAGCCTAAGGTGAAATTTTGGTACTTTTCGGATAACTTTCATATTTTGATGAATAGTGAAAATTACTAAATTTTAATTAAAAACAAATTTTTTAATCAAAATAATTAATAGTGATAAATTATGAATTTTAGTAGTTTTAAAGTATATTTAGAATATATTTTTACCATTTAATATAATGTTGGTCATTGGACATAATTTTACAATTAAACCAAACATAAACAAGTGTCAATCTTTTGATAGTTATTATCTCTTAAAAACACGCTTTTTGTTTTGACAGCGGGAATTAATTTTAAATTAATTTCTGCCACTTATGTGTTTAGAATTTAGGAAAATGGATTCCATATTTGGAATCAGGATGTTCAAATTGTGTAAATAGGTAACTTTTATTTTTAGACATTTTGAATAATTACTGCGGTAAATATTTTATTTACCATGGTTAGGGGTAAATCCGGTAAATAAGGGTTAAAAAAATAATATTATAATAATACTAAATTACCCTAAAACGTGTCTTAACCCTATTGGTTGATACATGGTCGACCATGGGAATCTTTGGGTCTATTTTGGGACCCCATGGATCCACTTGTAAGTGATAATGACACATTATATTAATAAAGCTTAAATAAAAATAAAAATGGCACAAGCTTACATCTTTTAGAAGAACAATTGTTACATAGGGTTATACATGTTGGATTTTCGATTATAAATATTCATTAGAAAGATAAAAAGATTTCCTACATAATGATATTTTATTTATAATTGTTAGACATTAAATAAGTTATTTTAGTTATGACACAATGATGATGCAGTAATTACTATAATAGTGAAAAATTAAAATAATTGATATTATAAATACCCAAATAAATATAATATGAAACTTTTAATGAATTAAACTAATTTTCTAGGCTAATATGATATATTAGGATTGATTTAATGGACTTTGTTCGAAGTAATCAATCTGTTATGAGTTTCACAAAAATCAACTATTGAATAGTGTCAAAATTGACATAAAAGAGTTCTTAAAACAAATATTATATTATTAATTGATATTAAATTCATAAAAATCTAAGGTTCGGCCAAGAGACTTATATTATGATAGGTTCCTCATTAATGGACCACTTGGGGGTCGCTTGGATGTATATAGTAAGTTTATTAACCATATTATATAAAAATACAAAGAGACATTGTAAAAGTGAAACTAATTAACTTAGAGTTAATACTTAAAGATAAGGTTAATATAAGTACCCAAACCTGTCTAAATTCTATTGGTTGAGTGGTGTTCGACCTATCCCCACCTTAACCTTTGAATAGTCAACTTTGGAGCCATTAGAAACCGAATATGAATTTATTATAAATTAATATTTCTAGCTTTTCCAAAGGTGCCCCTCACCCCTCTTATAAAAGGGCACTCCTCCTTCTCATTTCTTCACACCTCTAAAGCCTTTTGGTTCGGCCAAACTCTGCCCAAATAATCTCCCAACATCCCTCACTACAACCTAGAGGCCTTAGTTTGATCAGAAATCCAACCTAAGGAGCCCTTTTGATCAAATCAAAAGGAAGAACCCGAAGAAGAGGTAATGATTTCACCACCCTTTTCTAAGTTCATTTCTTCTTCCACTTCTTCTTCCTTTGTTCTTACCATTCTAAAATAATAACTCCAGTATCTCACATATACTGTGATGTTATTATAAGTATGGTACAACCATATTCAGTATTCTATCCACCCTTTGAATAACATGTCACCATACGTGCGTATGTACGGCTTACCGTCTCCACGTCGTGGTGTAATTGTTATTCAATATAATATTATTTGGATGGGTATAATAATGATGTGTAACTCATGTAAATAATAAATATAACATGTTAATGATTCTGTATATATGATATACCATTCATTTATATATTATTTTAATATCAAAAGAATGATATTGTCGCTCGTGCGTACGTACGGACTACCGTCTCCACGAACGCGATGAGATTCATTCTCCATCGTATCCATTCAAGTATAATTATCATTTTATAATTTAAAAATGATGTTTAAGGACTTGATATCATTCTGGATATGAATAAGATACAACAAACATGGCTTATGTAACAAAACATATAAAAGAAAATGAGTAAGTTAACACCCGAAACGATGATAATTCTAAGATATTATTAATAAATCAATGTTAAAAGATCATATATGATATCATATTAATATATATGATTCTTGTATAATTTAATAACAATTATTTCACCATTATACAGGAGGTTAACCTACCCCAACCAAGGAAAAGTACAAGGTAAGGGTTATTTCACAATCTCTTCATTATCCGAGGTTGTTTATATGTAATAATCTACTGGGATCTCTTTATCATCCACATCCATTTTTCTTAAAAATGTATTTCAAAACATTTTTACTATTTACAAGAATATGGGTTAAAGTCATTTATACCTTTTTTTGACTTTTTATAAGAGGTTTATAAAGGAATCTTTCCGTCGTTTTCAAAATAAGGTCCTTTTTAACCTTTTCGACAGAATTGAGGTAAGAATGTTTTTTTTAACTTATACGGCGGGTGCGGTTATTTTACGCCGTTATAAAATCTTCAAAGCTTTCCTTACAAGCTTATAAGAATATTTTCAAAGAAAATGTTTTATTTTATATGGATCTTAAATGATTTCAAAATAAAAGGAGATATTTCTTTAAAAAGAATTTTGATTTCATCTATGTCAACATCCTTTGATGGATTTTAAGATTATTTGAAGTTGATTTATTATGATACAAAACTTCTATATTGTATTGAAGGTTTTGTGATATGTTTGACTGTGGATGTGCTATTTTTATACCATTCATAGTTTATTGTGAAAGTATTGACATTTCGTATGCTAGTTTTAATACGAATGTTTATGTTATGTTTAAACCTTTTCATATGGGAATGCATTGGACTTAATAAGTGACGGGTGGAGCCCGCTATAGCTCCCCGATGCATTGGTAGGTCTCATGAGACAAACTGGTGTCTTGGCACAAGGCCTTGACAAAATCTTATTTGTAGTCTTGGCACGAGGCCTTGGCTATGTGGTTATGATAGTCTGGCATTATGCATTCCAACATTATGAAAGTGGTTATTGATTTTTGCATGTGATTATTCGATTAGTAGAATATCCATGTGAACAAGTAAATGGCATTATTTCATTTTATTTATGCCATACCATGTTGAAAGTTCATGTTTGAAAGGCTTTTGTTTTAGTTATACATTGCCTTAAAAGTTTATTCTTATTTATGAAAGTTTCCGCTATTTTGTTATCCTTACTGGGAATTTGAGCTCACCCCTTTTATATGTTTTATTTTTCCCAGGAAGTGAAGAAGTAAATTATGAATGACCTGCAGGGATATTATGTGGGGATATGAGTGTGGATTATGGAGACATTATGTTGTTGTATTAGTTTTTTCATTTTATGATGTAATGTAAAACCTATGAATATATCTAGTGTTTCCAAGGCTACTAAACCAATCGGTCTTTCGAGATTTGATCTTTCTTGTGATCATGCCAATGTTACGAAGTAATGCACCGACTCTGGGTAACTGGGGTCGGGGCGTTACAGTTGGTATCAGAGGAAGTTTAGTACAAACCTTGGAAGCTAGATTTAGCTAAACTCTGATTAGAGCACGTAGACCTAAGATGAACTTTGAGGATTAGTATAGAAGAACTTCCTAGAATTTTGGTATTGTAGAGATTTTGTGAGTTTTCCGAGCAATACATCCCTGTCTGGATACGAGCAGGTAGAGGCGGCTCTGGCACAGATGTACCTAGGGGTAAAACCCGAAAACACCACTTTGAGCTAGACTCGAACGGGAACTGGTGCACGACAACGGGCCTTGCTGCACTCTTGGTTACGACACTCCCGGGGGATATGCTTAGGATAACTCTCATTATCTTTACAAATCATTATGAAGGGTTTATGAGTATATACGTCCTCAAAGAAAACATTTTTATGATTATGGATTATATCCATAAACTATTTAATTTATGTTATGTGTTTTACAAGTTTGGGATTAGGTATTGTTATTCATAAACTGATCTAGTGTATGCCATTGTTTAGAAATGGCGCCCAGTAGAAGGAATGAGAACTCCAGAAATGCACATGATCCAAAGAGAAGGAAGGATCATATCTTTCATGGTCTTAAGCAAGAATTTATAAGAGAAATAGTCTCCCATGTATTATCATCATATGAAGAAATAATATCATGTGTTGATAAGATAAGTAAATATTTTACTGAGTCCTATGGATTTGAAGGGAAGCAAGAGAAGAAAAGGATGGAAGAGAGAAAGATGGATAAAGGGAAGAGGGAAAAGAAGAATTTTCCCATATGTGGTAACTGTGGAAAGAAACACCCTGGAACTTGCCTGAAAGGAATGGGAGTTTGTTATAAGTGCGGAGGAAAAGGGCACAAGGTACGTGACTGCAAGGGTAAGAAAATCGTTTCAAATGTACAATGCTTCATTTGCAAGGAGTTTGGACACTACACGAACCTATGTCCCAGTCATCAGACTATGCCGCAAATGATGCTATTGGATAATAATCAAGTTATGATACTACCACAGATGAAAAGGAATGATTAGAGTTCTTATGTTGATTATGTCAATTGACTGTTGTATCAACAATGTACTTGTTATAATATTTATGGAATATATAAGGATTGTACTGCAGTACTATTTCATTAAGGACTTGAGATTGTGTGGAACAAAGAAAAGTGACTCAATAGCAGGATAAATTTTTGGAAAATATATGGTTGAGAGAATGATAAATCACAATATAGTTCTGATACTGAGGTAGTGATTTTGGAATAATATGTGATTGTTTTGGATAAATTATATTGGATATTCTTGACTACCTTGGAACTGATTAATGATTTGTATATTCCATTATTGTTGGGGTTTAAAACATTTTTGGATTGATGAAGTATATCCAGCATTCTATATGGAATAAGGGAGAATGAATGTAATCAATAAGGAATATGGTAATTCAGGATGTTTCAGTGTATTAAAAGAATACAAGATGAAGGTATTCATATGCTATTATGGGGTAAAAAGGATCTACAATATTCTTACCATCCTTATAAATGTTGGACTGTGAGTTTGGACAGAAGTATTTTGGATAGTTCTAGTTTGGATTATTTTGGATTGCCATAAAAGGACAACCCGGAGGTCGGGCGGCAACCCGTCGCGTCCGGCAAGGCTGCAAGACTTGAACCCGCAACCGAAGGGCGACAAGAGTGTATCACCTACCACTGGCCCACGAGATGTCCTGGATTAAATAATGTAGTTTTTTTAAAAGATCTGGTAGATGAATTATAAATTCGTTTATTTTGGAACCCTATACGAATAGTGTAAATAGAATTTTTTTACATTCTATTATCTTTTAGAGTGAATGATGAGTTTGTGGTAGAAATTTATTAAAGGATAAAACTATAATTATAAAGTAAGTATATCTCCTTATGATCTTAGCCAATCTCATAAATAAATTCCTCAACATTAATAAAAGGAACTTAGAACAAAAATGTTTTCCTAGATGGTACCTTAAATCATCACTAATTTATGGCTTTGGGATTGTTGGCCTTTTCATAGCCATGTTCTCTACCACTCTCCATCAGATAATTGATGGTTAGATTTCTCCTCCATATCCATATTTTCATTCATGGAACCCTAGTATGTGTTATTTTCGGTAATCTTCATACTTTCGACTCTTTATTTTAAATAGAGTCCTCATTAATTCATTTTTCGATGTGGGATTTCAACTAAGATATTTTGAAACATCAAAAATGTGTTATCCTAATACCCTATGTTTTGTTGAACCGATGGTATTTCAAATCATCATATATTGATGAATTTAAGGACCTCAATTTTACACTTGTTTGTAATTGATGACCTCAATCAATACCTATAAATATTTACATTTTTCCTCCGATTATATGTCTCTAATTGCCACCAATGTTCTCCTAATCGAGATCATAATTTGGTGGTGACCCTTTGATTTCTCTTTTCCTCATATTAAGACTAAATTTTAGTAACCCAATTTCCGATGTGGGTTTTCCCACAAATATGTTTTCTACTTTCAACCTTTTATTTTCGAAGAACAATTTCAAATTGCAAGGACGCAATTTATTGAAGGAGGGGAGAATGTAACACCCCAAGATTTCATAGTGTGTTATTTCTTCAAAATAATTCAATAACTTGCACTACACGAAACACCGAGTTCAATTGCACCATGACTTACCAAAAAAAAAAATCCATTAAAAGAGGTCATGAATAGTATTAACTAAATTTTAAACTTTTTATAATCCTTATAATTTTAGAATCCATATTATGAGTTTCTTAGTCATAATGCAAGAACAGATTCATTTTCAGTATTGCACTTTTATCAACTTTTGATAGTGAAACCTTTTTAAATACAATATTTTAAACTTTTTGACTAAATGGAGACATCAAAAAATTTAAAATGAAACATCCCAAGCTTCCACGGTACGCTTTCCTTTGAATAAAACAGTAGCGTGTGTTGTACGCAACTTCGAGTTTTAACACACACCACAACCGATCAAACTAGCCGTTATGAATAGTAATACCTAAATTTTGAAATAATATATATTTTATATTTTGAAATGGACTTAATTTTTGGATTCGGAATATCAAATTTAGCCTAAGGTGAAATTTTGGTACTTTTCGGATAACTTTCATATTTTGATGAATAGTGAAAATTACTAAATTTTAATTAAAAACAACTTTTTTAATCAAAATAATTAATAGTGATAAATTATGAATTTTAGTAGTTTTAAAGTATATTTAGAATATATTTTTACCATTTAATATAATGTTGGTCATTGGACATAATTTTACAATTAAACCAAACATAAACAAGTGTCAATCTTTTGATAGTTATTATCTCTTAAAAACACGCTTTTTGTTTTGACAGCGGGAATTAATTTTAAATTAATTTCTGCCACTTCTGTGTTTAGAATTTAGGAAAATGGATTCCATATTTGGAATCAGGATGTTCAAATTGTGTAAATAGGTAACTTTTATTTTTAGACATTTTGAATAATTACTGCGGTAAATATTTTATTTACCATGGTTAAGGGTAAATCCGGTAAATAAGGGTTAAAAAAATAATATTATAATAATACTAAATTACCCTAAAACGTGTCTTAACCCTATTGGTTGATACATGGTCGACCATGGGAATCTTTGGGTCTATTTTGGGACCCCATGGATCCACTTGTAAGTGATAATGACACATTATATTAATAAAGCTTAAATAAAAATAAAAATGGCACAAGCTTACATCTTTTAGAAGAACAATTTGTACATAGGGTTATACATGTTTGATTTTCGATTATAAATATTCATTAGAAAGATAAAAAGATTTCCTACATAATGATATTTTATTTATAATTTTTAGACATTAACTAAGTTATTTTAGTTATGACACAATGATGATGCAGTAATTACTATAATAGTGAAAAATTAAAATAATTAATATTATAAATACCCAAATAAATATAATATGAAACTTTTAATGAATTAAAATAATTTTCTAGGCTAATATGATATATTAGGATTGATTTAATGGACTTTGTTCGAAGTAATCAATCTGTTATGAGTTTCACAAAAATCAACTATTGAATAGTGTCAAAATTGACATAAAAGAGTTCTTAAAACAAATATTATATTATTAATTGATATTAAATTCATAAAAATCTAAGGTTCGGCCAAGAGACTTATATTATGATAGGTTCCTCATTAATGGACCACTTGGGGGTCGCTTGGATGTATATAGTAAGTTTATTAACCATATTATATAAAAATACAAAGAGACATTGTAAAAGTGAAACTAATTAACTTAGAGTTAATACTTAAAGATAAGGTTAATATAAGTACCCAAACCTGTCTAAATTCTATTGGTTGAGTGGTTTTCGACCTATCCCCACCTTAACCTTTGAATAGTCAACTTTGGAGCCATTAGAAACCGAATATGAATTTATTATAAATTAATATTTCTAGCTTTTCCAAAGGTGCCCCTCACCCCTCTTATAAAAGGGCACTCCTCCTTCTCATTTCTTCACACCTCTAAAGCCTTTTGGTTCGGCCAAACTCTGCCCAAATAATCTCCCAACATCCCTCACTACAACCTAGAGGCCTTAGTTTGATCAGAAATCCAACCTAAGGAGCCCTTTTGATCAAATCAAAAGGAAGAACCCGAAGAAGAGGTAATGATTTCACCACCCTTTTCTAAGTTCATTTCTTCTTCCACTTCTTCTTCCTTTGTTCTTACCATTCTAAAATAATAACTCCAGTATCTCACATATACTGTGATGTTATTATAAGTATGGTACAACCATATTCAGTATTCTATCCACCCTTTGAATAACATGTCACCATACGTGCGTACGTACGGCTTACCGTCTCCACGTCGTGGTGTAATTGTTATTCAATATAATATTATTTGGATGGGTATAATAATGATGTGTAACTCATGTAAATAATAAATATAACATGTTAATGATTCTGTATATATGATATACCATTCATTTATATATTATTTTAATATCAAAAGAATGATATTGTCGCTCGTGCGTACGTACGGACTACCGTCTCCACGAACGCGATGAGATTCATTCTCCATCGTATCCATTCAAGTATAATTATCATTTTATAATTTAAAAATGATGTTTAAGGACTTGATATCATTCTGGATATGAATAAGATACAACAAACATGGCTTATGTAACAAAACATATAAAAGAAAATGAGTAAGTTAACACCCGAAACGATGATAATTCTAAGATATTATTAATAAATCAATGTTAAAAGATCATATATGATATCATATTAATATATATGATTCTTGTATAATTTAATAACAATTATTTCACCATTATACAGGAGGTTAACCTACCCCAACCAAGGAAAAGTACAAGGTAAGGGTTATTTCACAATCTCTTCATTATCCGAGGTTGTTTATATGTAATAATCTACTGGGATCTCTTTATCATCCACATCCATGTTTCTTAAAAATGTATTTCAAAACATTTTTACTATTTACAAGAATATGGGTTAAAGTCATTTATACCTTTTTTTGACTTTTTATAAGAGGTTTATAAAGGAATCTTTCCGTCGTTTTCAAAACAAGGTCCTTTTTAACCTTTTCGACAGAATTGAGGTAAGAATGTTTTTTTTAACTTATACGGCGGGTGCGGTTATTTTACGCCGTTATAAAATCTTCAAAGATTTCCTTACAAGCTTATAAGAATATTTTCAAAGAAAATGTTTTATTTTATATGGATCTTAAATGATTTCAAAATAAAAGGACATATTTCTTTAAAAAGAATTTTGATTTCATCTATGTCAACATCCTTTGATGGATTTTAAGATTATTTGAAGTTGATTTATTATGATACAAAACTTCTATATTGTATTGAAGGTTTTGTGATATGTTTGACTGTGGATGTGCTATTTTTATACCATTCATAGTTTATTGTGAAAGTATTGACATTTCGTATGCTAGTTTTAATACGAATGTTTATGTTATGTTTAAACCTTTTCATATGGGAATGCATTGGACTTAATAAGTGACGGGTGGAGCCCGCTATAGCTCCTCGATGCATCGGTAGGTCTCATGAGACAAACTAGTGTCTTGGCACAAGGCCTTGACAAAATCTTATTTGTAGTCTTGGCACGAGGCCTTGGCTATGTGGTTATGATAGTCTGGCATTATGCATTCCAACATTATGAAAGTGGTTATTGATTTTTGCATGTGATTATTCGATTAGTAGAATATCCATGTGAACAAGTAAATGGCATTATTTCATTTTATTTATGCCATACCATGTTGAAAGTTCATGTTTGAAAGGCTTTTGTTTTAGTTATACATTGCCTTAAAAGTTTATTCTTATTTATGAAAGTTTCCGCTATTTTGTTATCCTTACTGGGCATTTGAGCTCACCCCTTTTATATGTTTTATTTTTCCCAGGAAGTGAAGAAATAAATTATTAATGACCTGCAGGGATATTATGTGGGGATATGAGTGTGGATTATGGAGACATTATGTTGTTGTATTAGTTTTTTCATTTTATGATGTAATGTAAAACCTATGAATATATCTAGTGTTTCCAAGGCTACTAAACCAATCGGTCTTTCGAGATTTGATCTTTCTTGTGATCATGCCAATGTTATGTAATAATGCACCGACTCTGGGTAACTGGGGTCGGGGCGTTACAACCCTTATACTGTTTTTCCTTTTCATTAATTTGGAAGACTCGTGACAAAATATATAGTGATGTTTTACTATTTCCATATAGGTATGCGTAATTTTTGAATCATCCATTTAGACATTTTCCCCCCATTCTTCATTTTCTAAGACATTAGAAACTTTAATTTATATTCACTAGTGCAGAAAACATTTTTACGGTGTTTACCTTTTATTTTTTATGCCGGATTTTGGTTGGCATTATTGCAGGAGACATTATAAATATTGTTTTTTATGTTGGTTATTTTAAAACCGTTGTAAAAAATACAAATCTCAAGCATTTTTCATGTTTGTTGATAAAAAAATGATGTTGAAAACGCTTCAGAGTCATGGTTTATTATGTCGGTTATTAAATAACCGATGTGGTATATAATCTTTCACATCAATTATTATATAACTAGCATTAAAAATAACTCCTCTGAAGCGTTTTTTCACATCGGTTATTTTCATAACTGATGTGATAAACCTGTCTTCCAAGCAGTTTCCCATTTCGGTTAAATAATAACTGATGTGAAAACATATCTACTACGTCTGTTATAAAATAATTGACATAAAAAACTATTCATTTCCATTTATTATGTTGGTTATGAAATAACCGTTGTAAAAACCATTTCCCATGCATTTATTACGTTGGTTTTCAAATAACCGACATTAAAAATAATCCCAATGTATTTTTTACATAGGTTAAAAAATAACCGACGTAAAAAATCAATTTTGTTAATAAAACCGATCAAGCACTGTTATTCCATGCCAAAAGACATGAAACAGACCAAAAAATCATACCAAGAACAGACCAAAACCCGATTAAAAACAGACCAGAACCCCCCCCCCCCCCCCCACTAGACAACCCCCACCACACCCTTGGCCAACCCCCCCACCCCACTGGAAACCCCCAAACCAAAAACAGACCAAAAATCGACCAAAACCATACCAGAACCCCCCACCCCACTGGACAGCCCCCACCACACCCCTGGACACCTCACCACACCCCTGAACACCCCCCACCCCCCCCCACAACCCTGGACTACCCCCCCCCCCCCCACCCTCCTAAACACCCCCACCCCACCCCCTGGACAGCACTCCCACACCCCTGGACAGCCCTCCCACACCCCTAGAAACCCCCCACCTCCTAGACACCCTCCACCCCCAGAACAACACTCCCACACCCCTAGACATCCCTCCCACACCACTAAACCCCCCCACCCCCACTGGACACCCCCCCCCCCACACACACACACACACCCTTGGACACCCCCTGGACATCCCCCCACTCGCCTAGACATCCCTCCCACCCTCCTGGACACCCTCCCACCCCACTGGACAGCCCCCACCACACCCCTGGACGCCCACACCCCCACCCCACTGGACACCCCCAGGACAAAAACAGACTAAAACCCAACCAAAACCAGACAAGAACACCCCCGCCCCCCACTGAACAGCCCCCACCACACCCCTAGACACCCCTCGCACCCCTGGACTTCCCCCCACCCCCTAGACAGCCCCACACCCCTGAACAACCCCTCTCCCCACCCTCCTAGACACCCCAACCCCCTGGACAACACTCTAACACCCCCTGGTCATCCATCCCACACCCCTAGAAACCCCCACCCTCCTGGACACCCCCACCCCCTAGACAGCACTCCCACGCCCCTAGACAGCCCTCCCATAGCCCTAGAACCCCCCCCCCCCACCGGACACCCCTAGACATCCCCCCCCACTCGCATGGACAACCCTCCCACCCTCCTGGACCCTCCCACCCTATGGACTGCACCCCCCCCCCCCCCACACCCCTGGACAGCCCTCCCACATCCCTAGAAAGCCCTCCCACCCCCTGGACACCCCCCCCCCAATAGCTCTGGACACCCCTGGACATCCCCCTACTCGCCTGGACAGCCCTCCCACCCTCCTGGACACCCTCCCACCCCCTGTACCCCCCCTACCCCCACCCCAATAGATACCCTAGACCCCCCCTGGATAGCCCTCCCACACCCCCATGGAAACCTCCCTCACCCCACAGGACCCCCCCCCCCCACACACACACCTAGACACCACTGGACACCCTCCACTTCCTTGGACATCCCTCCTACCCTCCTAGAAATTAACCCACCCTCCTAGACACCCTCGCACACACCACTAGAACCCCCCCCCCCCACCCCCCCACTGAACAGCCCCCACCACACCCCTGGATAGCCCCCACCACACTAGAAACCCCCATACCAAAACCAAAAATAGACCAAAACCAGACCAGAACCCCCAACAGACCAAAACCCGACCAAAACCAGACCAGAACCCCCACCCCACTGGACAGCCCCACCACACCCCTGGACACCCCCACCCCACTGGATAACCTCGGACCAAAAAAAAACAAACCAAAACCAGACCAGACCCCCCCCCCCCCCCCCCACACACACACCCATGTACTGCTACCCACCAACTGGACATCCCCCCACACCCCTGGACTTCCCCCTACCCTTCTGGACACCCCCACCCCATGGGCCACACCCCACACCCCTAGACATCCCCCCTCACCCCACAGGACACCCCCACACCCCTAGGGACCCCCTGGACAGCCCCCCACTCCCCTGGACTACCCTCCCACCCTCATAGAAATGCTCCCACCCCTGGACTGCCCCCCCCCCCCATCCCCGTGGACACCCTAGAAACCATCACCCCACTAGACAGCCCTTCCACACCCCTGGAATCCACCCTCACCCCACAGGACACCCTCAAACCCCTAGACACCCCTGGATATCCCCCCACTCCCCTGGACAGACCTCCCACCCTCCATAAATGCTCCCACCCCCTGAACTACCCCCCCCCCCCCCCACTCTCATGGACACCCAGGAAACCCCCCACCCACCTCACCAGATAGCCCTCCCACACCCCTAGATACCCCCCCCCCCCCACCCCCACACCCTTGGAACCCCTCTCCTTAGACCAGAATCCATACCAGAAAAACCATCATAAGTAGACGAAAACAAGAAGTAGAGAAAAATTAAACATTCACATATATAACATTCAAAACTTACAATGTGAACTTAAAAAAACTAAATCCAACCTAAATGACTACCAAATACAAAATTACAATGACAATATTCAAAATTACATTTTACACAACAAACAACTAAAATTCAATCAAACCAGTAAAATAATTTGACCATTCCACTAGTAAGTGTTGACGTCTTTAGAACTATAGGGTTGAGGGTCATCAAATAGCTACAAATTAAAAGGATAGTAGTTAACGTGTGTAATTAATAAATCAAATAAAATATTATGGAAATTTTAAAAGTAAATCTTACCAGGTCAAAGTTCACAACTGTTCCAGTTGTAATTATTTCATACATAAATCTTAACATATAATATCCACATTCGATGATGCCTTGTTGTTCATGAAAATAATGTTTTAATGAGTGTAAATTAAATATATTATTTTTATGTAATAAATCAAAACGTACAAATTATAAATTGATACTTACCTTTATGTTTACATATTTTATCTTCGCACTCCTTTTCTTTTCGTTTTTTCAAAAGTATACCCATCCCCTATTTGAAAATAATACAAATCGGATAAATTAAATATTCATTATAATATATAAAACAATTGAGAAATTGAAACTTACTTTTACAAGATTTTATTAAAACTTTCCCGCCCATCTCCATAGATAGAGTATATCCAATAAAGTTTTTTCTCCCTTGGGGAAAAAACTCCTAACATCCAATTATCACTGATAAAAGAAAATTTAAGGATAGTGGTTTTTTTATTTTAAATGATAATGAACTCTTTTCTAGAGATGTGTTTCATACCTCTCACAAAAAGGCATCATCCAACATTATGTGACTATATTCTGGTCAACTCTTTCAGCAATATAAAGAATTATTTGTTCCTCATCCAATGCATGTGCTTTAGGGGAAATCAAATGTTGGTCAATGAATATAACACAGGGAATTGGTGTTAAGACTTACATGGAAAAAAATTTCACCACATTGATTCCCAACTTATCTCCAGTAACAAGCTCCATGATATGAGTTTTCAGAATCCCCACAGTTATTGAACGTCCACAAACATGAGCTTCCATTGGAAACTCATAATGATCCTCCAACAAATTTGAATGTCTTGATAATCTGTCAAGACTACTAGAATCTATATCTGATGTCATATCCATTTGTATTTCTTGTTGTCTATACAGTATTTATTTACCTTTGAAGTATTCTTTTAAAAATAAATATAAAAATATATTAGTTTGCAAATGATAAAACAACTTTAATAAAAAAAGAAGATATAACATACATACCTCTATGGTAATGAGTCACAGATGTCTGGATGGCCAAATTAAGAAATGGATGATACTATGTCCAACTATCATCACCTCATCTGTAGGTAATGGTACTCAAGCTGATCTATCTATAAAATCTTGTACTGTGACCCTATGATTCTTTACCTATAAGTGTTGATGATGAACTATATCTCCTATACAATATACCAGCCCATATGCAACCATATGATGTTTAGGATCATCAATATACAACTCACAATAAGTAGGAAGCTGCGGCGGAGGATTAGGATAAAAAATGGCGTACCCAGGCTGATGTGGGGGAGTGGGAGCTACTGGCGGAGGTGGAGGATAAATAATGGGGTCTGCAGGGGGGTAGAGGAGTGGGAGCTGCAGTCTGAAGTTGTCTTTTCATGTTTGCAAACATATACTGTACTAATGCTATAATATTTTCCTCCATCATCACATTAATATTATGAACATTAGACTCCAAGGATTCTATTTTTTTATAAACACCTTTAATGGAAGAAGTTGAAGGACATGGAAACACTTTTCTCACTCATACACCTGTCGGATATCCTCATACATGACCAGGATGTTCGGGCTTTCCCAATGCTGCAGATAAAATATCTTGCCTCCTAGCAGCTGTAAATACCCCCTGTGAGATCTACTCCTCAAGAGAATCATGTATTAATTAATTGAAAATTTCTATAATGATTTAAATTATATGAAGGAAATAGTTAACTTAAATAAATAAAATAGATATCTTACAATCGTCTTAGCCATGATTCTTAAATCTTCTGAAAGATATTGCCCTTTTTCCCATCTGACCTCTCTTCCATTTTTCATTTCTATATTGAGGGGCTAGAAGGTCCACCTCTTCAGATCATCAAGACTTATCTCTTAGTTTTTGTAATATTTCTGCCATCATTTGTTCTTCTAATATTGTATACCCTCCCCGAGATAAACTATAAGGGTGTACATTTTTAGATTGGATCTCCTGATGAGATTTCCTTATTTCCTATAAATTAAGAATAATAAATCATTAACAAAACATTAATAAGATCATTTATATAAGAAATATTATAAAAGGTTACATTTTTTTAAAAAATGTATGGGGGCAAGCCCCCGTTCATTGAATAAGAAAGAAGCTCCTTTTTAAGGGAAAAAGGAGGAACCCTAAATAGAGAAAGATGCAGAACATCTAGAAAAAACAAGGCACAGAGCCATACAGAAGTCCAAACTATCTCCATGTGTCTTTATCTATGAAAGTATATATATGACATAGATTTTCAAGATTCTTATGATCAAAAATAAAATCAGATGAGAGGGTTGATTTGAAATCCCTCCATCTCCTGGCAGCCATTGATAAACATTTCTTCCTGACTCCTCCAATGTCAAGAATATCAAATGTCATCAGATAAAGAAGAGGTTAAATATATTATATATACTAGATACATTTAAAGAATAGTAAATCAATAGAAAAAGATCTTACCAAAATCATCTTCCACAACTGAGAGATTATCTCTTTTTCCACACTTCTCCAGTCATCATACAAAATGATTACTTTGCTCTTACCCTAAGTTGATACAAAACACTTAAAATATTTTTCATTTTGACGTCTAAGAATATCTTCCTCATCAAATTCAATGAGTATCCTCTGGTCTTGTGTACGAGCGAGTGATAATTTGGGTAAACGTGTGCACCCACGTTTACCAACTCTTGAACTCTTGGTCGTAATGGGAGCACATGAGGAAGATTGGGGAACATCAAGAGGAGCATGTGAATGTTCCTCCCCCCGAGGTATAAACAATATTCTCATCTCCAGAATCATGTGGTAGATCCAATGAATGATCCGTCATTATCCTTCAAGTCAAAAAAAAACAAACATTTGTTCACAAATATACAAATTCAAATATTATAATACTAATGTAAATAGAAAATAGAAAATTGTACTACGTTACGTAATATTTAACATGGTTAATATAGTAAGCGTGTTAAATAATTGTAAAAATGGTAATGATGGTAAAGATGGTAAACATGGTAAACATGGTAAACATGGTAAACATGGTAAACATGGTAAACATGGTAAACATGGTAAACATGGTAAACATGGTAAACATGGTAAACATGGTAAACATGATGAAGTAATTGTCAATGAACAAAAATAATAGATATATTATTTATGTAATGCTAAACATGATAACGTAAACTAAACAAAATTAAAACAAACAAAAAAATATACTTATTTATTTTAATACATGTTTTAATAAAGAAAAAACTTACAATATCTAATATTTTATGAAAATAATAAATGTAAACAAGAAATAAACAAATGTTACCTGTAATTTTAGGAATGTACAAATGAATTGTTTTCTGAAATTCCTTCATTGTGATCATCCCTTATGGAACAAACCATGTCTTCAACATGCTCATCATTATGTTCTATTAATCTTTCCATGGAAGTAGTGATCTCATATAAATCATCATCTTCATCAAGTTGATCCTCACCAACATATTGTTTTTTCCCTTGTAAAACAACAGCCCAATGCATATCTGATTATTCTACTATATAGAAAATTTGTTTTTCATGTGTTTCCATTATAAAAGAATCAGTTGTGTCTTCCAATCTATTCGGATTAACAACTGTCATTCCAAATTCATCGTGTCTGACACTTTTTTTACTGATAAACCATTTACAATTAAATTTAATAACTTTATTTTTAAAGTAATCAACATCCCATATTTCTTTAATCACTCTATAATATGCAGTTGATTCAAAAATTGGGTTTTTTCTATAGCACTAGAAAAATGCATTACTTCTGTGAACACCAACACACCACTCTTCGAAACTTCACTTATGTTGTCATGAGCTTTCATATGAAATGTGTTGCCATTAATGTCATAACCGGACCATGTTATCACATTTAAACATGGACCACCCACTACCCATTTTAATTTCTCTGATACATATGATCTACCATGAACGGTCTTTTTAAACCATGACAAAAATGTTTTGTTGTGATCATTCAAAATCCACATTTCTTTATTCTTTGGATGATATTGTTTCAACTCATTAATATGTAATGTGATATATGGTTGAGCATCAACTATGTTATTCAAGATGTATAATTCTAACTTCTTCATCTGTTCAGCTGACAATGATTTGACTTTAAAGACACAAATCCCCTTTCTCTCATTATTAACTCGTTCATGGTGAGATGGAGGAAAACATATGTGTTTCACCGCAACCAAGTAGCTCGTACAAAACTATACAACCTCCTCAGAAATTATACTTTTCAATAATGGAGGCTTTAGGTCAATATGGATTCTTAACAAACCCCTTCAATATTTTCATATACCTTCAAAAGGATACATCAAACGAAGATATATAGGTCTAAAAATATTTATTTCTCGAACCAAATGAATCATTAAATGACTAATATATCAAAAAAAGATGGAGGAAAATACATTTTTAATTGGCAAAGTATACAAATTGCATCCTTTTCCAAAATGTTCAAAGCATTCACATCAATCACCTTATTACAAATTGAATTGAAAAAAATAACACAACTTCATTATTGTATTTTTGACATGGATGTAAAATATTCTATGCAATGAAACTGGTAGAAGTTGTTGCATCATGATGTGACAATCATGAGATTTCATACCTATCAACATCAAGTCCTTCAATGAGACAAGAAATTTTACATTTGAAGAATAACCTTGAGGTACTTTGATAGCATGAATACACTGATAAAATTTCATTTTCTCCCTCTTGGATAATGAATGAAAAGCCGAGGGAAGAAATGTTCGTCTTCCATTAGGAGTGGTAGCTAACTTAAAACGTATTCCCATTTATAGTAAGTCTAATCTCGCATTCAACCCATCTTTTTTCTTTCCTTTAATATCTAACAACGTTCCAATCAAACATCCACAGATATTCTTCTCCACATGCATGACATAAATATTATGTTTAACTACATGATATCTCCAATATGGTAGCTCAAAAAATATTGACATTTCTTCCAAATATGTCTATCATAACCAGATTTTTGTGACTTTCATAATGTCACATCAATGTTTTCCACCCTCTCAATATAAAGATCATGGGATAACGGTTTTGGAGCAATATCGGATTCTTGTGAGCCATTGAATTCCTTTTTTATTCTTCTAGAAGAGTGATCCATAGGCAAATACTTTCGATGACCCATGTACACTTTTTTCCTCCCATGATGCAATTGACAATATGAAGTCTGTTGTTAGAAAATTGGACATGCTTTATGCCCTTTAACACTATATCTAGAAAAATTTCCATATGTTGGGAAGTCATTTATAGTGAACATAAGCACTAAATGTAGTTGAAAATATTCCATTTTAAAAGAACCATACACCCTAATACCATCCTCCCATAAAAGTTTCAAATCAGCAATCAATATTGATAATAAAACATCAATATCATAATCGGGTTGCTTCGGACCAGAGATCATTATACTCAACATGAAATATTTTTGCTTCATACAAACTTTAATAGAGAGGTTTTAAATTACCAATAAAACAGGCCAAGAACTATATGTGCTACTAAGGGTTCGGTATGGATTCATTCCATCTGTTCACAACCCTAGTCTGAGATTTCTAATTTCATTTCCAAATGTAGGATACTTCTCATCAATTTTCTTCCATTGTGGAAAATCAGCTAGATGATGTATTTTTCCATAACATATCTGCTCATTAGCATTCCATCTTAACCTTTTTTCATCATGCGAATTAGCAAATAAACATTTCAAATGATGAATTATAGGAAGATACCCAAATACCTTGGAAGGTATCTTTGTAATCTCTATATCAACATGTGATTTTTCCTTCACATTATACCGTGTTGTCCCACATTTAGGACACTCTGAAATAAATTCATATTCCTTCCTATATATCATACAGTCTTTTGGACAGGTATTTATTTTCTTGTATCCCAATCCCATTGGGCATAATATTTTCTTGGCCTTATAATGTGAATCTGGAAGATCGTTATCTTTTGGAATAATGTCTTTCATCAATTGTAGCAGCTCTGTAAAACTTTTGTCACCCCCTCAATGTTTTTCCTTCATGTTAATCAATCTTAACACCGCCGACAAAACTGTAAAATCTGTACAACCAAGATACAATGGTTTTTCAGCATCACCATATAGACGGGCAACTATCGGTTCTATCTCAATTTTTTCTGCTATAATATCATGAATCATTTCTTCAATTCCATCGGAGTTACCATCTTGCGAATCATCATCTTCAGTAGATCTGACATTCTGTCCAATTTTACCATGCCAAATCCAAGGGCTATAACTTGGATTAAAACCATGAAAAATCAGATGATCTTTTCTCTCTCTACATTTCAACTTCTTCATATTCAAACATTTTAGGCATGGATAGAAAAAAATGTCACTGATTGGAACATTTTGTTTAGAAAATTCCAAAAAGGCATCAACACCTTCCTTATATTCATTACTCATTCGATGTGTCGTAATCCAACTTTGACTCATTATTACCAATAACAAATATCAAAATTATACATCTTTTTATGATAAGACAAATATATGTTTATATTAAAAATATCATAATTTGAATATAAAATATTTTTGAAATATAAAAAAAAATCAATGTGTATTTAAAAAAATATGCTTGAAAATGATTTTAAAAATAAAATATAGTGAGATATAAAAGTTTTAAATTCATCTTGGATCCTTTCTTCTTAAGGTTCACAAAGAATAAATTCTAGTGCAACTGGATACCAAATTCACCCTTCCGTAAAAAAGAAATATGAAGTATAAATTTTAAAATATGTATACATTCACTACAAAAAATTACACAGTTCCCAACTATTTGAAACCTCTTGACAGCCCCACCCCCACCCCTCAGGATAGCCCCCCCACCCCCCTGGACACCACACCCACCCCCTTGGACACCACCCCCACCCCCTGGACACCCATACCCCCTTTGACAACACCCCCCACCCATTTAGACACCACGCCCACCCCCTGGACACCACCCCCCATCCTCTTGGACACCCCATGGATACCACCACCCCCTTGGATAGCCCCCCACAGCCTGAACACCACCCCCACCCCCTTAGACACCCCCTGGTCACCACCACCCCCTTGAAAATCCCACCAACCCCTCCTAGACACCACCCCCACCCCAACCCCCTTGGACACCCCCTAGAAACCCCCAACCCTCTGGAGAACCCCCCCCCCCCCCCTGGATAGCCCCCCAAACCCTCTGGAAAATCCCCCCACCCCCATAGACAGCCCCCCCCCCCCCCCCACCCCCTTGGACACCCTGTACACCCCCCAACCCTACAGACAGCCCCCATAAACCCTCTGGACAGCCCCCAGCCCTCTGGACAGCCCCCACCCCCCTGGACAGCCCCCCCCCCCCACCCCTCTCGACAGCCCCCACCCCCTGGACACCCCTTACCCCCTTGGACAGCCCACTCACCTCCCTTGACATCACCCCCACCCCCTGGACACCCTTACCCACTTTGATATCACCCTCATCCCCCTCACCCCCTGGAGACAGCCACCCCCTGGACACCCCCAACCCCCTTGGACAGCCCCCGCACCCCCTAGACACCTAACCACTCCCTTTGAATTCCCACGCACCCTCTTGTATAGCCCCTGCACCCCCCAGGATCCCACCCCACACCCCCTTTGACACCCCCCTGGACAACCCCCCCCCCCCCCCCCCACACCACCCCTGGACACCACCCGCCCACTTAGACGTCCCCCACCCCCTTGGACACCCCATGTACGCGCGCACACACAAACAAACAAAAATCGTAAACTTGAATGATATCACTTCCATGGTTTCTTTCACTAGAAAAGAATTTAGCATCGTATAAATTAACACTATGAAACATACCATGATAGAAAGAACAAAGATAGAAAAATAACATGTCAAAAAATTAGATTAGGGCATCGCGAAAAATAATAACTGAAATTGATCCGTGTGAGGCTTACTTGAGTGTTGGGAGTCAACCTGATAGATCTGGTGATAATAAAGATGATGAATGATGTTGGAAAAATGAGGCTAGAGGGAATGACTTTGAATAATCCTTTTAAGGTTTTCCACGATGGAGATATGAGTCGCAATTCACCCAATCAAAGAAAATAGAATGATTGAATACGAGGCATGATAAATCATTTAAAATCTTTATAACATCGGTTATTTAATAGAAAATGTGATAAAACATTTTTTTTCTTTTTTTATAAAGTCAGTTATTAAATAAATGACGTATAAAATTATTTATAACATAGGTTATTTTATAACTGACTTTATAAATGGAGATTTATCACGTTGGTTTTTTTATATCTGATGTGATAAAGCGCCGAGCTTTCCTTTATCACGTCGGTTATTTTATAACTGATGTGATAAAGAGGGCCAGATTTGATTTTTCACATCAGTTATAAAATAACCGATGTAAAAAATCTAATCTCCATTTTTTTACACCGATTATAAAATAACCGATGTAAAAAATGGATCTTGATCGATATATCACTTCGGTTATAAAATAACTGATGTGATATGTCTTTTTTTGAATCATTGCACGTCAGTTATATAGAACCGACGCGAAAAATGATGATGTGTTAAATTTTGTTTCCACTAGTGACTACAAAATTACATTATTTATATTTTCTGACCAACATTATTCTCAAATATCTCTGTAAATTTTCATGTTACCTAGTTATATGGATAATTCTAAGCAATGAGAATCATTCGGTATCTCTTTATTTATCTTCTGATCTGATGGAAAAAACTTTGTTTCAAAAATTTCACAACTCCTTCATCATATAGGTTGAACTCATAGGTTTTTCCTTCCTCATGTTATCTACTTTCTTCAATATATCTACATAATCTCTTTTATATTTATTAACATT
Source organism: Viscum album (assembly GCA_963277665.1). Taxonomy (NCBI): domain Eukaryota; kingdom Viridiplantae; phylum Streptophyta; class Magnoliopsida; order Santalales; family Viscaceae; genus Viscum; species Viscum album. The sequence goes on from OY728136.1 coordinate 295,215,278, forward strand.
TTAAATTAATGATGGCGGAGAAATCATTTGAAGAAGTTAATATGATATTTGACTCATTATTATTTCCATGTTCATCCTTTTCATGTCTAATAATATCATATCCCTATCAAGCAGCATCAATGACGAGGTTCCATTGTCTTTTATACTAAGAGAATCTACCATTTGTTTTACCTTCCTTGGATGGTAGTGGAATAATAAATCATAATCCTTGATCGTTTATAACCATCTTCATTGGTGCGTGTTGATCTCCTTCTATATGAATATATATTGAAGGCTCTTGTGGTCTATATATATATATATATCACACTTCTCTCTGTAGAGGTAATACTTATAAATTTTTAATGTGAATATTACTATATATAACTCAAGATCATACATCAGATAATTCTTTTCATGAACCTTCAAATATTCTCAAGAACAGGATATCACTTTATAAGTCTACATGAGTACACAACCCAATTTCTTTTTTATGCATCAATATATTTCATATATCCCTAAAAATTTATTAGTATGGGGAGTATAGGTATTATGGTTAACCTCTTCCCCAAATCATTGAATCTCTCTTCAAACTCATCTATCCATAAATAATTAACTCCCTTCTATTTAAACGTTGTTAATAGGTTTGGAAATATTGATAATTTTCTCAGAAATATCTAATAGTACCCAGATAATCTGAGGAAACTACATATCTATATAATAGACGATGGTTAAGGAAATCCTCAATCACCCTAGTCTTTGAAGGGTTCTTATATATCCTCATACATGTGATAAAAATCCCAAATAATGATATTATATCCATCCAATACTCACATTTACTATAATTTTCATATAACTTCTCCTTCCTCAAAGTCTTCAACAAATCATTCAAATTCTATTAGTGTTCCTCAATTATTTTCGAGTATATAAGAATATAATCTATAAATTATACAAAAAATTTATTGATCTAACCACTTAAGATTCTATTGAGTAGGTCCATGAAGATTTCTTGAGCATTTTTTAACCCAAATGGCATGGATATAAACTCATAATTTTTGTACCTTGTAAAAAAGGTGGACCTGTTAATATCTTCCTTCTTCAACTTTAATTGATGATATCGTACCCTAGTGTCCAAATTTGATAAGTATTTATATCCACATAATTCTTCAAACAAGTCATCAATTCCTGGTATAGGATACATTTTATTTATCACGATATTGGTAAGATTAGTAAAAACAATACGGAGATTCATAGAATGATCATTCTTCTTGAAAACGTTGATCGGTCCATCCCATGGTGAACTACTTTGGCATATAAACCCCTGGATTAAATTTTATTATAATTACTTATTTTGTTCATAATTCTTAATGGGTGCCATTATTTATAGTTTCTTAGATATTGGTTAATATCCATGAATAAGTTCAATTGGGAACTCAACCTATCGGTCAAGCATAATGATAGACTATTTTTCGGTGAATACATTAGTATAATCCCTTATAATGGGCATATCCGAAACAGAAATACTCAATTTGTTTAAATCATTTAAAAATGATATTATTTCTTATAAGGCAATAATATCCATGACTTTTTAGAACAATAAAAATGGGATTCATCCTTCTCCTTATACTTGAATAGAATTATAGGGTAATTTATGATATTGAAGATGATTTATGTTGTAAAAGTGGGTGCACATGACCAAACATTATCAGTTTTTTTTAAACTTCCATATCATGTATACATTGAGATATGGATGATATACACTTACCATTATAGTGTATACATTTCTGAATCCACTATTTAAATGGTAATGTCAATAGATTATTTTTCATATCAAAAAGTTATAGCATATCTCAGGCTATAATGAGAAACTTGAGACACAATGACATTATTCTTTAACTTATTTCATATGGTCTAGATACATCATTCTGTCAGGACATTGTATATGTCTAACTGTCCAAAGTTAGGGGCTCGTAATCATTGAGACTTATTCTCATGAAGTTCTCACTTGTTGATCCCTAGTTGTTTAGATCATGAGAACATACCCTCGAATAGGAAAAACACATTTTTGGGGGTCATTGGATGTTCCTATCTATAGACTTGTGTATTGTTATCTTGACTTGTTATCATTATAAATGTGGGTCATTTTATCACATAATTTGAAGGAAGAAAAACCATGATAATGAAATTGTGGCAAGGTAGCTTGTGTTTAGTATGTTATTGGTGGTGTGGAATTGGTTGAATGATCATGATGGGATTTTTCACTTCCATGTGGACGATGTGATATCTCTATATAGGTTGATCATTAAGGTAGTCCCTTCATAAATCCATGGACATGGTCGTTGAGTGTCAATCTATTTAGATATATTAACAAACAATAATGTAAGAAAGGACGATGACATAAGTGTGTGTCCTACATTATGAGATATCTAAAGATAATGATATTATATTACACAATGTGTGTTTTTAGGTTGGTTTTCATTTCTATGACTACTCCATATATTTTTAGGGGTCATGACGAGTTCCAGGATTCTACTCTTGATCTATAAATAGTATTCAATGCTATCGAGATAAGGTTTTAAAGGGTCACACACAATAGCGTATTCAAAAGTTTTCACTATTCTATTGAATATGAGTTTAGGACATGTTGGGACCCACAATTGGGTCTCAAGATATGTTTGAGGATATATGATCTTCAAATAAATAAATAAATTCATATTATTTGAGTTTATAATAATTAGTATAAATTTTATTTATTCAAAGTATTTACAAGTATTAAAGTATATACATAGATAATTTTATTTGAATGAATATTATTTTCATATTAAAGGTTAATTTAATATTTGTGGGAGAGATGAGTCAAATTAATGACTTTATTTTATCATGTAACTTATTTATTATATTACAAGTAAGTGATAAAAATATAAATGATATTTATCATTCATTAAAACAGTAATAATATATTGTTTATAGTTTATTTAGTGAGAAATAAATATTCAGGTATTCAGAGTTTACTCTAGGTATTTATTAATTCACGATAAATGGGGGAGAGGACTCTCATGATAGAAACTATTCACTAATAAATTTTGAAAGCATCTCTCTCTATTGATTCTCCTAATTCTGAGAGAGTGATGCGCTAGTTCTAGGTGCTAGATTTTAGTACTTATGTAGATCAATGTAATAGAGTAACATTGTTCATTGGGACATCAAAGTATTTGCCAAAACTAGGTGCTAGCACCCATATTATAATGATCAATGGTCCCACAATATTTTGAAACATGTGTGGCTTATATATAGGGATTCGACTTCAAATCCTTCACGCAATGATCTACAGGTATGAGAATATGTCGAACACAGCTTTGGATCGAGGAGGTATTTCTTTATTTAATTATTGTTCTTAAATTATTCATGTGAAGACCCTAAGTTTTTAAATGATCATCACTTCACCATTGAAAACATTATTATATCTATTGGTTGTGGAAAATTTTAAAATACAAATTTTTGGGGCTTTCGCTGCATGATTGGTACAAATAATTTGTCTCAGGGAAATCATGAGGATTTTTGTGCAAATAAAAATTATTTTTCTTTAAATTTATGTAGAGGAATTGAAATTTGACCCAACAAAATATACTACACATTGATCCAACCTTGTATGGTCAAGTTAAGGCCATCTGAGAAAAAAATTATGGATCGAAAACAATTTTTGGATGGGAATTATTGTTAAAAATATATATTTAATATGTTCTTTATTCATCATTGTTTGTTTTCCGATGAACGAGAATTCCAGCTGGTCTTCTTCAGTGTGGTTTATAGTTCCACAGAAATGTAGAATCTTTCATAACAAACATTTAGTAATATAATTTAGGAAACAAAGGTGGTTTTTTTACCTTCAAATGGGGAAGCGGTTAAATTTTTTTCATGAAAAAATACAAAAAAGGAAGGAAGAATTTATTAAAAGTGGTGGGCCACAATTTTTTCTACAAAAATGAAAAATCGAAAAAAAGGATTTTTATTCACAAAAGATCCCCGTTAACTCTCTCGTGATGCCAGTGCCGCCCCTACCATTCACATAGTCGTCACGCCTCCCTCCGGCGCAGCACCTCCCTCTAGCCACACTAGAACCCTGCTTTTCCATCCCTAGGATGCACCAGTAGTGGTGCCCCCTCCATTCCATGCTCAAACCAAAGTGCCCCTTGAGACTTCCCCACCACCTCAGCATCCTGTTTGACCACCCTCACTAGAGCCCTATAGATCCCGATGGCCGAGGTCCCACACGTTTTCCCTTCCTAACACTACTACCTCTAATAAGACTACCATCAGTTTTCACACATTCGAGGTACCCCTTCCACATTCTTGTTGGATATGATTTTCCCTCAAATGGTCTAGAGCTGGTTTCCCAACCTGGTATTGGTTTCAATAGAAGAACTGCACTACAAGTTCTTTTCATGGCCCAAAACGAGCCTGTGTGGGGATCCAGATTTTTTATATAATAAAAAATTAATTTAATTGATTAATTTAATTTAATTTATTAAATAAAATTAAGTAAAAGATAATTTTTTTTATTTGGAAAATAAATTAATTTAATTTTATGTATAAAATTACATTAATTAATTAATTTGATTTTTGTTATTAAAATTATATTAATTTTTGGAAAGAATAAAAATAAATTATTTGAATAAATTATTTGAATTTAATAATTCATTTATTTATTTGAATTACCCTTATACATTAAATTTATTGTAATTTAATTTTTAATAGCATAACTACTGATCTTGAGCACAGACCATCTAATGTATGTACTGACTTTTATTATTTAATTGATTATTTTAATTTCATGAGATGCATGTAATTAATTAAAATAAAGTATGTGTATCGTTAGTTTTTCTCATTTAATATGTATAAGGTTCTTCATGTCCACAAGTGATATTTTTTTGTGTATTACACATTCCTGAGGCCCCCATGCTTATGTGCGAGTATGTAAGTATTATGACAAAAACGGAGTAATACATAGACCATGCTAAGACGAGGTCGTATTCCATTTGATTTTATGAAACATTGGGCTAGGGTGAAATTTGAAATATGAGTCATGATTCAACTATGGTATTATACCCCTAGGTCATGGTTGGTCCATTGAGATTAAATCAGTCGATCAAATAAAGATATTAAAGATCAATCACGTCATATATTTAATTTATGAATTGTTTTTTATTTTATTGAATTGGAAAGTTTACAAAATAACATAAAATAATAAACATAAGAATTAATAGATTAAATCAATTTATAATGTAATGATTTTTTTTCTATTTATTGCATATTCATTTGTGAGTATGATCACATAGAACATGCATATCAGATAGAAAATGATTTCATACATCAATCAAAAAATATTTTAATAAAAAAACTCAATAAATATTATGTTGTAATCACCTTATTTGGTTTGAATTTGAACAAAACTAGGTGTTTAAGATATTATTTAATCCATAGTTGAGGATGAATCAAACTACTGGGGAGTTATTACAAGAACGACGTGTTAACTTAACTAATTTTAGAAGAAAGGCAGTAATCATAGATAACCTGTTTCAACTTCACAGGTAAGCATTGAGTAAATATTTTTTTTGATTTTAGAAGTTTGGACTTCACTTAACATATCAAGGAGTTATGAGTTAAGGCAGTTATCTAGTCAAAATCCTAACTTGAAATCTCCAAGTAGTGGCGTAATCATTTCTTGTAGACTATGAGGGGTGGTTCAAGGATCATTTCGGCTATAACACTTATGTAATAGAGTATTCTACTTCTAGTACAGAGGGTTCCTAGAATTTGATAAAATATTGAGAGACATTTAATTAATTAATTATTAATTTCTAAATTGCTAATTAAGATAAATGTATTAATCTACTAGTTTTTATTTGGTAGAAAATGGAAATTCATACCATGAGATATACTATGATATTTATTGGAAAAAGTAAATGTCTTATCCAGTGTGAGTTTCAAGTGAATAGTATAGGCACTTGCGTACAATACTACAATACCAAAAATTCAAGGTGTTGGTGTCCCAAATACTTGTTAACCCATCTAATCAAGTGAGGGTGTAAAAATTATTATAGTAGACTCACGAGTTACACATATTATGGTTATTTCATAATGTTATTGTCATCTTTTTATGTGGTTTGTGGACACTACTACAGAACATGGATGATATTATATTTTTTCTCATCTCTGAGAATATTACGAGGAGAAAGTGAAGCAAGATATGAGTTGGTGAAAATTACACCAATTACATGTAAATACGAAAGGAGGGTCATGATCTTTCAAAATATCCCATTCAAATAACTTTTCAACAAAAAACTCTAGTGTTGTTTAAGATTAAAAAATGAATGTTATGGGAAAAACTATTAGTTACCATATAGGAAAAGGTTTACAAAGTAGTAAGAATATTAAATAGATATAATCTATAGTACTAGTGGTGAAAAAGTTGAAAGACAATGTGAAAATTACAATATAAAGAGCAATTCAAAATCCGCCTTCATAATGTCCTTAAAAGAAATTGGAATTAATGTTGAGTTTATTTTATTCAAATATAATGAAATAAATCTATGTAAGTTTAAATGCAATGGATTGAATCATAGGAAAATTATTCTCTTATTCAGGTTTATTCATCACTATAAAATGTACTATTTCCATTATACTTGTTGGGTATTAAATAAAAATTTTCATTACATGTGTTTATTTAAGTATATTTACCAAGAAACTAAATTAACATTTATTTAATTGAGGTTTATTCTCCAAGTGTCTGAGAAAGGGTGGTTCTTATGTCATCAGTTAGAAGCACAAAACTTATAATTTCTATTTTTAATGATTCTAGTAAAAAATTTATAGAGTGTTATAAAAACATTTGTCTCATGTGTTATTTGGATAAAATGACACATTATTCCTGTTTTGGAATGAATATTGTTTGTGGTGTTGAATGCTTATGCAATAGTTCAGTGATACATGAATCATAAGCAACACATGATGAATATAAAATGTAATATTTATGTACTGAGTTGTAGAAAAATAATTATTTAACCAAAAAAACTAAATAGTTGTTGAGGATATACCCAGTATGGTTTTTAGACTCTTTAGAGTAAAATACCTTATGTATAATAGACAAGCTTATGTAATTAGTTTTGGATAAAGAAACATAATTAGAAATGAAGGTAAGACACAAATATTTCGGAATTATTTCTCATTGAGAGTGTGATATATACCAAGGTTGAACTAGTTCTAACTATACTTCAAAATATTCCTATATGTTTTTAAGTAATGTGAAAGTGGAGTATAAAATATGCATGGTTTGAAGATCTAAGAAGATTTGGGCTGTTCTGTCAAATAATATCTTGACCAAGCATTCATCGATCAATATTATGTAGTGTGGTGTAATTCATAAACACGCATTACCTTATCCAAATCATGAAAATGATGTTAATAAGGTGGACCAACGATGAGTCTTATATATTAACATTTATAAAAACATGTATAATGGAGTAATTCCTAAATGAAAATTTTCTTCTACACATCATATCTATGATGTTAGTAAAAGGAGTATCAGTGTTGAAACTAATATTCATTATAGAAACCTACATTATGGGTCATGAGATGCTTTGTAAATAATAGCATTATCCTATAACCATATGAAAGATATAATGGAAATGGATATCATAACATTTGTATTATAATCTAAATCCATCATCACAAGAACACGTGTTTAGATGCAAAGAGTTTGTTAGGATATAAGAAAACATGCATTATGAAAAACACATTCTCCATCTAAATTAATTATCCTAAAAGTTTGTTATGATATTAAAAAAACAACTTGATAGATAATATGTATTCAAGTGATAGAATACATTTATATAAAAGGGTGAACATATATACTTGAGATAGTGGGAGAAAGATTGGATTAGATTTAGTCAATTATATAAGATACACAAATAGATTACATAGTAATGAATTCTATTAGAGATGTGGAAAAGAGAATGTTCCAGAGACACATACTGCATATGAAGGTTAGAAACTAAAATGATGGTTTTATATTCACCATGGATAGTGATACATAATTTATTGAGAATAATAAATCCTACAATTAAGTAGTATAAGGAATGTAATTAAAATTGATAGGATCAATTAAAATTCAATATTGGATTCCATGAATCTAAGTACATGGGTTTATTATTTTGAATAATCTAGTTGGCATTCAAGTGAGATGATACATGGATGGTACAAACATCATAAAAATAAGGATTCATTGTTTATACCAATTCGTTCTTCCAAAATCCATTAGAACATTACTTTTCATAACTAATTTTATATGATCATCTTATTGTGAATTGTATTTCAAGACCACCAATCATGGATGGTGTCTATGGGATGCAACCAGAATGGGATGGTGACATCATATGATTCCAATAAGGGTGAAAGTTACTAAAATCCATTTTTGGATTAAAATAATCTATAAGATCATAGAACATTCATTTGGAATGAATATTTTCTTTTTTTCTACTATAGGTTAGTAAGAGAATCGTTGTTTTCCAAGTAAAATATGTTTGGTAACATATAGAAAACAATCATTTGTCTTACAGTTAGTTAAGACCAAGATAAATTTAACTCTATAGTGATTGACTTAATATAGCAACCTAATTTCTAAGGAATAAGATATATTAAGGTGGATCTAATGGTTTCATAGATGTTTTCAATTGTACATATACAAACAAGATATTAAAAAATACATGTTGGAAAAAAATTAGGGTGATTTGTTACCATTTTCACAATACATATATCTTTCTAACAAGACATGCATAGACATGGGTGGATATTAAATTGGTGATTTGAAATTACATACACTTTAGTGATGGATCAATAATGTATTTCATGATAAGTACATAATATGATATTTCCAACATATACTTTATAGTAGGAAAATTTTAGTTATAACACAATGAAATGCAATGGATGTAGTATGAACTATCTAATTGTGCCTAAGAAAGTACAAATGATATGAAACTAGTATGTGGAGAGGATAGATACTGGTTTCGGGGGGACAGAAACTAGTCCTCCTTAGTTCAATATGATCTAATATAATAGTTAGACTAAGATAATGAGGAAGATAATATCATTCAAGGTAGTGGTAGCTTATCTATATATATAGAGTATGTTGTAGCTTCTATAGAAACCAAGATGAAATGTAAAATATGAAAAAAGTTTTCCTAGCTCATTGAATTATACATAGTATGTAAAATATTATCATAATGTAAAGTATGATACAATCACTAGCCAATATGTCAAGTTTTAACAGTGGAAAAGATTATACATACTCATGGTTAACATATCTTGAAGAGTTTTAATCAAGGATATGAGGTCGTATATAGAAAAATAGCCATGCAACGGAGACATGGTATACCCAAAAACTAAATTCATGACTTAGAAGAAACACGCTCTTAATCATGTGAGATCTAACAATGATGGTTACAATTTGGATCTAGTGAAAGTGGGTGTGTTGTAAAAGTGAGTTTCCTAGACCCAACATTATTAGTAATTTTCTATTACCACATCATGTATTAGTGAGATATGAATGTTGTACACTAAACACTACAGTGTGGAAATTCCAATGTCTGATATTTTAATGCTAATTTCCAAAGATTATTTTTTATATCAAAAGGTTGTAGTAGATCATAGGCCATAATGAGATCCTTGAGACACTATGAATTTGATATAAAACTTATTTCATATAGTCTAGATACATCATAATGACTGGACACAGTATATGTCTGACTATCTGGTGTTGGGGCCTCATAAGAATTGAGACTTATTCTCATTAATTTTACATTTTTTAACTCTATTAGTTGATATCATGAGGTTAGACATGCCAATAGAAACACCACATGTTTTTGGGTGTCATTGGATGCTCCTATCTATAGACATGTGTATTAATCTCCATACTTGAGATCATTATCAATTTGTTCCATTTTATCATGTACTTTGATGAAAGGAAAATACCATGATAATTAAATCATAGAGAGGTATCTTGTGTTGCCTATGTCATTGGTGGTATGGAATCGGTTTCATGATCATGATAGAATTTATCACTTTCAGGTTGAGGAAGTGATAACTCCACCCAATTTGATCTGGATGATAGTACCTTCATAAATCCATGGTCTTGGTAGTCAAGGGATGATTCATATAGATAGATAAATAAAAAATAAATAAATAAATAATGACGACACAAGTGTGTTCCCTACTTTATGAGATATTTAAAGACAAATATATTATATTATATAGTGTGTTTTCTTAGGTTGTTTGTCATTTCTATGACTACTCCTTATCTCTTTAGGGGCCATGATGGATTGCTATATTATTCTCTTGGTCTTTCGATTGTATTAAATTATATCAATATAAGGACCTAAAGGGTCACACACAATATCATATTAAAAAGTATTCCATATTCTGGGGAGTAGAAATTTTGGACATGGTGGTCCCTACAACTGGGGTTTGGGATATGTCTGAGGATATATGATTACCAAAGAAATAAATAATTTAATATTTTTCATGTTTATAAAAATTAGTATTGAATTTATATATTCAATGTTTTTATAATTATTAAATTAAATAAATAGAGAATTTCATTTCAATGGATATTATTTTAATATTCAAGGTTCATTTAATATTTGCAGGAGTGATGAATTAAATTAATGAATGAATTTTATCACGTAATATATTTCATATATTAAAAGTAAGTGATAAAAATATAAATGAAATTTATGATTCAGTACAATAGTCATAATATATTCTTTATAGTTTATTTAGTGAAAAAAAAATTTGAGAGTATTGCAATTTTACTCTGGATATTTATTAATTCACAATAAATAGAGGAGAGTGCTCTCGTGATAGAAAATATTCACTAATAAATAGTGAGATCCTATCTATATTATATATTGTGATTCCTAGAGAGAGATGCTCGGGATCTAGTTTCATGATTACAGTACTTCATTGCAAATCGATGGAACGTAGTAGTGGGGATTTTTGGGACTTTCAAGATGTCATCAGAACTTTACACTTGAACCCAAATTCAGATGATTGGCACTTCTGTAGGCTTTAGAAATTTTTGTGGATTATATAGATGGATCAAACTTTGGATAATTTGATAAATGATCACGAGATACAAGCATATGTCAAACGCAGCTTCAGATCTAATATATATTTTTCCAATTTATTTTTATGCATAATTTATTCACATGAATATCCTTAGGTTTTAACCAATAAGCGCTTCATTAGTGATGACATTGTTATGTTGATTGTGAGTGTAAAATTTTATAATCCTAATTTTTTGGGTTTCTTTTACATTCCTGATAATTAAAATTTCCTTCTATCATATGTTTATAAAGTCTTTTTATAGAAACAAACAGTCTATTCCCATTATAACATCAAATTCCACTACATTGATTTTGAAAAGATTCACTAGGAGATTTCATCCCACCAATATCAACTTGACAATAGTTATGTGCATTAGATGCAATAATCTCCCAATTATATTTTTTTACTAATAATATAATCTCTATTATTTTGTGGAGGTTTTTGAATAGTTCTACGAAATTTTCATGATATGAAATAGTGCATAGAACCAGAATCAAATAGTATATTTTCAATTATTGAATGAATAAATAGCATACCCATCACCACATAGCTTCCTTAATCTTCATACATAGTAATGATAGAATAAGACCACCCATTATCACTTGTCCTTGGAGATAATTTTTGTTGGATATCTTTGACAACCCTTGACTTAGAGAATTAGTTTACATAGTGTTCAAGTTCCTTGAATTTGAAACATTGGAAAGTAAGCTAAGGATTTACCTGTATATTATTTTAATTGATCACATTAGTGGGATTATTCATCTCACTTCAACATGAATTAGATTTATGTCTCTACATTCCATAATTAAAATATTTCTGGGACCACTTGATATAGATTCTATGATAAAATTTTCCACACTTTTGACATGTGGGATATTGGATTTTCTTACAACCATTAATTTTCTCTGGTGATCCCTAAGAGTTAAAACACATTATTGAATTTTTTTATCTACATTCCCACATTCCACTAGAATTTCAAACTTTCTCGATAGTAGTTCTGGTGCTTGGAGGTTCCTCCATGGAGGGGCTATCACAGTCATCATTCTATAAGGGAGTTTCTTCCCCAATGGCCACTATCCCTCTACTAGGTTTAGTTGGAACTCTTCATGTGACCTCATTAAAGGATATCCTTATGTAATAAATGGTCCTTAAATTATTTAATAATGTAATTAATTATTAGAAAATAAAATATATTATCTAAATATTAATGCGGTATGTTATGATAAATACAATAATTTATTATATATATATATTTAATGAGTTAAATTCAGTTGAATAATTTATTTATTACATTGATGGAAATCAATATCCATACATTAATACTCCTTGTTGATGGAGTAAATTGTGGTGGGTTCTTAATGGTTGAACCCACTATAAATATAAACCCATACAATCTGAAGATTAAGGAATGACATAAAACATCTATATCTTGTACAGAGTATAGAAGGAATTCAGGTTTTAATTCCATAATTTTCTATTTTTACAATGGTTGGAGGTAAGTAAAATATTCCTTTTGTTAGAGAAATATTCTGATAATACAATCATACATTCTTGAAAATTTCTTGCATTTGGTATCAGAGCAAATATTATACCTCTATCTTGTAATAAAACTTTTTAATTTTTTTTTTAAAACTCATATATTTTCAGATATAGAAATGACGCATTTCCTTGTCTACTTGAATCCTCTTAATTTCCTCATTTTTGATTATTAAAAATGTTTTACACATCCTTAATTCAATAGTTGTGATTTTGTTTTGTAAATTTTTTTAAAATTAGGTTTTTCCATAGAATTCGTAATTAAATAAAATTTACATATTCAATAAAATCACATTAAATAACACATGAACTTGTTACAATTTTAGTAATCAAAAGATATATATATATATCTTTATTTTAATTAGACAAATTTTAAATTTTATTTTCATAATTTTCTCAAGGGTATTATGAATATTAAATATTTAATATTTGGAAATATGGTTGAATTATCAAATTATAATTAAATAATTATAAATTAAACTATCAAATGATAATTCTATGATTTTGGTACATTTTATTAAATTGGGGTTTTTTGGAGTATTCTTAATTAAATAAAAAAGACATATTCATTAAATCACATTAAATAATATATTAAATTTTTTCCCACATTAATTTTTATTAAATTTCATTAGATGAAATATTAAATTTAATTTTCAAAATTTCCCTCAGGTATTATTAATATTATAAATTTAAAATTTTTTCATATGGTTTGTCAAAATATCAAATTATAATATAATTAATGAATTAAAATATTACTTGATAATTCTTGATTGATTTCATGAATCTATTAAATTAAAATTTCTCCCACATGAAAGTTTATATTTTTTAGACTCAGGTTGACAGAATTTACTATTTAAATTTTATAATTTAGACTAATAAAAATGTTTTTAATTTTTAGTTACACTGTTAGGATTATCTGATATTCATTATGACATTCTTGAATTTAAAGGGTGACTACTATAAAACTGGGAAGGAGAGAATTATTCTTCATCTAGGATGGATGGACATTGATTACGCTATTAGGAAAGACAAACTGCATCCAGTGAATAATGATATCACACTAGATGATATATCACTTTATGAACATTAGGAGCGGTCAAACCATCCTAGTATGATGTTCATAAAAAATAAATTATGTGCTAGCATTCAAGGTGTAATCGATACTCATAATAATGTTCATAACTTTCTAAAAGCTATAGATGACTTGTTCATCTCTTCAGATAAATCATTTGTAAGAACATTAATCATGGAGTTCACATCTCTGAGACTCACTAATATGAAAGGTGTGTGTGAGCATGCCATGTTGGTTTTGGATATTGCAGATCAACATAAGAATATTGAGGTTGATATATCTGATCCATTTATAGTGCATTATATTCTCAACACTCTACTACATCAATGTTGGCCATTTAGAATCTCTTATAACACACATAAATATAAATGGTCAATTAATGAATTAATGACTATGTGTGTTCAATAGGAGGAAAGGCTTTTGGTGGAAATGGGAGAAACCAATATGATGAAAATGAACCAGAAACAAAAGGGTCTTAAATTTCAATCCAATAAAAAGTGGAAAGAGAAATTTCTTCCTCATCCAAATATTAAGAAGGAATTCATTTGTTCATTCTGTAAAGGAAAAGGACACCTAATGAAAAGTTTTCCTAAATTTTAGAAATTTATTTCAAACTCATTGATTTGTTATTAATCAAATATGGTTAATATAATTTATTAAACTTGGTGTATTTATTTTGGTTCTACAATTCACAATGTGAATACCTAGCAGGGTATAGAAAACCTATGGAAACTTGTGGATAGTGATCTTGGCGTGTATTCATGAAAAAAGATTTGCTTATGTGTAAAAGTCGTGGGGACATACATTTTAGTGTTAACCACTTGGTTTACATTTCTTTTGGAAAAGACATTTTATATTCCAAGTTTCTCCAAAAACTTAATTTCAATTTCAAAACTGGTACTTTTGGGGTTTACATTTATTTTTTGTAAAAGTAATTTTTTGATATATGTAAATGACGTTATTGGATATGGTACATTAAAGGATGGGATATTCTCCATTAATTTGAAATGTAAAATTGATAATGATAACATGCATGATCATACTAAAATTAAAATAAATGTTATAAATGATAAATCTTATTTGTTACAGCACCATAGATTTGTTCATATCTTAAAATAACGGATTCAAAGATTATTTAAGAATGGGGTACTTAGTACTCTTGATTTCACTGATTTTGAAACCATTGAAAATTTAATTAAGAGAAATAAAACCAATAAATCAATGAAAGGTGAAAATATAAGTTCACCCCTATTATAAATCATTAATACAAACATATATTGCTCGGTTATGGATTTACATAATCATAAATTCTTCATTTCATTTATTGGTGACAGTTAATGATATATGTATCTATATTTACTTCACAATAAAAATGAAGTACTTGACACCTTTAAAATTTTAAGGATAAAGAATATAAATAATGTGGTAAACAAATTAATATCGTGAGGTTAGGTTGATGTGTAGAAAATTATGGGAGATACACTAAGGATGGACAATTTCATGGCCCATTTGCAAGATTTCTTCAAGAAAATGGAATAGTTACACAATAAAATATGCCAGGTTCACCAGACCAAAAAAAATTTGTTGAAAGAATAAATTGAACATTAATGGAAATGGTACAAATTATTTATAGTAACTCTAGGCTGCCTAAAATCTTTTTTATGGATGCACATCAAGCGACATCATACATTTTGAATCAGGTTCCAACAAAGGTAGTTTCAAAAAAACCTTCTGAAATTTGTAAGGGTTTGAAACTGAGTTTGCGGCATGTATTCATTTGGGGATGTCCTTAAAAAGTTCATATTTATAATCCAAATGAAAATAAGTTGGATCCTAGGACCATTAGTGGCTACTTAACTGGATATTCTGAAAGTTCTAGTGGATTTCATTTCTGTTGTCCATCATTGAACACTAGAATTGTGGAATCAAGAAATTAATTTTTTTTCAAAATGTCTGGATTAGTGGGAGTGATATTATCAAAAAAAATATAATAAAGACCATTCAAATGATCAAACATCTATCTCAGGTGATACATTAATAATTGTTCACAAAAACCTCATTTTCGAACAAATATCATTCTAGAAACGATTGATAATCATCCTTTGGATCAAATAGTTCAAGAATCAGAAACCATTGAATAATCATATAATCCACAAATTCCTCATGAAAATAATGGAGAAACATTGAGATGATCAAGAAGTATGAGAAATCCATCAATTTCCAGTGATTATATAGTATATATATAAGAATCAGACTACAATATTGGAGCTGAAAATGATCCCAAAACATATTCACATTCCATGAGTTGTGAGGAGTCAAATATGTGGTATGATCCCATGATAGAGCAGTTGAATTACTTGAAGAGTAATGATGTTTAGGACCTTTATGAGTTTCTATTTGGTGTAAAAATATTGGATTTAAATGGGTTTTTAAAACCAATAAATATTCATTAGGTAACATTGAAAGATACAAGGCCCCTCTAGTAGCTAAAGGGTTCACTGAAAAGGAAGGGATTGATTATACAAACACATTTTCTCAAGTATCCAAAATAGATTCCTTAAACATTATATTGGAATTAGTAGCTAATTTTTATTTTTATTTATAACAAATATATGTGAACACTTAATTTCTTGAATGGTAATATAGATGATGAGGTTTACATGAAATGACCTGAAGGATTCCTCTCTATTAATGGTGAGAATTTGGTGAGCAAGCTGAAAATTTCTATCTATGGTTTAAAACAAGAATATCAATAGTGGTATTTACAATTTCATGTTGTAATTACTTTATTTGGATTTGAAGAAAACATTATGGATCAATGTATATATCAGAAGGTCGGTGGGAGTAAAATATGTGTTTTGTTTTATATGTAAATGGCATTTTACTTTCCACTAATGATAAGGGTTTTTTATATGGGGATAAATAGTTTATCCCCAAAAGTTTTGACATGAAATACATGGGTGATTCATCATATTTCATTGGATTAAAGATTCATAGGGATAGGTTGAGTGGCGTTCTAGTCATATATCAAGAAACCTATATTAATAAACTCTTAGAGAGATTTCATATAAGGACTGTGCACCAAGTATAGCACCCATGTTTAAGTGTGATAAACTAATCATGAACCAAATTCCTAAAAATTATTTTTAATGATAAAAAATGAAATCCATCCCATTTGCTTCTGCTGATGGTAGTTTAATGTATGCTTAGGTCTGCACGAGGCCTGACATTGCATTTGTAGTGGGAATGTTGTGGTGATATCAGAGTGATCTGGGTATAGACCACTGGAAGGCTGTGAAGAAGGTATTGAGATACCTCAAAGGTACTAAAGACTACATTCTTATATATAAATGCACTCATGATTAGGAAGTCATCAGATACTCAGATGCAGACTTTTTCGGTTGTGTTGATTCACACAAATCAACATCAGGATATGTCTTTAGGATGGATGGAGGAGATATGTCATAGAGAAGTGTCAAACAGACACTAATAGTGACTTATACTATCAAAGATGAGTTTGTTTCATGTTTTGAGGCCACTTCCCATGGTGTATGGCTAAATAGTTTAATTTTGGTCCTTAAAGTTATCGATTCTATTTCAATGCCATTGATTATATATTGTGACAATTCAGCTGCTATCTTTAAGGTTAATAATAACAAAACTGGGAGTCGAAGAAATCACATCGGAATCAAATACATAGCAATAAGGGAACGTGTTAAAGATAAAAAGTTGGTCATTTAGCACATCATCACTGAATTAACGATTACAGAATGATTGACTAAAGGCCTGCCTCAATTTAAATTCAAGGATCATGTAATATGTATGGGATTAAGTTATACATTGTAATTTTGTTAAATTTTATTTGAAACTCTTTATATTTTAGTATTTATCTCTTTAGTTTAAGTTTACACATTCATTACTTGATAAATATTTTTTGGGCAATAGAACAAACCATACGGTTAAGGTTTGTTCATATGTAGAATAAACCATGTGGTTAAGGTTTATTCATATAGTTATCCAAGGTTACATGATATATTTGGATACATGGAAGGGACTACTCATTATTCAGAGTAATACTGATATGATCCATATATCATGTTTCCATTTAAAGAGTGATGTTGAATTCATTCACATAAATTGGTTTGGACTAAGTGGGAGAATGTAATAAATGGTCCATCAAATAATTAATAATGTAAATAATTTTTAACCAATAAAATATATTATCTAAATATTAATGTGGTATGTTGTGATAAATATGATATTTTATTATATATGTATTTAATGAATTAAATTCAGTTGAATAATTTATTTATTACATTGATTGAAGTCGATCTCCATAAATTAATTCTCCTTGTCGATGGAGTAAATTGTGGTGGGTTCTTAATGGAAGAACCCCCTATAAATATAATCCCCCTACACTCGGCGGATTAAGGAAAAACATACACCATCTATATACTTGTGCAGAGTGTAGAAGGCATTCTGGTTTTAATTCCACTATTTCATGTTTTTACAATGGTTGGAGGTTAGTAAAATATTTATTTTATTAAAGAAATTTTCCGATCATAAAATCACACATTCGTGAAAATTTCTTACACCTTATTCATCCACCACCAGATTAGGTGGCTCCATCTAATTCATCCCCGACAATCTCTTCTGATTGTCAGATCTCATCAAAAAATGGAATGTCAATTTTATCAATTATAGAACCCTCCTTCATAGATTCTTCGACACATTTGAAGTGGATTTTGGTAGTGAGATTAGGCCTTGAAAAACTCTAGCTAAACCTATTCCATTTTTTTTGAATTCATGGGGTTTGGCTTACCCGAATAAGTTTTCTCGTCACTGAAATACAAAGCCTTTTATATTTTATTAGCTTCTAGTGAAGAATTTGTCAGGGCCTGGTGATTTAGTCGTAGATAGTTAGGTCAGTAGAGGTTATTATTATTTCATTAGTCGATGGAGGTTCATTTTAGAATACATACATCATGGGTGATGGTGTGGTTTCATCTCCCAGGGCTTCCCCTGTAGTTTCAGAACATCTCTTTTATCACGGGATTGGTGACTCTCTAGGGTCCTTACATTTCACTGATGAGCGTATGCTTCATCTTGAAGAAGCAGTAGTGGAATGGATCTACATCAACATGGAACTTTCTCAACCTATTCCTTTGAGGTTTCATCTTAGAGTTGAGGGGATGGAGGAATGGTCTCAGACTATTGTATTTCCTTCACTGCCATGATCCTATCTGATTTGTAGGCTCCAAGGTCCCTCATTTCCCTCATTTCCAGTTTGAATGTTGGGTTTCCCATTCACCTCAATAAGGTGGGAACTTTGTGAACTGATCTGGTTCTCTACAAGGCACATCCTTATAATTTGGTGTTTCCTTATCCTGGTCAACCGAACCCCTTATATTCATCTCCTCCCCCATTCCCCCTATAGTGATGGTGCATTATCGCATGCATGGTGTGTACGTTTTCATATGCAAAGTGGTGTTTCTATTTCGGGAACGACAGATATATTTTCTCAGTTGAGTATGCATCTTCCAATATATATGCTGAATACTAGATCTATGTCACCATCCTTTTATATATTGAATTGATCTATGGTTGATGGGAAGTTTTAGCTATTAAAGAAAAATGATCAGGTTCTATTGTTGTTTCATGTGTGATGTTGTCGATTCAGCGCAGTGTCTGCACTAGGTCTTTGTCTAAGTTAAAATATTACTCATTGACATCAATGGTCATTCCGGCTCGTTAATCTAGGGATAATGTTAGGTGAATCCCATTTAAATGATCTTTTTTCTTTATAGAATTCCCATGGAATTGGAGCCTGGGTTATAACATATTTTATCTCCAATTAATTTCATAGCAAATTTTTGTCTCTTATGGCTATGTTGGAGTCGAAGCAAAGTCCCCCCAAGAAAGTAGATTATGCATCTCAAATATAGGTGCACAATTTTCTTCATGCTAGTCCTTATAATGATCATATTTATCAATTCTATAATATTTATAGTTTAGTGGATCTCATTGAGGATTTAGAGTAATTCATAATGACAAGAATATATTTCGGCACTCATACCATCATTATTTCTATATTCTACACTAAATGTGATGCTCAGGAATGGGTATCTCTTGGGAATGATCTTAGATATTTTCCCTGAGGAACAAACCATGGTTATTTGGTGGAGACATCAACATTATTGTGGATCCAAGTGAGAAGAAAGGTGAAGGATAATTCCCTTATCAAGCAAGTCAATAATTGACCTCTTTAATGGAAAACACTTTGTTTTTGGATATGGATAATTCGGGTGACCACTTCACATGGTGTAACAACCAAAGAGGAAGAAATTGGACCTGGTGCCACCTAAATAATTGTCTCGATGACTACAATTATATTTCGTCCTTCCCAAATTCTATGGTTTCTCATTCGGATCTAATTATGTATGATCAATATACCCTTATCGTGTCTTTGGGCCCCAGGGAATATAGGAGTTATCATTTCCATTTATCCCATTTGTGGATTGAGGATATGGTCTTTCTCTACAATATAGGAGAATTTTGGAATAGTCCTTCTTATGGGGGTACGATTTCCATTTACAATAATATTAAACACCTAATAAGTGATATTCTTACATGTAGAAGGAGTTAGACTACATAGAGATTATAATTTGGAAGATATTATCAAGGATATTGAATGGATTAAATTATGTATATAGAATGACTTGAATGAATCATATTTAGGGTAGCTTGTTCATATGAATAATCTTATATCAGATCTTCTCTTGAAATAAAAACTTATAGACTATGATAAATTAAGAATAAAATGTTTTAAAGAATGTGATATAAATTTGGGTTTCTTCCATGCATGTATTAAAGAGAAGAAGTGACCTTGTAGATGAAACATTCTTTTAGATAATGGTACTTATATGGATGATCAAGAAGTGGTGGGACACATTACCTATGACTACTTCAAGATTCTTATTATTGTTCCCAACCAGATCTTTTAATGTAGCTATCCAAGAAACCATTCATAGATCTTTGATGCCATTCCTGGGTGGTTTCTAGGAGGTAAAATGAGCATCTAATATCTATACATGAGGAGAAAGATATTCAAGAGGTGGTTTTGTATCATAACCCAGAAAGGTCACCTAGGCCATATGGTTTCCCATGTTCATTTTATAGGGATTATTGGGACCTAGTTAAGGGGTAGTTTGTCTATTCATTCCAAGACTTATTCTTTATTGGTACTCTTCCCCATGTTGGATGTTCCTCTACACTCATTTTTGTCAAAAAGGTGATGTATTATCAATCCTTGTAGCAGTATAGGCCTATTTTCATGTGAAATTTTCCTTACAAGGTTTTATCTTGTATTGTAAACAAAAAACTATCCAAGTTTCTTCCAAGGTGGATTTAATAAAATAAACATGGGTTTATTAAAGGGAATTCTATATAAGGTTCTATTAGCCCGAATGAAGTGATTATCATAGATATTAACCAGAAGGCAGTCAAATCTAATATTGAAATCATATTAGACATGAAAAAATCTAATGATAAACTAGAATTCATTTTTATTCTAAGTGTTTTAATAGGTATGGTATTCTCTACTTGGATGTCTGATATACTATTTCATTATTTTAGTTCTGCATGGCTATCAACTTCCTTTATGGGAAAACATTTTGTTTTTTTCAAGACTGTTTGGGGTCTCAAGTAGGGGGTCCCCTATCCCCCAATCTCATCATACACACCCAATATGCACTAAGTCGATACATTAACAAAATTATATCACAGGGAATCATTCTTACATACCACTATAGAGATCATTCTAGGGAAATTTCTCACATAATGTATTTAGATGACAGTATTATTTTTGTTGATTCTAGCAAGAGATTTATTCGGGGTATAAATGGTATTCTAGAATACTGCTAAAATTGGAGTATCCAACAAAGTAATAATGCAAAGAGAAGCATCTATATTTTGAACAAATGTCCAGATAGTAGAGTGAGATCCTTAGAGTCCAACCTTGATATGAATAGGGGAAATTTCTTGATGGGTTATCATGAAGCCCCAATCTCACTAAAGAAACATATAATTCAACATATTGATAATGTTTTTTCTAGAATAATGGGACATATTATCAATTGGATAAAAAAATTCTTATCCTTTGTAGTTAGAATTACCCTGGTGAACCATGTCCTTTCTTCAATTCCTATGCATGTGCTTTCCACTGTTAAAGTACCAAACAGTTTTATTTCTAGAATTGATAATATCATGGATAATTTAATATGGGATACTCAGTTGGATGGAAAACATTACTAGGCTTCTTGGGTTAGGCTATAAAGAGCATTTTCAAAATGTGGTATCAACATCAAAAGTTTTTCGAGTACTATGAAGTCATTACATGATAAACTAGATTTGGAGGCTATTGATGGGAAAACATTATAGGGTAAGCACATACAGAACAAATATGAGGTTTATTTGTATAGTCATAAGGGTAATATATCCTCGGTACGACTCATGATTCAACCTCATGGCGAGTGCCTCTAACTCCATACTCATAGGATATTGAGAAAGGGAGAAATATTTTTTTGGAATTACAATTGGGTGGGAACCAAATTTGGTTTCCCAGGATTCCCGAGGTCATTGATCACAATCAGGAAGGAAAGTGAGTATTTGGGGTTTATTAATGTTGTTTTAAATGAGGATCAGTAGGTATTTTTTTAGAACATTGTGTTCAATTCAAAGTATGAAAACTGTGTTTTAATGGGACCATATTCATGATCTTTTTCAAGAAAAGGATATTAAAAATTCACTATGGAATTTACCCTCCATAATGCTTGGGGTGATGTTATATGGTGAAAGGAGATCCTGAAAAATTTTAACATACTATTTTGGAGAGTGAGGAATCATGTGCTTCCCACTGAGGACAACATTAAAAAGCTATCTTGCCTCTAGATGTCACTGTTGTAGTGAACCTCATGTAGAGACCTCTGATGCACTGATGTTCATAAGTCATTTCTATTAATTTAAGAATATTGAAATTCGTTTTTTGGATGAATAGTTATGATTTTACAACCTAAATATGTTTTTATAGGTACGATGTAGTCGCCAAAGGAAGGGAGTCAAAGATATAGCATAACTGGGTGATTATGATGAAAATTAGAAGGATTTAGTCCCTTTTCCATGGTCTTTTCTACTTCTAAGTCACCCAAGATGAGCACCCCAACCCCGAAGGCCATTGGAAGCCTCTAGTACCAAGACATAACCTCATGCACAGTCTCCTCACAATTTTTCCAAACCGTGCGGACCCTCCTGGAAACTATAAGGTGTGTGAATGTTTGGAGGAGAGACTTACCACACAAGATCCACATGGTTTAAAAACTATGCATACTAGCCCAACTACCCATGTGCCTCTTCATCATTAGATATAACTGTAACCACAATTGGTGCGTAGTTTTACTAATTGTGCGCCTTAACCATACAGGAGTTGACATGCCAACACCTACCTTCCATCTACCCCCTTTCCCATCCTTTGACAAAGGATTGGGACCCCTATCTTTGTTGGGTTAGTGGTGGAAGGACAATTAATGTTGTGGTGACTCATTTGAAGGGGTATCTCCATCTAGGAGAGAGATATCTTGGAAAGGGGAGAGCTTAAAAACCATTCTTGGTAATTTTTGAATATTTATCTTATGATCGGTTGGTCTTTTCCTTTTTCATATCAACTATAATGAAAATATAAAGAATTAAAAGTTTGTTTTTTCTATTTATTTGATGTGTATCTAATTCCCTTAGTGTGTTGGGTTTGTATATAATGTCAGTTCGTTATTGATTTATTTTCACATTGTCTTTGTGTTGAATTTTCTTCCTCTCATGATTTCCCTTATAACATATTTCTAAATCCTATAGGAAAATCTATATCAGACTAAGAATCGAGTTACTAGGGAGATCTAGGGAATTTAATATAAGTAAACCCATGATCATTGGGTGCACTTTTCAACTTAGAAGGAACTATTTTAATAAATTTAATAGAAATAAATTGATATTCTAAAAAATTGATCACTAATAATTTAATGGAAACTCACCAGACCAAGGGGGATCCATTACATTTTAAACCCAAATATGTGAGTTATTATGGAAAACAAAACATAATAGGATAATTTATTCTTTATTACCTTCAAAAAAACCCACATCCCTGGCAGATTTATCACATTAATCGTTAAAAACCAGTTTCTATGTTTTTTTATTTTAAATTAAATCAATTAGGAACTTGAATAATTAATCACTAAATCATTCTGATCAACTCTCACAAATCTGAAACATTGATTCTAAAATTCATAAAACTTGTACTTAATCAATTACAATTCAAAAAAGTGAGAACCTTAACTCTCCTTGTAGATTGATCCCATACTTATGTTATAATAGTATTAAGAGTAGGTAATTCAATTTGGGCCACTGAAATTAACATTTCAGTCGGAACAACACAAAATTATGGCACCATTGTCAAGAAGGTATGTAAATGGTGTTTTGTTAATTTTATTTTTATTAATTAAGTGAAAATAAAAAATGTAAATTCCAAAAAAAAATCTTTTCATAACCCTATTTCTATTTTTTTATTGTTGGTTTTTTGCTTTTTTGCTTGATGTAATGTTTGGTGTTGTGAAGAACCATAAGTGTATGAGTAGTCAGATCACTCACTCCAAGATCACCGAGTCATCAAAAATACTTCTTCTTGACCCTGAAATTGAACAAAATTTATCAAGGAGATGTAGAGCACTTATGAGGGAACACAATAAAAATTATCCCATGGAGAATTTGTATGATGAAGAACCAACTGCTATCCCGGGAGTTTGATAGCATTTTTCACTTGATGGAAATTAGAACCAACATCTTTCCACTGATGGTGAACCAAACTCAAATATTCTAGCCAAATTTATGGATTTTGTGCCTTGGAATTAGCAAAGATAATCAGTTCAATTTATGCTGTGATATGGCCAGTAGAAACCATAGTAATATCCCCCACTAGAGCGGTCATCATATATACATCGAAATCAAAGTCCATATTTGGATCAGAAGCAGCAGTTTATACCCCCCTCCCACTTCCTCAATAACAAATGCCTTTACACCATACCCATAGGGAGTACAATCTTCCATCAATTCATGGGGTGGATATAGGCATTGTTAGGCCACCAATGCATGCCCAACACCTTGAAATTAAACCAACCATTATGCAGGTTATTCAGAATAGAGTTTATCTTGGAGGTTTTCCAAGTGAATACCCAAATTCCCATCTTTCGATGTTTCTAGAGATATGTGATAAGTTCGATTAACACATAGTATCAGATGATGCAATTCAGCTCATCTGCTTCCCTTTTCATTAAGGGAAAAAGCATAATATTAGATTAGATGGATGCCTTAGAATTATATCCTCACTTGGTAGGATTTGGCCAAATAATTTTTTCGAAATATTTTCTGCACTCCAAGATGGTGACCTTGCGGATTGAATTACACAATTTTCGACAACATGAATCAGAGTTGTTGTTTGAATCTTCAAAGCGCTACAAGGAGATGTTGGGGAAATGTACTCATCATGGGCTTCTGTTTTGGATGAAATTTAGAACCTTTTATGGGGGTCTCACCATAAACAATAAATTTATGGTGGATGAAGCTACTAGAGGGACGGTTATGAGAAACTCCCATAAGGAACTTTTGGATCTCCTAGAAGAAATGTCAACCAACAACATTCAGTTGCATTCTGAGTGTGAATGCAAAAGAGAGGCATGTATATCATCGATTACACTGGGATGATTTCTTCCCAACTTGATTTCATGTCAAATAAAATTGATTCTTTAAATTTGAAAACCACATCTCATGTTCAAGAACTGAATCATCCTACATGCTGCGAAAGTGGGGATAACCACATCATTGGTGAATTCCTTGTGTCAAGTTTCAACCCTTCAACAAGTGAGGTAAGTTATATTTCCTATAACTGAGGAAGAAACATGTACCCTCAATACCAAAACCCATCTTGGAAAGATAATGCAAACAGAAACTAGGGGTAGAAATAGGAAAATCCTCAACCATGACCTCAGAGGCCACCTAGTTATGGTTTGTAGTAGTATTGAAATCTTTATCCAAGACAACAACAAGGGAATCAATATCAGCCGGTATCATATCAACAATAAGGGTATCAAAACCCTCATCCAATGAAACTATTGATAAATCCACAACTTTAGATAGTTTTACAACAACAACCTCAGTAGGAGAAACCATAAAAACTTGAATAAATGATGTCTAACTTCATCACAACAGCTGATAAAAGATTTTAGAATCATGGGGAATCCATTAAAATCTTCGAGAATCAGATTGTATATCTTTCCAATGAACTCTCTTCAAGAAAACATAGAACACTACTGGGTAACATTAAAAAGAACCCATGGTAGGAATCCAATGATGTCGCTTTAAGAAGTGGGAAGGGTCTATCTCACCAAGTGTCTATAAAGAAAGTAAAGGCTCCAAATCAAGATAAACCTACACCCTCATCGAATAAAGAGGATGAATTGAAGTAGTCCCCCTCATCATAGGGTTTGTAAAAATGGGATGATGTTACACGTGATAAAGGAAAAGAGGTGTTCAAACCTTATGAACCCACCTTACTATTCTCAGAATGCATGAATAATAGGAAATTGGACCAGCGATTTGTAAATTTTATGGAGTTATTTTTGTAAAATTCACATTAACATTCCCATTATTGAATAATTGACTCAAATTCCAACATATACTATGTTAATGAATTAAATCCTCTCAAAAAAGGAATATGGAGGATTTGGGAACTTTATTCTTACTAAGGAGTGCTCAGTAATGGTTCAACACTTCATTCCTCCAATGATTCAAGATCCTGGAAGTTTTACTATCCCACACACAAAAGAATCTTGTGATTTTGGAAAAGGTCTTTACGACTTGGGGGATAATGTCAACCTAATGTCATTTAGAGTTTTTAAAAATATATGGCTGAACGATTTACAACTTGTCTCGTGTGGCATTGAAACTAGCTGATCACCCTATTAAATATCCAAAGGGGCTACTTGAAGATGTACTGGTCAATATAGGGAAGTTTATCCTACCATATGACTTTATCATTCTAGATATGGAGGAAGACCAAGAGGCACCACTAAGTTTAGGAAGACCCTTTTTGTCCATAGGAAAAGTTTGTACAGACATCCACCAAGGTGAATTGATTTTCAGAGTATGTGATGAAAGAGAATATTACAACATCCTCTATGTTGTCTAGTAAGAATCATTCATGGAGAATGAGGATTGTTGTGCCTTAACTATAGTTGAAGAGTATTTTGACTACATCGATGATGACATGGGATGTTTCTCTACTTCCAATGAACCTGTTTTATCAGACCTCCAGCCCAAATATGATCCAAAATAGCATCAGCTTATTTTTGTTCAAGGAGGTCATTATTGGAAGTGAGTAGTGGTTCAGGATATTTTAGAGCAGATAGAAGTGGAACCAATTGTTCTGTCAGTCCTTAAATCCCCATAACATGAATTGAAACCTCTCCCATCTTTTATAAAATATGGTTACTTGGGTGATGAGAACGTGATGTTAGTAATTATCAATGCATCACTAATGAAATATCAAGAGAATTCACTTTTATAGGTTTTATGAAGAAGGAAACATACTATTGGTTGGATGATTGATGACCTTAAGGGAATTTGTCTAACCATTTTCACACATAATGTGCTACTTGAATAAGAACCCAAGCCCTATCGAAAACCACAATGATGGTTAAATCCTCCAATGAAAGAAGTTGTGAAGAAATAAGTGATCAAGATTTTAGATGTGGGTATTATTTATCCAATTTCTGACATCCCATGGGTGATTCCCATGCAAGTAGTTACCAAAAGGGGATGAGATTATCGTGATTTCCAATGAAATGAATGAGCATATCCCAATAAGAATGGTTGTGGGATGGAGGTTTTGTGTGGACTACCAAATGTTCATTGATTCTATATAGATAGATCACTCCCCACTTCCCTTCCTGGATAAAATGTTGGAATGCCTTGTAAGGGCATGAATTCACTTGATTTTTAAATAGAAACTTGGGGTATAAATAGATTTCAATTTCCCTTGATGATCAATAGAAAATAACCTTTACATGGAATTATAAAACATTTTCATATCATCATATGTCTTTTATAATGTAAAATACTCCATCCACCTTCCAACGGTGGATGTTTACTATCATCCATGACATGATGGAGTTCATTTTGGAGTTTTTCAATGAATATTTCTCAGTATATGGAAAATCATTCAACACATGTTTGAAAATATTGGAATAATTCTTAGATCAGTGTGAGAACACAAATATTGTCTTGAATTGGGAGAGAATCCACTTTATAGTGTATAATGACATCGTCTTAGGCCACCAAATCTTCATGAAGTAAATCTAAGTAGATCCCAAAAATATTGAAGTGATTTCCCATCTACCCATTCCAAATTCTATCCAATCAATAATAAAATTTATTGAACATGTGGTCTTTTGTAGACTGTTTTTTCATGATTTCTCAAAGATACCCTTACCACTTACCAATATCATTTCAAAGGATTCCATATTTGAATTTGATGAAACATTCATTGTAGACTATTAGATTTTGAAGCAGAGACTGGTTAAACCTCCCATCATGATTTCTCTAAACTAGGATGAAATTTTTTGAAATTTTGTGTGATGTGAGTGATTATGTTGTGGTGGCAGTTCTTGGACAGCGGCTGGATCACATCTTCATCCCTATTTATTATGCATTCTAATCCTTAAATGAATCCCAAATAAACTACACTGCAACTTATAAGGATATGTTAGTTGTAGTTTTTTTATTTGACAGATTTCGCTCAAATTTAGTGATGTCAAATGTAATTGTTTATACTAACCACACAACACTCAACTACTTATTGAACAAGAAGGATAGGACACCACGACTCATCCATTGGGTGATTCTACACCAATAGTTTCACCTGGAGATTCGTGATAATAAAGGGAGTGAGAACTTAGTTGTTGATCATCTCTCCCACTTAGAATTTCCTCATTTTAAAAAATAAGGTGATAGGGAAATCGGGGAAGAATTTTCGGAAGAACACATTTTCTTAGTTGAAGCCACACCTCATCAATGGATTTTGGAAATCGCAAATTATTTGGTTATGGGAGTGCTCCACCCTGATCTCACTTCCTAGAAAAGGAAGCGCTTTCAATCAAATGTGAAGAGGTATTTTGGGAATACCCACTTCTCTTCCACTTGTGTGGAGATGGGGTAATTCCTCACTTCATCCCTAATGATTAATTAAATAAAATTCTATATTTTTTTCACTCCTTATGTTTTGGGGGGAATTAGGTTCCAAACCACATGATTGCTAAGATTTTGAAATTTGTATTTTTCTAGAACACCATGCAAAAGGATTCTCGGTAATTTGTTGCAAACTGTGATAAATTCCAACAGACTGGTAACATTTGTCATAGAGAAAAAATTCTTCAACACTCCATCATAGAAGTTTAAGTCTTCGATGTATGGGGTATTGACTTCATGGGACCGTTTTCCCCAATCATATGGAAATACATACATTTTTGAATGTGTGGGATATGTATTTAAATGAGTAGAAGATACCGCCATAGAAAAAAAACATCAAAGGTAGTTGTTTACTTTTTGAATAAGAGTGTTTTCAGAAAATTTGGTGTTCCTTGGGTTCTTATCAGTGATAGAGGAGATCATTTTGATAATTCCTTAATGAAGAATATTCTCATGAAGTATGGGGTGAAGTATAACATAGAGAAACCTTACTATCCTCAATCCCACGATCAAGTAGAGGTATTCAATCACAAACCTAAAAAAATATTGGAAAGGGCTATGGGAGCCTCAAGAAAATATTGGTCTAAAAAGTATGATGATGCCTTATGGGAATATTGTATAGATTTCAAGATTTCATTGGGCATGTCCCCATTTTGTTTGGTCTATGGAAAACCATGTCACCTACTTGTGGAACATAAGCATAAAGAATAGTGGGATGTGAAAGCCTTGAATTATTATTTGAAAGCCGTAGAAGATAAAAAAAATCCAATTGTCCGATCTTGATGAAATTTGGTGAGAGGGATATGAAAATTCCAAGATTTAAAAATAAAATACAATGACGGTTCATGATCATAAGATTTCTTAAAAATAATTCTAGTACAAAAATTAGGTATTATTGTTTAACTCTCAATTAATATTTTTTCTGGGAAATTTGATGTCACTTTGGCCAAGACCTTTCAACGTGGTCAAAGTATTCCACCATGGTGCGGTGGAAGAAACTGTATAAGATGGTAAATCATTTAAGGTGATTGGGAAATGTCTAAAGACTTATTTTAAATTTGAGGAAATGATGGACATAGTTTTTATCAATAAATTTGGGTAATAAGTGGCCCTCATATGTTGATATCGAGACATTAAACATAGAACTGATCGGTAGATAACCTGACATTTAAAAAAATTTATCAAAATAATTGTTTGTTTGTGTGTTCTTCAGGGTCAATGTTAGTGTTTTTTCACTTTTTGTATGTTTTAGTCCTAGAATAAATTAAATTTGATAGATATATTATTGAATTGTTATTATTCATAACTTAGATATCATATGGAAATCTAAATTCATCTTTAAATAATGGGGGAATAAGTTCCTTAATTTTAAAAAGGGTTGTATTCATTCAAATGAGGGAACGTTCTAAAATAAAATTCAAACAGAACCATACAAACGGTTGGAGTATGGTTCAATAGATTGTGTGCACTAATCATAAACAAGGGCGACCCATTCAATTGGAATCTCACATGGTTTCAATGCAGTTTCTTAAACAATGCTCTAAAACCAATCATCTCATTAAAAATCCTAAAATCATTAAAACATAAAAAAAATATTTCCCCCACCCTATACCCTAATATCATACATTTCCCCTACTCATTCTGTGCAGTGCCTCCATCTCCTTCTCCTTCAACCTCCATCATTTTCTCTTTCCCCATTCCACCAGATCTTTAGACAAGGTGTTTTTTCATATCTCCTCTCCTTCCTAATCTCCCTTATTTTTCTTTATTTCTCCTCTTTCCTCTCCGTAGGGTTCAGGTAGCATGAATTTAACCCACCTTCTTTGTTAAAATTTCTTTTTCCTTCCATTTTTGTTTCAATTCACCCTTATTCAACATTATCTTTCTCAAATTTTTCACCACACACATACACAATCATGATTTTCTAAAAATCCCCCCAATTTCACATATTAATATTTCCAGATTTTTTTCCATAGGTTCTTTAAGTTTTTTCATAATACTTATTCAATTCTCTATCTCTTTTTTTTTTGAAAAATGTGTAATTTATTTGTATGTACTCCACTGTCTCCTAGTTCAACCACCCAAACCACTATATCCTCATCCCAAAAAGCTTGTGCTTTTGGCACTAATAACCACCTTGGTCCCCACTAGAAATTTAATAAGAAAGAGGAAAATAAGAGATATCAGGTATTAGTAACATGTGGGTTTAATACCCACCATTGTTTCGTACCAGAAAACCATGAAGCATTGTATATTTTTGGGTAGATAGGGAGGATAATTTCCTAAGGGAACCTCACCCATGTCATTGTTATCCATAAGCATACATTTAAATAACCTATATTGTAATTTGCATCTACCTCCCAATGACATGATATATATTTAGCAGATGAGAAGGGATACTTGAGAGAGGATGAAGGTGATGTCACATTTCTCTTGATAAACCATCATTTTAATTTTCAACTAAGTGAATTTTCTATGTTTTTTGGGATTTATGATCAATTTTATGTTCATACTGTTGCATACTCTAAGTAACCCCTATTTTGGGATCCTACTTCAACCAGAGGCTTTTAGGCTACTATTTGCCTTCCCATATATCCATATGTCCCAAAAACCACCAAATCTTCCTAGATTATATATCCCATCCATCGTATTTTACACAGTCTCATCACTACTTGCTTTAACTCCCAATCTAATAGCAAAGGAAATGTTAGTCACCATGTTTTATTCCTCCTCTATTCAATGATTACTTGCACAGAGATAAAATTATCTTACCTATTTACATAGTACCTTCATAATTTGTTCTCCAAATCAAAGGGTGTATCTTTGGAGGTA
The DNA here is from genome assembly GCA_963277665.1 of Viscum album. Classification (NCBI taxonomy): domain Eukaryota; kingdom Viridiplantae; phylum Streptophyta; class Magnoliopsida; order Santalales; family Viscaceae; genus Viscum; species Viscum album. Next base: position 295,247,199 of record OY728136.1, read on the forward strand.
CATTCATTACTCTTCTCATTGAACATCTTGACATTGGATTTTATGAGAGTGCTTTCAATGAACTACCAACAGTTATTTCTTTCGATATTAAACTAGTATAACACATGTGGATAATCAAGTATGATGGTAACCATTACTGGTTTATTGATAGAATTTCGTAGCCTAGGATGAGGCTCATCCCCCTCCCCCCACCCACAACATCACACCACTCTTCACCCCATGGTGAGGAGTACTGACCCCCACTCCTCCAACCTATTTGGAACCACCACTCTTTCATGCCTATATGACATACCCAAAATTTCAAGTCACCCAATTTGATGACACAAACCTTTTTTAGAAGTGGAATAAAGACTCTTATTCTATGTTCGATTGGCATCTGCAGGCTATCGATGATTGGTGGAAGGCCTTTGTAAGGATGATCTCCTTCATCTAAATCTTTTCAAGCCCATTCCCAACCATTATCCATCCCACTAAATGTATGGCGATTCCCCATTTCATCCAAATCCATCATGGGGATCCAATCCATTAGGCAGTTTATTAATAGCACCTACCACCGAAGGGCTATCCTCTGATTCAACTCCAGCTAATTTATCATGGGATGAGGCCACTCGTTCACATTTCTATAAACCCTTTGATCCCTCCATGAGATAGAACTAATTCCCTTTGTTTTCTTCTTCTTTTTATACTTGGTATAATGTGGATCTACTTTTTAACTTACTATATCTATGAAACGTTTTGTGCTTAACTTTAATAGAGTGATTGTGTGCTTCTCCTTCACTTCACTTGATACTACTATTATATTATTTCTTCACTCTTTAGGGTTTCCTTGTCAAGAAATAAGGTGGTTCACTCTTTCTGACACGAATCTACTTTTCCACTAGGAACTCCCTCATACACCAACTATGGATTCCTTTTTCACCCTTTATCCACGGTAGTTTTTCTGTTCTCAATTTAGTTATCATCCTTTTAACTATTTCCCCCTCCCCTCGCCTATATTTTCACTACCCACCCTTCTCCACCTTACTGCTTTCATAGGGGAGTGTGCTTAGTTTTAAGTGTGGGGGATGGTTCCCAAATATGAAACCCCATTTGTTCATTACCTTATCATTACCTAGGATGGCTTGCTTCCCATCGGGATTTATCTAAAGGGTTGTTATAGGATTGGCACATGTATATCAGCTAGATAAAAATAAATTTTGTAGAAATATTTTTAGAATTCCTCATATGTCCAGATTGATAAAATTATTCTTGATAGGAATGAAAATATTAACACTTGAGGAGAAACCTTTAGGAATTCATTCATAAAATATTTTATTTAAAAGTGAACATTATTATGGATTAGTTTAAATTAAGGAACCCCTTAAAATGGAAATCAATTTATACATAAAGAAAGGTGAATTATAGAAATTATAGATGTTGCACTAGTGGTTATTACACAATCTTAATTTCATGATCTCTTGACTTTCTCCTTTTATTCACCATTATTAGTCATGAAAAATTAGGCCCATTTTTAATGCCAGTATCTCATCCCAATGAAAACAATTAGAGATATGTAAAGGCATGCCCAAATTGTTTGATGACCTTTCATCATTTTTCAAAATATGCAAGTTAATGAGTTTGTGTGACCTATATAAGTGATAGAAAACTATTTGGAGATGATGAAATTTGTGCTTAAACAACCTAAGTGTATGATGAGATGGAAATCGAGGTCAGAACTTTCTTTGAATGAAGAAAGAAAAATTCAGTTTTAAATAAAAATGACTTATGAATGAAAACTTGAATGTTTTGAATTCATATTTATTTTTTGGACAACATAAGAGATGGGTTATTAATGAAGAATGAATGTAGAAATTTTAATAATAATTCATCCAAAATCCATATTCATTTATTTGATATAACCTGTGAAATTTTTATCTATTTCTTTGGTAACTCCTTTGAGATGATTGTCCTAGAATTTGTTTGAGGACAAACAATCGATCAAGTGTGGGGGAGTTTGATACAATGAGGTGAAAATGGAATTTATATTTATTTAAGAATATTGAAATTGGTTTTTTGGATAAATATTTATGATTTCACAACCTAAATATGTTTTTATAGGTATAATGTAGTCACTGATGTAAGGGAGTTGAAGATATAGCATAACCATTCATTAGAATGGAAATCCGAGGAATTTGGACCCTTTTCATGGTTTTTGCTACTAATAAGTTACCCATGCCAAGTACCCCCACCCTGAAGGAAATTCAAAACCCTGAGTACCAAGATAGAACCTCGCACATGGACTCCATATAGTTTTTCAAAACTATGCGGACCCTCCAGGAAACTGTGCGGGTCATGCATGTTTAGATGTAGAGGCTTACCGCACGGACACTGGATGATTTAAAAACCATACAGACCAGACGAATTACTTGTGTGCCTATTCATCATTGGATAGAACTATATGAATTTCTGGCACACATTTTAACTAATTGTGCACTTTAACCATGTGGGAGTCAATAGGGCACCACCTACCTTCTATCTACCCCTCCTACCCATACATTGACCCGGGATTTATACCCCTAACTAACTTGGGTCAGTGGGGGAAAACCAATTAATACTGGAGGGGGGATCATTTGAAGGGGTGTCATTATTAGGGAGAGATATATCTTGGAAGGGGGAGCTTGAAACCTATTCGAGTAAATTTTTGATGATTTATCTTATGATCGGTTGGTGTTTTCCTTTTTCGTATCAACTGTAATGAAAATATCATGTATTACCAGTTTATTTGTTTTCATTTATTCAATGTGTAGATAATTCCCTTAGTGTTTTGGGGATATGGATAGTGTAGGTTCGTTGTTAATTTATAATTTCACTATGTTTGTGTCGATTCATCTTCTTCTCATAATTTCCCCTGAAACATATTTCTTAACCAGATTGGAAACTATATATCAGACCAAGAATGAAGTTATCAGGGTACTCCAGGGAGGGAACCCCGTCTCTTAGACAACTATTGGTGGCTCAAGTCTACTACAATGCTCCCAATATTAGGCAGGGATGATGGGTTTTATGAATACCTCATTAGTAGGGTTTTAAATTAAACATTGTTGGCTCATTCACTATGGGAGTTATGAGGGTTGGGGAGTGGTTCTTGATTCAAGGGTTCATTTATTTTAAAATTTTCTTCATTTATAGGTAGAGGTTATAAAATTCAAAATTAATCTCAGGCTATGCTTACTGGTTTACTATTGTGTATCCATAAAATTATTTGTCTTGCAGTAGTCACGATAGATTCCCTTACTATTTATAATTTACTCCATGGTATTAGTCTGGTGTCCTGGTCTATTATTTATGATATTTATAGGTGAAAGGGTATCCTGAATAATCACATGGAAATTATTCATACATGTAGAAAAGGTAATGTTTTGAATGATTTCATTGCCTCCATGTCAAATTTTGGGTAGCAGATTTCATGTTTAATTGGTTTGGGATCTCTTTCTTCCGAGGGATTCAACCTGGTTATAATAAATTCCCAGGGTCTTCATTACATCAAACATCTAGGATTTTATTTTTCTCTTTCTATGTTTTTGTTACCAATGTTTTATTTGGAATGTTTATTTAGATAAAATAAAAATATTTTTGGTCCAAATATCTTCATACAATTAGCTTTATCCAACTAAAGAATTGTTCAATTTTACATTTTGAGTTAATGATAAAACCAAAGTCCAATCCTGAAATACATATGATTCTAAACACATAAAAGTATATATAATATTATTCCTTTTTCTTGAGTGAAAGGAACTCCCTTACCTCTTGAATTTATCCCACTCCATATATTTTATACCTTCCATGGGCATTGTGTCCTTAATCAGTGTCCACAACTGATCAACTTCTCCCTAAAACATTAAACATTTAATATGAGCATCTATTTATCAATCCATTGAAAGAAAAATAATATTTTATCAGTTGATATAATAAATTGTTCAATGAATATGGGTTCATAATATACACTTAATTCTGTAGGTATTTGACGCATAAAGGACTCAACATTAACTTTCTCTCTAAGAGGTTGTTTCATGCGATTCAAGTTGTTGTTTATAACTTGAATCAGTTGTTCCAATAATGTAATGAGGTTTTTAGCACATTATTCCATTATTATAGGAATTTAAATAGGTTATTCATCACATTTACCATTACACATATCATTAAAATGATTCTGCCTATGTCAAGAAATTTTATAAAATAAAGGGTAGTTAGATATGGGAATGCTCTAATTAATAAATATATATAAGGTAAACCATAAACTTATAAGAAGTAACTTATACATGATTTCAAGAACCTAACAGATGAATCACTAAGTTTCAATCTACGCTGTCGATAGTCCTTTTATAGTTAGGTTCACTAACGTAATTAGGTTTCCTAAAAAATATGTTTAAATCATTCATAATGGTTTGAAAAGAGAATGTGAATTAACAAATGAATGTTCCCCATGACCGTTAATACAGTTGTTGAGTTAGGACCATTTTTTGTTCACTGGGTCATGTTTTAGTTAATAAACAACTCTATATCTCTATTTAATGTTATTACCTTGGGGTATAACTATACTACAGCCTATGTTTATGTACCAGTATTCAAGAGGGGATGTAATTGAAAAGAAAATAACACAATCGCAACTTCACTATATATTTAGGATATTACCCTAAAATAATAATTATTTAAAAATATACATAGTTTCCCTAACTCCAATATATCTTTTAAAACTACATAGGATATCCTGGGCAAATATATAAGGAAAAGGGTGAGATAAAAAAGCCTAGTAAGGGAATAAACATGAGAATAATTCCCAAAATGAGAGTGAAGTGGCATTAAATGATATCATCATGAGGATTATCACAATAATGAACACATGGAATAATTAAATTTTGTAATAAGATCATAAAAAGGTGAAAATCATATAAAACATGATATCATAAACCTAATTATAAGGTAACTCCCAAGACCATTATCATAAAGTGGACAAAGTACCTTTGTGAATTAGGTTCACTCCCTAATCCGTTAAATAATATATCATGAGATATAAATATTTACCTAAAACATTATAGGGATATAAAATTATGATTCTACATTTAACATAAATTAAAACAATACATATGTTTTCCACTTTATAAAAATAAACAATACAAAAATCATAAACATGATCAAACCCATTAGAAGGAAGTGGTTCTCATAATTCAGATTCAAGGTATAACTAAAGGATAAATCATAATGATTCATAAAAGAATAAGTAATTAAATCATTTGGGTGTTTTGATTTAAAAATGAATCATATTTCTTGATCATTTAATTCAAATATAGATATTTCCTGAGAATGATCTAAGAGATAATATAATAATAACGTATTACTACGATGGACCTTTATGAAATAAGTAAAGAATATTTTAAAGAATGAAATAAGTTATTAATTTCTATAAAAAAAATTGAACATAATGGTATCTACATAAAATAATGGGGGATTTTATAAGATATACATAGTTGAAAAAAAATTAATTACGGTGATTATCAACATAAGACAAGAAATGGTAAAATTCCCTTAAATCATGTTATCATAATGGTGGGCACGCCTAAAGGAACTAAAATATTTTATATCCCAAATAATGATATATTTATTTAATGAGATATATATATAATGGATATTTATACAATAATATAAGAGGTACATGAGAATAATATTTTATAAAGGGGAGAAAAAGAAAGAGAACATATAATCGACAAGTCACAAAGGAGGTAAGGAAGTTCCCTAACCTTGGGTTCTAGATTCATTATGTGATTATAACTAAATTTATATATAATAAAATAAAGTTTATTAAAAACATAACTAATAATATTATTCTACTATATTTCATATTCCAAGTACCTTTAACTATCATATGTTATTTATTTATAATATAGTTTTCTTGCCTTTGTTTTTATATAGGGTTGTTCAGTCATTTTTTTTGTAATATAATTGTGTATGTTAAACATGGTAGAAATAGTTGTAAAATAGTATCATAATATCTAGTAGATTAATATTTTTATGAAAATAATATATTTTTTAACTAATACATGATGGTTTGTTAGGACAAATGAAAGTCATTTCCCATGGAATTGATATTCCACATGTAGGCAAAATTATTGTTTTTATTTCTCATTGAATTATAGGGAAAGAAGAAAACTAATATTTATAAAATTAATAATAAATTTTTTATTATATATATAATATTTATTCATCCATTAAATATTTTTTATCATTTATAAATAGATGGGATTATAAAATGAAGCTGTATCTTTGTATGGGTGGTAGTATGAGCAACACACTATTAACACTTTTGTTTTTCTTATCAGATGGAGAGGATTAAATAATAGTTATTACATTAATATTTTAACATATCAGTATAATAATGATACTGATTTCATTATATATTTATGTACGTAAGATATTTTTAATATAACGATCAATGATAAAAAGTTATTAATAAGTTAATACTTATGTTGGAGACTTGATCTTCTCTTAGAAATTTACCTAAAAGTGAAGGACTTAAGAAAAATTCTAGGGGCCAGGAACTTGTAACACCCCAAGATTTTATGAAAAATATTCTTTTAATTTCATTTATGTCTTGTGTTTTAAGCTACAACAAGATTTCCTTGCGCTATACGCAACACCGTATGAGCTTTCAATATACACAATACTATTCTTGGATCATGTTCTACACAATTTTGATAGTAGTTATTTTACGAAACATTGAGTGTATATATATATATATATTCAATGTATAAATGAAATATGGTAGGATTCTGTTATACGAAACAACGGAGGAGTCTTGCATAACACGCAACCCTGACTTGGCTTGCATTACACGCAATCTCGACCTTCCTCAATAGCGTGTGTTGTACGCAATACCAGGTTTCACTAAACAATGATATATTGTTATAATATTATTATGTACTAGCCTTTATGAATAGTATTAACTACATTTTGAATTTTATAAAATTATTATTCATCTTACACATTTTCTAGAATATGGTATGAGAACAAAATAAATTTTTCGTGTAAAATATGTATTTTTCAATAATTACAGTTTTCCCGCCTTTTGATGACGCACCCACTTTATGTTATTTTCCTTGTATGATTTTATAACATAAATTTTTCGTGTAAAATATGTTATTTTACTTGTATGATTTTTTCCTCTCACATAATTATTTTTGTGTTTTACTCAATGGAGGGATCCAGAAAGAATTCAGTTAACATTGAATCCAATGGAAAAATTGGTGACTATAAGAAACAAAATTGTGTAATGCCTAGAGAGAAAGATATTGTGATTATGCTGAATCAGTCATCATGATATATGATTAACAAGGTGAAATTTAGTGGTATGCCTAATTCATCAAATAATAGGAAGATAGACTTTTATGCATGTTCGCATGTTGAGGAGCATAAAGAAAGGAAGATTGAGATTTCTAAAGAAGGGATGAAGAACCATGAGGAATACCTCAAATGGAGGGACAGATGTTATCTGTGTGGAGAAAAGGGTCATAGAGTGACAGACTGTTATGGAGATCAATGTCTAATTTGTGGAGAACATGGGAATTACCCAACTCAATGCCCTGACCTAAAAAGTTACTTTTAAATCAAGGAAGAACTTATTCCAGGACAATCATTGAAGAGGATGGATTGAAGTGTTTATGTATTGGTATTCATGAATAATGTTTTTGAGGTACTTTTATGGTGTATTAGAATATTTTTGTATTAGTCTACTATGGTTTTCAATAATTTTATGGTACCAGTAACCATGAAAAGTGATTCAAATATTTTGGAAAGTATATGATATTCATAATAAATAGAAAATGAAATGTTTGATAGTATTCATGAGCTCATGACTAATATAAGGACAAAGTGATACTGTGGTTTGAGTATATCGAAATTTTTGGATTTTGGTATGTGGAAAGAGTTAAATTTTGACATCACTCGTGTTTTCACTAAGGTTCAATGGGTTTTCATTTTTCAAGAGAATACATGATTAAGGCATTCGAATGTTTAGAATGTGACCAACAAGACATATCTTATTATATATGGGGATCAACGATGGTATTAACATGCTTGTTATATGAACTCTCTGGTAATTGTTTTCACTATAATATGAGATTGGACAACAGTATTTTGGATAAGCCTAAAGATTGAAATGGATTATGTTGGACATAATTTAGTATTGTTTAAGGCTATAACTTTTTCGATATTATTGATGGAAAGTTATAATAATGTATTTTTAGAAAAAAGGACAACATGAAGGACGGGCGACAACCCATCGCGTCAGACAAGGCTATGGGAATCGAACCCACAAACAAAGTGTGACTGGCCTTTATCGCCTACCACTGGCCTATAGGTAGTCCCTGTTTAGTAGAAACTAGTTTTATTATATTAAGCAGTATGATATATGAATAATAAGTCCATTTTAGGAACCATATATGATTAATCTCACTATAGATGGACTTATGTATTTTTGATAACATTTATAACCTTTTGTTTGAGACAGATGGAATGACCCATCATTCTATCACATGATCTTCTAACACTTCACGAATGACAAATTCAACTTCATTTTTTTAATAGATGAAGTGGAAATTGTCCAAAGAACGACCAACGGTGAGACTGTACCAAAATCACGAAAGTATTTCTTCTAATTCCAATTTCATCAACTTTAGGGAAATGATCTTGAAAACCAAAAATGTTTTCCTAGTACCCTTATATCCAATGAATCAGATGGTACCTTAGATCATCACAAATCTATGGCTTTTTGATTGATGGCTTTTTCATAACCATGTTCTCTACCACTCTCCATCATAACTTGATGGTTAGATTTTTCTTCCATATCCATATTTTAACCTATGTTATCCTATATGGAAACCCAATGATGAATTTCTTTGGGTAATCGTTACATTTCAAACTTTAGTTTTTAAAATTATGTTTTAGTATTCCTTTTTATGATGTGGGTTTCTATAAATAGTAAACGATTTATAACCCCGACGAATTTCGAGGGCGAAATTAATTTTAAGGGGGGTAGAATATAAAACCCTGAGATTTTATGAAAAATATTCTTTTAATTTCATTGATTTCTTGTGTTGTAAGGTACAACAAGATTGCCTTGCGCTATACGCAACACCATATGAGCTTGTAGTATACACAACACTATTCTTGGATCATGTTACACACAATTTTGATAGTAGTTATTCTACGAAACATTGAGTGTATATATATATATATTCAATGTATAAATGAAATATGGTTGGATTCTGTTATACGAAACTACGGAGGAGTCTTGCACAACACGCAACCCTGACTTGGCTTGCATTACACGCAATCGCGACCTTCCTCGATAGCGTGTGTTGTATGTAATTCCATGTTTCACTAAACAATGATATATTGTTATAATGTTATTATGTACTAGCCGTTATGAATAGTATTAACTACATTTTGAATTTTATAACATTATTATTCATTTTACACATTTTCTAGAATATGTTATGAAAACAAAATAAATTTTTGTGTAAAATATGTATTTTTCAAAAATTGCAGTTTTCCCACCTTTTGATGACACACCCACTTTAAATATAGTATTTGACATGTTTATAAGTTCAATTTGACAAAATAAAATTCTTCTTTAGAATCAGGATATAAAAATTTTCTTTGGATAAATTTTTCATATTATTCTGATAACTTTTATATTTTAATGAATAGTAAAAACACGCTATATTTTAATTAAAAACAACATTTTTCATCGCAATAATTTATATGGTTAGATTATCTTTTTAATTGGTTTTAAACTGTAATTAGAATATATTTTTACCATTTAATCCAATGTTGTTCATTGGAATTAATTTCACTTTGAAATTGGATATAAACAAGTATCAATCATTTGATTGTTTTTGTTTCTTAAAAACACGCTATTTGTTTTGATAATGGGAATTAAATTTAAAATTAATTAACGCCACTTATATGTTATGAATTTGGAAAAATATACATCAATTTTGAATTCGAAATATCAAATAATTCTTAGGCTGAATTTTTGTTATTTTTCTGAAAAACTTCAATTTTCGATGAATAGTGAAACCACTTAGTGGTAGTTAAAAAACTGACTTTTTTTAATTTAAATTAAATTTTACCACTTCTGTGAATTGAATTTCAAAAATCTGAGAGACACGATTAATATCAACGACTAAAATGTGGTTCAATGAGATGAAAATAATTTTTTGGTGAATAGTAACTTTTTACTTTTATTTACCACGGTTAAAAGTAAATAGGATAATTAAGGGTAAAAATGATATTATTATTACCCTAACACATGTCTTAATTCTATTGGATAAGTGTAATTCTACCAAAAACAACCTTAGGAATAAAATATGACCATTTAGGCCCACTTGGATTAGATTAGGACATTTAATATTAATTTATTTAAAGAAGGGTTAAAATAGTTAAAATCAATGTTTAATAAGTAAATAATTTTAATATAGGGTTATGCATAAGATAAATTCGACTATTAATATTCATTATAATGCTAAAAATATTTCATACATAATGGTATTTTATTTATAATTTTTAGACATTAAATAATTTAATTTATTTATGATACAAATATGATGCAGTAATTATCTTATTAATGAAATATTGACATAATTGATGTTATAAATACCCACATAAATGTAATTTGTGACTTTTTATGAATTTCAGTAATTTTATAGGTTAATATGACATGTTAGTTTTGATTTAATTAACTTTTTTTGAACTAATAATTCTGTTATGATTTTAACAAAAATCAATTACCAAATAGTGTCAAAATTGACATAAAATTGTTTTTTAAAAAATATTATATTATTAATTGTTATTTTATTCCTAAAAATCTAAGGTTCAGAAAAATGACTTATATAAGGTTATATAAATTAATAATAAACATATTGGGGTTCTTTTGTCTTGTTATATTAAGTTTATTAACCTTATAGTGTAAGAAAACAAGAAGACACGGTAAAAGTAAAATTATTTAACTTATGGTTAAATCTAAATGATAAGTTTAAAATAGAAACCTAAACTTGTCTAAATTCTATTGGATGAGATTCTTTAGACCCATCCCCACATTATCTTCTAAATAAATCAATTTGGAGCTATTAAAAACCGAATATGACTTTATAATAAAATAATATTTTTAGTTTTTCCAAAGGTGCCCCTCTCCTCCCTTATAAAAGGTCACCTCCTCCCTCTCTTCCTCGCACCACTTTGAGCCTTCAAGCTCATCCAAACTCTGTCATATTATCCTCTACACTTCCATAGAAACATCTCAGAGGTTCTGGGCTTCTTCAAATACCGATTTTAGTGCCCTAAGAGGAGGTCTCAAAGAGGCACTTCAAAGAAGAGGTAATGTCCGTTACCGATTCTTTTAACTTTATTTCTTCTTCCACTTATTCTTCTTTAGTTTTTTCATTATAAAGTAATAAAATCAGTATAACTCATATATTGATAAGTTATTATAAGTATGAAACAACCCTATTTCACCATCTATCCATCCTACGGAAAACAAAATCACCACGTGTGCGTACGTACGGAATACCATCTCCACAATGCGATTAGATTCATTCTACATGTTAACCATACATGAATGATCATAAAGTTTATATAATGAATAATAATGAAATATATGAAATAATAATGCTACTTGATTTATGTATATATATATGTTTGTCATCTATTTAGTTTCATTCAATTCAATAAGGAAACGAAAATAGCGTTCATGCGTACGTACGGCCTACCGTCTCCATAAACGATGTATTTCATTCCTTTTATCGATCTATAATATATATATGTATATGATGAATATATATTATATATAAATAATTTTTTACATTGTGTAATTATGTAAATCAGGATATAAGTAATAATATCAAGAACGAAAATTCGAAACACATATGATAAATGAAATGATTTTACCCAAAACGCTGCTTTAACAGGGAATTTACAAAAGAATGGGTAATATAAAGTCATAAGTGAAACATATATGATATCATAACAATGAATATGATTCTGTAATAATTTGATGACATTATTTAAATCATTATACAGGAGGTTCAGATACGTACGAAGCATATCGGACCTAAGGTAAGGGATAATTTTGCAAATCTCATTTTTATCCGAGATTGCTTATTCGTAAGTATTTACTGGGGTTATTGAAATCGTCCATGTACATGTCTTATAAAAGTGTTTTCATTTATGTTTAAAGTCTTTTTACCCATTTTTACTTTTACCCCATGGTATGGAAGGAATATTTCTTTTATTTAACCTACAAGGTACTTTTTGACTTTTCTGACAAAAGTACGAGAAGAATGTTTTTTTAACGTATACGGCATGAAATGATTTTTACGGTTTTATAAAGCCTTATTTTCATGAAGCTTGCTCCAAATGATTTCATGACTATTTTCAACAAAATCTTTTTCTTTTAATATTACATGACGTTTTGTGAAAAGAAATTGATTTTGAAGAAGAAAGGATATTTTCCTCAAGAATTCATTTCAAGTGTTTTATCAAAATCATTTTACATCTAAGATGACATTATTTCATATGTGTATGTTTGAATTATCATGTCTCTATGATTTAAATTGTTTCACTTTCATTATTATGAAATTATATCCATTTCTTTTATATGGATTATGTGATGATGGGATTATGTTTATGAAACCCCTTTTATTCATTGGGTTATTTTGAATGATGTATGTTTATTTTGTGGCACAAGTAAGAATGATTTCATTATGAGATGGGTGGGACCTATATATCCCTCCAATGCATTGGGTAAAGATTTATATATCATGAGATAGACATGGATGGAACTGTAAGTTAATCTGGTTCAGTGTTACAGGACTGAAACGAGGAGTGCACTCAATTCAGAAAGGGACTTTGTCCACTAAGATGGTCATGACAGTAATGCCTTCGCTACTATGAAAATCATATCATGTTCTTAATGGTTTCCACAATTAAATGTTTTATTACCATGCTAATTTATCATGATTAATGTTTCTTCATGATCTATGCCTTACGTACTGCCATGTTTTATGTAATTTCTCAAGATTTTGATGTTTATATTTTATGCTCATGTTTTTTTTACATTCAAATGTCTAAGGATTGTTTTATGTTCTCTATGCTTACCCTTACTGAGCATTTGAGCTCACCCTTTTATGTTTTCTTTTCCCCAGGATATAAAGAAAGGTTTTAGGTAAGAAAAAAAAGGGTAAGATCTTTATGGGAGATGTTGAAGATCTTTCACCAAGATTAGAAGATTATATTCTGAGTTTCCAAAGACACTAAACTATTATAGTCCTTGTGTGTCTGTTTTTTTTTATGTATTAATTATTCCGCAAAAGTAATGTAATGTCCATGTACGTCAAGCTTCGGGTCTCTACAGAACTTATGGTTGAGAAAATTAATTCTTGGATAGTTATTTTTGTAAGATTTGAAAGATAAATTGTATTTTTAATTGTAACCATGAATGGGTGGAAGTGATCCCCTTTTATAAGTGAATAAATGGGAAATTCTTATAATTTCATTTAAACTTCCAAGATATCTATACACTATTCCTTGGTCAATGAATACAAAATTTCATTATAATGGATTTTCATGTGATCATGGTTTTTGAATACCTAATAAAATAATTTATACACCTCTTTGAAGCATGTTTCAAGCCTTTTACCATAGGTTTTAATATTTTTAGAATTTGATTTTTACCCTGGTAACTAGTTTTTTCACTAAGTAATTTATATTTGATTTTTAAAATAAAATGTATCCCCTATTACAAAATTTCAATATTTTTAACCCAAAATTAATCTCCATTTAATTCAATTCAATTAATAAATGTGAAAAAATAATCTCTTAAATTAAAATATATAATATATAAATATATATTTTGGTTAAAAATAAATTTTAATAATTATGTGTTATATAATCATATTTAACATTCATTACCAATTAAATGAATTTTAATATAGTTATATTTAGGTTTAAAGATAATTTTTGAGTAATAATTTAATTTTTGTTGGTTTTACGGATTAAATAAAAATTACAATATACTAATAAAAATATTCTTTAAAAAAATAGTTTACCATTATCAAGGTAATTAATTCTTAATCATACTAGTATTATATTTATTCCTAAAAAAATAATTAAAAATGTTAAATAATATTTAAATATTGAAATAAAATTGGAAATACATTTTTTTTATTTAATTTTGAAAAGTGATAATTTTTTATTTTTTATTTTACGAGTGAAAAATATTTTTTTAGAGAGAAATATTACTTGAGTTTTAAAAATGTTATATATGTGTTTATAAATTCAACATAGTATTTTTAAATGCATTATATTACTTATGAAATATTTTTGTTTTATTAAAAGTTTTTATTAAACATTTAATTCATTATTATATTATAAAAGTTAATGTTTCTAACAAAATTGGATTTTTTCGTATTCATATTAAAATAAATTGTCCTAGAAAAAAACCAAAACAATAATCTTATTTTTGTATTGATATTCTAAATATAAAAATGAACTTCATTTGGTTAAATTAAAATTATAAATTTAAAAAACATTAATTTTAAATTTAGTTTCTACTTTCGATTCTTACTTGTTTAGGGGTGATAGCAGTCGTCTTGAATTATTGAATTTTCTAAAAATTATGGTTTTTAGTTTAGTTCATTGTTAAATGTAACAAAATACACTCAACATAATACTTTTTAAGGGTAAATAATCATTAATATCTTACAGCATTATAGAATCATGGCTGAAGAAGTGGATTTTGGATATTGGAGAGTTTAAACACAAGCGCACTAGACTATGAGATTTGAACAATCATGGAAAAAATTAAGGGTACTAGACAAATATTTAAATATTTTTGAACCATTCTATCATGGTTTATCTGGTTATGGCCTGCTACATTCATCATTCAAGACCCAATTTATTTTACAATTGAAATTCTAGAGTTTTTTCACTGTGGTTGATGCCTTTAAATCATATTATAAGATAAACCTCATTTAACCATTATATCTTAATTGAGGGATGCTGTATTTTCATGACCAGACTAGCCTAATCCATGAACATAGTAATATAAACCCATGGTTCTCCTATAATATCCTGTATTCTTTCCCATCAAACCACATATTATTATCCATTGGGGTAACCTATCGTACTAATAAATATCCCCATAGGTCCACACATGTTCTTTTAGTGTTCTTTTTCCTCACTCAAACATGCCATATGAAACTTTCTAGAAGGTTACCCGTATTGACACAACTCTAGGACAATCACACTTAACAATGCTGTTCTAATTAGTTAGGCTCCTAAAAATAAATGTGCACCACGTTTTCATGTATAGTATAATTTAGCCTTTTGAGTCACACTTTTTCATGGGTTTTACACTCACCATCCCATTGAAGCATGAATTCCTTATTGTGGACCGAAAACCTCCAACCCAAGAAGCGATTATGCTCTTAGAGTTGTGTATTTACTCTAATACCATCTATCATGAACCGATCTCCCTAGGCTATGAACCTAATCGTCTGACCCCATGGGTTTCTTATAATACCTTGTTTGACATTCCATCACACCATAGTCTATTACCCACTTGGGTCACTTATCATACTAATGATTGTCCCCATAATCCAGTACACATTATTTTAGTGTTCTTTTTCCTCACTTACACACACTCGGGGAAGCATCCCAGGAGGTTACCTATCTGGACACTACTCTAAAGAAAAATCACTAATTTTTTGAGTTATAATAATTTAGGATCATGAAAATAAAGTTGAAACATATTGACATGGGTGTAAACATTTAATATTTTAAATATTAATTTCCCAGTGGTGTTATAAATATAATTATTCAATGTATTTGTTGATAGTTATTCCAAATATAGTGTTCCCTAATTCTAATCCTTATGTCATTACAATGTGCACATGTATACTATGAAATAAATAATTCAATATATAACATGGGGTTCTTTTATAGTTTTAATCATTAAAATATAGATCCACTATTTTTCCATTATGATCCTAAATTTCCCAAAATAAATTATTTCATGAATATTGATGATATAGGAATTAGTTTCAATCTCATTGAGATTTTTTCACAATGGACTAGGGCTAAAATGATTTTATTTCTTATAGGTGATTATTGTGATATGGAATTATTAAATTTTAAATATTAATATACTATTCTAGAAAATATAATTTATTGGTTTTTAATAGATATGGATCTATGGCATGAAATTTTTATTGACACATGGGTTGTTCCGTTCTAAAAAAATATTTTTAATTTTGAAACTGAAGTCATTTTAATGTGGATCTATCAAGTTTTAGTGTAGAGAATTCACATGAAAAATAATATTATTCCTCCAAGCATTGATCATTTGCTAGATTCATTGATGTAACATGTTATACCCAAACCATCTAGAAGAAATAATTTTTCTAATTCCCAAACTAACCATTCTTCACAACAAGACATAATGCTCTACCCCATGGTGTACTATATGTATACTCTAGAGTTTTAACTCTATGAAACAAAAGAAATATTAAGTTATACATGGAATAATTCCTTTACAAATTTTCTAATTTTTCATTAGAAAAATTATTCCATATAACTTCACAATATTATTTGTAAATTGTAATAGGGAGTCAAGGGTCTAGTGGTAAAATTTCTAGGCAAAACTTATGGGTACATAAAAATTAATCTTTAACTCTAACAACATCTAATCTATATCAATAGAAAAAATACATAGTGAAAAGAAATATGACCTCAGTTTCCTCTTGATTTATTTTTTATTTAATGGATAATTATTATCATAAATGGTGTTCCACCTTTAATGTTGAGTTATATGATAAACCCCACATTAGAGCTTTCAATATAAATCTTGAGATGATGTCAGATCACATTGAATGTTTTCTCAACATAATTATAAATCTCCAAAATTTTATATAGAAAATATTTAAAAATCATGAAATGGCCTAACCATATTGATCTCATACTACCTAGAATCAAGATCCAATATGAGTTCTATGAAATTAAATTTTCTCTAAGTTTTAACTTTATCCTATTAATGTGTTGATCATTCCATATTCTCTTATTCCTTTTGTAGATTAATATATTATTAGAATTAAAACTCTATATCTCTTTAAGATAATATAAATGTAACATTATATTCCTCTTATCTTCTCCCTCCTTCCAATTGAAATCAATAATTTCTTAATTTAATTTCTCAGAATTCTCTATTGAATTGTTTCATAGTTTCTGATACACCAAAAAATAGAGTAATTACTAATGATGTTTTTTTGGTTGTTTGGTATGCCTAAAAAGTACTAACAAGTTTCCTAAACCAATACTCTCTTCTATATTTTACATTATTATATAGGTTTTATTTAAGTTCTCTATTTTACTACAATATCATTCCACTAGTTTGTAGGTGATATGGGGTACTCATTTTATTGAAAGCCACATACTTATCCATCCCACTTCTTGAAGGATGATTATCAAAATGTGTTATATGATCGCTTATCACAAACTTTGGATATCCACATATGGAAAATATAGTTTTCTTAAATTTTTCTATGATAAAATATGTTGTTTTTGAAGACATGAATTTAAATTCAACCCATTTAGAATCATATTTAACCCAAAAAATAGTTATGTATGGATAAATGAATTAGTTATGGTGTTATACCCCATGTTTTTACTATAATTTTTTCATTAAATAAAAACTCTGTTGAATATATTATTTTATAGGAAATAACAAACTAAAACAAACCATGATACATGTTATTGAGAAAGAATATGACAATAGTAATACATTATGAGAATTAAATATAAAAAATGTTAATAAAATTATTATATGAATAAAACCACATATAAATATTAATACCACTAACATAAAATATATATCCCTATGGTTTCCCAAGAATATCATCAATCAAATTGAAACCATGAAAATAAGTTGGAGAATTCAAATTAGTATATATATTTCAGGATAGAAGTAATGAATATAATTAATGATTTTATTAATATATGTATGGCTACATATTGAAGGGAATTTTTCTAGTAAATATATCGTCATAGTAAATATGGATGTGGGATATATTATTTTTGAACAGATTTTTTTTTATCTTGATTTATTGGGTATGTATGTATCTAAAACATATATTGATGTTATATGGTTTTATAAAAAAATAAAAATAAAATAAATTTGAAATGAAAATAAAATATTATATTTAATTAATATAATTTATCATAAAAATATATTTTTTATTCCATACATATTGTAATAATTTTTATTAATAAAAATTTGAGTTAATATATTTATAAAATTGAAATATTTATTTTAATACTGGTGTATTTATAAAATTTAATATCTAAAATTTGAATACGTGATTTTAATAGTATGATGATTAAATTATTTAATGTTAAAATTATATTTTTTCATAGAATTATATTTTTATATATTATGTATTTATACCATAATAAAATATATTTATCTATTTTTTATGATGAATCTAAAGTAATTCTTGAATTAATAAACATGTATATTAATGATCATTAGACAAGTTATTGAAATAAAATCATTTTAAGAATCGTTAATATTAAAAACACATTGTCTAATAGAAAATTTCTTATATATATTATATGTTTACATTTTGAAGAAAAATTTAATATATTTATAAATTTAATTAGATTAATTGCAGTTGAAATTTGTAATAAAAAATTCCAAATTTAGTAATGAGTGAAATTTCATTTTTAGGGAGAATAATAAGTACTAAAGAAAAAAATTGTGTTTCCACAATAAATGTAAAATTAGGTAAAAAGGTGTTAAACATAATGTTAATGGTATAAAATATCATAAAACTTATACCGTGGAAAAAGGTGTGTTGAATATTAAGATAATAAACATGAGTCAAAGAGCACAATAATAGGCATATAGATAAATGTAATGTCATATAAACAAAGAAACATGTAATAAAAATCATCCTAGGGAATTTATATAATTATGAGAAAATGAAATGTATACACTTCATATTGTGAATAAAAAAAATCACATGCTTCAGGTTTTGAACAAAAAAATGCCCACACGTCATGTTTTGAAGAAGAAAATTCCCATTATTCATGTTATAAGAAACAAAATCCCCACTCTTCATATTTTGAATTAAAAAAATTAAAATTATTCATGTTTTGAACGAAAAATTCCCAATATTCATGTTGGACATAAAAAAAATCCCACACTTCATGTTGTAAACAAAAAAAAATTTCACATGGAATGTTATGAAAAAAAACGATTGTTAACATCCTTTTCTCATGAAATATATATCCTTACCCAATTCATTGTAGGGTAATATAATACCCCACCCATTATCATCCATACAAATATCTTACATTTAAAAAATAAATCATAAATATATCTTAATAAACCCATGTAAAGAAAATGGGTTTCCTAAATATTTCAAAAATATCACATAACATTGACTTAAGAAAACTTAGAATATGAAAACTCTTATTTTTCCAAGTAAATATTATAATAATATTTTATAAAGGGTTCTCAAAACAAAACATTATAAATGATAATCCTTATAGGGTAAATATAATGAAATATTTAAATGTTCTCACAAAACCCTTTAAAAATTTTGAGTAAAAATAAAATTCAAAATAATAAAAGGAATGATAATACTTTTTAAAACCTTAATTCAAAATAAAATATCTTTTAAAATATATAAGTTTCAAAAAATAGATGAAAATAATTCAATAAAACATTTACTTTTAAAAGAATCTCTATTAATGTAGACTTGAAAGAGTCCTAATTTTTTTAAACCAAACGAAGTTAAAATAAATTGGAACCCTTTACATTTAAAATAATATTTAGTAATTTAGACTTTAAAAAGGAAAAATGTTTTTAAAAAAGTGAAGAGAAAATATTTGTAAGACTTTATCTTTTAAAAATAATATTTAATAATAGAAATGTGGAAATGGAATAATGTTTTATAAAAGTTAAGTGAAAATATTTTGAAATATTTTACTCTTAAAAATAATATTTAAAAATTTAATATTTAAAAAATATATAAGTTTTATCAAAATAAAATTTATTCTGGATGATAAAACTTTTTATTGTGAAAATATGAATATAAAAGTTTTTTTAAAGTTTACAAATTACCTTATTAAAAACCCACAATCATTAAAAATACAGTAAAACCATTATTTTAAAATTATTTTATGTGAAGAAATGATCATTGTAGATAAAAAAAGTTTCTAATATGGAGAAGAGAACATTATTGTTGAGTAAACACATGGATAGGGAAGAAAAATCCGTTAAAATAAATGAAAATTATTCAGAACAAAAGTTGATTTAAATTAAAGAATAGAATTAGAAAGGTAAAATAATTTGGTGTGAAACATGATTTATGTATTAAGGTAGCTGTAAATAAATAATAAAATTCTCATAAGTTAAAATATATCAATATTAAAAGATTATATCTTAGGAAAAGTTATTTTGACACAAGGAAAATATTTGAATAAAAAAACTCTTTAAAATGTATTTAACTTTTGAATAAAACCCTAATGAAAGATATAATAGTAAATTAATTATTTGATATTATGATGTATAATTTTATCACGATAAAAAATTATAATATGTATGTATTTACACCATTGAAAGGGTAACATGGTGTATAGCTTAAACATGTCTCAAGGGACTCAAATTTGAGACAAAAAATCCTTATATTGTTTCATTGCTTAGTTGATCAAACTCTAAGATACTGTATAAAAAATAATATAGTATAATATTTAATAACCTTACTCATAAATATTTCCCTTTCATAATCCTTATTTTAATTATTTTATTATGATTACATTAATTAGTTATAGCGTATTACGACTATCGAGTGTTTTTAACTTAAACTATTTTTCATACGTTTTATAATGTTAATGTGGTTACCCATTATTTGAAAAAAAAATTACTCATTAATATTTCATTTAACATACTGTAATATATTTATTTTATTGATTTATAAATCTATTTTATCATTCCATAAGTGTTTTTTACATTGCATGAAAATGGAATTGGTGATGGATTATTTCGATGATTTCAGGGAATAAAAAATGAATCATTGTTAATAAGATGAATACTTAATATTATACTTCAAAAATATATAAAAATAAATATCTTATTATTATATTATTATAATATTATTTTTCATTTTCTCATAGTCATCCATAATTAGATATTATATCATTGTCCACGTATGTGCTTAAACTGACTCAAACATAAACACACTTTAACTTGTTTGGTGAGTATGATTAAGGAGGAATTTATTTTAAAATGATAACATTATAACAGATTAATAATGATATTTTTGTATTATATAAAATTAAATTTTATGTTTTTTGGATAAATAATGAAAAAATAGATGAAAATTGAATAAATTATTCTTCATAGAAGCAGTAGTTCGCGTACACACATGCTTTACGTTACGTTAATTTTATAAGTGTATATATATGACTAAATATGGTTTTTTCAATTAATATAAAACAAATATGAGTATATTAATGACAATTAATTATTCATGTTGTTATGTTTAAAATATATTTTTTATATTAAGATTAAGAATATAAATTTAGGAGGGAAATAATACCTACGCTGGAGACTTGATTTTTCCTTGGAAGTTTCCTTTAGATTAAAGTGCTTGGTTTAATTATGAGTGACTAGGGTACTATTTTTGTTATAATTTATTCTAGTAATAATAAATTTTAATATCTTCAAGGATTGATTTTACGGATAGGTGTGTGTTTGAAGGGGTGTAAGTGATATCCTTTTATAAGAGAGGAAAATGGAACTCTTGGAAACACCCTTAATATTTTAATAATTTCATGACACTATTCAAAGTACAGTGGATAAACTGTTTATAAATCATATAGTGTTGTTATTTTTAATTATATAAATTCTCAAACATGGGTTTTATCAAAAAAAATTAACATGTTATTGGATTTTTACAATTAGGTTTTTATATTTTAGACTTTATTTTAATACTTGGTAACTAGTTTTTAACTAAGTGATTTTATGTTTTATTAAACATTTAAAATATCCCATATAACAAAATTTTGGTTTTATAGAACTTGATTTAACATATATTTAGTAAAATTAAATATATAAATATTATAATATTAACATTAAGATTAAAATATTGTGAAAAAAATAGTTGAAAAATGGAATTTTTACCATTATAGATTCTTAATCTAATTCATTATTGAATACAAACTAAATAAGTTTTAATATATTTATTTATTATTTTAGATACCATATTATTTTCATTATTTAAATTATATTAGTTTAATTGATTCAATTAAAATTTATTAAGATTAATAAACAAACTTAAATTAATTATTTTACCATTATCATGGTGACTAGCATTAATTATAGTAATCCAAATTTTAAGACGAAATATTTAATTTAGAATATTATATCATATAAAAATTATCATATCAAATATAAGAATAATTTTATAAATTTATCATTCTATTTTCATGGAAATTAATCTTAACGTTAGATCCTACATCACATAAAACCCATTTTTTAAAAAATTTATGTTTAAGAAAAGAAGATTTACTATTAGGACAGAATTATAAATTACATTTAATAAAATTTAGTTAAATTATTTATTATCATTAATATATTACTTCTTTAATAATAAAATAAATCAAATAAATCATTTTTTTGTGTTATAATTAATTAAACAAAATAGTTAAAAAACAGTTTTCATTAAAACAGTTTATAAATTTTCAAAATATTGAGAATGGATTTACAAATTCAAAATATTATTTTAAAATTCATTATTATAATTTATAATATAAAATTTTATATTAAATGTTTTGATAAAATTCTAATTCATATAAAAGGGGTGATATTAGAAAAATTAATATTTTCCCTATTCAACTAAAACTTAATTAGGTTAGAAACATTTCCAAAAATATATCCTAAGATAAATTTAATTTAAGGAATTCAAAAATAAACTTTATGTTAAAAAATTTAATCTCTAAAATTTAAAAATTTATATTTTTAAAATAAATTATATAATATAAAGATAATGTATTTTGTTGAAAATAAAATTTTTAATATTAACACATGTTAATTATTTTTTTTAAAAAAAGTAATAACTATTAATGGTTTACCATCTCACTTTTTATGATATGTTTACTAATAATGTTATATTAATATGTTTTGATTTTTGTACATTGAGTGTTTTGTATGACATATGTTATAGAACATAGTATTTATTTTAATGGATCCAAAATCCCAGGTCATTACATTTTCCCCCATAAATAAACTATGTCCTCTAAATTTTAATTATGATTTACTAAAGGAAGTAGCTAAGAGGTCCATTATAAAGTCAACATAGATATTATACTACTAAATCCACCTTATCACCCTTGGTAGTACTAAGAAACTACATAACCTAAATATTATTCTTAATAGTTCATAGGGATATACCTTCCACAGCTTCATTTCTTTGATCATTATTCAACCAAAAAATAAATCCAAGAAGTTTATTATAATATACTAAAGAATTTGGGAATATGAATATTAAATATCAATCCGTGTATGTATTCTATAATGAAACCTTCATTTCAAACTACAATACTTTCATTTGAACTACGACATGCTTAGTTTGACCCTATAACTCTCTTTGCTTAACGAAGGTTACTTTAAGTTGTGTTCTCTCATAATTGTTACCCTATCTCCTCATTATAACTATGAAATAGATCCTTTATAATGGATTGTAAATATTATATGATAAATCAAATAATATCCCTTAAGAGTTTCAAGCCCTTTGTTTAGTATTAGGCCCACTCATCATGCATTAGTGTGATGATTGATTAAATTCTCAAGAAACCATTTTTCAAAGTGATTTCCCCTATCTATATCAATATCATAGATGCATCAACTTTTAGTATCAATATATGGATTTATTGCTAGGGAAAACCATATACATAATCAGCCTACACTTAGAATCATCTCTAAGGTTTTCACTATGGTTCTGTAACCCTAACACTAAATTTGACTTAACTAATCTCCAAAACAAACTAAATCATGATCTAATACCAACTATAGAGACCCAATCCAAACATGGATTAAATAGGACAATAATATCATGATTTAAATAATTTATCCCAAAAATAGTTTAACAACCCAAAGAATAAAATTTTTAATCTCTTGGAGACTATATATATAAGCATCTTAATTTATAATCATTACTCGATAATTTTTCTCCTCTATACCATCTTTTAGATATATCATATGATATAATCATCTTCATAACATAGGGAATAAAATCATAAAAAATAGTTGATATGGAATGTTTAGTAAGGGAAATTATTTCATTTCATCAAGTGTTAGATCATAATCATATGAGAAAACATGTTTTTGGAAGAAATTCCCTACTAAAAAGAATATAAAATAGTAATAATTTTTCAAATCCATGATTTATGGACATGTAATCTCAAATGAACAAACTTTTGGCATAGAAAAATTTTGTCGAATCCTAAGATAATAAACATTATTCAAGGAGAATAATTATAGGAATATAGAAATATATAATTTAATATAAACAAATAATCATGGAAGAAAGATAATCATATAGAAATTATATAATTGTGAAAAAAAATCCACACTTAATTTTGTGTATAAAACAATGATCATGCTTCATTTTGTGAACAAAAAAAATTCCCACAATTCATTTTATGAACAAAAAAATGCCCACACTTCATGTCATGAATAAAAATAATGACCACACTTCATATTGTGAAAAAATTCTCACACGCCATATTTTAAATAAAAAAAGATCCTACACATTATGTTATGAACAAAGAAAATGTTTATCCTTCATGTTGTGAACAGAAATATGTTCATGCTTCATGTTGTGAAAAAACATTCTCACACATAACATCCATCTCTCATTAGATATAAACCCATAAAAAATTAATTGGAGGGTGATATAGGTCCCTACTCATCATCATTATAAAAATATGTTCTAATTAAAACAAATATCATAAATATATCTAAATAAACCTAGGGAAATAGAATAGTCTACTTAACCCTTTACAAAACACTACATAACATGAAATTAGGAAATCATAGAATAGAAAAACATGCATTTTAAAAAATAAATCATATCACAATAAAATATAGAGTGTGTTCAAAACATCACTTCCTGGAATCTAAACCTTGGAGGGTAAATATATATGAAAATAAGAATGTTCTAAAATATCATTTAAAACATTAAATTAAAAATTAATTTCAAAAAAAAATTTTGAAGGGAAAGATAATACCATTTAAAACATTATTTCCAAAAAATATATCCATGAAAATATATAAGGTTTCAAAATAGAGAAGGGGAAGAGCATTGAAAATGCTTACTTTTAAAATAATATTGAGTAATAGAGATATTAAAAATACATATTGTTTTAAAAAAATAGAGAGAAAATACAATGAAAATATTTAATTCTATAATAATATTTAATAATGGGTATTTGAAAAATATGTAATTTTTTTATAAAAATTGAAGATAAAATAAATTGAAAACATTTACTTTCAAAAAGAATATTTAATAATGTCAAATTTAAAAATTCGTAATGTTTTCTAAAAGGTAAGTGAAAATACATTGAAACCCATTTAATTTAAAAAGTAAATTTAATAATGGAATATTTAATGACAAAAATGTTATCAAAATAAAATATGGAGTGGATTATAAAACTCTTTTATTTTAAAAATATGTAAATACCTTTTCAGCATTTTAAAATAATAGTGTTGAAAACCCGAATTATTAAAAATATGGTGAAATTTTTATTTTAAAATTAATAAATGGGAATAAGAGGATCATTATACATAAAATATTTATTTTACAATAAGAAAAGGATAACATTGGTGGGGAGTAAAACTATGGATAGGGAAGGAAAATCTATTAAAACAAATGATAATTGTAACACCCCAAGATTTCATAGTGTGTTATTTCTTCAAAATAATTCAATAACATGCACTACATGCAACACCGAGTTCAAGAGCACCATGACTCACCAAACAAGCCGTTCAAAAAAGGTTATGAATATTATTAACTAAATTTTAAACTTTATATAATCCTTATAATTTTAGAATCCATATTATGAGTTTCATAGATATAATGCAAGAACAAATTCATTTTCAGTATTGCACTTTTATCAACTATAATAGTAAACCCTTTTTAAATACTATATTTTCAACTTTTTGACTAAATGGGGACATCAAAAATTTAAAATGAAACATCCCAAGCTTCTACGGTACGCTTCTCTTTGAATAATGTGATAGCGTATGTCGTATGCAACACCGAGTTCTAACAACCAATTTAACTAGCCGTTATGAATAGTAATAACTACTTTTTGAAATTATATATATTTTATATTTCAAAATGGACTTCATTTTTGGATTCAGAATATCAAAATTAGTCTAGGGTGAAATTTTGGTACTTTTTGGATAACTTTCATATTTTGATGAATAGTGAAAATTACTAAATTTTAATTAAAAACAACTTTTTTAATCAAAATAATTAATAGTGATAAATTATGAATTTGAGTGGTTTTAAAGTATATTTAGAATATATTTTTACCATTTAATATAATGTTGGTCATTGGACATAATTTTACAATTAAACCAAACATAAACAAGTGTCAATCTTTTGATATTTATTATCTCTTAAAAACACGCTTTTTGTTTTGACAGCGGGAATTAATTTTAAATTAATTTCTGCCACTTCTGTGTTTTGAATTTAGAAAAATGGATTCCATATTTGGAATCAGGATGTTCAAATTGTGTAAATAGGTAACTTTTATTTTTAGACATTTTGAATAATTACTGCGGTAAATATTTTATTTACCATGGTTAAAGGGTAAATCCGGTAAATAAGGGTTAAAAAATAATATTATAATAATACAAAATTACCCTAAAACGTGTCCTAACCTTATTGGTGGACACATACCCGACCATGGGCATCCTTGGGTCAATTTGGGGACCCCTTGGGGCCACTTGTATGTGGTAGGGACACATTATATTAATAAAGTTAAAATAAAAATAAAAATGGCATAAGCTTACATCTTTTAGAAGAACAATTTTTACATAGGGTTATACATGTTGGATTTTCGATTATAAATATTCATTAGAAAGCTAAAAAGAGTTCCTACATAATTATGTTTTATGTATAATTTTTAGACATTAAATAATTTATTTTATTTATGACACAATGATGATGCAGTAATTACTAAAATAGTAAAAAATTAACATAATTGATATTATAAATACCCAAATAAATATAATATGAAACTTTTAATGAATTACACTAATTTTCTAGGATAATAGGATATATTAGGATTGATTTAATTGACTTTGTTTGAAGTAATCAATCTGTTATGACTTTCACAAAAATCAACTATTGAATAGTGTCAAAATTGACATAAAAGAGTTCTTAAAACAAATATTATATTATTAATTGATATTAAATTCCTAAAAATCTATGGTTCGGCCAAGAGACTTATATTATGATAGGTTAATCATTAATGGACCACTTGGGGGTCGCTTGGATGTATATAGTAAGTTTATTAACCATATTATATAAAAATACAAAGAGACATTGTAAAAGTGAAACTAATTAACTTAGAGTTAATACTTAAAGATAAGGTTAATATAAGTACCCAAACCTGTCTAAATTCTATGGGATGAGTTGTTTTCGACCTATCCCCACCTCATCCTTTGAATAGTCAACTTTGGAGCCTTTGTAAACCGAATATGAATTTATAATAAATTAATATTTCTAGCTTTTCCAAAAGTTCCCCTCACCCCTCTTATAAAAGGGCACTCCTCCTTCTCTTTTCCTCACACCTCTCAAGCCACTTGGCTCGTCCAAACTCTGCCCAACTAAGCTCCCCAAATCCCTCTCCTCCTCTTTGAATCTTCCCCTTAGGCAGAAATCATTTCAAGAAGTCCTTTGGTTCCAACCAAAGTGAGTTACCTAGATTAAAGGTAACGATTTCTCTTAAATTATTTTCATTTATTTTGCTTCTCCAACCCCCAAACTCTTTCCTTTCTTTTATAACAACACCAGTATCCACAATATACTAGGATGTTGTTATAATAAGGATTCAAACTACACATACACACAACTCCATCTAATGGATGATGAACATAATGTTTCTGTGGATGGCAAACTAACGCCTCACGAAACGATGATTGTTCAAATACATCTTACCGCCTCTCATGGTGGCCATTATGATGGCACTGTAATTAAATATGATATTAATGATATATATTTTATATATAAGCTTCTGTAATTACATTTTATTTCATACCATTATTCATTTCGTGTTGTATATACATACGATAATTTCATTTGAGGAAGTGCGGACTACCGCCCCCTTAAAATGATATGACTCGTTCATACCACACATGGAACGTATAAAGGATGGTGTTAATGAACTTAAGTAACATATATAAAATATTATATTATACTGGAATAGTAATATACCTATGTATCATTTGTATTCGATTCTTTTAAAATAAAAAATTAAATGGAAGTAGCGTTCGTGCGTACGTACGGACTACCGTCTCCACGAACGCGATGAGATTCATTCTCCATCGTATCCATTCAAGTATAATTATCATTTAATGATTTAAAAATGATGTTTAAGGACTTGATATCATTCTGTATATGAATAAGATACAACAAACATGACTTATGTAACAAAACATATAAAGAAAATGAGTAAGTTAACACCCGAAACGGCGATAATACTAAGATATTATTATCAAATCAATATTAAAAGATCATATATGATATCATATTAATGTATATGATTCTTGTATAATTTAGTAACAATTATTTCACTATTATACAGGAGGTTAACCTACCCCAACCAAGGAAAAGTACAAGGTAAGGGTTTTCTTATCTCACTTTTAATTCCGTGAGAATTCCATTGATCACCACTTAATTATTGCATGTGGTGTATGTGTACTGCCCATGATTGTATTCATTGTGTTATATACTTTTATTTATGGGTATTTACATCATCATGGTATGATAATTCTTTCATGGGTGTATGTTTCGTATGTTACCTAATCGATAAGGGAATTTGAGATTTCAATTCCCACTCATTTGGCTTTACGCATATTTCATTGATTATATTACTCCATGATTATGTGTGGAATCACTATTCATTTGATTATGTCATAATTTCCACTCCCCTTCCTGTGGATATAAGTTTGATACACATAATCACTCATTGGTAATTCTCAAGCCATTGATATGAATTTGATAAGAGTAATTTTAACTCATTCACCATTTGTTGAGTTAAACATCCAATTCGTTGGTGTTGTTTTTACAAGAATATGTGTGAATATCCTTTGATTGTTTTACACTGAATATCCAATCATATTTAGTGTATTTATATTTGTCACACATAATTATGTCGTTGATTTATCCTTAACCTAAGGATATAACCTTTTGGAGAAATTTCATCTCAATTTACATTCCATTGAGACTTCTTTGATGATATACACCAAATCACTTTTATGTGGTGTATATAATGTACTTTGACATAGTATATCATGAATTCCTTTATTCTCATGATATTACAATGTTTTGATTACCTCAATTATTTGTATTCAAGTGTCTCTCTTTTGGTTAGAAACTCTAACCAAAATACCATTTTAAAATGTTTTAAAGAATTATTCTTCTAAATCATGCTCATTAATGTCCATATTTTAAAAATGGTTTTAAGGATTTATTTATATGGACATTAAAGTTTTAAAATTAAAACTCCTTTTAAAAGTTTCAAAGTGGTATGGGACACTTTGATTCAAAAATATACTTTTAAACGGCTTCTTGACAAATAGTGTGACTTTTAAATGTTTTCAAGAAAAGGGGGATATTTCTCTCAAATAGTTTTGATGATTATTTTCATCTATGTCAACATCCTTCATTATTATTGATTGAGGTTAATGTGATACAATACAATCTTCCATATTGTATCGAATGAATTATGTTTGACTGTGGATGTGCTATTTTTATACCATTAATGGTTTGTGGTGAAAGTATTGGCATTTCGTATGCTAGTTTAATACGAATGTTTACGTTATGTTTAAACCTTTTCATATGGGAATGCATTGGACTTAATAAGTGACGGGTGGAGCCCGCTATAGCTCCTCGATGCATCGGTAGATCTCATGAGACAAACTAGTGTCTTGGCACAAGGCCTTGGCAAAATCTTATTTGTAGTCTTGGCACGAGGCCTTGGCTATGTGGTTATGATAGTCTGGCATTATGCATTCCATCATTATGAAAGTGGTTATTGATATTGCATGTGATCATTCGACTAGTAGAATATCCATGTGAGTAAGTAAATGGCATTATTTAATTTTACTTTTGCCATACTATGTTGAAGTTCAATTTTAAAAGGCTTTTGTTTTAGTTATAAATTGCCTTAAGTGTTTATGCTTATTTATGAAAGCTTCTGCTATAATGTTATCCTTACTGAGCATCCGAGCTCACCCCTTTCAATGTTTTATTTTTCCCAGGATTATGAAGAAGTAATTTATGAATGACCTGCAGGGATAGTATGAGGGGATATGAAGACAAGATGTTTTTTTTTGATGTAATGTAAAAATTTATGGATGTATCTAGTTATTCCAAGGCTACTAAACTAATCGGTCTTTCGAGGCTTGATCTTTCTCATGATCATGCCAATGTTATGTAATTAATGCACCGACTCTGGGTAGCTGGGGTCGGGGCGTTACAGTTGGTATCAGAGGAAGTTTAGTACAAACCTTGGTAGCTAGATTTAGATAAACTCTGATTAGAGCACGTAGACCTAAGATGAACTTTGAGGATTAGTATAAAAGAACTTCCTAGAATTTTGGTATTGTAGAGATTTTGTGAGTTTTCCGAGCAATACATCCCTGTCTGGATACGAGCAGGTAGAGGCGGCTCTGGCACAGATGTACCTAGGGGTAAAACCCGAAAACACCGCTTTGAGCTAGACTCGAACGAGAACTGGTGCACGACAACGGGCCTTGCTGCACTCTTGGTTACGACACTCCCGGGGGATATGCTTAGGATAATTTACATTTTCTTTACAAACCAATTTAAGTAATATATATATAATATGAGAGTAAATGACCTTGGTTAATCCTAATATGTTTCAAATTGAGAATATGGTGACATTTTAATCTCTAAATGATTTTACGACTATTATTACTCACACAATGCTTTATGGTTTTAGTCAATGGCTGGATTCCAAGGAAGTCATAGTGACTTTGAGAATGATGTACAAGATGGGAACGGTGGTGGCAATGAGCAACAAAATGGAATGTTGATAGGCGTAAAAGATATCGTCTTTATGCCAAATCAGTTTTCGAAAAATATGATCAACAACATATATATTAACCAACTCCCAGACTCAACAAGGAAGAGAAAGGTGATAAATGATAAGAGCTCCAGCAATGGAGACCATGGAGAAAAGAACCCTCAATTTTCATCATGCAGGAAATGTGGAAAGAGACACCCAGGAAAGTGTCTCAATGGGACAACGAAATGTTTTACATGCGGGAAGGAAGGACATAAAGTAAAGAATTGCCGAAGAAAAATGAAGAGTACTATGGAAGAAGATAAAAATGGTCCCAAGAGTCCATTTACAGTCATTTGCCGTAAATGTAGGGGACTTGGCCATTACCCGAGTGAATGTCCTATTCTATAGGATATTTTCTTGGTCAAATAAGAAGTTATGTGGGAATAAATGGTTGGAGAAATGTTTAAAAAGTATTATCACTCCTTGTTGATGGGTTTACTATGGAATAATTTTCTCTTGTATTTTTAACCCCGCAGTTTGCCATGTGAGAATGATATTTGAGGAAGAATTGTCTCTTCTCTTGTGGATATGGGTATAAATAACCATTTGGATTTATATGATCATTGGGGTTTGAGAAAATTATAAGTTATTCTAATTTGGGATGAAGATTCAAGGTATGATATAACATTTGTGGTTAAATTTATGATATAGTATTTTGAGGAATTTATCTCATTTTGGCAATATTATAAAATATAGTTTTTGAAAAAGGACAACACGTAGACCGTGTGACAACCCATCGCGTCGGACAAAGCTGTGGGAATCGAACCCACAACCAAAGTGCGATTGGGATTTATCGCCTACCATTGGACTACGTGAAGTCCCTGGTTAGTGTGACTATTTTTTTTTTGTTAAATGATTTTATTGATCAATAATAAGATGATTTGGGTTCTATGTCTTATCAAATGAATACCCTTGGTATAGGAAAATGATTTGGTGATTAAGTGATAAATGTTATTTTGGAAGATGTTCATTTTGTTAGGAACACTATATGCCCAAGGAAAATAGAATACAATGAGGTTTCATTTGTAGAGTAATGGTGGATTTTTATCTACGTTTTTATTGTTGATTTATAGTGATTTGGGTTATTTATGGAAATGATTAACCTATAATAGAGAATATGTTATGATGTTAATCACTTTTAAGTATGTGACTTTAAGAGTATTTGATGTCATTTGGAGATACAATGTAACATGGGAGACTACATAATCAAATTCTTCTTTGTTTTGGGTTTCAATATTAGTTTGGATTATATTAAAGGATTGTAAGGACAATTCGTTATTGAATGGTATCTATTTAACTTTGGGGTATTGTTTGTTTAATTTTAGAAATTAAGATTAGTGCATATTTATCTCAATGAATATCCTTTTGGGGGATCATTAGATCATTCACTAACCATTTTGGTTTTGATTAATATATGGTTTATCCTGCATGGATCATGTGATTCTATAGAAGTTTATTCTAGCTCTTCCAGTGTGACCAAGTCTTCTTGAATACTCATCGTTTAAAAAAAATTTGAGTTAGTGGTGGAAATTTATTAAAGAATGAAAATCTACTTAAAATTTAAGTATATCTCATAATGTTCTTAGTCAATATCATAAATGAATTCCTCTTCCATATGTAATGTAACTTTTAAAAAAAATGTTGTCCTAGATGGTACCTTAAATCATCACTAATTTATGGCTTTGGGATTGTTGGCCTTTTCATAGCCATGTTCTCTACCACTCTCCATCAGATAATTGATGGTTATATTTCTCCTCCATATCCATATTTTCCTACATGGAACCCTAGTATGTGTTATTTTCGGTAATCTTCATACTTTCTACTCTTTATTTTAAATAGAGGCCTCATTAATTCATTTTTCGATGTGGGATTTCAACTAAGATATTTTGAAATGTCAAAAATGTGTGATCCCAATACCCTATATTTTGTTGAACCGATGGTACTTCTAATCATCATAGATTGATGAGTTTAAGGACCTCAATTTTATACTTGTTTGTGATTGATGACCTCAACCACTACCTATAAATATTTACGTTTTTCCTCCAATTATATGTCTCTAATTGCCACCAATGTTCTCCTAATAGAGATCATAATTTGGTGGTGACCCTTTCATTTCTCTTTTCCTCATATTAAGACTAAATTTTAGTAAACCAATTTCCGATGTGGGTTTTCCCACAAATATATTTTCTATTTTCAACCTTTTATTTTCGAAGAACAATTTCAAATTGCGAGGACGCAATTTATTGAAGGAGGGGAGAATGTAACACCCCAAGATTTCATAGTGTGTTATTTCTTCAAAATAATTCAATAACATGCACTACATGCAACACCGAGTTCAAGAGCACCATGACTCACCAAACAAGCCGTTCAAAAAAGGTTATGAATAGTATTAACTAAATTTTAAACTTTATATAATCCTTATAATTTTAGAATCCATATTATGAGTTTCATAGATATAATGCAAGAACAAATTCATTTTCAGTATTGCACTTTTATCAACTATAATAGTAAACCCTTTTTAAATACTATATTTTAAACTTTTTGACTAAATGGGGACATCAAAAATTTAAAATGAAACATCCCAAGCTTCTACGGTACGCTTCTCTTTGAATAATGTGATAGCGTATGTTGTACGCAACACCGAGTTCTAACAACCAATTTAACTAGCCGTTATGAATAGTAATAACTACTTTTTGAAATTATATATATTTTATATTTCAAAATGGACTTCATTTTTGGATTCAGAATATCAAAATTAGTCTAGGGTGAAATTTTGGTACTTTTCGGATAACTTTCATATTTTGATGAATAGTGAAAATTACTAAATTTTAATTAAAAACAACTTTTTTAATCAAAATAATTAATAGTGATAAATTATGAATTTGAGTGGTTTTAAAGTATATTTAGAATATATTTTTACCATTTAATATAATGTTGGTCATTGGACATAATTTTACAATTAAACCAAACATAAACAAGTGTCAATCTTTTGATATTTATTATCTCTTAAAAACACGCTTTTTGTTTTGACAGCGGGAATTAATTTTAAATTAATTTCTGCCACTTCTGTGTTTTGAATTTAGAAAAATGGATTCCATATTTGGAATCAGGATGTTCAAATTGTGTAAATAGGTAACTTTTATTTTTAGACATTTTGAATAATTACTGCGGTAAATATTTTATTTACCATGGTTAAAGGGTAAATCCGGTAAATAAGGGTTAAAAAATAATATTATAATAATACAAAATTACCCTAAAACGTGTCCTAACCTTATTGGTGGACACATACCCGACCATGGGCATCCTTGGGTCAATTTGGGGACCCCTTGGGGCCACTTGTATGTGGTAGGGACACATTATATTAATAAAGTTAAAATAAAAATAAAAATGGCATAAGCTTACATCTTTTAGAAGAACAATTTTTACATAGGGTTATACATGTTGGATTTTCGATTATAAATATTCATTAGAAAGCTAAAAAGATTTCCTACATAATTATGTTTTATTTATAATTTTTAGACATTAAATAATTTATTTTATTTATGACACAATGATGATGCAGTAATTACTAAAATAGTAAAACATTAACATAATTGATATTATAAATACCCAAATAAATATAATATGAAACTTTTAATGAATTACACTAATTTTCTAGGATAATATGATATATTAGGATTGATTTAATTGACTTTGTTTGAAGTAATCAATCTGTTATGACTTTCACAAAAATCAACTATTGAATAGTGTCAAAATTGACATAAAAGAGTTCTTAAAACAAATATTATATTATTAATTGATATTAAATTCCTAAAAATCTATGGTTCGGCCAAGAGACTTATATTATGATAGGTTAATCATTAATGGACCACTTGGGGGTCGCTTGGATGTATATAGTAAGTTTATTAACCATATTATATAAAAATACAAAGAGACATTGTAAAAGTGAAACTAATTAACTTAGAGTTAATACTTAAAGATAAGGTTAATATAAGTACCCAAACCTGTCTAAATTCTATTGGATGAGTTGTTTTCGACCTATCCCCACCTCATCCTTTGAATAGTCAACTTTGGAGCCTTTGGAAACCGAATATGAATTTATAATAAATTAATATTTCTAGCTTTTCCAAAAGTGCCCCTCACCCCTCTTATAAAAGGGCACTCCTCCTTCTCTTTTCCTCACACCTCTCAAGCCACTTGGCTCGTCCAAACTCTGCCCAACTAAGCTCCCCAAATCCCTCTCCTCCTCTTTGAATCTTCCCCTTAGGCAGAAATCATTTCAAGAAGTCCTTTGGTTCCAACCAAAGTGAGTTACCTAGATTAAAGGTAACGATTTCTCTTAAATTATTTTCATTTATTTTGCTTCTCCAACCCCCAAACTCTTTCCTTTCTTTTATAACAACACCAGTATCCACAATATACTAGGATGTTGTTATAATAAGGATTCAAACTACACATACACACAACTCCATCTAATGGATGATGAACATAATGTTTCTGTGGATGGCAAACTAACGCCTCACGAAACGATGATTGTTCAAATAAATATTACCGCCTCTCATGGTGGCCATTATGATGGCACTGTAATTAAATATGATATTAATGATATATATTTTATATATAAGCTTCTGTAATTACATTTTATTTCATACCATTATTCGTTTCGTGTTGTATATACATACGATAATTTCATTTGAGGAAGTGCGGACTACCGCCCCCTTAAAATGATATGACTCGTTCATACCACACATGGAACGTACAAAGGATGGTGTTAATGAACTTAAGTAACATATATAAAATATTATATTATACTGGAATAGTAATATACCTATGTATCATTTGTATTCGATTCTTTTAAAATAAAAAATTAAATGG
This sequence comes from Viscum album, assembly GCA_963277665.1. Taxonomy (NCBI): domain Eukaryota; kingdom Viridiplantae; phylum Streptophyta; class Magnoliopsida; order Santalales; family Viscaceae; genus Viscum; species Viscum album. Next base: position 295,283,553 of record OY728136.1, read on the forward strand.
AAGTAGCGTTCGTGCGTACGTACGGACTACCGTCTCCACGAACGCGATGAGATTCATTCTCCATCGTATCCATTCAAGTATAATTATCATTTAATGATTTAAAAATGATGTTTAAGGACTTGATATCATTCTGTATATGAATAAGATACAACAAACATGACTTATGTAACAAAACATATAAAGAAAATGAGTAAGTTAACACCCGAAACGGCGATAATACTAAGATATTATTATCAAATCAATATTAAAAGATCATATATGATATCATATTAATGTATATGATTCTTGTATAATTTAGTAACAATTATTTCACTATTATACAGGAGGTTAACCTACCCCAACCAAGGAAAAGTACAAGGTAAGGGTTTTCTTATCTCACTTTTAATTCCGTGAGAATTCCATTGATCACCACTTAATTATTGCATGTGGTGTATGTGTACTGCCCATGATTGTATTCATTGTGTTATATACTTTTATTTATGGGTATTTACATCATCATGGTATGATAATTCTTTCATGGGTGTATGTTTCGTATGTTACCTAATCGATAAGGGAATTTGAGATTTCAATTCCCACTCATTTGGCTTTACGCATATTTCATTGATTATATTACTCCATGATTATGTGTGGAATCACTATTCATTTGATTATGTCATAATTTCCACTCCCCTTCCTGTGGATATAAGTTTGATACACATAATCACTCATTGGTAATTCTCAAGCCATTGATATGAATTTGATAAGAGTAATTTTAACTCATTCACCATTTGTTGAGTTAAACATCCAATTCGTTGGTGTTGTTTTTACAAGAATATGTGTGAATATCCTTTGATTGTTTTACACTGAATATCCAATCATATTTAGTGTATTTATATTTGTCACACATAATTATGTCGTTGATTTATCCTTAACCTAAGGATATAACCTTTTGGAGAAATTTCATCTCAATTTACATTCCATTGAGACTTCTTTGATGATATACACCAAATCACTTTTATGTGGTGTATATAATGTACTTTGACATAGTATATCATGAATTCCTTTATTCTCATGATATTACAATGTTTTGATTACCTCAATTATTTGTATTCAAGTGTCTCTCTTTTGGTTAGAAACTCTAACCAAAATACCATTTTAAAATGTTTTAAAGAATTATTCTTCTAAATCATGCTCATTAATGTCCATATTTTAAAAATGGTTTTAAGGATTTATTTATATGGACATTAAAGTTTTAAAATTAAAACTCCTTTTAAAAGTTTCAAAGTGGTATGGGACACTTTGATTCAAAAATATACTTTTAAACGGCTTCTTGACAAATAGTGTGACTTTTAAATGTTTTCAAGAAAAGGGGGATATTTCTCTCAAATAGTTTTGATGATTATTTTCATCTATGTCAACATCCTTCATTATTATTGATTGAGGTTAATGTGATACAATACAATCTTCCATATTGTATCGAATGAATTATGTTTGACCGTGGATGTGCTATTTTTATACCATTAATGGTTTGTGGTGAAAGTATTGACATTTCGTATGCTAGTTTAATACGAATGTTTACGTTATGTTTAAACCTTTTCATATGGGAATGCATTGGACTTAATAAGTGACGGGTGGAGCCCGCTATAGCTCCTCGATGCATCGGTAGGTCTCATGAGACAAACTAGTGTCTTGGCACAAGGCCTTGGCAAAATCTTATTTGTAGTCTTGGCACGAGGCCTTGGCTATGTGGTTATGATAGTCTGGCATTATGCATTCCATCATTATGAAAGTGGTTATTGATATTGCATGTGATCATTCGACTAGTAGAATATCCATGTGAGTAAGTAAATGGCATTATTTCATTTTACTTTTGCCATACTATGTTGAAGTTCAATTTTAAAAGGCTTTTGTTTTAGTTATAAATTGCCTTAAGTGTTTATGCTTATTTATGAAAGCTTCTGCTATAATGTTATCCTTACTGAGCATCCGAGCTCACCCCTTTCAATGTTTTATTTTTCCCAGGATTGTGAAGAAGTAATTTATGAATGACCTGCAGGGATAGTATGAGGGGATATGAAGACAAGATGTTTTTTTTTGATGTAATGTAAAAATTTATGGATGTATCTAGTTATTCCAAGGCTACTAAACTAATCGGTCTTTCAAGACTTGATCTTTCTCATGATCATGCCAACGTTATGTAATTAATGCACCGACTCTGGGTAGCTGGGGTCGGGGCGTTACAATAATAATTCTCAATAAAAAGGAATTTTAATGAAAAAATAAAATAAAAAAAGGTTGAATATTTTGGTTCTAAAATAATGTTTCCATATAAGGGTTATTGTAAATAAAATAAAACATCATCATATTGTAGAATAGATCAATATTAAAATATTATAGTCCAAGAAAAGTAAATATAACCCAAGGAAAATATTTAAGTCACAAAACCTCTTACAACCTATATAAAATTTGAAGCAAAACCATATGAGAGGTATAAAATTATATATAACATTTAATATCATGAAATATTATATGATAATGATAAAAAATTACAATTGGGTATTATTTACACCATTGAAAAGGGAAGATGATTTATAGATTAAACATGTCTCAAGGGATTCAAATTTGAGACAAAGAAACCCTTACCTTTTTCCTTGCTTAGTTGATCACACTCTAAGCTCCTATGTAAAAAGTAAATTAATTAATATACTATTTTAGAACATTAATAAAAAAATATTACCCTTTTATAGTCATTATAATTTTTTTATCATGAGAATATTAGTTAATTAGAGTGTATTATGGCCATCAGGTGTAAATAACTATAACTATTTTGTGCATGTTTTATAATGTTGATGTCTCTACCCATAGTTTGACATAAATTTAATAATTAATAAATATTTTCATATATTAATATATATATTTATATTTTTTTTAAATCTCGTATATCATTCTATAAGTGCTTTGGTCACACTGTATGAAAATGGAATCTATGTCGGCCTATTTCAATGATTTTAGCGAAGGAAAAATGATACTCTAATAATATGTTTAATACTCAATATAATATTTATATAAAAATATAAAAATTACTATTTTCTTAATAAATTATAATAATATTATTTTTCATGTTCCTATATACATCTTTAATAGGATTTTAGAGCATAATTCTTGTAGGTGGTTAAACTGGCCCAAACTTGAACACCATTTAACTCATTTGGTGAGTATAGTTAAGAAGGTGATTATTTTGACATAATATCATTATAAGATAAGTATAATGATATTATATTAATTTTTTATTATATTTAAACATATTTAAATATTTTTTGATATTAAATTAAAAAATAGAATAAAAAATAAAAAATGATTTTTCATGGAGGTTGTAATTCGTGCACACGCATGCTTGACTTTCCTTTTCTTTTCTACATTGTTGGAAATGAATGAATAGGGGTGGTATTATTAATATAAAAAAAATAATTATACTAATTATAATGGATTAATAATGTTATTATAGTGATAATATATTCATAAGAGTAATATTCAGAAGAAAAACATAGGAATGAGATAATACTTACATTAGAGAATGGACTTTTCCTTAGAAGTTCCCTTGAAATTGAAGGGATTAATTGAATAATGACTTACGAGGGGATTATTATGTTTATTATAATGTTATAGATGTAGTTAATTTTCAAATTATAATGGATTAAATTTAATCAAATGTTTGTTTCAAAGAGGGTGTCTGTGATCCCCTTTTATAAGAGAGGAAAAGGGCACTCTTGGAAGCACCCTTTATATTTTAATAATACCATGAAACTATTCCATACCCAATGGCTCAAAAGTTTATAAATAATGATTTATATGGTGTTTTAATGTCAATAATGTCTCAAAAAACTTTTTCCTCACATGTTCTAAATGTTTTATTTGGTTTTTACAATCAAGTATTTACATTTAACTCTTTTAGTTTTAAACTAGGTAACTTGTTTTTAAGTAGGTGATTTTATATTTATTTAAACATGTAAAATAATCCATATAAATATTATTTTTCTAAAAATAAATTTTACATATATTTAATCCAATTTAATTTATAAATATTGTCAAATTAACTTTTAAATTGAAATATATAATGTGTATAAAAACTGTTTTACTAAAAAAAGTCATTTTGACCATTATGGATTCTTAATCTTATTTAGTATTGATTAACTAATAAATTATTTTAAATGTATTTATATATGTGTTTATATATCATATTATATTAATTATTTAAAGGATTAAAATTTAATTTATTAGATATAAATTACTTTATACTAATAAAACAATGATTTTTAAAATAATTGTTTCACCCTTATCATAAAAATTAGCATTATTTCTATGATTCAAAATTTTTTACATCATAATTAAATTATCAATATTAAATAGTATAAAAATAATTATATCAAATATTATGATCATTTTATCAAAGTAACATTCAATTTGTATGGAAATAAATCTTAATGTTAGCGCATGAATCATGTAAAAACTCATTTATCAAAAAAAGATTATTTTTAAGTGAAAATATTTATAATTATGATTGAACTATCAATTAAATAGATTAAAATGAATTTAAAATATCTATTATAATTAAAATATTATATATTTAACAATGAAATAAATCAAAAAAATTATTTCATCATGTTATAATTAATTGAACAAAACAGTTGAAAATATATTTCATTAAAATGCTACATAAATTTTCAAAATGTTGATCATGGGTTTATAAATTCAACACAGTATTTCAAAATTAATTATTATACTTTATAATAAATAATTTTAGACTGAATGTTTTCAAAATAAATAATTCAAATGTAAATGGTGGTATTAGAAAAATCAATATTTTCAATATTCAACTAAAAACCAGTTATTTTATAAAAATTCCAAAAATACAACATATGCTAGTTTTATTATGAGGAATTAAAATTAAAATTTTTATTTATCAAATTTAAATTCTAAAATATGTAAATTTAAATTTTTAAAAGAAATATATATAATTTAAATAAAATTTAATTTATTAAAATTAACCTTTTCAACTTTAACTATTTAATAGTTTTCCTTCTAAAAGTAGTAACTGTTATTGTTTTACCATCATAGTGTTCATTATACATTTATTAACAATGTATTATTAATATTTTGTGGTTTTTATCATTATGTTTAGTATGTGAAACAATTTATAAAACAAATTATGTGTTTTAAAGGATCCAAAAACGTAGGTCATTACATTTTGATAAAATGATTCTATTATTATATAATTGTAAACACATGCACATTCATTAGAATAACATGTTCTTGTTTGGATTTAATCAACCACAAACATGAAGGATTATATAAATACATAATTATTTTTACCATGAATAAGTATAAAGACATTAATACTTATAATATATGATATTAAAGTTTAATATATTTCATGAATATGTTTATGAAAGGATGACACAGAAATTAATTATCAATATTAAGTAACCCATTATTAATGGTAAATTACTAGAAAAATGATCATCATGGATTATATTTTCATGAACCATACCCACACCTTAAATCAAATTAATTATGGGTATATAAATCATTTGAAAAAAATTACATCACTTGCTTGTTGAATTTTTGAATTAGGAACTAGGTATCTAATAATAAAGACCGACATTGCCATTACAAAACTTGTGTGAAACGATCAAAATTGATAACATATTATGATGAAAATAAACAATAAATAACTAATATATGTGCAATGATTGATTATAAATGATAAAAATAAAAGTTAATGGAAATAAATAAGCTTTTAAAATATTTGATTAGAAAAGTTACTTTTTTATACCTAAGGTAAAAGTGTTTTCTTGGATCTCATAAGTAATTATAAGGGTTTCTTTCCAATTTCACATTGAATTTGTGATTTCTATGACTAAAGTTTCTTGTTTAAAAATTGTATGATCATTATCTCTAAAACTAAATCTATTTTATTCTTCTATGCTAGTTCATTTTTTATATAACATATTACCATTTCACCTCTTATTTGGGTTATAATTTACATGAAGTAATGATTGTAAGGAAAATTCATCAAACATATTTCTTTTTGGTTAGTAATATTTCTTCTCCTTGTCTATAATAATTATTATTTTTATGTATTTACATATCTCTATATATTTTATTACATAAGGTTCTTTAATTGAATTTTACTATCATTAAAATGTTAATATTCCTTTAATTTTTTTAGTGCAGTAGTCTTCCTCTAATGTTGATTCTCTTTACAAAATTGTGAAAAGAATCATCATTTATAAGCCTTTGCACATGAATTTGGTTTGTCACTTTTGTATAATTTTTTCACAATTAGTCTTCCTATATAATTTTTTAGTATTTTCTAATGTAATATATATTCCCATTTTTTGTAAATTTTTCTTTTTAAATATAGATAATTAAAAGAAAAGTTTATTTATTCTTATTTTTCTAATGAAATTTGTAATTCCCTTATAAAAATCTTTTCCATCAATATCAACATCCATTACTGTTCCTTCTGAATCATGGGGATATACTATAATTATACCATCAAAATTTTTGGATTATAATTTTGTTCTATAAATATTAAAATGGTACCCATATATTTTTCATTATATAATTAAGCTATAATGGGGTTAGGAATGTTTTCATGATCATGTGGATCACATATGAATGGTTTATAATTATATGATGGGTGAGTCTGTCCTAGACCTTTAATAAATTAGGTAAACATTTTTATCTCATGAGATCAATTTGGGATAAGTGATGTTCTCTAAATTCCCCTATGTTAAGGGATATAGGAGGTAAGCACAAGTATACTATATTATGGGAAGGTGGTAAATAGGTACATTATTATATGAATAACTTAATGTTAATACTTGACATATGTTATTAATTTCATTCTTATTATTGTTCCATTTTCTAATGTTATGAAACATACCAATTTTATGTTCTCATAAACCATGATTATTGACTCATGTTTTCACACTCCAATGACTCATTCATTAAGTAACGATAAAATTATTATTCCATTACTTATGTTTTATGATATAAGGAATGATTCTTTTTATATTGTTTCCATGAAGAATAATTATATTCTCATACCCATATTCTCATTATATTCTCACTTATTATTTATGAATGATGTATCTTATGTTTTTCATTACAATATGAGCTCACGCTTTATTATGTTTCCATTCCCTAGGATATAAAGGATAATATTGTGTATGGTATGTCTAAAGGATAACATGTGAGAATACTATATGATGGATATATTGATGATGTTATAAAATAAGTATCTTATGCATGTAATCTCTAAATATAATAATTATTTATGTTTTAAAGTGTAATTTATTGTAATATCTAATTAATATTAATGTTAAATGATGTAATATATATATAAACTAGGCCCGAGTCACATCTAATGGGACCCATGAAGTTAATTACCCATATAGAAAAATCATTTACCCTAATGATTAGGTTTTTTGGCATCCCATACTACTTTACTATTATCCAAGTGTATTGGAAATAATCATATATTTCCACAAATATATTTTTATCCAATTGTAGGGTTGAATAAATAAATATTTCTCCATGAGTTTTTTCCCTAGTTTTATCAAATACATAATATACTTTTTTTGCGAGGATTGAAAAAAATCACACATTGTTTCAATTTGAATTTTCTATAACACAAATCCAAATAATCTTGTCACAACATTACTTGAACAATAATAGATCATCCCAAATATAGTGGAAATACTCAACTAAAAGAATCATATTTTATTGGTATTAATAATGTGGGAAAATTATTTAAGTTTCCTTGTAGTTAACATTGTCCATGAACCATTTTCTTCATGTAATTACCACTATGAATATATTTCCATCAAGAAACTCATCATAAATTTAAAATTCCAACTTATTACAAAAGTGGGAAAATTATATTATTAGAATATGATTATAAATTATGTTCTTATATCCTTTATTGTATTTTATATCTATATCAAAATCCTTAAATAATAGAATCCATTGATTCATTTGAGGTTTTAGGTCTTTATTCAATAAGAAGTTCATTTGTTATGTGTAATTAGTTTCCCCCACCACATTGGAGATCATTAAGTAATATATAAAGTTATTGAAAGTGATTAATGGTATAAATAATTTTGTAATGGTGTAATTAAAATGTGAATATATCACGGTTTTACTATCATTGTAAATAGGCTTAAAAATTTAGTCCATTGTCTGCATAAGAACTACCCCAATTTAATAATCAATTCCATCACACATAAACATGCATGGTTTTACCAGGGTGGGAGATAAAATGATAGGGGTAGTGACTAGTATTTTTCATAACTCATAAAAATAATTATTTCACTCTTCATAAAAATTGAACATCACATCCTAAGATAAAAAATGAGTAAGGTGTTACGAAACCTATGAAAAATTCTTGAAAAATCACTCATAGAAACAAGAACGGCTGAAGCATCTTTGGATATCCATTGATGTTTTTCCTAAAAATATATCCTTGATCACCATGATTTTTTTACTGACTCTATTTCTTCTTTTGAGATTTGATAACCTTGTGAAGTTACATAGGATACTATGAAGTGACATTTATCTTATTTGTGAATCATGATGATTTTTTTTCATCTATATAACATTAAATATAAATATTTCGATCTCACTATAAATGATTTCCCATAAAATAAAAAATCATCCATGAATACATAAACAATATCCTCTTCAATCCCATAAAATTTTGGGTCATGAACTATTATAAAGTGGTGAGTGAAGTACACATACCAAATTACATACATTTGTATTTGAAGCTCACATAGGGGATTATGAATGTTATCTTTGGTTGGTACTTAGGTACCATAGGTATTTTATTTAACATTGAATAAAAATCTTGGATTCAAAAATACCAATACCTTTAAATTATATATTTTATTGATATGATTAATGGGTTAGTAAAATGGTCCTTCCTTATTTCATTAATTAGCTTCCTATAATAGATGATAATGTTCCACCTTATTACTAGCCTCGAGAATATAATCTCATCACCTTTCTTGAAAATAGTAATTTCTCCCTAGGATACCTATTAAAGGGATACACCCAATTATATATCCATATTTGGGAAGGAAATATTAGTTTTAAAAAACATAAACTCTAACTACTTTACTACTTCCTTTATAGGAGGTTTCAATCTTTTTTGGGGATACTTATTCAGTTTTATACCTTCTTCTACTTGAACCATGTGTTTTAAAATTGATGGGATGATTTATTATATATATAAATTATTCATGAGAGATATTTTAGTTATTTAATTCGAACTTAAACCAATTATTCCTCTTGTTCTTTTAAAATGAATGCATCACAGTGACTTGAAGTGGTCCTCCTTCTCCCAAATTTATATATATATGTACATATAAGTTTCAAAAAGAGTTTTTAAATATCCATATTTATTGATTTCATAATTTTGGTTATTATTTATCTAATATAATTAATTTATATATTTTTTACTTCTATAATTTATTTTGTTTTGGATGGGTGGAAATTTTGATGGAAATCTGAGTTTTCCCATTTTTTGGATAGTCAAAATTGTTAACTATGTCTCAGATTGTAGATGTTAGCATTTGAATAATTAAAAGTGATGTTTTTGGATGTGGTTTAAAGAAATAGAGGTGTATCAAATGTTTTTATGGATTATGGGATATTCAGTCCAAGAAATATCACATTCCAAGAGAGATAGATTGGGTGCACAGTATTTTTAAACCATTCAGCCCCTCGAGGGAAACCATGTATCCACATAAGGGGTATCGCATGGTTTGATATACCATTAAAATTTTGGTGCTTGTAAATGAAAGAGATATATAATAAATCACAGATTTTGGAATATGGGTTATTCTGGGTTTTCCAAACCTTGAACCTATCTTATATGGTTAGATCCACATAACTAGTTACACAACATGGTTGGTGCTTGGTTAGACCAAACTATGTGGCCAAACTATGTGGGGTATGGTTATTGTGATGTGATAGCCACAAGTTTGGTGCATGATTATCCAAACTATGCAACCTAACCATGTTCCTCATTAAAAGGGTAAAAATTAACTTTTTTCCCCTATGACCGTAAATGGATTTTATCTCATTTTATTCTTCCTTTGTTCCATGTAGCTCCCCTATGTGTGCCTAGTCTTACTATCATTTTTCGTGGTATATTTCCCTCATTTTGGATTATAGTAAAGATCTTTAAGTCTTGTTGGAAGTTTTTTGATGAATCTATGACTCATCATCCTAATTTTATTCAAATATCCCTCCAAATGGAATTCAAAATCCATGAGTGTTCTTTTGATCCATTTTCTAGGTGTTTAACAGTTTCTTAAATTTCCTTCATATTAGATCGAATCAAGTCCTGGTATTTGATGAGTTGATCATACTATGTACTAGGTAGATGGTTTATGTATTTTTTCCTTAAATATTCATTATTTATAAATTATTTTGTTGTTCTGCATGCTGAAATCCCCATGTGTTGATCCTATTATGTGAGCTAACCTAAATTGATTGTCTAAATGAAAACATAGAACCTTCTTTAGACCCATTTTCATGATTGGAGGATAGTGAATGAAATTTCGTCCACCTCTTGGGTGTGCCCTATTAATTTCCAATATTTACCATATTTGTAATTAGATCTATAATAAGAATTAATTATTTATTGATAACTTAATTGTTTAAGATTTCAAATGGGCATGTGTACTTTCTTGGACCTCCCAATTACTTAAATTTAAATAGAGGAATCGCCTAAAGAATCTCATGGACTAGAAAATGGATAATTAAAATAGAGTAAAATGTTAATAAAAAGGATCTACACTTGGACCATATCCATTAATGAACAAAATTCTTAACCCATATCACATGATAAATTAGTTGTGGCATATACCATCCCATGACCCTCTAAACTTACTTATAAATGGAATATCTCTAATCGTATAATCTAATTATGGTATTACATGATTGGGTACATGAACTTCCTTAATTTTTATAATTAAATTGTGTTAAAAAAATATGGTCAGTCATATCTTGGCATGGTCATATATATCTCATGGCCTATAATTAATTATTAAATGTGTGTGACCACTCATATTATAAGAAATGTGAAACTTGGGAAAAGTATCGCATTAATGTGATACTCATGAAAGGCATACCTATGAATTGTGTCCTTTATGTTATGATTTGTGGGCATGGAATACCTTATTTTATAATTTATGGGAATGGGATCCCAAGGCATGGACTCCCTTATTTTATTATATATATATATGATTTCTTTAGGTAGGGAATCCCTTATGTTATGATTTATGGGCATGGAATCCATTTTCATGGTATTCCCTATAATTTCATTATAGGTATAGAACCCTAGGAATGATTTACATTATCTGATATTTGATCCTCTCATATGAATTCATTAGTACTAAACTACATGTACATGTCAATTCATGTATATTTTATGTTTCAAATAATCGAATAACAACTGAGAATCGTGTTGAATCATTTGTATAATTTTTATAAGTTTCAACACTTTTAGAAACTTAAACATTATAATTAGTTAATTATCATTACCTTATAATATTTTAGTAAATACTCAAGTATTCAAAAGTATAAAATAAAGTAAAGAACGTGTGATTTATAAGGTTCTAGCTCAATGTGAGAACCAATATCCTTAGAATAGCCACTCTCATGGGTCTATGGAAATTCACTATTATGAAGAATTGAATACAACTTGTTCCAAATCCCATTAGAGACATTATATTTCCTAATAGGAAAAATTATATTCACTCTTATTAGTATAAAAAGTTTTATTACAAACAGTGGATCAAAAAAATAATAAAGACATTGTTCAAACTATTCCACAAATTCTCAATTTGAATCATCAGTCTGATGTTGCCGGTTCTGATTCTCTTAGATCGATGGGGCTGGGTCTGATGGACACAGTTGGATGAATTCAGTTCATTGAGCTTAGTCTGATGAGCCTATTATCAATCTTCATTACTCGAGATCTACTCAAATTATTAGTTTTATATTCATAAGTTTGATAAAAAAAACTTTCTGAAGTCTAACCTACTAATAAGGTATTAGTTTGGAAATATACCTTTGACAAAACAATTGCAGTGCTCTGCCTTTTTTGCTCACATGAAATTATGAAAAGTAAAAATGTATTGTGAATCTATTTATAGGAATCCAAAAATGGAAAAGGAAGGAAAGTGGAAAGAAATTCCCACGTACAAAAATTAAAAAACCTCTTAAATTTACTCATATTTAAACTTCATATTTGACCACTTCTAATATTTTTTAACATTCTTGAATCATACGGAGTCTTTAGAGTAATCAATATTCTCTAAATTATTAATTTTTATTCATTACAATGAAACTTCCTCATCTCATTAAAATGGAACTTTCTCATCTCATTATGATGGAACTTCCTCATCTTATTACAATATAACTTCATCATATTATTATAATGGAACTTCCTTAGTGTCAGTTAGATTGACTTTCCTTCTCAGAGTCAGTCTGATTGACATTACTTCTTAGGGTTAGTTCAATTTATTTTCATTATTAGATTCATTATGATTTATTGGTGTTTCACAATGTCTAATGAAGTAGTACCTACAACAACATATTTATCTATTTGATTATGGAAAATTAAAACTTCTATCAATCAATAATTCTTGACTTCAATTATTCTATATTTGATGATATGTATATATGATTTATCAAACTAACTAAAAACCAGCATCTTATCCTTCTCACATTTCATCACACTGATGAACTCATAACACTTCAAACATAAAATCATGCTTGTATCATGAATCTCCAATGATGATGAGAAATTTTGAGATAAAAAACGAATCATCTGACTTAAGGTTAGAAAGTTTAAGAAATTTCTAACTCCAGAAACCATTGTCTTCATTCAACCTCTTCAGAAACACAAATACTTCCTCACTCAACAACTTCTATCTAATAAACATTGTGTCGAATATATCATGAACATCATGCTAATATATCTGAGACTAATGATGCTTATCATCAACAACTTTAAATTTTTGATGACTTATGTGACTGGTGATTATTAGCCTGATACTCTTCAACCAGTTCAACTTAGTCTGATCCTCTACATCTAGAAAACTGCTTTCTCAAAAACCAAACATTTCTACCCCTTTATGTTTGGGTTCAAACATTCATCAACTTTGACTTATTTTTCAAAAACATTCATTTACAACAGATTAGTTGTCATCATATAAAAAATTCAAAAAAATCATAATGGTTCTTCAATCTTCCCATTTATATTTGTCTGAAAACTTCCATTAATAACTTTTACAACTCACCATTTGTAAAACACTTAGATATTTTCACAATTTTTTTCAGAAAACTAAAATTTATCAACTTTTATGAAAACACATCCTTTCTCAAAAGAGAGTTTCCTGACACACAAATACATTATAAAGTAATGTTTTTATGGAATTCTATCCCTTGGAGAAAATAAAATTTTTTAGTCATATAAAGATAAAATCCTCTTTACTTTTATCTTTTCCCACTTTTTCTCTCCCCCTTAATTGTTATCTACCCCATTATCTAATAACTTCATAATTAGATTCATCAAATAAAGATAAGTAAAACTTATTACAATGTAAAAATTTTTTCCTTTATCTCCCACTTTTTCATCATAATCCAAATTACGGTGTGGGGACTTCCTTGTGAGTTTTAGGAAGTCATTAGAGGAGGATGAACATAGAGTTGCATCCAAAACTACACAAATTACTATTTTGGAATATTATTTGTGAAGATATCATCAATTTGATACTATGTTGAGATATATTCTATAAAAACACCTACAATAAAAACTCTCTTTTATAAAGTAAAACTTTATATCAATGTGTTTTGATCTTCAATGTTGAATAAGATTTTTATGATGATTAATTGTACTCTTATTATCACAATGAATCTTTAATGGTTTTAAAACATATAATTTCATTTTTTCTAGCTAAACATTCATCCACAACATTTGAGTAAAATCCTAGGTAGATTCAACATATTACGATTCTCCTGTGCTCAAAGTTAATAAATGTTATTTCTTATTATTCCAACTCACACAGAAATTTCCCAAAAAAAAATTTCCTCTAGAAGTTTATTTCCCATCATTACAATCTCCAACCCAATTAGTATCAGTATAACCAAGAAATTTTATTCAACTTTTTTTAATAAATTCCTATATGATGGTTTTCCTTTGACATATCTAAAAATTATCATTACCTCCAATATATGAGATTCTTTTGTATTACTTTTATACCTACACAAAAAGTTACAACATAAAAATATCAGTTATTGAGGCTATAATATAAATCAAACTTCCTATAATCTTTCAAAAATAATTTTGATTCACACATTCATTGGATTCATCTTTACATATTTTAATCCCAATTGAAATAGTAGTAGAAACTAATTTTTAATATTCTATACAAAACTTTTGTAATAGGACCCTAGAATACTATTCTTTAGAAAAGAAAATGTACTTTTCCTTTTGTTGAACTTGTAATCCAAAGAAGAAAGCTAATTATCCCAATAGTGAAATTTCAAAAAAATTCTTCATTACCTCAACAAATTCTTTACAAAAAATTTCTTCTTCCCCAGAAAAAAAAATTACATCATTCACATACACAATAAAAATTAGTCTGATATAGTTAAATTCCTTCACATAAAAATTACATCCATACTTTCCATTAAAAAATTCAACATTCTCAAATAACAATCAAAATTTGAATATAAGACACATGGGGCCTGCTTCAACACATACACATATTTATTCAATTTACAAACATTTTTTTCATATTCATCAATTAGAATTCCAAAAGGTTTCTCAATGTAAACTTCTTCTTCAATCTCACTATTTAGAAAGAATGAATTTATCAATCTAATAAACTTTTTAATTCTAGTAAAAATACACTGTTAGAATCATTCTGAGAGTTTATAACCTTGAAATGGGGGTGAAAGGTTTTAAAAAAAATCCACATGTTCTACCTATGTATAGAATTTATAAATAATCCTTACTTTATTTCCTGAAACATCTCCATGTTTATTAAACTTGTTTCTATAAACTAACTTTGTTTAGATAACATTTTTACAATTCATATGTGGTACAAGTTCCCATGTTTTATTTTTTTTAATTTAATCCAACCCTTAATTCAAAGAATCCATCCATTATTTGTGTCAAATATCTTCTGAAACTAATTTTGGTTCAACTTTTGAAATAAGTGAAGTCTATTTTTCTAATTTAATCTTCCTTATAACATGAACTAGATCCTTCTGATTCCCAGAAATATTTTTCACTCAACTTGTTTGTGTAAAGTAAAGTATGTGAAAATTCCTCTTCTTGCTTTACTCTCCTTATCACACGATTCACCTGAATCTTGATAAGTATCTTTTGAATCACTATCATCTTTTTTGTAATTCTTTTTCAGGTCTTTCTCAACATTCATAGTTTCCTTTGTTATAGTGTTTTAATTTTCAATAACTTTAACATCAAATGAGTCAACCAACATTTTCAAACATTTTTTCCAACACTTGTAACTTCTTCTATTGGGTGAATGACCCAAAAAAGTTCCATTTTAAGCTTTCTCATCAAACATTCTAAGATCTGAATTTTTTATTTTAAGTAAACATGGTCTTATAAAAACATTGAATTATTTCAATAAAGGTTATTTGTTATACCAAATTTAATAATAATTAATGTTGGATTCCAATATCAAAAAACATCTGTTATAAACATGTAAAGAATTACTAATAGATTCCCTCTAATAGAATTTTGAAAGTTTTTATTCTACTAACACGATTCTTATCATTTCTACCAAACTTTTATTATTCCTCTATGATACTCCATTTTTTGTGGGGTATATAGACCACTATATTGATGTTTTACTCCATTATTTTTATGATAAGATTAAAAATTATTTCATGTTAATTCATGACAATTATCTATTCTAAAATTCATTATGTAATCCCCTAATTAGTTCTAAAATTATCTTCTAATGACTCTAAAAATTAATATAGACTCATACTTGTGTTTCATAAATATGAAGAAATTCATATTAATGAAATAATTAATAATAGTGAAAATTTAAAAATTCTTTTTTTTATTAATGTATCATCATCCCACATAATTCAGAATGAATGAGTTTAAGAGGTCTGGTAAATTGAATCACAACTTCTTATAACTCTTATTATTTTATCTTCCTTTTATGAATGGTTACACAAAAATATTATTCTATTCTTTTAAATTATATAAAAATTCTTAAAATATCAACTTTAGATATTTTTTCATATTTTTCGTCCCATGGTGGCCAAGTCATCAGTGCCACAACATATTTTTTTTCTTCAGAACATAAGTAATAGAAGTTGACAAATTGTCATACTTGGAAGAGTTTTTCACTGGTTCTTTACCATTTTGTAATAAATTTTCAATCTTTCAAAATTTTCATAACACAAGAATATTTTATAAAGATAAATTATTTTCCATATTCATGTAGTTCACTTACACTATGTGAGTTATGTTATAGTCTATTAACAAATAAAAATTTTATAGATTTCAACTTTTAGGATTCAATATTATCCATTCTGATTCCTCTGATTTTTAGATAACTATCATTCCCAAAGGTAATAGAACCATCATCAAGATTTTCTATATTTTTCATGATTTTTAAATCACCTGTCAAGTGTGAAGAATAACCACTATCAATTATCCATGGTTTTTTATTTTTTAGTTTATTTCAAGTTTCTCTAAATAATAAAGGCCCTTTTTATAACTTTATTCTTTCACACTTCTTTTTCTTTTCTTATATAAAAAACATTCCATGAATATTAGTCATAAATTCTTCAGCAAAATGACCTCATTTATCAAATCTTCTACAATATTTTTTCAGATAATCAAACTAATTTTTCATTGGAAATAAACTAACATCTTTAGATTTCACTTTTTTAACTTTCTATAAGAAAGGAAAGATACTCATTCTACTTTCACTATTTTTTCCAATCTATTCAAAGATTATTCTATGAAGAGATCAGTTATACCAGCAACTATTAACCTTATGCCCATAGATGCAACAACACCAATAATAACCATCCAATCTTGATTTTATATTTAATTAAGATCATTCTCTATAAAAACAATTGATGTTGATAACTTCTTTCTACTCTAACATACTCTTGGCATAGACCATCATTCCTACATAATGAGTTTTCAACTTTTTTAAATGTGATTGGTTTCTCACAACCCATATCAATCCATGCATTTCCTATACTTTTATTCTCACATGAAATTCTATTAAAATCATATGAAACATTTTTTTAGTGGGTTAGCATTTCACATGATTCTTGATTTTAAATTTCTCACCAACTTTTGTAGTCTCAGATTTTACTACTGAATATTTGTTTAAGTTTTCATTTATCTTCCTTAAGGTGACTTCAAACTCAAATAGATTTGATTAATACTTACTAACTTCTTCTTCCTTATCCTCCAACTTCTTACAGAGATCTTTAACCATCCTTATTCTTCACTCATTCAGGATTCTTCAACTTTCTCAACATTTTCAATAAATTTTCTGAACATTTCTGAATATTAAACCATAAAAGAATTATTGTCAGTTTAGACTGATTCAACATTCTGACTCACCAAACAACTTTTTCTACAGTTAAATTCTTCTTATATTTTTTGGATGACTTTTCTTCTTTAAAACTATTATTCAACATCTTCCATCAATGTTTTCCATTATAATCGGCTCAGTGTTCTCCAAATTTCTTCTTGGGGAGATTCATAGAAAATTGTATGTTTCCACCACACTCAAAAAATCTAAAAGGAATTTTACCTATATATATTCTAATTCATCTCAGATATTTCTTATATATAAGAGACATGATTTTTTTATTAAATTCATTATCCTATTTATCTTATAAGTCACAAGGATACAAATCTTGAATTTTCATTTTTCTCATAGCTTCAAAAGCCATTTCATCTATCATATTCTTTTTGAAAACTAGATATTTCTGTTTTAATAAGAAATAAGAAACTTATAAAAATCATCAATAGATAAATCATATTTTTCTTCTAAGACTTAAATTTTAAAATAAAAAATGTATGGAAACTTATTCATAATTTTCTTCAAAATTTTTGAATCTTCTAGAACATCTATGAATCATTTTATGTTGAAAAAAATTTCATTTACTCAACAAAATTATTCATCTACAGTTTCTCTATCTATTACTATTATGTCTTTATACTTACCATGAAATATTGGTAGCTTTTCTTCCTTCACTTTAGTATTCCTTTAAAAAATACTTTCCAACTTGTCTTATATACTCTGATGTTTCTAGACCCATAACCTTCATATAAACATTTTCAGATAAGGACATTAGGATGGTATTTCTAGAATTTTTATTAACATCAATATTTCTCTTATCAAAAAACATCAGAGGAGAATATTTTTGAATTGGTAGAAAACCAATTGTAGTAGCATCAAAAACTTCTAGGAGAAGAGATAGGAGATATATAATCATCATGTTATTCCAACCATAATATTTTTTATCATCAAATTTATGAATTCCTCTAATGTTTAAATTATTGAGATTATCCATGTTAGGATTCAACAAGTTACCTGGATTTGATACCAATTAAATTTATAAATGATTTAATAACAACTCAGAAGGGGGGTTGACTTAGTTGTATACATTTTATAAGTTTCATCACTTTTTGATATTTAACCCCTAAAACATGTTAACGTCTATTAATTTATCATATTTTTTTAAATAATCATTCATGAATAAGTATTAAAAAAATTAAAGAACATGATATTTATAAGTATCGACCTTAGTGTGATAACATACATTCTTTCCACAGCCACTCCTGTGATTTTATGAAAATTCAATTTTATTATAAAGTGAATAAAACTTGTGTAAACTCCCATTAAACACATTATATCTACCAATAGAAATGATTATACTGACTTTCGTAAGTTTATAAATTTTTATTAAAAATAATTTATCCAAAAATAATAATTAATACTTCGTTCAAACTTCTCCACAAATGATCTATTCAGATCCTCAGTCTGATGTGGTTGGGTTGGGTTTTCTCAGTCTGAAGTGGATAAGTCTGATGGACCTAGTCTGATGAATTCGGTCCAATGAACATAGTATGATAAACCCATTTCCCATCTGTATTACTTAAATTCTCACTCTTGTCTTCCTTATTCTAGTAAAAAAAACTTCTATAATTCCAACCTTATAATGAGGTCCCAATCCAAAAAGTTAACTTTGAAATGAATTCTGATGTGCTTCTCCTTTTCCAATCATGTTAAAGGTTGAAAAGTATGAAAGTATTGTGAATATACTTATAGGAATCCCATAATGGAAAACGTGAGAAACTAAAAAACTTTTCTTTCTTACTGAAACTCAAAAACATCTGAAATTCACTCATATTTGAACTTCATTTTGGAGCACTTAAACACTTTTGGAACCTACTTGAATCATCTTGAGTCTTCTTAGAAATTAGCCTTCTCAAACATACTAACTTTTCTTTAGTATGATGGAACTTCCTCATGTTATTACGATGGAACTTCCGCAACTCAATATGATAGAACATCCTCAGTTCATTATGATGGATTTTTATTTGTGTCATTTTTATTAAATTTTATTCTCAAATTCAGTATAATTTATTTTCTTTCTCAGAGTTAGTTTAATTTATTTTCCTTATCAAAATCAGTATGATTGGTAAGTGGAACACCACGTTCGATGTACTTGTACCTACAACAACTTATTTCTTCCTCTAATTACAAAAAAGGTAAAATTACCTCAATAAACAATTTTTTATTTCATTCTTCTAGATCTTTTTGTCTATATATTTAATTTATTAATCTGAATGAAAATCAGCATCTTAGACTTCTAACGTTTCTTAAAACTAATGAACCCATAAATCTTCAAAAACAAAACCATGCATGTATCATGACTCTCTCATAATGTTGAGAACTTCTGATATCAGCATAGCATCATCTAAATTAATGATATAAATCTAGATTAATTTCTAAATAATTATATATTTTCTTTATTTAACCAATTTAACAACATAAATACTTCCACAATCAAAAAATTCTTTCTAAAAAAGTATTTGTATGATAGATCGTGAATTTCATGTTAATGGATCTAAGACTAGTGATGTGTCTGATCAACAACATTAACTTTCTAAAGAATCTTGTGACTAGTTTTTCTCACTCTAATACTTTTCATATGGTTCTTCTTAGTTTGATCCTCTGTATTCAGAAAATAACTTTATCAAAGACAAGACTTTTCTCCCCATTTATGTTAATGTTTGATCATTTGGTAACTTTCACATTTTTTTCAAAACAAATCTTTTACAAAAGATTAATTTATTAAAAAAAATTGTTAAAACAAAATATCATAAAGGTTTTTTAATAATTATTCATATTATTTTCTTATGTATACATATATATACATGAGGTCAGGTGTGTAAGTAAATTCTGGATTTGGATAAAGTAGGTAAGGTCAGCCATATGTATTTAAAGAACCTGAGCTTGATGATTTTCTATTTCTTATTTACAAATTCATTTGATATACTAGAACACTTATTATTTTATATTCAAGAAATGGATTGTTATAGACACCATTGGTGGTGGCCTACTGAGTTTTTCTCACACCTTGTTCGAGCCTCTATTTGGTATCCAAATAGATGTCATCTGGTGGTAGGTTCACGATCATGGATTCCGAAACTATGCTTGTACATGGAAGATTAGGATCATAATACAGATATTGATCTCAAAATACTCATAGATATGGCCCTTGGGTCTTTTTAATTTTCATTGTATATTATTTATCCATTAATATTCGTCTGCCTATTACTATATATTGTAGAATGTTCATGAATGATTACCCATTATTTTATTATTGATGGTCAGTTGTTATTATTTTATTCTTCCCTTATCTAGTATTTTTTACAAAATATTTATTACAAATCTAAAGGTTATAGTCTCCCCATTATACCTCCATTATTCCCTCAATTCTAATCAGCATCCTCTAGTGCATGGGGAAGTGTTCTTGAGGCCTAGTGGGAAACCGGATCAGGGAACTATTTTAGTATATCATGGTTTGGGATGCTACATATGGTATCAAAGGTTTCTTTTACATTTGTCTTACTATTTAGGGAGGGTGGATAGAATAGTAATAATGTGTTGGAACTTACTAAATAGCTTGTGTTTGGGTCTAACCAACCTACCCATAAGGTTAAGACCAAGTTTCTAGAGATGGGAATGGTGATTATAAGGTTCTATATTATAGTATATTGATATTTCACCACTAGTTATTATTGTACTTCTACTAGTTATTTATTCATTGATTAATGTATATATTTCATAATCCCAAGATGGAAAGGAAGGGTTGTTACATGCATCATTGTAGGAATATAGACATTCACATGTCATGAATATGTCATGCCATGTAGATTGTATTGATTCACTGCTTGATTATGTACCATATTTATTTTTGTTCCTTCTTAGTTAATTATATATATCATATTTATCTATATACCTTTTTTGGGTGATTTTTTCCATACTTACATGTACTCTCTGCGTACATAATTGATTTCCATGATTACTTCCCTGTATGTGTGATTACATTATAATGTCCACCAGTATTCCTTACTACTATTATAGAATTACTTGTATAATTATGGTATATGTTATATTAAATAATGTTTTTAAAGAAAACTAATTTTTCCCATATATCTTGATGATTTAATTCAATCAAATTAACCAACTATGACACATTTGAGTCATATAGCATTGATTGCATGAGCTAAAATAGTAATGTTTTGGGTTAAATTGGTTCAGAATTTGAAATTTATAAAGTTATGGGATATTTAAAAATTAAAGAATGGTGAAACATATAATCAAACCATATATTATAGATTTTTTTTATTATAAAAAACTAGGATAGCCAGTTTATAGTTACATGAATTTCAATTATAACTTATAAATGCAAGTACCTGTATAATTTTGGAATGGTAATTCATCTAACTCAACCATGATATATATATATATATATATTGGATTTTAATTCTTATTAGAAATTATTTCTTTTAAATAAATTTGTGACTTATATATTAATAAAGGATTATACCTCTATAACATAGTCATGATGACCAATGTGCCTAAATCCCCACATGTACAATTGGTCCAAAGTAGGTCAGTTGGTGCATGTTTATTATGAGATAAATCTATTAAGGGTGTGTCAAACCTTGAATGAAATAAATGTTATAGGTCGAACATAACTTAACCCATATTATCTTAATAGGGACCTAGTAGGTCTATATTATTCTTTACATTCCTTGATTCTTGACCACATGGGGATTTGTTTGTGATAATTATGGGATGGTTATTTAAAGTTTCTACAACACCTTATATGGAGATATATATAAATGTATCATGTAATCTTACTAGATCATTCCCCTTAAATACATAAAATCCCTTTTAATATTCTTTTTATCATTATTATTATGAGGCTTTCATTAATTAAAATGGCATTTACAACCTATAGGGTGTCTTCCTCTATAGCTTTTAAATTTAAATTTTCATTAGCTAAGCGATTTTTAATTCATTATGGATGATTTGAAAGGTTTAAAATAAAATTATGAGATAAATTACATAATGTTCCATGGAATCAACTATATAAAGTGATTAGTACAATTTATTTTAAAACTAGAACTCAATTTCCCCCAATATATGACTTTTTTTTTTATGTTGTAATAAATGACCATCGATTAAATGCCTTAAAATGAGAGAATGTATAATTTTTTATTTCATGAACCCTCAAGTAAGTGTTAGAAGTAGTTTTCCTCAAGAGCCTTCTAATTGTGATCATGAGTGTTTATCATAGGTCATATTTGTCTTTTTCTCAAATATTTCTTAATATTAAAGGATATACGATAGATCCTAATGATATTTTAGGCATGACCCTAATTTTAGTTTCAATATTTTATAATTTAAATAGGGGTTATCCCATTGAGGTAGTTCCCTTTGAGGTAATTATAATTGGTAAATTATTTCATTCAGTTGCCTATGGAGTGATTCTATTCAGGTGATGGTTGTCCTGAGTAGGACTCTTAGTTGATTAAAAGGCATCCCCTAGTGAGTGGGTGGTTGTCTAGTGAGTTAAACCTCAGGGAGGTTTTCTATATTTAGATACTTTGTGAGTTCCACCTCTTATCCCTTTTTGTTGACATGATACCCTTATAGGTTGATGATATTTTATTCTTATTCCAGTTTTACCTATTTAGAGATACTTGATAAGTACATTAGATTCCATGTGATAGAAACCCTTAAAAAAGATGGCATTCTTGTATGAGACATCTAGTATAAGAAGAAGACTTTGATGTCATCACTTTGAATCAATCACTAGTAGATTAATGACATTGTTCTATTAAGGGAAACCAATGAAATAGGTCGGTCATAGGATATGTTTTCCTTTTTTGGTAAGCTTCATATTATGCTCATATCTAGACTAACGTATTATAGGTGATTGAGTATTTTGGTTCAGCAATGGTTATGCCTTGGATTTTAAAATTTTCCCTGAGTTATTGTTTATCAAAACATCTTACATTGGGTCAGACTGTTCAGATTCTTAGATCAGTTGACCAATAGAGGTTTCATGGATGGTGATTTCTTCTCTAAAATAACAGCGTGACATGGGAAGTCATTCTTTAAATCAATGTTGAGGAGAGATTCATGAATTGTAAGAGGATTTCTAAGGGAACTTTCATAATATTCAAATACTGACATTCTATTTAGCATAGTATGTTTGACTATGTTGATGGATCAATACCGGTGTGTGATTTGGGTCTCAAACCATGTGTTTCAGGATGTAAATTCTTTTTCATGATAAGAAGTTCATGCTCTTTATGCATGGTAAATGATTGAAAATTAATATTGGTGAGTTCCCATGTATGATCCAAGGACCAATGGTTTTAAGGAAGTGATGCTGGTATGCATGGTGAATAAGAGTTTTGGGTAAAATTAAATGAAGTTATCTATATGAAGAGATAATTCAAAAAATCAATAGAGAGATATGAGATAGTTTATCCATATTTGGACTTAGACACTCATGGTTGGGAGACATGATGTCAGTTATTGGGTAAAAAGGTAGATATGGTCTATTTTGAATGTGAGTATTGATAAAGAGGATCAATACATGCCAATATTAAAAAAGGTCTCTTTAGAGGGAACTCATGGAGTGGTCTAAAGAAAATCCACTTGGTTCATGGTACACAAATGTCTGATTAAGTGTTTTAACCCTTGACATGTTTAATTTTTAGCTATCACCATAATAATGGTTCTCATGTATAAGGATCAATTTTGGGGTGATGTTACATTAGTACTCTAAATGAGTGGGTTCTTATCTTATCTATTCCATCTGTTATACCCAATAATGGTTTGGGGTAATTAGTAAATTGTTTTCATGAAAAATAATGAGAAGTATGATCTAAAGGTGTGAATCAATAGGTCTATCACTGGTTGACATCCCTCATGTGAAAAGGATTGTGGGATTAATAGACTGATCATGGGGTGGTATTTTTAGAACTTGTATTTCATTTTTGGAATCATATCATGTATGGATGGATTCCTCAATAAATTCCAGGAAATGTTTGATAATTGATTTGGGTTCAATCTATATTTGAGCAATAATCCCATTGTATCTTGTGATAATCCATGGATATTCAATCCATATAGTGTTGGTGTTGGTGATATAGTATGATGGATGTTTTTATTTTGGAGATGTTTCATCCTGGAGATGTCACTGAAACATGTTATAGGATTTGGTGAGTGTTCTCAGAACAATATTATAATGCCTTATGATAAGCCTTAAAAATATGATTTTGGTGATGTGTTGGCCGTAGGAACCATGCATTTTCTAAAAATTTGACTGAAGGTGGTTTAAATTATATTCGCTAAAATAATTATATGTGGTTTGTGAGGAAATTAGATTGGGAATGTTGTTGATATAACACGGTGGCTTCATAAAGGGTTGACTAGGGAATTTCAAGGAATATTTGGTATAACCAATTTGATATTGGTTTACTAGAGTTACATTGTTTTAATCAGATCAAGGTTTATGGGTAGTGTCCTCATGTTTGATTGGATAGATGTTTCAGGAGTGTCGTTAGAATGATACATACATGTTTCAACAGAACATTCTGATTGTGGGAGTAACATGACTCTAAATAAGATTTTTAAAACTAGAATCAATGGTTGGAAGTTCTATACAATAGATGATATAAGAGAATATTACATAATCCTAACCCAAGTTAGAAGGCCTCAACTAATCTCTGTATCGATGTTTTAACTCAGGTTTTGAGCATTGGCTCGTGCCTTAGTGGGTTAAGTAATAAATAATTGAAATTATGCTTACAGGTGAATTGGGTAATTAAAAATGCAATGACACCATTTGAATTAAAATTCATGGCCATGGTATCTTAGGTTTTTTTTCCAATGGATTCTTATGGATGAAAAGTTCTAAGGTGGGGAGACTAAAATGTCCCACTTTTTGGATGGGTGGAAATTTTAAAGGGAATATAATTTTTCCTACTAGGTGGATAGATAAATATTTATCTAATTCTTGATATATTGATATATGAATTTCAACACATAAAAGTTTTTTTTCGGATTTTTTTTAAGGCTTGAGATGTGTCTTGGATGTTTACATGGGTTTTAAGAGCATCTAACTCAAAAATATCACTTTTTGGGAGATACAAATAGGGTGCACTATTTTTTAAAACCATGAGGCCCCTAAAGAGAAGTTATACGTCCTTTTAGGAGATGTCTCCTAGTTTGTTAAACTATCCAATTTGGGTCACATGTTGTGTGAGAGATCTTCAATAAATTGAATATGTCAGAACATGGGATTCATATGGTTTTCTAAACTATTCACCTATCCCATATGGTTAGTGCCACTTGACTAGTATCACAACATGGTTAGTGCATGGTTATCCAAAACTGTGAGGCCCACCCATGTAGGGTATAACTCTTAGATAGTGATAGATGTGTGTTTGGCACATGGTTATCCAAATATTTTGTCCTACCATCATGCCTCATTAAATGGGTAAAATTTCATTTTTCCCCTCCTAACTTAAATGGGGTTTACCTAATTTTTTACGCGTTTCCTCCCTTCATCTCCCTCATGTGTATCCCCACTTCCTCTCCTCCTCCATATAAAGTTTCCATCATTTTTTATCAGAATCAAGCTTCGTTAGTCTCATTAGAAGTGTTTTAGTGAATCTATGAATACTCTTCCTCATTTTTATCAAGAATCATTCTATGCGTAATAAAAAATCAATGCAATTTATTTTTTTAATTTTTAGGGCATTTAACAATTTATTAGATTTATTTTGTTCCAACTCAAATCAAGTCCCATTATTGGATGAGTGGAGCACCCTAAGTATGAGGTAGGTGGTTAATTTCATCATTTAAAAACTATATCATTTTGTTTCATGAAAGATTCTCTATATGTTTCTCTAAATGTGTGAAATAACTTGAATTTATTATCTAGACCATGACCTAGACCCTTTATTTGACCCATTAATATGATTGGAGGTTGGTGAACATAATTTGGTCCAACCCTTGGGTGATCCCTATTAATTTACCTTATTAGACATTATTTAAATTATCCCTAGAGTGACATTTGATAAATTAAGGAAAAATAAATTATTTAAGACTATAAATCGGGATGTGTACTTGCTTTTCCCTCTTAGTTAAATATAATTAAATGGAATAATGGAATGGGTAATCTCGTGGCCTAGTAAATGACTAATTGAAATGGAATAAATTGTTAACGACAAGAATCTACACTTGTCCCGTATCAATTAAAGATTGAAATACTTGAGTCTTATCACGTGATAAATTTTTAGTGGCGTAGACCATCCCATGAGCCTTTAAATTTACATGTAAATGGAATTTCCTCAATCATATAATATAATTATGTTATAACATGCTTATGGAAATTTCCCTCCTTATTTATTACAAATAAATTGAGTTAAATAAAAATGATGGTTCATATCTTAGAATGGATATATATATATATATATATATATATATATATATATATATATATATATATCATGGACCATTATGAATTATTAAATGTGCATTCCAATTAATATTATTTGAAATGTGATACTCCAGTATG
The DNA here is from genome assembly GCA_963277665.1 of Viscum album. NCBI lineage: Eukaryota > Viridiplantae > Streptophyta > Magnoliopsida > Santalales > Viscaceae > Viscum > Viscum album. The sequence continues at coordinate 295,310,817 of OY728136.1, forward strand.
GTGTCCTATTAAGGTGATACATGGTCATGGCGTCCTTTATGTTATTATTTATGGGAAGGGCATCCCTAGGCATGGAATCCCTTATGTTATGATTTATGTACATGGCGTCATTGGCCATGGCATCCTTAAAAATAGTATCCCTTATGTTATGATTTACGAATGTGGAATCCCGGTGCATGGAATCCCTTATGTTATGATTTACAGGCATGGAGTCCCTAGCCACGACATCCCTTATATTATGATCATAGGTATGGAAACCTGAGCATATCGTCCCTTATCTGGTATGTGATCCTCTCATGTGTTTTTCTTGGTACTAAACCTTGAGTCTACACCGGTACATGTATATCTATTCATTATATTGTCTTACATATGCATATATATTAATTAAAGTAGGTGTGTAGAGACATTTCATCTTAGGCTGAAGTAGTTGTGTTCGGTCAGGTCTCTTTGAGGAACCAAGTCCTGTCATATTTTTATTTCTTATTTACTACTTCACTTGACATACCCACACACTATTTATTATAAATTGGCTATCTAGATTGGTGTATACACTGTTGGTTGTGGAATAATGAGTTTATCTCACACCCTGGTTGTAACGCCCCGACCCCAGCTACCCAGAGCCGGTGCATTACTTCGTAACATTGGCATGATCACAAAAGATCAAGTCTCGAAAGACCGATTAGTTTAGTAGCCTTGGAAACACTAGATACATTCATAAACATTACATTACATCATAAAGTGAAAAACTACAATAACAAAGTCTCCATAGACCACACTCATATCCTCTTCTGACAATCCCTGCAGGTCATTCATAAAATACTTCTTCACATCCTGGAAAATATTAAAACATTGAAAGGGGTGAGCTCAGATGCTCAGTAAGGATAACAATATTGCGGAAGATTTCATAAATAAAAACTAACAATTAAGGCAATGTATAACTAAACAAAAGCCTTATTAAACTTGAACTTCAGCATAATATGGCAAAAGTAAAATCAAATAATGCCACTTACTTACTCACATGGATATTCTACTAGATGAATAATCACATGAAATATCAATAACCACTTTCATAATGAGGGAATGTATAATGCCGGACATTCTGAAACATTTTGTCAAGGCCTCGGCCAAGATGTCTAAAATGATTAAGGCCTCGGCCAAAACCATAAATAAAATTGGGAAAGGGCCTCGGCCAATTCCACGTCTAGTTGTCTCATGAGACCTACCGATGCATCGAGGAGCTATAGCGGGCTCCACCCGTCACTTATTAAGTCCAATACATTCCTCATATAAATAGGTTTAAACATATCATAAATCATAACATAATCGTATCACATAAACATGCATAAAGGAAACATAAAATTTCCACATTTCAATCACAAGATATCAATACAACACATTGATATAATTCAAACTCTTTCAAAACCATTTTCAATACCAACATAAAATAAAGTTAAAACTTTGTATATATTTTTCATTAAAAAAATGATGGCTTGTAGAGGAAGCCGAAACTCAAATAATGGTCATGGCGGCGGAGAATTCGTTGTCACCGCATAAGTACGGAAAGAAAAACATTCCCTTTTGTCATTTAGCAAAATGCTTCGTATAAAAAAGATTCCTTTTGAATAAACGTAAAAGTCAAAGGGGTTTATACACCGTATAAAAGAAAGTTGTGTATAAAACCAAATATGCCTCAGTGAAAGGAGATTGACACGAAGTCCTTAAAAATGATCGTTTTTAAAATAAAATAGATCTATTATGTGTATTCACTATAGGTACACATAAAGAAAGTAAAAATACAAAATAGGACATAATAACATCATGACGTAATTTGAAAGTAGGAGATTAACCAAAAGAATGGAAATTGGGTTAAGAAATTCCCTTACAAATAACATTTTTTTTAAATAAAGTAGATCTATTATGTGTATTCACTATAAGTACACATAAATAAATTACTAATACAATATTGGACATAATAATATCATGACGTAATTTGAAAGTAGGAGATTAACCCAAAGAATGGAAATTGGGTTAAGAAGTTCCCTTACCTCGTGTCTGACTTGACTCAACCGTTCTTTAACCTCCTGAATAATAAACTAGAGTTAATTTATATTTACTTAAGAACCTTTTTCATGTTCATTATTCCATTTATATCACTTATTACCATGTTATGAACATTATTTAATTATTTAAGTTAATAACGGTCGTTTTGTCGATCTTTGGTACTTGAGTCAAAAATAAACTTCTTATAATTACAAGTTGTTCATGTGGTGAAATATCCATTATATCCAGAATTATATTCATGATTTAGATATCATATATATCATATATATACAGTATATACATTAATTCATAATGTCATGTAACATTTAGGGGTAAGAAATGAAATGCACCGTTCATGGAGACGGTAAGCCGTACGTACGCATTAACGCTACTTTCATTTCTATTTCGTATTTAATGGAATGAAATCATAATGATATAAATTTATAAAATAATTACAGTATAATATAGTGTATAATACCATTTAATCCATCCTTTATACATCCCACATATGGTATTAACGATTCAAATCACTTTGAGGGGCGGTAGTCCGCACTTCCTAAAATGAAATTATCGCGTTTTACCCATAATGGAAATCATAAAGTATGCCACAAATGAGAAATACAGAAGCATAAGTAAAATATAAACATATTTTATATCATATATAAATATAGTGACATCTTAATGGCCACCTTTGAAGGTGTTATATGAGTGTTGAACAATCATCGTTTCGTGAGGCAGAAATTCGCCATCCACAGAAACCGTATGTTCTTTAACCATTAGATGTAGGTGTGTGTAAGTGTAGCTCGAATCCTTCTTATAACAACATCCTAGTATATTGAGGATACTGTTTTTGTTACAAAATAAATTAATAAAAAGAGTTTAGGGTTTTGGAGAAGAAAAATAAAACAAAACAACATTAGAGAAGACATTACCTCAAAATCGGGTAACCCTTTTTGATTTGAGCCAAAGGCTTCCCTGGGAAGAGTTATTCCCAAAGTGAGGCTTCTAGGAGTAATAGAGGGATGTTGGGAGAGTATTTGGGCAGATTTTGGTCAAGCAAAATGGCTTGAAAGTGTAAATGAGGTGGGAGAGGTGGGGGCCTTTTATAAGAGGAGAGGAGGGGCTCTTTTGGAAAGATTGAAATGTTACATTATTACACAATGATTTTCGGATTCTAAAGGTCCCACACTTATATAATTCGAGGCTAAGGTGATAAGGGTTCGAAATCTCCTCATCCAATTGGCTTTGGACAAGTGTAAGCCTTGGATTTTGCATTATCTTCCCATTTTATTTAAATCGTTAAATAATGAGGTCATCACTGCATCATCATGATGTCATAAATAATTTAATTTATTTAATGTCTAAAAATTATAAAAAAAATACTATGATGTAGGAAATCTTTTTAACTTTCTAATGAATATTTATAATCAAAATTTGGACTTGTGTAACCCCACTTAAAAACTGTTTTAGTAAAACAACTCATGTTTGTGTCAATTTAATTTAACATTAAATAAATATATATTAATGTCATTTTCCAACTAAAGTGTCTCCATGGGGTCCCCAAGTTGACCCATGGGTTGTCTTGGTCGGCCATGACTCATCCAATAGGAGTAGGACAAGTTTCATTCTCATCTCATATTATTATAACATTATTTGTACCTTAAACTACACTAATTACCTCTAATCGCGATTAAGAACTTAAAAGTTATTATTCACCAAAAAATTATTTTAATCTCATTGAACCACATTTTACTTCTTGATGACAACCATGTATGTCGGATTTTTGAAAATCAAATCACAGAAGTGGTAATATTTCATTTAAACGAAAAATCAGTTATTTAACTACCACTTAGTGGTTTCACTATTCATCAAAAATTGAAGTTTTTCAGAACAATGCCAAAATTTCACCCTAAGCTATAATTGATATTCCGAATTCAAAAATGGTGTCTATTTTAAAAAATTCCAAACATATAAGTTGCATTAATTAATTTTATAATTAATTCCCGCTGTCACAACAAATAGTGTGTTTTTAAGAAACAATTTATATCAAAAGATTGGCAATTGTTTATGTCCAATTTCAATGTTAAATTAATTCTAATGACCACCATTGGATAAAATGGTAAAAATATATTCTAATTATACTTTAAAACCACTAAATAGTATAATTTATCACTATAAATTATTTTGATTAAAAAGGTTGTTTTTAAGTATTTTTCACTATTCATAAAAAATTAGAAGTTCTCAGAAAAATAACAAAAATTCAACATAGGCTAATTTCGATATTACGAATACAAAAATGAAGTCCATTTTGAAATATAAAATTTCTATAATTTTAAAAAGTGGTTATTACTATTCATAACGGCTACTTTGATTAGTCGCGGTGTTTTAGAACTCGAACTTGCGTACAATGCAAGCTATTGCATTATTGAAAGAGAGGTGTATCGTGGAATCTCGGGGTGTTACACTGGTAGGGCCTTAGTTTGGTACCGAATAGATATCATATGGTTGCAGGTTCAGTATCGTGGATTCTACTACTACTCTTGTACACAGGAGATTATGAGCATAGGAATGAGCTAAAGATTAGGATACTCATGGAGATATCCCTTGTTGATTTTTTATTTTCATTGTATATTGATTATTTATTTCCTATTATGTGTATGTTGTTTTACATTGTAGCATGTTCATGCATGATTAGCCTTCCCTTTATTATTAATGAACAATTGTTATTTTTTTCCACTAAATTTAACTATTATTTATTCTAATATATTTATTATTGATCCATAGGGTATATTATCCCCACTTTACCTCCATTAGACCCTCACTATTATTCAAAAGCCTTTAGCATATGGGAAGGCACACTTGTGGCTAGTGGCCAACCGTCTTAGGGTACCATTATAGTGGTTCTCATGTCAGGAAGATATAGCATCCATAACAATTTTATTATTTTCAATATTTATTTCAATATTTTATTCATTTAATATATCCCATTTTTAATTAATCAGAACTTCCATAAAATCCACTTAATTATAATGAATCTATAAAGGTTCATAAATTTATTTAGTATTTTAGAATACATGACAACCCTACTATTTATCTCCAGTTATCATATCCTTCATGAGATAAAAATAAATATAATATTCTCCATCATATAAAACTAAATTAATTTTATTGAAATCAATTAGTTCTCTTATTTTGATAATGAATGGGTTATTAAGAATAATCAATACCTTTCATTATTCTCCAATATCAAATATCAAGAAATATATGAGGAATTAAACTTTCCCAACATCATTAAGAAATCCTTGAGAATGCTAATGGTGTTATTAAATGATCAATAAGATAACTATAATGTTACTCTTATAAGAAATAGGTTCCACAGATTAAGTTTTTTGAATATATTTAGAGGTATTGGAATGATGATTTCCTTAAGATCAGATTTCACCCTCATAAAATTATAATATTTAATAATTCCTAAAATTGAGAAGCTTCTTGTATTTCAAAAAATTTGTGGGAGTTTCCACCATATAATATCTAAACATTAATCATTCAAGGAAATAAACTCCATATCCTCTGATTTATTTTTGTTCAAGCAGATCACCTTAAGGGATATTGTATATGTCAACATTTGGGAAAATACCTTAATGAAAAAAATATTAATGTGAATATTATTGAACATTTCTATAAACTTATTTTATTTTTATTTCTCTTCAAAAAATAAATCCTTTTTAGAAATAGTAGTGGTGGATGATATGGATGAGCTTCAGTATTCATTATAATGGAATTTTCTATTATTTCCTCCCAGGACATCTATCCCTTATTGGTTTTAATATTGGGTCAATTATCTTTAATATTTCTACTTATTATTCCCCAATTATTATTTATCCTGTGTTATAATATCATTATTTTTTCCTTTATCATTTTCATTGCTAACTTCATCATCTAATCTACACTTATTAATTTCATAACGTATGGTTTTTTTCTTAGGGAGTCCCTATGTTTCTTGATAAGACATGAAGTGGTCTCTCAATGAATTTTTTAAAAGTCTATCCCAAATGATGCATAATGTTATATAGTGAACCCTGGTAATTATATAAATAATTCCCATCCTATTAAAGTGTCCTTATACCTATTATCATTATTTTTCATTCTATATAATGTACATCAACATGAAATCCTCAAAATATAAATGGGCTAATTGGGGTTTGTTTAGTGTTGTGGTTGTTTTTTTAAATGAAATATGGCCTCTATGGTTGGAATGGTTAACTAGTATGGTTGTGTGATTGTTTTACTTTGGTAAAACCAAGGTGATATTGGGGATACTCCGTAGTATATAACCCTCCTTATTTCCAACCTTAATTTTGAGTTTCCTATCATACTAACTTCCTAAGTTGGATTTAAAAAAATTATTGAGGCACATTATAAATCATGGAACTCACCTTGCTTGTTGATCTATTTTTTCCTCTTTTCTGATAGTATTGAAAATGATATTAGCATTAAAATATGTCACATGAAAGAACTTATTCTCACTCATGTGAAGCTCCTCAATAATGGATGTTAAGAAAAACTTCAAATTTTCCATGTTTTTTCATTTTATATGTAAAAATTATTTTCTCATCAAGTTTATATACCTATTAGTCGGATGGTCATTTATCTCATAAAATTGAAAAAATTTATCTCTTATATCATCAAAATGTTCATGGGCCTTCGTAGGGTTATTTATCCAGATTCATCCACTAACTACTAAATCAACCATGGCTTGAGAGTGTTTTTGTAAAATATTGTTGAAAGTATAAAATAACATTCATAATGATACACTATGATTTCTAAATCATCAAAGAATCTTCAAGAAGTGATCCTAAGATTCATAGGTGGACTCTCTATCCTACTATGTAAAATTTTGAATATTATTTCTCGATATTTCAATATTACCTGGTGGAAAATAATTCTCTAAAAATATTTAGGGGTAGTCCCCCAAGTTGCGATAGATCCTAGTGGTTCAGATTTTAACCACTCCTTGGATTTTCATACTAAGGGTAATTAAATGGATCATAGTATGATTCAACTTTAGTGACTAAATTGTTATTGAACTTGTCATAGAATATTAAAAAATTAAGACTTGAAAATAAGGGTCACTATATGCATTCATCCAAATTGAAACTTATTATGGATCATTCAGAGAACACTTGTTTTTTTAACATGTTATCCTAAATCATTGAACCAGTTATATTGATATTAGTTCCATTAATGGATGGAATTATATAGTCTATATGTTTCATAACTTATGGTGATTTATAGGATTTACTAACAATGTAGGAATGTTAATCATATCATGTGTGGGGTATATGGTTTTTAATTACTGATTTCTAGTTTCTCCAAATGAAGTGATCAATATTTGTATTTAACTTAATAGTTTAATCGTGATTCAATTTCCTTGATCTATTATATGGAATAAGATATATACACATATAATACACAATAAGGAAAAAAATAATGAATGTAATAAATAAAAAATCTGAAAATAGAAAGTGAAAATAAAAGATAAGAATTTAACAAAACTTAATTATTTTATCTATTTTTGTATCATCCGAGGAAAAAAATTCTAAAAATATTATTTACTCTTGAGAATATTCACCTCTTGATATTTTGGGGTCAAATTTTGGAATTTATTTTTTCATGACACCCAATCACTAATGTTAAAAAATTTGTTATAGTAATGGTAAGTACCAAAGTTGATCAACTGAAAATGATGGGAACCTAGCCTATTAATAATTTATATATTATTGGTTTAATGGATTGGAATCTAAATAGGCTGAAAAATATAATTGAATATATAATTTTAATGATAGCCTAGAAAAAATTACAGCACTTTTTAGATTGATAAATAACTTTTATAAAGATAGAAGTGGTGCATTGATTTTTGAGTATTTATTTTTTTTATTATCAATATTTCATTTTCCTATAAATAAGCATAGTTAATTTTTTTTGAGACTCCTTTGAAGTAATTAATTCATCATGAATAGTTTTTATTAAATCTATATAAGTCTGTTTTTTTATTATGTTCATTTTATTCTACTATGATTTAAATGCATTATGATATTATGTTAAATGAAAATGAATAATAAGGTCAATTTCATGATCCAATTTTTCTTTAACACATTGAATTTTTCCCTTAATTCCATTCACTATTGTTAATAGATAAGGAATAATTATTTACTCGACCTCAATGTGATCCTATTTGAAAAATGTAATTCAATAGAAAAATTAATCAATGAAATTATAACACTATCCTATTACTTTTGATCCAAGATCTCCAGTGAAACTACTCATTTATAATATAATGGTTATGATTTATTATATAATGCCTTTTCTTAAAGGATAAAGTAAGAATATTCATAGATAAATCCATTAAAACAAGATTGAAGAAAAATAAAGCTAACATAATTAACATTCAAACCCCAATCCTCAATCCATAAATGGAAATCAATGAATCAAAGCCTCAAAAAAATATAAAAAATCACCCAAATATGTATTTTTATCATTATTATTATCTCTTATCCTCTTCTCATTCCTTTTGTATACAATCTCTACTTCATCTCTTCAAAACTATGCAATGTGAAGTATTTATAATCAGATACATCACCATGATGCAACAAGCATGACTATAGTGTGTCTCATTAAAAATAACTACTCAACTTTATATAATATTATTATTATTTATGAAAAAGGGAATTTTATAAAGTTTGGGAATAAAAATCCTCCTTAAAAATACGATATATATCAAAGATTGTAGTTAGGCCTACATGATTGTCAATCCTAGTTAGACTATCTAATATTTTACAATTGACTATGTTACATCACATCATGAGACATTAGGGTGAACTAAATAATTTATAAGAAACATGTTCTTATTCCACTTTATAATCCTCTATGACAATGTTTATGTAACACCCCAATATTTTATATATTTTTTTCATTGAAATTAAACTTTAGGTACTCAATAGCTTACCTTATATGGAACCTATAGTCTATATGAAACATGATATAGTATTCAATTATAAGCAAGAAATTAAATAGAAATATATTAATAGTAATAACCAATTTATGAAAAATATGTATAAATGTTTTTAATAATGGAAAATTATTTATGAATTCATAATAAATAAGTATTAAATTTTTAGTAAAGTCATTTTACACTTTAAAAATATGTTTTCTTCAAAATGGTTTTTATCCCATTTTTGAACATAAAACATATAATTAGTTTTAAATATTTTTTAAATTTTATTTTAGTAAATGAATATAATTTTTAAAATTAAAGTTTCAATATTATCTTTGTAGGATCTAATATGTATAATGAGATTCTCAAATACAAGAGGGGGTGAATTGTATACCTTAAAAATTCTTTTGGAACCTTTAATATTGGTATCAGACTTTCTTATAGAATGTTTCTTAACCTTAAGGAAATATTTTTCATAAAGTTAGATTTTTTACTTTAAGAAAACATAGTTTAACAATGTTAAACAAAATTCAAAAACCCTCTTAAAGAAAAATTTTCTTAAACTTTATAACCTTAAGATAAAAAAATAAGAAATATTTTCTTAAATGAATAATTCTACCTTAAAGAGTATAGAATATTTAATATAATCAGAGTAACAGGATTATAAATTATAAGAAAGTTATACTTTCTAGTTTTAACAAAGTTAAAATAGCATCAGAATAAAAACAACTTGAAATAGAAAACAAGTAACTATAAGATTCTTTTAACCCAAAAAAAGGATATCCAACAACCTTGGATAAAGTTTCCTTGATTTATACTTTTAAGAAAGTCTGTCTTACTCAAACCCAAGTAATACCTCAATCTGAAGATCGGTATTTTTCTTAGTATCCACACAAGCCCTCGTTTTAGAAAGAAATTGGAACCTCTATCTTCCAAACCAGGAATCCCACGATCAGCATGATCGGAGTCTGCAAAAAGCAATTCTGAACAAGTTGTTCACAACATCCGCATGAAGCACTGAGAGTTGTAAGAGCCTCTCTCTCTAAAAATCACTTTGCAAGCTTTGATTTATTTTCTATTCACTTTTCATCATCGAAGTTAACTCTTCTTTCATCACACATGGATCATTAAAATGAACTCATATTTATAAGAAAAACTTCTCAACGATCGGCTCCACTCCAATGGTCATATTTTCCATAAATTTTGGAGGGACCTAGACACGTGTCAAATAGACAATGGTTCGTTTGTAATGGATCGTACGAAATAGTTTCATTTATAAGAAATGATGATATGTTTAGGGTAAATGTTATGTATAAGAAAACTTAGAATCCAATAGTATTGGAATGATACATTAATTAATTCTAACAGTATCAAGAAAATTAATTCTTAATAAAATAAAAAAACAAATTGAGAAAACAGTATCACCATCTTTAGGTACTGGTACCATAAAATCGATATGACATTTGTACTGGAATCGATATCATGAAAATGGTATGACATTTGTATCGGTATCAGTATCATAAAAATGGTATGAAATTTGTATTGGTATCGGTATCATGAAAACAACATGACATTTGTACCAATATCGGTATCATAGAAAAATAGTATGACATTTGTAATGTAATGACAAATCAGTAAGTCAATGTAATGATAGATATATAAGTAAACGTAATAATGGATATATGAGTATACATAATGAATGATTTGTAAGTATAACAGAATGAAAAAAATTTAAGTATAAAAGAATGATATTTCTAAAGGTAAACGTAATGAGAATTCTTTAAGTAAACATAATAATAATTTTTTAAATATAACAGAATGAGAATTTTGGAACTTAAGAATTTTTTTTGTGATTTTCAAAACATAAAACCATAAGGAATGGAGAAGTCACAAGATAACCTTTTTGACTCAATAATATCCCCCTTTTTGGAAAGAAAAAACAAATTTGTTAAGGAATAATATATTGACTTTGATAAATAATTATGGAAAACTTATCTCCCACTTTTAATGAGATTTAGGATGAATACGACTAACCCCCCCCCCCTTAGGTTATGTTTCCCAAGGATTGTATTCTTGAACTTTACCATCCGGTTTTCTTTCTTAAGGAAATATATCCCCCTTAGATAAAAATTTCTTCTTAAAAGAAACTCCCCCTTAATTAGGCATTATTTTTTCTTACCATACTACCCATTAATATATTCTCCCTCTTTGGAGTCTTCATTAAATTCATCCTTCAATATAAATTCTCCCCCTTTGAAATTTTCAAAAAGAAATGGAGAAGTATAATATGAACCTGTAAGGTCAAGAAAACATACATTCAAAAAAATAATGATATGAAAGAAATTTATTAATGAAATTTTCTAAATAAAGTTTATACTACAGCAAAACATTGGAATGTAAAAAAAATTATCCATCCTTATTTTTATCAGTCAACATTTTCTTTATTAAAGCTTTAAGTTTCTTTACTTCCTTATGATCTTCTTGAATCTTCTTCACAATATCTTTTAATCCCGATTCTTATTTTATATGGAAAATGTCCTTTCTTCTTGAGACTTGATTCTATCATCTTGATTATTAATGAACTCTTCTTTGGAATCCACCTTTTAAACAAATTCGGCCCTAACTTCCTTGTCACTGCTTACAGACCAGGCAACGGAATTAAGTTGGCTAACTTTCTCAGAAATGGATCCCTTGACTTTGTTGAACTCAGATTCACATGTATTGAAAGCTCTGTTTGTTGAATCCATGATGTCACTAAACTGTCTAATCTCTTCATTGATGGTTTTGGTGTGGTGAAAGACTTTCTTACATGTCACCTTATGAGATTCATAATCAATTAAAATATTACTGAAGTCTACTTCTTGCTTGACCACCATGTCCATAAGAATATTGGTTGATTCTGTCTTTTGATTCAAGGTCTCTTATATCATTTAACTTGGGTAATATATATTTGAAAGAACCAAAAAAGTACTGACCAACTTTTTTAGAGAAAACTTGAAAAATTCATGCTCAACAGAGGAAGAGGATTCAAAATCTGAATCATCTTTTCCTTTCTCAACTTCTCTTGGAGTAAATAAATTGGGTTTCTCTATCCTTTTGGAAGACTTCTGAGGCATTTATTTTTCAGATGAGGCAACAAAAACACTCTTTCTGTTGATAGGATTTCGAATTGGGGTTTGTTCATCTAATACTTGTATAACATTAAGATCTCCATGTTAATCATGTTCCTCTTGGGACTCCTGTTCATGAGATCCTTCTTATCTTTCTTCTTCCTGGATCTCTCCCCCTCTAACACTTTATTATTCAATCTCTTCTTTCTCTTATTTTACTACTTCAATATCAACTTGTTATTCAACTTTAACTTCAACTTCTTCTTAAATCTCTTTATCTTCAGAAACAGATTTAGAAGTTGATCTCTGAGGAGTTCCAAAGTAATCTTTCACTACCCTTAAAACATCATCATTGCCTTCTTAAAAAATCTGATCTTACATTTCTTGAATAGGTTTTGATATTGCTAATAATTTCTTGGAATTATTAATTTCCAGAGTGGCAACTAGTTTCATAAGAAACACTTGAGATTCTGGTACTTCTTGACATTTCTTCTCTACAGCTTTTAGTAAATACTGGCACACTCGAGATTTTGAGGATTTATTCTTCAATATCTTCTAATTCTTTTATTTCTATAGATTCTTAGCTTGATTGATTTTTAAGGCCTTAGACTCTATAGGATTTAAGGAAAAGGAAGGATCCACTTCCTTTCTGGTAGCTACCATCTCTATCTATTTTGAAACTGTTGCATCATAATTGGATTTTGGCTTCTTTGCAGGAGGAGGTGATGATACCTGAACATCAGGAACCGGTGCTGGTAAGCTTGGTTCTTCATGTTTCATTTTCTTAGGTACTTATATTGAATATTCTAGAATATCAACCTTGTTCTGTACAACCATTTATTCAAAAGATTTGGATTCGGGTAAAAACTATACCTTCATTCTCCTAACAGTATCATCACTAAGAAAAAAAATCTTAAACGGCTTAAAGACAAATCAGCAAGGGACATTCAACTCTTGAAGGCACATAACAATTATCTTGGAGATAGTTTCCAGATACATAAGAATCTGAGATCTGATGGTTCCACATTTTACTGCTTGGATGGTGAGAAAGATGTACTTAATCAAGTTGATCTTCCTTACATTGAAAAGCAAGTCTAATAGAAAGATATAATATATCTTTAGAGAGTCCTTCTCTTATTTTCTTGGAATAAAAAAAACCTTGCATCTAGAGAGCTACCAGTTTGTGATTTGTTGTGAAAATTTTAATCTCCAGATTCTTAACATACTTAAGAACAAGGTAATCTTGAGAATTGTCTGTTTCAAAAGAACTTTCCTTTGAGGGAATTCTGTGAGAGAAAAAAATATCATCTCCTTCATATGGTATGTTGAGAAAATTTTCTGCCATTTTATAAGAAACTGTATAAGCCTTTTCATAACATTTAAACTTGAACATATCCTTCCATTCTTTTGAAAGAAAGAAACAGATTAATAGAATTTTATGACTAAATCAAGGAAAACTGGATCCTGATATTTCTCCTTAGCCACACATACACTATACTATCCTTCAGTTCTTATGATCTTATATATGAGGGAGTCATACTTTGCAAAAAATTAGGGCATACCAGTCTTTCCCCAAAGATCGACCAATCCTTTATTTCCTTAATAATCAGCATCTGATCTGCTGAGGATTCAAGAGACATTCGGAGTGTAAGAAATTGTGGAATTGGATTATAGACTTTTACGGAAACAGAAATTCGGAACAGAGATCAAGAAAGATGAAGTGGCATTCAATAAATGAAGCACCCCTTATATAGACATAGCAATGACCTTTCAACTCCTATAAGATAATCAAACGGCTGAAAATAACCTGATCTGATTTGACGGTTGAGGATGAATGTAGAAAATATGACTTCTGATATTTTGAGGTAATATAAACAATGAATTGAAAATCTTGAAATAACAAAAATTGAAACTTAAAATTAGAAATAGAAGAGTAAGAAAATTTACCTTTTTTAATACTCTGACTAATTTATCGGTATTATAATAATTCTCTTGAAAGTTTTAGAAACCATGAATTTTTATTCCATGAATTTCAATTCTGAGCATTTCAATTTCGAGAATTTCAATTCCGATAACTTCAATTCTATGAATTTAAATTCTGAAAATTTCAATTCTGAGAATTTTAATTCCATGAATTTCAATTCTGAGAATTTCAATTCCAAGAATTTCAATTTCTAGAATTTCAATTCCAATAATTCCAATTTCTTTAATTTCAATTTCAATAATTTCAATTCCGAACTAAAATATAATGTGGATTTTCTTAGAGAATGATAAAAAAAATTCTTAAAGAAAGAATAAAAAGGAAAAACAAACAAGCATATGTGTTACCCCTAAAATAAGGAGTGAAATAATATTAGGATATGATTTAAACAAGAAGTGGATATGAATGATTACCTTGCAGTGATCATTCCTAGCTTCCATTTAATGTATTCAAATCTATCAGAAGCAAATGGTTTTGTAAAAATATCAGCATGTCGTTCTTCCATTCTGATGAATTGAAGAATAATATCTAATTTAAGTGTGTAATACCTAAGAAAGTGGCATCTAATATCTACGTGCTTTTCACGAGAGTGATGTATAGGGATTTTACATAGGGCAATAGAGCTTGTGTTGCCGCACATTATTTGAGTTTTAGTAAAACTCATACCATAGTCTGTGAGTGTGTGTTGCATCCACAACACTTGAGCACAACTTCTACATGGTATATATTCAACTTCAGTAGTGGAAAGTACTATAGAATGATGTTTCTGGAAAGGCCAAGAAACTAAGGAATCTCCTAAGAAATAAAAAGTTCTAGATGTACCTTTTTTATCCATTTTATAACCACCAACGTCAACAAACGAAAAAACTTTTAAGTTCAAAAGAATTTCCAGAAGAATAAAATAGTCCCAAATCTAAAGTTTCTTTTAAATACTGAAAAATTCTTTTTATAGCCTTTAAATGGGATTATTTATAATTTTCTTGGAATATTGCACATAAGAATACTGAAAACATTAAGTCCGGTTGACTAGATGTTATGTAAAGTAAACTTACTATCATTCCTATATAATATGTTTGATCCATAGGTTTTCCCACTTCATCAATATCAAGAGTATTAGAGGTTCCGATAGGAGTATGTATACTCTTAGTGTTGTCATTCCCAAACTTCTTAAGAAGATATTTGATATACTTATGTTGATATATGTAAGTTCCTTCTAGTTTTTGAGAAAGTTGAAAACCAAGGAAAAAAGTTAACTCACCCATCATACTCATCTCAAACTCAGATTTTATAAGATTCGAAAAGTAATTAGTTAAGGATTGATGAGTTGATCCGAAGATGATGTCATAAACATAAATTTAAACAATCAAAACATCATTATTAACATTCTTAATGAAAAGGGTAGGATCATCGGTTTCCTTAACATAGTTATTTTAAAGAAAAAATCCTAAAAGTCTATCATACAAAGCTCTAGGGGATTTTTCAAGTCCATATAAAGCTTTGGTATGTTTTTAAACATGATTAGGATATTTTGTATCTTCAAAACTTGGGGTTTAACTACATAGAACTCCTCTTGTACATAACTGTTGAAGAAAACACACTTCACATCCATTTCATAATGTTTGATATTAAATAATACTATAAAGGATAAAATAATACTGATAGATTCAAGTCTTTCTACAGGAGCATAGGTTTATTCATAGTCTATGACTTCTTGTTGATTATAGTATTTAGAAACTAATAATTCCTTATTGATAAAAATAATTCCATTTTAATCACATTTATTTATAAAAACACATTTTATTCCAATAACAAAAGTTTCCTTTGGGTTTTCAACCAAATTCCAAAATTGATTCCGTACGAATTTGTTGAGTTCGTCTTGCATGGCCTTTATCCAATCTCCATCACCCATGGCTTCTTCAAAAGTATTTGGTTCAAATTGGGAAATAAAATCAACATGTTCAACTCCATTCCTTAAAATACTTCTAGTTATTACTAGTTAATTAAAATTACCAATGATATTATCACTGGGATGATTCCAAAGTAACAACTGAATTGGGTTTTGAAAAACTTATTCATCAAAATAGGGTAGAAAATCATCAGGATTAAATGTATCATAAATTTCTTCTTGAACATTTTCCTTAACTAAAAAATATGCTATCAAAGGTTGGAGATCATTTTTAGAAAATATATCCAAAATAAGTTCAGGTTGTTTGAAAATAAAAAGATCAGTTTTATCAAATTTGACATTTACTGTTTCTTCCATAGTGCAAGTGTTTCTATAAAAAACTTAATATGCCTTAGAGTTAGTGGATTATCCTAAGAAAATTACTTCATCCGATTTGGGTGAAAATTTATGTAATTTATATTTATTATTAAAGATTAATACTTTGAAACCAAAAACATTGAAGTAAGAAACTTTTGGTTTTTTTTGAGTCCATAACTCATAAGGTGTTTTATTAAGAAATGGTCTTATTAAAACCTGATTTATAGTATAACAAGTAGTACTTATCGATTCAGCCCAAAAATGTCTAGTTATATAATATTCACTCACCATGGATATATTTATCTCTTGAAGAATACGATTTATTCTTTCAACAACACCATTTTGTTGAAGAGTTCTTAGAGCTGAAAAGTTGTGAGTAATACCTTTCATACTACAAAAAGTTTCAAAATCTCAATTTTTAAATTATCCACTATGATCAATATGAATAGGTATCAATGGTATATTTTTCTCATTTTTAACTTGACCTCTAATGTTTTTGAAATAAGAAAAGGCTTTATATTTCTTTACAAGCAAATAGATCCAATTAAATCTAGTGTAGTCATCAACAAAGACAAACACATAGTATTTCCATCCAATACTTCTAGTTTGTGTTGAACCAAATAAGTCTATGTTCACTAACTTTAAGTCATTAGAAGTTGTAACTTAACATATAGATTTAAAAATATTTCTATGTTATTTTCTATATTGATAAGGATCACAAACATTTGAAGAATCAAACTTATGTTCCGGTAGATCCATAACAAATTCTTTCTTAGAAAGTTTACTAAGATTCCTTAAGTTACAGTTTCCTAGTCTTGTATCCCAAAGACATGATTGATCTTTAAATTCACTAAGGCAAGGTAGATCTTGAATTATATGGTCTTCTAGGATTAAGTTGTACACATTCTCAAGCCGAAGGGCAGAGAGAATAAACTCATCCTTGGAATTTTCAACTAAACATTTATCATTTCTAAAATTCACAGGGTAACCTTCATCACCTAATTGGATTATTCTAATGATGTTGTGCTTAAGGCCTTTTACAAAAATAACATTTGAAATAGTAGATTTACTAAGAAGAATAATGTTACCTATACCGAAAATTTCTCCTTGATAGTTATCCCCAAAAGTTAATTTTACACCTTTAGTCTTTAAATCTTTTTGAAGTAGTCTTTGTTACTAGTCTTATTCCAAGAACATCCACTATTCATATACCATATTTTTTTTGTAATTCCTTTATTATCCTGAAAAAGAAAGAGTTAGGTTTTCATATTCCAAACATGCTTGAATCTGGAATTGTTAGATAATAAAATCTTCACTATCCACATTTGTTTAGAAAAGTAAGCTTTATGAAACCCAAGGAATTGAAATTTATTTAAAGTACAGTTCTTCTTCCAATGCCCACCACTTTCATATTTAGTGCAAAAGGGAGTTCTTGAAGGAACAAAATAATTGTTTCTGAAATTTTTTTTCCATGAGAATAACCTAATCATTGATTATTATCATGAGGTTGAATCTGAAAATACAGCTTATCAAAATTTTCTTCACCAAATGTAAAATTTTTAAGAAGTTTCTTCATGGAAAATATTTCTTATTTTAGTCTTAGGACTAAATTCTTATCCTCTAGAATAATAGATTTAGAGTTAAGTTTATCCTCTAAAGCATCGTTTTCTAAAAACAGATTTTTAAGATCCTTAGAATGTTTTTCCTTCTCAGAATTAACTTCCTTAAGTTTCTTAGAAAGATTTTTTAAAACATAATTTTTCTTATTAAGATATTTGGTAATATCCAAAATTTATTTATTAAAATAAACTCTCTAGAATTTTCTTTTTCATGTTTTTTAGAAACGTTGCAATTTATTATCTCAAGCAACTTATTAAATCTATATACTTCTTCATAGGAAGGAAAATCATAATTGTTGTCTGATGAAGTGGATTCTTCATCTGAAGAAAAACCTTTATCAGGAAAATTTTCACTTAAAGTCATATTAGTTAAGGATTCAGCAGTTCATACCTTAACCATAAGACAATGATTTTGAAATTGAGCTCGGGCTATTAAACTAATAATATTTTTCTCAGAAGATTCATATTCTGAAGAATCATCAGAAGAATCTCCACCACATTCACACAAAGTTTCATTGGATTTCTAGACTTTCTTATGCTTTGATCTATAGAAATTATTCTTGTTCCTTTCAGAATTCTTGTCCTTCTTCTCTCTCTTCTTAAGAAAGGGAAAATCAGGTCTAATATGACCTGTTCTTCTACGTTAATAGCATGTCACTTATCCGTCTTTCTGATCTTTTCTATCTTTCTTCTTGTATCTATATTGAAAGTTATTCGGTCCAACAATATTTTTCATTCTCTAAGATAGATTTTATAACTCATTTTCTAAATCTTCACTTTCACTAGATTCATATTGAATAACAACTTTCTTAAATTTAGATCTTGTAACACTCTCAAAAGTCTTTTCTTTCATTAGATTCAAAGTAGTTGTAAAAGAAACAACTCCATTTCCATTATTCTTCTGAATATTATCAGCATATCTCTTCATTATGGTTTTATGTTGAAGAAGAGTTCCAAATAGCTCATCAAGATAAATTTGAGTAACTTTTATATTCTCATCTATAGATGTCCTCTGGGATTTTCATTCGTTTAGAATGATTTCTGTAATCTTGTCTACAAGAATCTCATCATCTAATCTTTTCTCACCCATTGATTGTAATCTGTTGAAAATAGTCATAAATATTTGTTGAACCTTACATATGGGTTCTCCATAAGGAAAATAAGAACCATGATATTTAGCTTTGAGCATGGCTCTTCTAGTTTCAATGACTTTAGAAGTTCCAAAGTGGATTACTTCAAGCTTCTTCCAAATGCTATCTGCAACTTCACATGATGAAATTTGGATATATATATATATTTATAGTCATAGAACAAAGAAAATTATTACGTACCTTAAAGTTCATCTAGTATTACACCTTTTATGGATTAGTGAAGGTTCTAAGTTCCTTATCAGCAATCTTATAATCTCTAGTTAACAAAATGTAGTTGTCTATACCTGCGTTTATCTCAAAGGAATTAATTCTATCTCTCCAGTACTCATAGTCATTTCCATTGAAAATCGGTGGTCTAGTAGGATTGAGATTTTCCAGAGATCCAACATGAATTCCTACCGTACTTAAAAGAAGATTTATTTCCACAAAACTTGTTAGAAGTAAAAGTTTGTAAAAAAGGATTAAAAAATATAAAGGAGTTAAGAACAATGAAATCTTGGGCAGGAAAACATATATGTGAATATAAGTATTTTAGATACCTCCTCCGATACCAATTTTAGGATCAAATATGTATAATGAGATGATCAAATACAAGAGTAGGGTGAATTGTATACATTAAAAATTTATTTAAAACCTTTAAATTTTTTATAATACTTTATTAAAAAAAATTCTTAACATTAAGAAAATCTATTTCTTAAAGTTAGCATTTAACTTTAAGAAAACTTAGTTTAAAAAGGTTAAACAAAATTCACAAACCCTCTTAATGAAACCTTTTCTAAAACTTTATAACCATAAGATAAAAATTTAAGAAATATTTCATTAAAGTAAATATTCTACCTTAAAGCGTATATAATCTTTAATATAATCATTATAACGGAATTAGATTGTATAAAAAAGTTATACTTTCTAGATTTTAACAAAGTTAAAATAGAAGCAGAATAAAAACAACATGAAATAGAAAACAAGTAACTATAATATTCTTTTAACCCAAAGAGAAGGATATCCTATAACCTTGGATAAAGGTTCCTTGATTTATACTTTAAAGAAATTTTGTCTTACGCAAACCTCAGTAATCCCTTAATCAAAAGATTGGTATCTATCTTTATATCCCTAGAAGACCTCAATTTAGAAGGAAATCAGATCCTCTATCTTCCAAACCTGGGATCCCATGATCAGCATGATCAGATTCTTCACAAAGAAAGTCTGAACAATTTTTTCATGCCTAAACAAGTTGTTCAGGACATCCGCATGAAGCACTGAGAGTTATAAGATCCTCTCTCTCTAAGAATCACTTCACAAGATTTGATATCTTTTCTATTCATTGTTAATCATTTAAGTTCACTCTTCTTTCATCGCAACCGCCTCATTTAAATGAACTCTTATTTATTGGAAAAACTTCTCAATGGTCAGCTCCACTCTAATGGTCATATTTTCCTTAAATTTTGGAGGGACCTGGACACGTGTCAAACATACAACAGTTAGTTTATAACGGATTATACGACATCATTTCATGTATAAGAAATTATGTTAAGTTTAAGGTAAACGTTATGTATTAGAAAACATAGAATATGATAATATTGGAATGATACATTAAGAAATTTTAACAATATCAAGAAAATTAATTCTTAAGAAAATTTAAATCAGATTGAGAAAATGGTATCACTATCTTTGGGTATCGGTACCATAAAATCAGTATGAAATTTGTATCAGAATCGGTATCATGAAAATGGTATAAAATTTGTATCGGTATCGGTATCATAAAAATGGTGTGACATTTGTATTGGTATCATTATCATAAAAACAGCATGACATTTGTACCAATATCGGTATGAGAAAAAAATGGTATGACATTTGTAACATAATAAAAAATCTGTAAGTAAAAGTAATGAAAGATATATAAGTAAACGTAATAACATATATATAATTAAACATAATGAAAAATATGTAAGTATAACTGAATGAAAATTCTGTAAGTATATCAGAATGATATTTCTGTAGGTAACCAAAATGAGAATTATGTAAGTAAACGTAATGAGAATTATGTAAGTATAATAGAATGAGAATTTTGTAACTTAAGAAAAAGATTTTGTGATTTTCAAAACATAAAACCATTAGGAAAGGAGAAATTATTAGATAACCTTATTGACTCAACAATCATAGGGGAATTTTTTTATATTTTTCTAAAAAGATTTATTTTTTAGTGAATAGTTAAAAATACAACTTTTTGAATAAACAATGATTTATTTTCAAGTAAAAGTACTAGTATTTTATTAATTTTATATTAAACTAAAATAATTTTAATTTAATTTGAAATAAAATAATTAATTGAAAAATAATAATTACTATTCATGCTTCTGATATATGTTCATTTAAATACACATTTTTATAAAACAAATTTATGCACACAATGTGTTTTAATCTTAATAAATTAAAATAATATTTTTTTATTAATTTTTTAAATGATATTTATAGATTATATATTCAATAATATATTTTAACATTAATTTTATTGTTTTTACAAGGAATAGAATGTAAATAAATTATGTTTTATGCTTAATGATTCATTCTTCTAAAACAGGGTTTCATTATGAGTTGCTCGCTTATTTAAAATTAATTTTTTTTCACTTATAAAAATTGAATATAGTTTAAATAATTCCATATCTTGAATCATAGTAATTAATATAATCTATAAATATTAAATTAAATGTTTTCATAGTTAATAGTAAAAATAATAAAATTGTGTTACCACAATTAAGCTTAAAAAAGGTTTATGATGGGTTAAAGCAAAAGATATGGGTAAGATTTTCACCCAAACCTATAAGATTATTATTGTTTGAAGATATTTAAACAATATATTGTTATTTAATTTAATCATTTTCCATTTTATCCCACATTACAAAAAAAGATACCTTATATCATTAAAATATTTAAGAAATTCCATGTGTCTCCCTCTTCACATATAAAAGGGCACCAATTCTCCTCCCTTCTTCACATCATTTGAGCCTTATAAATCTGAAAATACTATATAAAAAACCTACTATAATACTTACCATAATAATATATCTTATTTTCATCTCTTAATACAAATCTTTCATGGATTAAGGAGTATACCAAAGGAGGTATCTCAAAGAAGAGGTGCAGATTTTAACCAAGATCTTCCTATTTTATTTATTTATCTACTTTCGCAAAAAAAAATATCCATAAAAAATTATTATATGTATCATAAATATATTTATATATAATTATTTCAATTTAATAACCTTTTACAACCTCTTATTTATCAAATGGTAGATGAAAGTATCACCCATGAATACATGTAGACTACCGCCTCCACATATCCATATGATTCATTTTCCATACCCATATTTCATGGGTGGTTATTATGTTATATTAAATTAAAATATATTATATTTAAGATATTATAATTATTATGTAAATTTTAATTAATATTTTCCTTTCATTCCATTCATTAAAAAATGGAAACATCACTCATGTGTGTATGCAGATTGTTGTCTCCACCTAGTGATGTAATTCATTTTTCATAGAAAATTTATATGAATGGTTATAAATAAGTAAATAATTAATATTTATGACATTTATATAATTATTTATATTCTATATATTAATAAACCATGATCAAAGATAAAGGACCATAACTGCTAAACCAAAACATACAAGAAAAATTAAGCCGTTAACAACAGAAATTGTGGTGATAATGAAATATTGTTAATGAATGGGTGATAAGATGTTATAATTAAACTATGTATGTTATTAAAATTATTATTATGTTTATATTATATAATTTCAATAAATTTTAAATTTATTATATAGTTGTTAATAGTTTTTTTTAAGAATTATGGGCTTGAGTTAAGGGTTTTATGTTACAATCGGATTTTTACTAGGATTGTTTATACTAAAATTTTATGATGATGAAATTATAAGATCTATATCTCCAAAATATTATGACTTATATTCCAATATTTTTATTTATGGAGATTTCATTTTCTTCTATGTAAATTCCTAAATCAGGATCCACTTAACATGTGCCCTGAGCCGATGGGTCATATGGTCTTAAGTGCGCCTCAACATATGCCAAAGGCTGCCAACTAGTAGTGAGGGTGTAAAGGTGGTATGTTAGGGTTAATATAACATATTATCATAGTTGAATAGAATATATGACCATAAAACATAAAATAGTGGAATCATATATAAAAAACAATAAATAAGAATCAGAGGAATAAATAATAGAGCAACTGAAAAATAATATCAAAATCTACTAGGTAGTGTCATATGCATGGATTCATGGCATGCTGATATAAAAAAGGATAAAATTTGATAGGCATATACAATCATTCTATATAAAAACCACCAAAATACCAAAATGATATGCCACTAGAATCCTAATAATATGCTCGGTCCTCTGCTCCCATGTTCCTTCCATAAGATAAGCATGTCAAATATCTATAACAGGGTACTTTCCCTTATCTATACCTACATATAAGTAATATACTCAAGTACCAAAGGTGGCATGAGTATGGTGTGAGATAAAATCCCATTAGGCAACCACCAACTGTGTCTAGACATAATACAATCAGTGCTCATAGATAAACAGTGTGTATGTAATAATAATTAATTAACAAATCTTAATAAATAAATACCATCCTACTCAGGTTCCTAAAGGAAACCTTGTGGCTATACCTGCTTTGTTTCATGGTTTGAAATAATATGTTATCAGTAACTATATATATATTAATAATATATAGTTATAGTTATATATTTCATCCACCTATATGGACCAAGTATGTGTGAATGTAAGTATCCATATACCTGGAATACTAGGGGCTGGCTGGACTAAGGCATAACTCGGACATATAAAACTAGTATAAATGTGATTATAAGCTGAAGAAAAAGGGTACATTCCCTAGATATAATAATGAGTAGGAGACATCATTCTCATCAATCGATATGGTGGTAGTGTTTTCACGTCAACACCCAAAACAAGGGACTTGGTGTATCATGCACACCATCCAAATAGAGTCCATGGTGTGAGATTCTATACTCAACAACCAATGCAAGGGAGCATGAATCATCATTCCCAACATAACCCTTACCATTATTCCACATCCAATATCAGTGGAATAATCCTAATTTTTATAATGACCATGATTTATTGCCTCTCATTCATTATACTAATCAGTCCCAAATATAAACAAGGCATTACAATTGAATTAAAGCATTTAATTGAGTTATAACAAGAGGAATGGACTTTCCACCATTTAATTATTTACTCAATTAAACCACAAAATTATTTAGTCAATGCCAACCATCATGAAATAATCCATTTAATATAATACATACTAATTAATCTATCCAAGAAATGAAATTAAATTTCAAGGTTTAATGAGGTACTTTGAAGGTACCATTATCAATTAGGAAACTACCTATAAGGTAAATTCCATTTATAATTTCAGAAAATCACTTAAGAGGTGTCTTGGGATTAATTAGTAATTATATAACAAGGGAAATTCCATTTATAACCCAAGTCAACCGCTTAGAAGGCTTTCCAAGAATTTAATACATTAATTATAAATGGTAAAATCAAGTCAAAACACCCAAGGGGTGTCTTTGATTGATGTTGGAATCCACTAATTTCATAAAAATGATGCTTGGGTGTATATAAAGGTTTTTATAACAAATTAGAATGAATAAAAAACTTTTAAGGAATTTTGCAGTAAAGGAGGGTGTGTGGCACAATAAAGAAGCTACAAAAACACTATAAATTTTAAGTAATATAATGAGAACTCCTACCTTAGGGTCATTTATGACTCCTCATCTAATGGAGTCCCCATATTCATATATGGTTGGAAGAAATCAATGAAACAGTTCAATACCCTCAAAATAGGGGAAAAGAGCATGCACCTGAATGATGAAATGGATCTAGAGATAAATTGAAATATAATGGGTTAAGAAGTTATAGGATATCACTAGATTTCCAATGCCTTCGATGGATCATGATTTAGACTTCATGATTTTGAGATATCTCAATCCCTAGGTTGAAGGAGATGGCAGCTCACAAGAGGAGGAGAAGAAATTCATCCGCTGGAATGAAGAGGATCAAAGGAAAAAAATAAAGTAAATAGATTAATTAAAGGAGAAAAATTCATTTCACTCTCAATATAGAGGGTACATGGTTTGGATGCATGGTTTGGAAAAACATTGTGAAAACCATGCTCATTCCATTATCCAAGGAGATACCCAACATGGTTAGGGCACACAACTTCCTTAACTATGTGCAAACCATGCAAAATATCACTGTCTAACCTTTATTGTTTTTCACATGGGCATGCGCCGAGGAATTCACATTTTAATAAAAACCTTGTGGCATCTGCTTCTCCTCTATCTCACCATCCATAGTTTGTAAATACCATGTAGTATGGGCTTCACATTTTCTACTAACCCTGAAGCCTAGTTTACTTTCCAAATTTCTGGGGTTTTGGGCTCCAAACAAGCCCTAAACACCCCATGTGACCCCTACGACACCATCTGGTAACATTATAAGGGCCTTTTAAAATAATTTAAACCAAAAACAAATGATTCATACCTTCATGAAAATATGGTTCATTAAAACTTCCCCTTATTAGAGAAACTCGTCTACGAGTTGGCCTTTTGAGGATAAAGTGGAAACATCAGCAAAGAGTTCTAGCCACTGAGCTCATATATCAGCTTCCCATTCTCATGTCTTGTCTACTACTCAACAGTGTTTTCTTGACACCCATACCAATGTAACTAACCTTCCTCATAGTTTCTTCATGCCCTGATCAATAATAAGAATGGGATACTCCTCTATGGAATAATCCATATCCAACTCATCCTCCTAAGGCTGGAAGACATGTGATGGGTCTAGATTATATCAACGGATTTGAGATACATAAAATACATCATGCATAGACCGGTATCTCTATTAAAGTGTTATCTGGTAATCCAAAAGTCTGATACGTTCCATGACCTCTAAGGGTACAACGAACTGAGGTGAGGTCTTACTCTACCTATGAATAAGTATATAGCCCAACCTAGGAGAGACTCATGAGAAAACCTGACCTCCAACCTTAAACTCAAGAGGTTGTTGTCAACTATTGGCATATGAATATTGTCTGGATTGAGATATCTTCATGTGATTTCTGATCAACTGGACCTAATCTGCATTCTCTTGAATGAGACGTGGTCCAAGCATAGCTTCCTACCATATAAAGCTACATAAGGATCTTTCTCATTGGTAGCTTGAAGGGGAATGTATTTCTCCTAGGAACCCCTAAATTCAAAGACAAATGCATAGATCATGTCCTCTATAACATGAATCATTTTCCTTATTTTTTCATTTCTCTATGAGTGATAGGTCGTTCTCAGAATCACCTATGTACTAATGTCTTTCAACCCCTACTAGAACCGTCATGTAAAGATAGTGTATCATTCAAAAATGATAGAACGAGGACCTCCATGAATATGTAAATCGTACCTGACGTATATCCTCTCTATCATGTCTATGAATAAAGTCTCTTGCAAATGTATGAAATGGGTGACCTTCATCAAATGATCATATATAACCCACACTGTATAATTTCCAAGAGCTGGTCTGGGTAAACCAGTAACAGAATACATAGAAACATTTTCCCATTTCTACTCGATAATGTACAACAGCTATAAAATACATGATGATCATTGATGTTATACCTTTGTCTTATAACATGTGAAACACCGAGTGATGAAGTTGTAAATCTCCCATTGAATACCAAGACACCAATACCAATGCTTTAATTATTGATACATCATTGTCACATCAGGATGAACTGCCCATGCTAATGCATTAAATCCCTACATCATCTTCTCTCATATGTCTTTTGGGACCCATACACATCCATGGAATAGTAGATTATTATCCCCATCCATGGCCCAACCTGAATATGTATCATCATCTACGCCACTTTCCCTTAGCAAAGGTCCCTTGGGGTCAGATATTTGCCTCATTATTACCCATTCAAGAAGATTAGAAGTCACTTATAAAATTGTAAGGATATTATGACCATGATTCTCTAAAACTTCAATATGTAACTTTGTGAATAAGTTCATGAGATTATATTCTCCACTGGCCTCATTAACTTCCTATGTCTGAGTATTTTATCTCAGAGCATTGTCTATTGCATTTCCCTTAACATGCATTTAATAAAATTAAAAATCAAATGACTCTAGGTATTCAACACACCAAAACTATCTGAGATTTCAATCATATTGTGTAATTATGTGCTTAAGAATTTTTTGGTTAGTGTATACCAAAAAAATCTATCCATGTAAATAGCTTCTTCAATAGCTTAGATCATGAACTATAGCATTTAGATCAAAGTCATGTGTTGGTTAATTCTACTCGTGAGGCCTCAACTAGAGAGAATCGTATGTGGCGACTCACTCATCCTGTATCATAACAACTGCTAGCCTAATACCTGATGCATCATAATAAACTTTATATCTTATGTCTGGCTCTGGAAGAATCATTATCAACACTAAATTCAATCTTCCCTTAAAATCCTGAAAGGCTACTTCACAAGCTTCTAACCATATGAATTTCACACCATTTTTTGTCAAGCCCATAAGTGGTACTACAAGGTATGAGAAGTCATAGATGAAGCATCTGTAATACTCATCTGGCCCCAAGAAACATTGAATTTCAAATACGTTCTTGGACTACTCCTAGAAAACTATAGCTTTAACTGTCTCTAGGTCTACTAAAACTCTTGACTCTGATATAATATGACCTAATAATTGGAATTTTTTGATCCAAAAGTGGAATTTAATAAGATTTTCATAGAGTCGATGCTCTCTCATTTTATTCATCATGATCTCAAGATGGTTAGCGTGGTTGTTTCTGGATTGTGATTACATTAATATGTCAAAAACAAATAATACCAAGAATGAATCTAGATATTGTTGTAAAACATGATTTATAAGATCCATAAAAATTGTAAGTGTGGTCATGAGTCCAAAAGGCATAAACATGTACTCATAAAGACCATACTTTCTTCTAAAACCTCTGCGGGGTATGTTTGAGGACCTTACATGCACCTGATAATAGCCCAACCAGAAATCAATATTTCAAAAACAATCACTCTACTCAAAGTTGTTCAAATATTTCATATAATATAAGAAATGGATGTGGATTATTTACCATGTGAAGGTTCAAATGACAGTAATCCATCCACATTCTTATTGCACCATCTGCCTTCTTAGAAAAAAGGACTAGTGAACTCCAAGTAGAAGTGTTGGGGAAAATAAATCCTTTAGCCTCTAGATCATCCAACTACTTCTTAACCTCTAGAATATCCATAGTTTTCATCTTATATTGATGAATGGTTACTGGTTTTTCTCCTATAACTCACTTAATCATATACTCTACCTCTCATACTGGAGGTAAACTAGAGAATTCATCATGAAAGAAATTTTCTACATAAGGATCATGCTACTGCTACCCCCATGAGAAACCTTGAAATGTATCTTTCTTGTAGAAGAAGAAACATTAATTGATCTAGGTTATGAACCACCCTAACTCGCACCACCATATTCCCTCAAATTTATCCCTATGATAAGGGATTTTTTCACTATCTCAGAAATACTGTTCAACCTGAATACATTGACCTAAAATCAGATGGAATATATTATCTCATCTTTGAATTTCATGGTGGTCATAATATCATCACTTTCAAGACTCAGTGTGAAACTTTTAACTTAGTAAAGAAAATGAAATATTTCCTAAAATGCATACTCCCTATTGTAGGTTCGTGAATTCTCTATCTCTATCATCATTTAGGTTCTGGGGAAAGAAATTTTCATAGATGACAGTCTATAAATTTTCTCTAACCATATCTTTATATCAATATTCCTCAATAATAACATCCCACTACTACTTGGCAGAATCATATAGAATATAAGAAAAAAGTTTTACCCTCCACTCTGGAGGCGTCTCCAAATGCTCAAATGTAGAGAGAATAGCTTTGATCCATGATTCGGCAGTGTATGTTCTTCCATCCACCAAAAACATGGGAGGGTTATACTATTGGAACTCCCGAGTCAACTCCACCATACTCTAAGTAGGTCAAACAACACCTTGAATATTCATCAAAAATCATAAAATCTCTCTCAAAACTGGGTGTCAATTCCCATATTAGGAATTGGAAGAGGTTCTACAAGTGGCATTATAAGAGGAATCACTGGTGACTAAGGTCCACCACCTTTGGGGAATGGTCTTTTTTACCTTCATGGAATATGACTAGAGGAAGTTATGTTTTCATGATACTACAATTCCAAATACACACCTCATAAGATATCTCAACAATTTAAAAAGATTGCAGATAACTTTACTTTAAAATTCATATATATTTTATATTTTCTCCCATTCAAATTTTTAAACATAATTAAATGGTTGAATTTGGTGGATTACCATTAATAATCAATAAGGGAATAAACTAATTATAAAACAAAATATGGTTTCCACATAACCCATATCATAACATGTTTCAGTCTATGTGACCAATGGTCCATGGAACAATGTGCCATAATTGATTACTTAAGGTGTCTGCTTTAAACTATGCATGAAAAACTGTAAGGTTAAGGAAGGCACTTTAAGTGTCAATTATGTTTTCCAATCCATGTTAGTAAATTCAATAAAATTTAATATAGTAGTCAAGTCACGAGTAATATGAAATATAAAAATGCACACTAAAAGTAGGTGTGTCATGAAAAAATTCATGGAATTTTAGTCCTATTATGCCTATAATGATACATGTAATACAACACACTCATTTCATCGGACCAAGGTAAAGGAAATCCTGATTTCAATAATTCCAATATTTTTAACACTATAAAAAAATGTTTGTCACCCAATAGTGAATTTGTATCAAATATAAATGGAATAATAAATAACTACAATTACCCATCCAAGGTGATTTTGGTTTCCCCTGTACATGGGTTAGCTACATCTATGTAAAGGGTTATTTCAAAATTCCTTTAAATCCTAGAATTCTATATAATACCCAAATATCAATACAAAGTAAAAAAACTCCTCTAATACCACTTTGTAAAATCCCAACCTAGGATCCACTTAACTCATGCCCCGAGCTCGTGGGTCACATGGCCTCAAGTGCACCTCCCCATACACCAGAGGTTTTTGACAAGAATTGAGAGTGTAAAGGTGGTATGGTGGGGAGACAATACCCTATTATGATAGTTGAGCAATGGATATAACACCAAACATAAAATATAATAAGCATATATAAAGACACATAATAAATAATTATCGGAATAATAAATAACTGAGAAACTAAATAACAATATCAAAATCCACTAGGTCATGTCATATACATGGATGCATGGAATGATAATATACAAAACGAGAATAAGGGATAGGGATATAAAATCATGATAAAAAAAGTAAAAAAAAAGACAAAATTGATTCTCCACTATAATCCCAAGAATATTCTCAATCATATTATCTTATGCTTCATCTATAAGCTATGCAGGTCAAATATTTATAGCAGGGCACTTTCCCTTATTTGTACCAGTAGACAAGTGATCCATTTGGGTACCAAAGGCAGCCTGAGTAGGGTGTGAGATAAAATCCTAGTATGCTACCACCAATGGTGTATAGATTTAATATAATAAGTGGTTATAGCTAAACAGTTTCCAGGTAATAATAATTAATTAAAAAAGTTTAAAAAATAAATACCATCCTGAACAAGTTTCTAAAGGACACCTTGTGGCTTTGCCTAATATAGCTCATGGCTAGAAATAGTATCTGATTGTTAACTATATACATAGTAATAATATATATATTTATATATTTATATTATAGTTATATATTTCACCAACCTATATGGACCAAGTATGTGAAAACGTATGTAGACACACACCTGAAATACTAGTTACCAGCTAGACCATGGCATAACTCAGACAACCATAAGCATTCTAAACAAGCCTATATGTTCAATAAAAATGGTTCATTCCCTACATATCATAACTATTGGGAGGCTTCATGCTCGTCACTCGAGATGGGGGTGTGTCATTAGGCCAAAACCTGAAACAAGGGATGTGGTTCATCACACCCACTGTTTAAATATAGTTAATAGTGTGAGACACCATGCTCAACACCTAATGTAACGGAGTGTGAATCATCTTGACCAACATAACCCTTACCATAATTCCACATCTAATATCAATGGAATAATCATAATTATAATAATAACTAGGACGGAATACCTCTCATTCATTATACTCTTCAAGACCAAATATAAAAAAGGAATTATAATTTAATTAAATAATTTAATAGATTTATAACAAAAGGCATGGACTTACCACCCTTTAATCATTTAATCAATTAAACCACTTAATTATTTAGTCATGGTTGGACATCATGAAACAATCCATCCAATATAATACATGATGATTAATCTATCAAAGCATGGAAATTAAATTTCATGATTCAATGAGGAACCTAAAAGGTTCCATTATCAATTATAAAACTACCTACAAGGGAAATTCCATTTATAAGTTGATCCAAGTACTTAAGAGGTTCCTTGGGTTTAATCAACAATTATATAATAGGGTTAATTCCATTTATAATCCAAATTGAATGCTTATAAGGTATTTTGAGCTTTTAACCAATTAATTATAAAGGGTAAAATCAATAAGGAAGACCCAAGGGGTGCCTTTGATTGAAGTTGGCACCCATTATTTACATAACAATGATATTAGGGAGTATAACAAGGTGCGTATAACAAATTATATTGAATAAAACACTTTGAAGGAATCACGCGGTAAAGGTCGGAATACGGTATAGTGGAGGGGCTATGAAAACACTAAAAATTTTGGGTAAAAAGAAAACCGCCTACCTTAAGGATTTTGATGACTCTCTATTGATGGTAGCCTTAGATACAAAGTAGGTTGGAAGAAATTAAAGAAATAGATCATTGATTCGAAAATAGGTAAAAGAGTTTTCACCTAAATAGTGTAACTGATCTAATGATAAACTAAAATAGGAAGGGATATAAAGGTATATCATACCTCTAGCTATAAAATTCCATTTAAATGTCCTGATTCATAATTTAGATGTGGTATATATCTCAATCCCTATGTTTAAGGATAAGGGAGCTTATGGGAGGAGGAGAATAAATTCATCCACTGGAATGAAGAAGATAAAAGGAAAAAATAAGTTAAATAGATTCATTAAGGGGGAAAATATAGTATAAACCTTACAATATGGGGTTCATGATTTGGACACATGTTTTGGATAAATCTTGATCAAGACGCTATCCAAGGAGAGACCCCACACAATTAAAGTGCATGGTTTCCCTAACCATGAGCAAACCATGTGAAATACAGTTGTCGATCCTCTGTAGTTTTTCATATGGGTGTGCACCTGGGGTCACATGGTTCCAGAGAAACTGTGTATCCCCTGATCCTCCTTTTCCTCACCCCACATAGTTAGTAGAGACCACACACTCTATCAGCATTGTTTCTACTAACTGTATGACCCAATTTACTTACCAAGTTTCATTGGTTCTGGACACCAAAAAATCCCCAGACACCCCTTGTGACCCCCATGACTCCATTGGGTAACATTATAAGGTCCTTTTAAAATAATTAAAATAAAAATCTAATGAACCATACAATCATGAAATTTTAGGTCATTATATCTTATCATCATCCTTTCTTTAAGTACCCAAGATACTAAATGAATGTTTTTAATGAAAACCGACCTTATTTCTCTATTAGATTGAGAATATTTTATTCTACATACATATTTTATTGAAAATGTTTTAAAGAATGTTTTTAAGATTATGAAAATATTATTAAAACTATATTTTTACTATATTTTACATTTCTTTCAAAGGTTTAAAAGTAACATTCTTATCATTTTCTAAACATGGTACTTTTGATTTTTTACCAAAAATATGAAAGGATTTTTTATGTTTACATACACTACATGAATGAATTTACCTGACATAATGAATACAATTTTCATTAAATTTTACTTTATGAATTTACTTAATAATTTTCAACGAAAATTTTTTCCTTAATATTTTGAAAATTTTAGATTCTATATAATTGGTTTTAAATAAAAGGGCTATTTCATCAAGAAATATTACAGTGGTCATTTAAAGGTATTTTTGTCTATAACAACATCCTTTGATGTTTTTTATTGTTTAATGGGAATATGATCCAATTTTACCATATTTATTCTTTTACTTTATGTTTTATGATTATGATGATGAAATTTTTATCAAAACTGTATCCTTTCCATGAGTAATGATTTGATGTTATGATGGATGTTGTATGATCCTGTGTCATGCTTATTGATGGATTTAATAATGTGATGAGTGGGCCTGAAATTATTTTTCCCTCTAATGTATTGGGTAAATAATGATATCTCATGAGATAATAAGGAATATAATGGGGATTTAACCCAATAAATTATAGGACTTTGTCCAATAAGATTGTCTTGGGGGTGAACCATTACAAAGGAATTTTTTTTAATAAGAAGTGAACCAAATCTACTATGATAGTATCAGTAGTGGTCCTTGAATAAGGAAATTATTTTTTAAACTTATGTCTATGACACTATCTTATTTATTATTCTTATGATATTTTTACATCGTCTGGCCGCATTTTGGATGGTGGAGTTTGAATCTAAAGAGAGCGTGAAGCCTAGATAGAGTGTACCTGCTCCCGGCATTGAATCGGATAAGCAAGATGATTATCTTGCTAAGGTCACGGACTGTATTGGGCATAAGGATCTGTTCATCCTTTGTGCTAAGAAAAAGTCTGATGTGTCATGAGAGACCAAATCAAGCAGGAGCTTTGCGGATGCGGTGAAAGGTGTGGGTAATACCTCATTTCTTGACCATGAAACTGTGACCTCAGGGAAAATTATTCGGAAAAGGTCGTGTTGCGCATGTCTCTGAGAACCAAAATGTGGTGGAGGAACAGATTAGGCTCTACAGTTACTCAATCATTGTAAGAGTGGTGATCCCAAAAGGGGTGAAGCCTTGGACATTCAATGAACTTATGGTGAGGATTGCTAATATTTGGGGCTTTAATGATTGGAAGATGACAGCAATGGGCCATGGTTTCTACCATATTATTTTTCCATCAGATGAGCTCAAGCGTCGTGCCTGGTGTCTTGGATCTGTTCCCCTCAAGCAGGGTTTTCTTCGGATTCATGAATGGGACTAGAATTTCAATCCCAGCACTATGAAAAACACATTTTCACAAATTTGGATATGTGTCTTTAATCTGAATTGGTTCTATTGGCTTCCTCAAATTCTCTGGGATATTGCCTCGTCAGTTGGAAACCCCATTCGACTTGATAAACAGACTGAGAATCCTACTTTTGGACACTATGCGAGAATTCTAGTTAAAGTTGATATGGATACCACTCTTGTTGAGGAGGTGGTGTTAACCACCCAAGATGACAGAATCACTCTTGGCATTATATATGAGAGAAAGCCTAAATTTTGTTTGAACTGCCATTTCTTTGGTCATATTCTTTCAGAGTGCAATCGAAATAAAATCTGCAATGTTTATAAGGGTCGAGGGCATGAGGATGAGAACTGTAGGAATAGAAAGAACAAGGTAATGTCATCCAAGGCTAGTGGTAATCACATTGATGAGAAGGAAGATCTTAATGATCCATCTAAGGCCTCTGGAAAAGGTTGTATTGTGGATGGTAAAAATCATACAGATAGGATTCACTGTATGTAAATTGATGATAATGGTGTGAAGACCAGCTCTAAGGTTGATGCTTATTCTATGTAGTTGGAACTAGGCCATCCTGGAATTTACATTTCTAACTGCTCGTAAATTTCTACTCCTTTGACTGGGGATGGCTTGCAGAACAATGAAGGGGGAAAACTGAATAGTTCGGCTGATTCTGATATCGCATTAGTGCTTTCTAAAAATTATGAAGATGGTACACAGCTCAAGGATGAAACCCCGGCTGACAACCATGACGTTGTCCCTATCCCTATTGTTGCGGCTACTGTGATTTCTGAAAATAATGATGCAGAACCTGCTTCTACTGTGAATCAAGGTCATGACTCAGGTCATGTAATTATTCCTATGGAGACCCAAAGTCATGATTCGGGCCCTGGAATGAACCCAGATCAGGTTGTTGAGCATGTATCTGGCCCTGCTGAACTGGAGGATTTCTCACAAGTCCAGTCTTCTAAGGATGCAAAAAAGAATACTTCCTTCTAGCTTGTTGCTTGTTCAAGATAATTCGGTCAATATATTCTCCTTGCTACAATAGGTGTGGGAGGACACCGGACCTGAACTTGATGACCAAATATCAGATGATGCTGATGGTACTGGCTTGCTTATTTCTGAAAAGGATGATCAATAGATTTATGATGGGCCTAACACTAGGCTCAGGTCAAAAAAATGAAGATTCTATTCTTTAATTGTCAAGGGATTTGGAATCCCCCCATGCTCAGATCCCTTAGACACTTATTATGACTAAGAGGCCGGTTCTTGTTGGCATTGAAGAGACAAGGATGAAATTTGATAATTGGATCTCATTCAAATGGGCGTCAACGGGATATTCCCTAGTTCCAAGCAATCAATTTACTAGAATTTTTGAATCTATGTGGGTGCTAAAACATGACAGTGTTTCTGTTACTTCTATTTTAACTGATTTTCAATATGTCACTCTTTCATGTTGCATTAATAATGTCTCTCTTACGGTAACATTTGTTTATGCCTTCAATATTTACACCAGAAGATGATCGATGTGGAGATGCTTAGCTGATATTTCTGAGATCATGATGAGTAGTTGGGTTCTTCTTGGTGATTTTAATATGGTTCTGAGGCTGGAGGAGAAAACTGGGGAATACTTCTATCGTGCTTCGGCCTAAGATTTTTTTTCTTGCATTGACAAATGTAGCCTTACTGAGGTCCCCATTTCTGGTGATGATTACACATGGAGTAGATACACTATTAATGGGAGACAGGCGAGTAGACTGGACAGATGTTGTGTACATGTGAATGATAGGAATAGGGCGATTGATGTGGCTGGGAGAACTCTACCACGTTTACATTCTGATCACAATCCTATTATTCTTGAGGTATTTCCCAATAAAGTCAGGCCAGTCCCTCTACCTTTCAGATTCAATAATTCTTGGCTTGTTATTCCTGGATGTAGATAGATTATTTTGGATTCTTGGAATACTAGTTACTTGGGAAGCTCAGTGTACATTCTCTATTGTAAACTAAAACTAGTTAAGGCTAGGCTGAAGCAATGGAGTAAGGAGTCATTCTCATCTCTTGAAAATGATATCAGAGAGGCTGAAAATACCCTTTCATATATTCAAGAATCTGGTTTACCCCAAGAGGTTCCCTCTCTAGAGGAAATACAGGCTGCTTCAAGGCTGGACAAGCTATTAGCCCTTAAGGAAAATCTGGTTCAGAATCATCTCAATGTTAAGTGGTTAAAGGAAGGTGACAGGAACTCAAGACTCTTTCATTTAATTAACAAATAAAAAAGGCTATAAGGAGTCTTAATACTCTTATAATTGATGGGAATCTTTTTGATTCAGAGGGTTCAATTATTGATGCTGTGACAGACTGCTTTGAAAAGATGTACACGGATATTGGAAATGATAATTCTGACCAAATTATCCAGTGTTTTGATCCCTCTATTGAAGATGACTAGAATAATAGGCTTATTGACATCCCTAGTGCAAAGGAGATACATGATGCCCTATTTTCCCTGAACATTGATAGTGTTGCAGGTCCATATGGTTTTACTAACAAATTCTTCATGTTCTACTGGGATATTCTGCACATTGATGTCACCAATGTTGTGAATGAATTTTTTAGATCAACTTATATGCCCTTTGGGATGAATTCAAATTGTATTTCCTTAATTCTCAAAAAGGAGAATGCTTTGGACATTAAATATTTCAGACCTGTTTCCGTTGGGAACACAATACCAAAGGTAATCAGTAAGATTATGGCTCAGCAGCTAGGTGAAATTTCCAAAGGACTCATATCTGGAAATTATTTTGGGTTTTTACTTGGTAGAAACATCCATAACTAACTTTTTACTACCTCTGAGTGTGTGAATTCTATGAAAATAAACGTTAAGGATGGAAATATGGCCATTAAAATTGATATTTCAAAAGCATCTGACACCATAAGATGGAGTTTTCTATTTACAATTCTCAGGATGCATGGCTTCTCACAGAGGTGTTTGGATCTTGTTGGGGCCATATAATCCAGTGCAAGACTATCTATTTTGGTCAATGTTTCTCCTAGAGGTTTTTTTCAATGCTCAAGAGGTGTTTGGCAGGGTGATCCTCTCTCTGGTATGCTATTTTCTATCATTGAAGATTAATTAAGTTGGTGCCTTACTGATCTTGCTAACTTTGCATGGTATCAACAAATGAGAATTAGAAGGGAATTGTGTGCCCCTTCTCACTTACTTTATGCTGATGATATCTTTCTTTTTGGGAAGGAAAGCAATGTCAACATTTCTTGTATTTAAGGAATTTTCTCCCACTGTGAAGAGGTTGCAGGTCAGGTCATTAACTGGAGAAAGTCCTATGTGTATTTTGGTGATGGAGTTACTATATCAAGGAAAAACAGAATTGTGATGAAGCTGGGAGTTAAAAGGGGCTCCCTTCCTTTCATATACCTTAGTGTACTTCTTTTTTGTGGCAGAGTAAAAAGATCTCACTTAGACAACATTGAGTGGTGAATTACCAATCAACTTTCAGGCTGGAAAGGGAAAAATATGTCCCAAGCTGGGAGAATTTGTTTGGTAAACTTAGTGATTACCTCAATTTTCATTTACTCCTTTTCTCTGTATAAGTGGCCGAGATCACTAATTAAATATTTAAGTGGAAAAATTAGAAACTTTGTTTGGACTGGATCAATTAATGAGAAAAAACTGATTATAGTTTCTTGTAATGATTGTTTTAAGCCAACACATATGGGAGGATTGGGCATTAAAGACATTAGAATCTTCAATGAAACTCTGATTGAAACGTTTTTCTAGAAGGTTTTTTCAATTCCTCATTCCTCCATGGAGTTTTTGTCTGCTAGATTTACTGGAAAACTATAGAATGGGTATGTTAATTATATGAGATCCTCTGTTTGGACTACTCTTAAGCAGGCCTTCTCTAATCTTATGGCTTGTTCGAAATGGATGGTCTGTAAGCAGTCTAATCTGAATTGTTGGACCACCAATTGGATATCACAACCCATTCATGATGAGATTACCATTCCAACATATCTTAAGTTCAAATCCATGGCTGATTTTGCTGCAAATCATAATCTCTCTGAAATTCTGCCGAGCCACCTGCGAAGGGAAGCTATGAGATACTGTTTTACTGATTATTATGTTCTGGTATGGACTATGGACCTGAATGGCCTCTTTATCACAAAGGAACACTACAAGTCTCTTTGTGGAACCTCGAGCCATCCCCCTGGATGGGTAATAGTCTTCAATAAGCCTTACATTCCTCCTGTGTGCTCTCTACTCATATGGAAAATCTAGAAATGCAGGCTACCCTTGCAGTACTTACTGCAGCGAACTGGGATGTCCCTTGCCCCAGTCTGTAATATATTCTTGGAAGCAGATGAAACTATCTCACATATCTTTTTCTCTTGCAACTTGGCTCTCAAACTTTGGAGCTACATGCGGCAGATTTTTCAATGTTGCTTGAATTTTAATTCGGTTGATTAATTAATGCAGGCCATTGCCACGACCAATTTTAGTGAGCAAGTACAAGCTCTTGTTTTGGCTACAACGGCGGCAATTAATGACTTCATCTGAAAGTCTAGAAATGACCTGCTGTTTAATAACACTCAGTTGTGATTCCACAATGGTGTCCTGAAAATGCATCATGCCATTCGCATGGCTTCCAATATTCAAACCGGCTATATGAGAAATGATGTCTATTACCTGGTTTTATTGAGATTTCTTGGTCTTAAGGGCAGGATGAAGAAGCCACTGATGGTGAAATACATCCCATGGATTCCGCCTCTTCCACGCTGGATAAAGGTTAATGTTGATAGGGCTGCCTCTGGTGCTCCAGGGCCCTCTGGCTGTGGTGGTGTTTTCCGTACCTCTTGGGGGTTTATCAAAGGCTTCTTATTTCACTTTATTGGAAATGGATTCACCATTTAAGCTGAGCTCAGGGCTATTATTAAGGCAATAAGGTATGCTTTCTATTTTGGTAGGAATTAATTATGGATAGAATCTGATTCTTCTGTTGCAGTTAAAATTATGAAAGAGCGTTCGAGGAGTGTGCCATGGCGGATTCTACCAGCCTTGATTGATTACCTTTATCTTCTTGGCTCGCTCTCCATTGAAGTCAAACATGTTTACCGAGAATCTAATCAAGTGGCCGATGCTCTTGCAAAAAGGGAAATTAATGAGGTCACCTCCTTTTGGTCATTTTTGGCGCCTGACTAATGTGTTAGTCTTGTTCATGCAAATTATTATGGTGAGGTCTATTCTCATATTTGTAAAATGCCAATGTGACACCTTGTACTGTACTCTTGCTTTATTTTATTTGATTTCCTCAGGATCAGGGTAGTCTGTCTCCTAGCTTTCTTGGTATTTCTTCATCGCTTGTGATTGATTAATGATGATTTTACACTCTTATATCTTAAGTATTTTGATTGATAAAACATTATTCCATGTTTCATGACTATGATATTTGAATTTACAGGTATAATTATAAAATGTTAAGCTCATATTATCATACCATTATTCTTATCTTACTATCACTTATGATCATTGATTAATATCTCTTATGTTTACCCTTGCTGTTTATTTTTTCTCATTCTTTCTTATATTTCCCTTCCCCATGTTATGGAGAAATATTTTAAGTATGTTATGTATAAGAAGGGTGATAGTTATGAAAAATGTGTTATGAAATGATGTAGATCATTTATATACCTTTATTTTATGTATTTTTATTTCTAAATATGCTAATTCTTTTTGGTTATAGCATAGATCGTATTGATACATAATGTATATTTACTCTAATAAGATGTAATATTTATATAAAATGTATGGGTCACTATTGTTGGTATCAGATCAAGGTTTAGTAACTTTTGGAAACAATGATAAGGAATCTTAAGTGAGAACCCTTAGGATAAACCTAAGTATAGGAGAACATACTAAGTTATGTTAAATAAATAATTTTGGTTTCCTTATGAAAATACATCCCGTTATAGATACAACATGTGGATCTGGTTTTAGTAGAGAAGTATCTAGGGTAGATAACCCCGAAAAGAGTTATATGAGTATATCTCAACCATCATTTTGGTTCATGTTAAATGAGCCCTTACTGTGAAACTATTTCTAAAATATTATGGGATATTCTTAGGTTAATTTAAATTTTATTAAAGATCCATTATAAAGGATTTGAAAAGATAATGACAATAGATGACCAAGGTTAAACATAATGTGTTATAGATTGAAAATAAGGTGTCATGATTTAGACATACTATAATTTTTTCATGATTATATGATTTATCACTATGATTATTTTTTTTCCTGATATGATTTTTGGTTTTATTCATTGGTTGGAACTATAAAGAACCAAGTTATATGGAAGATGAAATTATTTCCCCTCTGAGAAATTGACTTTTATGGGAGATAGAACCAAAAACATTTTTTATACACTCACACAACATTCTTAAGTCATGAATCATGTTGATCATAAAAATTAGAAAAGGAAGGAACAACATACTATTGAGTCCTTAATAATAAAAATTCCATCTTTTTTAGTGTGTCCATTGATCCACTAATTTCTAATAAACTAATAAATACCACTAAAAATATATTTTCCATTCCCCATTACATATAACAGAAAAAGGTTTTCACGGGTGTTTATTGTTTTAAATTTGAATCGGGTCAATTTGGACTCTTGTCAAAAATATTATGAAGTGGGAATAAATTGAATCCATATATTGGGAGATGTTTAAGAGATTATTTTTTAATAAGTACTTTCCCCATATTCTTCATACGAAGATAGATATGTAATTCCTTGAGATTAAACAGAAGGATGGTAAAATTGTAGGTACCTATATGGAAAATTTTACACGACCTATGAGGGGTGATTTTGGTATTATTATTAAACCAGAATGTAATTTCATTCAATTCCTCGGTATCATAAAACCAGGTCTCTCAATGGTTTTATCCGTAAGAGACATTAGTAGATATGAAGGAATCCTTTGAAATTCTATCAAGGTGGAAATAGAGATTGGATTCACCCATCAATATCATGGTTTTGATAAGAGAAGAAATATTTAATTAAAAAGGAATTCTAATGACAAAAATCAATATATGGAGGAAGATATGTTTTCCATTATACCAAATGTGTGGAAAGAATCCTCGAGGGAATTTTCTTAAGGGGGTTGGTAAATGTTTCATGTCTGGAAAACAATTTTATTAGCCAATCAATGTTGGAGTAATGGGAAGAAGTTAGATAACGATGAAAATGGATATAAATCTCTATAGAATTCAACACCCACACATTGATTCATTAATTTCAATGAGTATAGGCATTATACTAACATGTTCTAGAATATGAGGGTTAATTAAGATGATTGAAATCAACAACCTCCTATGCCTAGAGAAAAATGTAAATATCATGAGATCATTGTTGTTTATGTGGGTTGTGATAACAAAGTAGGGAAAGGTATAAATATCATACACTCTAGAACTGAAAATTTCTTATTTGATTCCAATTCTACCCACTTATTTATATCTGAAAATTTTTCTAAGTGTATAACATTACCACCTAAATGAATAGATTTTAAAATACATATAAATACACTTATTAGTATTATGGTCACTTTTCATGTCTATCAAACATCCCCCATTGATTTTTCTTGGAATGTTCTCCCCAAAATCTAGTAATTATTCCTCAACTTGAATTTTATTTGATTTTGTGCATGGATTGGGTTTATTTATATAAATCCCATATCACTTTTTGGGGTAGGTAAGTAAAATTTCATATTTTGAACAAACCAATGATTGTTTATCTGTGTGAGGATAAATATGAACATATAATCAAAATTAATTCTATTTCATGGTTCATTGTTACTATTTGAAGGGGTATTTATCTCATATGGTTGGGGAGAAACTCAATGTCAAATATATTACTATTTTATTGTAGTTTGTTAATTTATTTACAAAAGAGTTACATAGTTTTCCCTTGAATTATGAAGTCAAGTTTTCAAAATAACTCATACATGATGCTACACCTATTTCAAAGACTCCATATAGATTAGACCTGATAGAGTTTCTAAAATTGAAGAAAAAATTCTAGGAGAATGTTGATAAGGTATTCATTCACCAAAGTGTGTCTACATGGGGTGCACCTATTCTTTTTGTTAAAAATAAAGATTGATCAATGAGAATATTCATTGATTATTAGGAACATAACAGTATCATGACTAGGAATAAGTATCATCTACCCCATATCAATCTTTTTATTTTAATAAATCATAAGAAGATCAAAAAAAATTCAATATATATCTTAGATATTGTTACTGTAAATTAAGGGTAAATGTGAATATAAACAAAATAAAACCTTCTAATCAAGGTATGGATACAATGAATTTATATTCATGCCATTAGGTCTTACTAATTTCCCCATTATCTTCGTGGATTTAATGAACAGAGTCATTATAGATTATGTTGATCGTTTTTTAATAGTATTTACAGATGATATTTTTATATATTCTAAGATCAAGGAAGAAAATGAATATCTCATCAGGATCATATGGAAGACCATAAGGAATAAGAATTTGTATGTAAAATTTACAAGTTGAATTTTCGTAACATCCTAGATAAAAGAATTCCCTATTTTAAATATAAGAGTGTGTTTATTTGGGTTCATATGGCTTAAGAGGTAGTCTGGGAGTATATGTAGGGCTTGTGTTGGGAGATAGCTGTAGAAAAAATTCACACCATGAATTTATGATTCATGATGTGAATCTATTGCATGGAATAATCCATCAAATGTGTTCATGATATGAAAATAATTCATGGTGTAAATAAAATTCTCATCATTCATTAGTTAATTAGGATTTTTTAACTAAGGTGTTGTATTTTTCAGTGTACACGAAACATGTGGGATTCACACCATGAATCTGGGATTCATGGAATGAATCATTCCCGACTTATAGGTTTTTATTCACTGCAATCCTAAATCCAAATCTATTGGTTGTGTAGACTTCTACCTCAAACACTATGGCTATTACATGTGATTTTGGGTGATTCCATTCCATAAAAATCATACTTTTTGGATATTTTATCTACAGTGTGGTTGGTTTCTTCTACTTTTGTAATCATTATATTCTCTCTTTTGTTTAGATTCATCTATCTCAGTTTTGGAAGTGGTGTGTATTGAGCTCTTGGAAACTAATTACTAGGATGTGATATTAATCATTCCTTGATATTTTTCCTTCATGCATTGTCTTTTGGTGGATGACCTCTATGTTTTTTATAGTGTAGTGTTAATATTCCTTGAGGTATTTGTTAATCTAAACTCTCCACTAAACCTTTATTTTATGGAATTAGATATGAGATATGGAAATTAATGATCTGGTATCTGTGTTTTAGTCTACATTCCTTTATTTCCAGTGTGTGGATCCCATTGTAATAGATGTGCAACCTGAGTTTGAGGTAGGAGGATCCATCTCTATCATTTGTCTTTTAAATTATAATTAATCTTTATATTACATATTTTTTTTAAATGAATTAGCAAGATAGATTGATTTGTGTTTGTGAATTTTTTTTAAAAATGGTTTTAGTAAAAGGGAAAGTGTATTTTCAAAGGATTTTGAAATTGATTGTGAAATGGGTTTTCAAATAATTTTTTAATGACTATAGTTTTTTTTTGAATTAAATTTGAAATTTGATTAACCCTTTTTATCTGATTGTTGTATGTCACAAATGGAAACCTTGGGTACCTAGGTGGAGGGTTTGGTATTATGGCTTTTCTATTGATTTCATTGGGAGGTTCACTCATGGGGTTTTCCTCTTTTTCCTAGTCCAAGTTTCCTTGGGACTAGATCTTGACAATGTAGGGGGTTCACACATGGGGTGTTCCTCTATTATTTAGGCCCTATGTCCTATGGAATCGATTCTTTACTAGTCATTATTTTTCATTGAGGTACGATCATCCTAGTTATCCCATCCTTTATTATCCTAGGGGATTTTACCATTGTGATTTGAATTTTACTATTTTCTTTTTTATATGAAATAATACATTATTGGATAAAATTTTATAGAAATTATGCATTTAATTTATTTTATCGGATTTGTTTTGGAACTATAGAAATGGGGAACTGTTTTATAGTGATTATATATAAAAT
This sequence comes from Viscum album, assembly GCA_963277665.1. Lineage (NCBI taxonomy): Eukaryota > Viridiplantae > Streptophyta > Magnoliopsida > Santalales > Viscaceae > Viscum > Viscum album. Next base: position 295,355,418 of record OY728136.1, read on the forward strand.
TGTTTAACTATAGTTCATGTTAAGTTTTTTAAAAAATTGATAATATTAGTATTATTATATAAAGACATGATATGGAACAGTTAGCTGGGATCCTATTGAGACTATTTTTCTCACACACAAAGCATTACCATTGGAAAGTGTAGACCTTGAATTATATTTTGATGAAGGAAATGGAAAGGTGTTCAAATGATGTGAACTGGTTTCTATTAGCTGTGTATGTGTATCAGGTTTTGAGATGGTGTGACATTTCTAACATATCACATGGAGTAGTTGTTTTTTATTTTGGTTTTCCTTTTTGGTTGTCATATATATACCTTGAGTTTTATCTTTCTGTTTTTCTGCAATCTAGTTGTACTACTACTACTTTTTCTTTGTTTATGGTATATAACATTCCATTTTTTCTTTCCAATATCTCTTTATTTTGTGTATATATTCCATGCATCAGGTTTTAGGTTAGGTGAAATCATTCTCTATTTTTTGAATTCTCAGGTATTAGTAGTCATCCCCTAGAGATCAAGAAATCCCTTTCGGTCAGTAGAGAATTAGTTTGGGTTTTATATGAGGGTATCCTAGGTTTTTTCATAAAAATTGGTATGATGGGATAGATAATCCTCAAGACTCATTGTTGTGGTACATCTGGTACATGAGAGATAGGATTATGGTGATTTCATATGTATGTTTTGGTGAGTTTCTAGCTAACTATTACTGTGACAAGTCCCATGTAACTATAGGATATTGGGATGTGTGTCTCAAATTTTGGGGTTTTTATCTAGATTAAAGTGATTTTATATTTTTTGTCTAATCATTTTTTCTTTTTATTATGTGCCAAAGTATATATTAAAGAAGTATTCCTTGGGTATTAAAGGAGGGTGTATAAAGAGATGTTTCTTAATGTAGTCCTAATACATATCACAATTTTATATAAGCTATCATGTGGGTAGTTCGTGATGTGGACCAAAATTTAGCATGGGTTCAAAACCTATTCATTGAGGCACAACCAGAATCTAGAGGAGATAAGGATCAATCTCGAGAGTTCCAATGAAAGAAACCCCCATCCATTAAAGGTAAGGATGAACCTCAATAAGTGGATGGATAGTTATACAAGATTCACTATATCTTCAACTTCTTGGAGTCACCTAAGGTTATCAAGGTTAAGTTCACAAAATTTAGACTCTAGGGTTCTAGAAAGAAGTAGTGGGATTCCATGATATTGGTAGATCAGTACATGGTCTTGGATTTGAAGGGTTTAAGAAACTCGTATTTATGAAATTATTCCCATAGTATCTTATTTTGATGAAGTCTCTATAGTTCCTCTCTTTGTGGTTGGGAAATCACTCAATGTTAGAGTACACCAATCAATTTTTTGAGAAGTTTTGTTTTTCTTTGGTGGTAGTGATGAAGGATCGGTTAAAACCTAAAAAGTACTTGTAGAGTTTGTGACTATGTATTAGATTGTAGGTATACATGTTGAATCTTGCAACCTATAATGACATCGTTGGTAGGGATATGATAAATTATATGAACATTGAGGGAAATATTGTCTTCTCTAGCTCTTCTCTTCCACTTAATGGCAGTTTTAGTGGTGCAGCAGGAAAGAAGAGCAACTAGAACAACCATCAGATGAGTGGTGGAGGTGGTTCTCAGCAGTGATCCTCCTCAACACTATCAACAATATCCAGTAGTGTGCAGATAAATTTATGTCAATTTATCAAAATTGGTAACACTAACCTTTTTATCCTGTACCTCTAAAAATCTGAAATGCTTGTGGCCATCGAGGTCATCTATAGAGGTTCTGTCAGGCTATGTCTATTCATCATTATAGTTAAGGATATTTGGATCAAAAGACACTATAGGGAATTCATAAGGTTTGATGTACATAGGGATCCATCCACAGGCCAGAGTAGTGAAGCACCTTCATGCAGTGTATTATTTTTGGACATAAATTGACATGGGTCTGACCATAGTAAGATGTAACATTTATGATTCATATTCTATAGAAAGTATGTTTTTTGATATAGGTTCCTCACACTCATTCATATCTAGCCATTTTTTATATGCTAAAACATCCAACATAACCCATTTCATTTTTATAGAGTTAGTGAAACCTCTTGGAAATATTAATGACTCATGGTTTCAGTGACTAGCATGTTCTCTATCAATAGATGATGCATAGTTGGTATAGGATTTCCTAGTTTTCAATTTGAATATATTTAATGTCATCGTTATTATAGATTTTCTAGTTTATTTCCATGATAAAATTTATATTTATCAGCATTGTGTTTCATTTTCCACCACTTATGGGAGCTATCAGGTGTTTACGGAAGAGTGTGATTCAAGGTTTGTGCAATAATGAAATTCCCTCCCATATCTCAATAGTTTTTTGTATGATGTTGTAATTCGGTTTGGGGATGTTTAATCTCTTGTTGATCATCCTACAGTTGTTTATGATTTTTCCAATATCTTCCCAAATAGCTTCTTTGCTCTTCCACTATAGATGGAGTAAACTTTTATAATTGATTTGGTGTTGAGTATGCATCTGATTTTTATACCCTAATATTATGTGGAAACTAGTAAGCTAAAAGAGATCAATATATAGTTGGATGTTCTGGTGGAGAGGGGTTTTGTTGGCCCTAGTTTTTCGATATGGTAAGCCCATGTGATCTTTTTCAAGAAGGATAATAGTTCAATTCATTTTTTATAGACAATATAATGTTGAACTTGGTGACTGTTAAGAATAAGTACCATTTTCCCCATGTGGATGAATTGTTTGATCTATTAATGTGGATAAGTTGTTTTTTTAAAATTATCATCGATAAGGTTTTAATCAACATAGGGTTCAAAAGTCAGATATTCTAAATACCTCTTCAAAAAGTAGGTATGGACGTTATAAATATCTTTTGATGCCTTTCTGTCTGAGTAGTGCTCCCTTATTTTTTATGGATTTGATTAACAGGATATTGCATCGTTATATCGTCACCTTTATTATGGTATTTGTAACGTCCTCACATTTTACCAAGGTACAGATCATATTTTTTAAATTTTAATCCTTTTTTAAGCTTGTTAAGGGTATAATATGCCCTAGGGAAGTCCTAATGAGTGTCTAGGGCTGGTTTGGATCCCTGAGGTCTAGAAAAGTGGACTACAGGCTGGGCTGAACTGTTATTAGAAACCTTTTGTCTATAGATAAAGTCACCTACAAGTCCTCAAGGTTTGTTTTCCACCATGAAAACTAAGATAATAGTCATGCATCCTGCAGTAGATGTGGGATAGATCTTTAACACAGAGTTTCCACATAACTTGTAAATCATGCGCAAAAAACATGCATAGTGAGATTTGGGTAAAAATTACCATTTTGTCCCTATAATGTTTTGAAACCTATCTAACCTATTCCTCCTCCCTGTTGTAGAAAAAATAGAGGGTTTCCTCTCCTTGAATCTCAAGAACTCCTCCAAACATGGGTCTCTTCTAGGTTCGTCGTCTGGTGTCTGATCGTCAATCTGTCGGAAGCATTGGAACCCATGGGGTAAGGCTCCCCAATCTCTCTACTCATGCCTCTTTTCTTCTTTAGATCTATTGTGATATTTTTATTTAGGTTCGTATGACCTATTTTTAGGGTGTTGGCCTAATACTCAGGTATCTTCCAACCTGCTTCCAATTTTTGGTCGATATCAAGTGATGCATCATCTACATCCCTAAGGTAGGTGATCACATAGATTTTTATTTGAGTTTTGGCCATTTTGTATTTAATACATAATGTTGTGAGTCAACCATTGTTGAGATTCTTGAGTTTGTTGGTTCCTTCATGTATTATGAACCCTAATGCCTTAATATAGATAAATTTAATCATGTTTGGAGGTTTAGACATCACCTATGATCTTTAAGGAAACCCAAGGGACGTTCCAACCTAATTGACCATTTTATAACAATTTTTCAAGATGACCAAATCTTGTTTGTCTCTCTTGGCTTGAGTTTAAATTTAATTAACCCTTTTCTCACATGTATATTGAGGAAACAAAGACACCCCATTGGTGTTTGGACCTCTTTGGCTTGGCATTTCCAAAAATAGGTATGCGACTATATGATATGTCCTTTTTCAAGTCTTGTGTTCTTATAATTCAAATTTTCCATATTAGGTAAATTGGATAGTTATATTTTATAGGTTGTATATGGATTTATGCATACAACCTATAAAATGAATTGGATTTAATGGAATGGTTTTAAGGGATGGCATGGCCTGGCCCATGATATGATTTATTATAAAGGTATAACATGAAATGGTTTTTTTGTTTAACTCAAAATGATGTAAGATGTTTTTTCCTTATGTTTTATGATATGAATGGTTATTCTACGGCTATTATTGTAAACTTATGATATGTATATGGATGAGAGTAATTCCTACCCCAAGCTAGTTATGATACATATATATGGGTGAGAGACATTTTTACCCCACACCAGTTATGATATATTTATATGGGTCAGAGGAATTTTTACCCCACACCAGTTATGATATATGTATATGGGTGGGAGGTATTCTTACCCCATGAAAATTATAATATCTATGTGTGTATGGGTGGGAGTCATTCTTACCCTATTCCAGTTACAATCTTTATATACATGTATGGGTGGGAGGTATTCTTACATCACACCAGTTATAACATCTATATGTGTATGGGTGGGAGGAATTATTACCCCACACCAAATACAATCTTTATATACATGTATAGATGGGAGTCATTCTTACCCCAGGTTAGTTATAATCTATATATATTGGTGGTGACGTGATCAGACATACTAGCTTTGATTTGAAGTAGGTAGACCCACCAGGTATCCTTTATAAACATGAGTGTTAGGTTATTTATTTATGCATCATTGGATTAATTTCCTGATATTATCTTCACACTGTTTACTTATGATCACCAACTCATATTACACATACAAACTATTGTTGGTGGCCTACTAAGATCTTTATTTTACACCTTAATTGGGAAACCTTTGGAACTTGAGAAGACTATTTTCCTACAAGTATGGATAGGGTAAAACACCACTATTATGGATTTTGATTCTTGCTACTTATTTGGAGCTTAGGAGAAGAGGATCCTGCATAGGCTCAAGATGCTAAGGAGTAACTTTTGGATTTTTTTTTCGCTTTTCGCTTTTTATTGGCAGGACTATTGAAAGTATCCTGTTTTATTTTGTACTATCATTCCATGCATACATGTTTTTATTATACTCGTCCAATGAGTATTTTTCTATATTATTGACTTATTCAGTCTTATATTATATCTATTTATTCTTACATTGTCTTCTGTATCTATCTAATTGTTTATGCATATGATACTATTCACTTATTTTATATCCATTGAGTTACTCTGACATGGGGGTATAGTCTCCTTGTTGTAAAATCTACTCACCCCTACTGCTAGTTGGAAACCCTTGGCTTATGGGGAGACACACCATGGGTTGTGTGGCCAATCGGGCTTGGGGCTCGGGTTAAGTATCATTCGAATATGGTATTTTACAAAGTTGTATTAGAGGATCTTCCTTTATTGTTTTACTATTTAGAGACAATATATTGAAGATTGAGAACTCTTTAGACTTGTTCACAAGACATTCTTGAGCATCATGAACCCATGTGCAGGGTAATGTCCAAGTTTATTTAAATGAGATTGTAATTGATTCTACTATTTATGGTTTATATCATTTCAACATTGGGTTCTTCACATGTTTTGTGATTTTATTGATATTGATGATATTATAATGAGTATTTTGTTTCTCAACCTGAATAAATGAGTGTTATGTATTAGAACATGCATCATGGTAGGCACAATACGAATAGGCCATGAGTTTTTCCATGTCACATTTAATTTATAACAAACATTCGATGTTTCATGTTCATTGTGACTTTCCTTATATATGTACCATTATGTTAACACCTATTGTAAGTTTAGGATCGTGCAATGGGGTGATTTTAGTGGGTTCCACTCTTTGATTTATAAGGTGTATGGGCCCTTATGGATCAGAAAATATCATTCCATAAAGCTAAACTATTTTTAATCTTTCAAATTACATGGATAAGAACAACTTGAATGAGAATGGAATCCTAGTGAGTGCCATCTTTTGGTTCATAAGGTTTATGGTCCCTTGTAAACTTGGAAATGACATATCATTTGATTAAGCTAGTTTAAATACTTTTAATGTTCTAATGATAACACTTTCAAATGGTAAATGGATTTTAAATTGAGAAAAACCATCTTTCACATGCATAAAATAGATACTTTACTCAAAACCAAGCTTGGTTGTGGGTTTTTATCCATTCTTTTGGCATGTTATAGTCTATTCCAATGTCTAATCATGGATTTTAAAGTAGGCATAGAAGAATGTTCATTCTTATAAGAAGGATTTAGTACTTCTATTAGCTTCTTGAAAGAAATATTCTTATCTTTTTGAGTCCCTTATAAGTTGTTCATCTAGAATTGTAGAAATATTCTACCATGATGCCCTCATGTCACACACCCTAAAGGTTGCGGCGATCATGTTCCTGAGGTGGAGGGCCTTGAGCCATCTGTTGTTCTTTCAGTCATCCCACCTTTGGATCATCCTTCTATACCTAATATGTTAACTTATTCCCAATTTTGAGAGTGATTTATACATATTATTCAATTGATGCAAGGCATAGTAAGACCTTCCTCAAGTATGGAAGAGTTGACTAGTGATTTTTAGCAGTAACATCCTCCCACTTTCTCTGGGGATGGAGGACCACTTACTACAGAGTCCTAGATCAAGGTGACCGTGTCTATCTTTGAGAACCAAGATATGCCTCCATATATGAGGGTAAAGCTAGCTACTTACATGTTACGTGATTCATTGAAGAGGTGGTGGGATGTCATCACTCAGGAAGACCTACATAGATAAATGGTTTGGGATAACTTCCAGAATATCTTCTACGACTACTTCTTTCCCTGGACTCAAATGGATAACAGATCTAGAGAGTTCATGAATCTACAGTAGGGGAATATTTTAGTTATGGGTTACTTATCTTGTTTCACTGAGCTATAGTGTTTCTCTCATTCTCTAGTTATTGATGATATAATGGATGCAAGGTTATTTGATGATGGGATGTTTTATGCCATCTGATCGTAGTTCAATGTGTTCAAGATGAAGAAAATTTTAGATATCTTCAACCAGACATGAATTACATAGTGAAATTTTAGGGATATTAATGGGGCGAGCCATGCTGCTTTGGCATCTAAGGCTTCCAGTGGATCTTCATCTAGACAAAAACAATATTTTTTGGAATCTCATTGTGGTAACGATGGTTAGGCTCCTTTTTCAGGTATTTTTTTCAGATATATCACCTATGCCGAGCTCCAGTGCATTTCAAGAAGAAGTGCACACATAATCTAGTTGAGTGTAGAATTTGTGGTAGGATGGGCCGTCTCTACTATTTCTATAGAACTTTTCTACCATTTACTAGAGAGTATGGATCTGAACCTACCCCTCGATCAGGAGTGGGTTTGGTTGGATCATGACAGTCAGGTATCTAGAATAACATTGGTTGATCAGGCCGAGGTGGCAGTCACGGTAGAGGTTACCAGGCATATGATTCTCAATGCCAGTAGAGCAGGCCCGCTTAGGGCAGCCAGGTAGTGACTCAAGGCCATTGTATAGGCTAATTACATGCAGTCCAGCCTATGCCACAGGAGAAGAACACCAGACCACTTATTGTATGAGGTACTATTCTAGTATCCTTCTCTTTTTTGTTTTCTTTGTTTGATACAAGTGTGTCACACTCATTTATATTTAAGTCATTCACTGAGATCTTGGGACTCAACGTCGAGTTTTATCATGGTGTCATGATGCTAGATACACCCTTAGGTTCCCATTCAGAGGGTGTTTTCCATTGTCATAATTTACCACTTGAGATAGGTGGTTACCTTTTTGAATGGAACTTATATATTCTCGACATAAAAATTATTTATGTAATCATTTGAATGGAATGGTGAGTTCTTTATAGATCCCATTTATACTGCTATCATTATAGGGTGACATTTTCCTCGGCAAAGGGAATTACTCATGTGAATAAGGGAGAGTGGGATGTCAATGAAACACAAGTAGGACCTATGAAATAGAATATGGGTACTGTTACAGCGTAGGTTTCTAGTATTTACCTTGATTAATAGGTGTTAAAACCCATTTTTTCCCTCGTATAGTGGATAATTTTTGAGATGTTTTTACTAATTCATTATCTAGTATACCCACACTAGTAGAGGTAGAGTTTACTATTGATCTTTTTCTAAGATCACCACCTATAACCATTCATCCATAAAGGATGAAACCTAAGGAGATTTTGGGACTTATGAATCAGTTGGAGGATCTGGAAGATAGAGGATTTATAATCCCCATCACTTGTCTTTGGGGTTCACCTATCATATTTTCCAAGAAGGCGGGCGATATCCATTGGCTTTGTGTGGATTACCGTCGGTTGAATTATCTGACTATTAAGAACCGATATCCATTTCCAAGAATAGAAGACCTATTTGGTCAGATCTGATTAGAGAATGTGTTTTCAAAGATATATCTAAGTTTGGTCTATCATCAAGTGCCTTTGAGGACTTCATGCATACCTCTCACATATTTCAGGAGTAGGTTAGTCTATATGAGTACCTAGTTATTCTATTCTAACTCAAAAACATACCTGTTATCATTATGGATCTTATGAACCTGGTTTTCCACCTATTATTGGGTTCTTTTGTGGTTATATTTGTGGATGATATCTTGGTGTATTCACGCTTCATACATGAACATACAACCCATCTTTATATCATTCTAAATATGTTAAGAGAGCATCATATCTTTTCTAAGCTTGGTAAATTTCACATCTGGATCGATAAAGTTCTCTTCCTGGGTGATATCATATTAGAGTCAGGAGTTTCTATTGACCTAGAGAAAGTGGGAGTTGTAATCTCTTGGGAGAAGCCCAATAATGTGTTTAATATTCAGAGTTTATTAGGGATTTTCAGATATTATAGATTCTTCATTAGGGATTTCTCACACCTTTTAGTGGTGCATACGGGATTGACAAATAAGGGTGTGAAATTTGAATTGTCTGAAACTTGTGAAGCAGACTTTCAGGAGCTGAAGGGAAGATGGACTTCAACGTCGATACTTGTTTTTCCAATTCTAGGAAGGTATTATAAAATTTATGACAATGAATATTGTATTGGGCTTGGATCTATTTAAATACAGGATGATAAAGTTATTATGTTTGGTTCTCATCAGTTGAGGCCTCACAAGTGGAACTGTCTGACGCACGACCTCGAACACACTACTGTTTTTCATGTCTTGTGATTTTGGACACACAATTTTTTTGGGGAGAATTTTGTGGTATTCACATACCAAAAAAATACTCAAATAAATCTTCAATCAGTGGGATCTTAATCTCAGGTAGCATAGGTGGGTCGAGTACCTGAAATCGTTTGATTTCAAGCTTTCCTACTCTCTAGGGAAATGGAATTTAGTATTCGATGCTCTGATCCAAAATATTCATATTTAGGTGGTTCAAGAATCCAGTGAGGAGTGGAAGCTTATGGACATATTCTCATATATTTATGTTGGGGTTTAGGAGGACCGGGGTCATACTATTCTCTTAGACTTAGTGGTTACATCTACGCTTTTGGAATGATTAAGGTCAAGACAACTATATGATCCTGAACGCCTTGTCCTATGAGGAAATGCCTTATATGATGATACTTTTTCGGATTGGATTGTCAATGTGTATGATATTTTATTGTTCCATGTGCGTTTATGGGTCCTAAAAGATATCATAGAGGAGCTGATGAGAGATTTACATGCCTCACCATGGGCGGTTCACCCTAGTGTCCCCAAAATTTTTTGAGATCTGCAGTGTCAATATTGGTGTCCTAGCATAAATCATGAAATATCATATCTCATCATGTGATGTTCCGCCTATCAGTAGGTTAAGGAAGAACATCAGTGTTCTTAGGGATTATTCAGCCTTTGTTCATTCCTGAGTGGAAATGGGACAATGTTATGATGGACTTTGTGACTGGTTTAACTAGATCACCTTGGGGAAACAGCGCACTGTGGGTTTTCATTGATCATTTGACAAAGGTTTAACACTTCCTACCTCTATGAGAGACCTTCTCGGTAGATGATCCAGGAAGGATGTACGTAAAGGATGTGGTACATCTTGATGGAGCACCTTGTTCTATCATCTTTTAAATAAATTTTGGTTTCACATCATGGTTTTGGAAGGGGTTGTATAATGCCTTGGTATGAATGTACTTTTAAGCACAGCCTATCATGCATATACTAATGGATAGATGGATCATACAATTCAGGTACTAGAGGATATGCTCCATGTGTGCATTCTCGACATTGAGGGTTCTAGGAGGGATCACATTCCCCTCATCGAGTTTTCATATAACAAAAAACTTTTAGGATACCATTTAGATGGATCCTTATGAATTCTTGTATGGTAGTACTTTTCACACACCTCTATACTAACTAGAGGCAGGGGAAGCAGTTGTGCTTGGGCCTCGTATCATGTAGGATACTTCAAAGTAGGTCTAGCTAATCAGGAAGCACATGTTGACATCTCAGTCTATAAAGTAGTATTATGCCAATAGATAATGTTGACCTATTGATTTCAAGGTCGGAGACTAGGTATTATTGAGATTATTTCTCGGTTTGGGTAATATACTTATTAAGATGCAGGGTAATCTATCATTGAGATTTGTTGGACCCTTTGAGGTTGTGAAGAAAATTAGGCATGTGGCTTACCAACTGGAACTTATTCATAGATATTTGTTTATACATGATGTCTTTCATGTATATCAGATTCACTTATATTATTCAAACCCATCTCATGTCTTTCATCGTGATGATGTTGTGCTAGATATGGATGCTTCCTTCGAGGAGTATCCGGTGTGTATTATTGATCAGATAACGAAGTCACTTTGAGGTAGGTTTGTTCCTCTTGTATGAGTTTTATGGTATCACAGTCAGGTAAAGGATGAGACCTAGGAGAGAGAAGATGATATGAGATTCAGTGGCATAAACTCCTTGCTGATATTACCTCTTTACCCTTAGAGAGACAACTTGGGGATGAGTTTCTATATAGAGGGGAAATTGTAACGACCTGAATTTTGACCTATGTATGGATCATTGTTTTTCAATTTGAATCATTTGTTTAAGATAGGTAAAGTTATAATATTCCTTAGGGAAGGCCCAAGGAGTTTCAAGGGATGGTTTGGATCCCAGAGGTCCAAAAAAGTGGGCTACAGACTGGGCCTCATGGTTAATAGAAATCGTGTTCCCCATGCAACATGGTTTATGTAAACCATGTGGCTATAGACAGGGTCACCTACAAGCCCATATAGTTTTTCCACAATTGTGCGGACCTAGTGGAAGACAGTTTGGCCCACTATAGATAGGGGATAGAGCCTTAACGCACAGTTCACACACAGTTTGTAAAACATGCATAGTGGAATTTGGGAAAAATTACCTTTTTCCGCTATGATTTTTTAGAACCTATATAAACTATTATCCCTCCCTCCTATTTCCAAAATAGAGGCTTTACTCCCCTTGAAGCTCAAGAAATCTTCCAATCTTGGATCTCTTATAGGTTCTTCATCTGGTTTCCGATCTTCAATCTGTTAGAAGCATTGAAACCCATGTGGTAAGGCTCCCTAGACTCTCTAATCCTATCTCTGTTCTTCTTTCCATAATTTTCACTATTTGGATTTAGAATCATAGGCTCTATTTTTAGGGCGTTGGACTGAAACTCAGATCTCTTCCAACCAGCTTCAAATTTTAGGTTGATATCAATAGAGGTATCATTTACAGCTCTAAGGTAGGTGGCCATATAGTTTTCCATTTGAGTTTTGGCCGTTTTTTATTTAATTCATCATGTCATGAGTTGTCCTTTATCAGGATTCTTGATTGTGTTGGTTCCTTCATGTATAATGGACCCTAATGCCTTGATATATATGAATTGAATCATGTTTGAGGGTTTAGACATCACATATGATCTTTAAGGACACCCAAGGGACGTGCTGCCCTAATTTTCCATTTTAGGTCAAAATCCCAAGTTGACCAAGTCATGTATGTGTCTCCTGGCCTAAGTTTAAATTGAATTAACCCTTGTATCTTGTGTATTTATATGAACCCAAGACACCCCATTGGTGATTTGACCTTTTAGTCATTGAATTTTTAAAAATAGGTATGTGACTATTTGATATGACCTTTTTCAAGGCATGTGTTCTTATAATTAGAATTTCCCATGTTTGGAAAATGGGATGGTTGGCTTCTATAGGTTAGCTAGGTCTTCATAGATACAACCAATAAAATGAATTGTATTTAATGGAATGGTTTCAATGGATAGTATGTCCTTTCCCTTGTTTTTATTTATTATAAAGGTATTACATTAAATGGTTTGTTTGTTTAAATTGAAATGATGTAAGATGGTTTTTCCTTATGTTATATAATATGAATGGTTATGACATTGAAATGATTCTGAGATTATGATATATATATGGTTGGGAGGCATTCGTACCCCATCTTAGTTATGATATATGTGTATGGGTGGGATGAATTCCTACTAAACTCCTGTTATGATATATTTATATGGGTCGTAGGCATTCTTACCCCATACCGGTTATAATATATTTGGGTTTATGGGTGGGAGGAATTCTTACCCCATGCCAGTTACAATCTCTACCTTTTTTATGGGTGGGAGGCATTCTTACCCCACTTGAGAAATAATATCTATATGTGTATGGGTGGGAGGAATTCTTAACCAATACAAGTTACAATCTCTATATACATGTATGGATGGGAGGCATTCTTAACCCATGACAGTTATTATATATATATATATATATGGTGACTTGATCGTACATACTATCTTTGAGGTGAAGAAGGTAGACCCACTAGGTATCCTTTAGGAACATTATATGGATGTTATTTATTTATTCAACACTGGTTTAATTCCTAATATTACCTCCACGCTGTTCACTTATGATCATAGACTCATATTACATGTAGACATCATTGTTGGTAACCTATTGAGATCTTTATCACACACCCTACTAGGGCATCCTTTGGCACCCAATAAGACTATGTTCCTTCAGGTATGGATAGGTACAAACACCATTCTTATGGTTTTCTATTCTTACTACTTAGTTAAAGCTTAGGAGAAGAGGATCGAGAATAGGATTGAGATTCTATGGAGCAGCTTTTGGATTTTGTTCACTTTTTCTCTTTTTTTTTAGCATGCCTATTTAATGTCTCCTGTTTTCTTTTGTAATATAATTCCATTCATACAAGTTTGTATCAAATTCTTCCTATGAGAATTTTGATACAATATCTAGTTATTTTGTCTTCTGTTTTATCTGTTTATGCTTCTTTTGTTTACTGTATTTGTCGGATTGATTATTCTTCCCCTACTATTCATTTTGTTGTATCAGTTTTGTAACTATCACATGGGGGTATAGTCTCCTCAGTGTACTATATACATACCACCACTACTAATTGGTAGACCCTGGCTTATAGGGAGAGGCACCATGGGTCATGTTTCCAATTGATCCCAAGGCTTGGGTTAAGTGGCATTTGGTTCTAGTACATCATAGTATTCATGGATGATATCCTAGTTTATTCAAAATATGATCATAAACATTAATACCATCTAAAATTGGTTAAGAAAATCTTAATAAACCACCAAATTTATGGTATTCTATCGAAATGTAATTTTGGATCTAAGAAGTGATGTTTTTGGGGAATGTACTTTTTGAACATGGCCTATTAGTCAATCCTGAGAAGGTGAAAGCTTTATTATCATGGGAAGAACCATAAAACGTCTTTGATATATGAAGTATCCTTGGAATTCATGTATTATATTGGTAGTTCATACAATTTTTCTTGAAGTTATAATAATCAATGACTACTCTTAAAAAATGGTGGGAAATTTAAATGGGACACTATTTTTCAATATTATTTTTGATGAGTTGAAATGAATTATAACATCAACTTATGTTTTTATCTTATCTGAAATTAGTAAGGGATATGTGGTTTATTGTTATTCTTGTGGTGTTGTTATAGGTTGTGTTCTTATAAAGGATGATCACGTTATGTCCTATAGATCTTGTCTGCTCTACCCACATGAGAAAAATTACCCCACTCATGATTTATATATTTTCATGGTTATGAATTTTCTTAAGAGTTATAGAATCATGGATTATATTCTCACAATAATTGGGAGAAGAATCATTGTTGAGGGGGAAATGGACTCAAATCTTTCCAGATAATTATTCTTCCACATGACTTACTTGGGATAAGAAGTTCTACGGTGGGGAGATTATAACATAATGGATAAAGTTACATCCCATTTTAAGATTAAAATTTTGTTTATAAGGATTTACATGGAATGGGAGATATTTTGAAAGTTTCTTCAGGGATTTTCTAGGCATTGGAAATAGAAAAAGTTCTTTTCATGGATGTATGATTCACAATGTGAATATGTTGCACAGAAAAATCTTTGAAATGGGTTTATGATTTGATAATAATTCATAATGTGAATAAAATTCAAATCATGAATTATATGATTGGTATTTTTCAAAACTAAGGTGATACTTTTTTCAGGATTCATGAAACCTGTGGGATTCACATATCGAATCTAGGATCCACAAATTGAATCATTCCAAACTAGTGGGTTTTTATGAGATGAAAGGTTAAATACTATTTCATTGGTTGTGAAGAATTTTACCTTAAACCCTAGGTCTATGCTCTATGATTTTGGGTGATTCTATCCCATCTGGATACCTTCGTTTTCTAACTTGATCTCAAATACGGTTTTTTCTTCTTTTTTGTTTAAGAATTTCATTCTCTCTTTCATTTGGATTCATTTATCTCAGTTTGGGTAGTACAGTGAGAATAATTCTTGGAAACTAATTACTAGGATATGATATCATTCGTTCTTTTATAGTTTTCCTTCATGTAGTTTCTTCTATAGGTTGAACCCTATGTTATTTAGGGTGAAGCGTGCAATTTCCTTGACGTATGTGTTGATATAACCAATTCACCAACACATTCATTTATATAATTTAATTATAATATGTGGGAATAAATGATATGGAATATGTTTATTGGTATGTATTCCTTTCCTTCCAATATGCAGATCCCGTCATGGTTGGTGTGCAATCCAAGTTTGAGGTGTTCATCTCTTGCTTATGTCTTTTAAAACATAATTTCTCTTGGTTTTATAATTTTTTTATAAATGAATTGTCATGATTGACTAATTGGTGTATGAAAATTATTTTTGAGAAAATATGATTTTACCCTCTTTTGAAAAAGTAAAAGTTTATTTTCAAATAATTTTGAAAGTGATAGTAAAATGGGTTTTCAAATCATGTTTTTTTATCAATAAATGGTTTTTTGGAATTTTATTGGAAATGTGATTAACCATTTTTAACTGTTTGACGTATTGTACACATGGTAGCTTTAAGCACCTAGGTGGAGGGTTTTTATTAGGCATTGTGTGGTGATTTCTTTGGGATGTTCACTCATGGGGTGTTCTTTTGTTTCATTAGAAAAGTATCCTAGGGACTTGATCTTAACATTGTATGGTGTTAACTCATGGGGTTTTTCTCTATTGCTTATTCTCAATGTCCTATGTACTCGAGTGTGAACTAGTCATTATTTTTTATTATGGTATGAGTTTCCGAACTAGCCTAACCTTTGTTATCCTAAATGAATTTACCATTGTGTTTTAGATTTTTTTTGTCTTTGATATGAAATGCTTCATGATTTCATAAATTCATATAGAAATTATGTATTGAAACTATTTTAAAAAAAATAGAATTTTTGAAAATGGTTAAATGTTTTACTATGGTTTTATATTAAACTTTTTACCTTATTATTATGCGATTTTTTTCTAAATTGAGAATATTGTTATTATTGTACATAGAATTGATAAAGAAAACATATGTGGGGTCATACTACGAATCTTTAGCTCAAACCCTACACATTATGTCAAGAATGTGTAGAACTTGTATTTTATTTTGATGTGTGAAAGGGAAAGGAACCATAGTGAGGTGATGAGGTTTCAATCATCTAGTTATGGGTAGTTGGTTCTGATATGGTGGGAAATTTCCTAAAGGTCACATAGAGTAGTTGTTTCTGATTTTTTTTCTTTTTTTATTGTTGGATCTATACCTTAAGTTTTTTATGTTGTTTTTTCTTCATTTCTGATATATCTCTACCTATATTTTCTTCTTTTTATGGAGTATATCTTTCTAGTTGTTATTTTTTATATCTCTTTTTGTTTTATATATGTTCCATGAATCTGTTTTCAGGTTTAATAAAATAATTTCTTCTTTTTGTTGCTTGATTCCTAGGTGTTAGTCACTAGCCCGTGGGGGTTGGGAATTCCCTTAAGATCATGGGTGAATTGGTAAAAATTATAAAGGATGGTATCCCATGTCAGTTTGGTATAATCTTTTCTATAGAAAGTTTAATTTTTGGGTTATATAATCTCATGTGAGAGTATATCGATATATCCATCAAAGACCGAAGTTATTTAACATTAAACCACACTAACCACTATGAATGAGATTCATAGTTTTCTAGGAATGGATGGATGTTATTGAGGCTTTTGACGGATTTCTCATGCCTATCTAATATACTCCCCAAGTTAACTAGAAATAGATTTAGGTTACTTTAGATTGAAGAATGTAAAGATAATGTTAAGGAACTAATGAGAAGGTTGTTCGGTGGACATGTACTCACACTACCCTATATTGGAATTGGGTTTTTTATTTATATTTAATCATTAAAAATGGTTTGGGTGTGTTTTCTTCTGAATAATGATATGTTTATAGATTATGACTTAGGAAAATTTAATTTTTTTTAGTAACATTACCTGACTCATGATTTGGTTTTAGTAGAAGTCATCTTTTCATTAAATATATGAATGCATTATCTTTATAATGAATAGTGTGGAATATATACTGATCATTAAATTATAAATTATATATTCACCTAGAAATAATCGAATATGTGCCAAATAAGATGGTTGTATTTGATTAATGATTAGGAATGCTCAATATATTACCACCCTGGGAAAGAAAAAAGGGTGGCTGATGATTTTTCCAAAAGGATCGTGATATATTATCTATTATGAGGATCACAAAAGATACAATTTTTATGGATTTTCAATGGATGTACATTGAAATCTTAATGGAAGGTGAGAAATATTTTATTTCTCAAATGGTTGTTCTACTATCTATCCATTTAAAGATAAAACTGGAATAAATTGAGGATGTGGAGCTACAAAAGATAGTGAGAAATGTTTCTATGTTCAACCTTTATTTTGATAAAATGATAAGGTTAAGAAACTTTGTATATTTCTCGTTAATACCAGACTTGAGGAAGGAACTATTATAAGAATATCATAGCCCATCATTCTCTATTCATCCTGGAAGTATGAAGATGTATAAAGATCTAAAAGATTATTTCTATTGGGATAACATGAAGGGAGATATTTCAGAGTATGTATCCTAGTGAATATTTTGTAAACAAGTTATGTTTGATAGATACAAGTATAAGGGGATGATACAACCATTACCCATACCTAAATAGGAAAGGGAAAACATCACCCTGGATCTCATCATCGAACTCCCCAAAACATCTAAAGGTCATAAAGTTTTTTGGGTTGTAGTTGATCTCTTTATGAAGTTATCACACTTCATTAATATTGGAGAATATTTCTACCCAGATTTGGTTTCCTAGATATACATTAAGGAGGTATAAAGTTTACTTGGGGTACCACATTATATTGTACTTGATCAGCATCTAAGGTTTTCCTTGAAGTCTTAGAGAAGTCTTTAGAATGATCTAGATACATAGTTGTGTTTCAGTATTTCATATCATTATTAGATAGATGGTCAATCTGATATGACCATGCAGACACTATAGGATATATTAATATCTTATTCTCACAATTTTAAAGGTTTTTGGGATCAACACCTTTCTCTAGTCAAGTTTTCTTACAACAATAGTTTTATCTCGAGATTTGAGATGGATCCTCTTTATGTCCCATAAGGAAATATTTGTTGAATTATAATATTCTAGGATGAAGTTGGAGAAATAAATCTATTGAGACCCGAGTTCATTGAGGATGTGTCATATAAGGTTTCATCCATTCAATAGCCCATCAAGGCAGCCCAGAGTCAATAGAATAGTTATCCTAACAATCATCACTGAGATATGTAACTAGCTATTAGTGAGAAGTTTTTACTATGAATTTATAAGAATAATGTTGTGATATTATAAAAGAAGTTAAATTTTATCTCTAGGTATATTTTTTCCTTTAATATTCTTGATCGAGTAGGTACTGTGGCTTATCTCTTAACACTCCCATGAAACCTTTCTCAAGTTCCTGATTTGTTTCATGTATCCCTCTATAGGAATTACATACCTAATTTACCACATGTACTAAACATAGAGGTTATAACATTAGGTAATGGTATTTTATATGATGAACAACTTGTATTAATATTAAATAATAGATATAAAGTTATATGTAATAAGACTACTTGATAGGTTAAAGTTCTGTAGAGGAATCGCATAGTTGAGGAAGCTATAAGGGAACCTAAGGATGTGATGAAGCAGAAATATCCAAATATTTTTGTATAATAATGATGTAATTTTAGCAGGAAATTTATTTTAAGGGGGGTAGAATTTAACACTCCATTTTTTTATATTTTTTTCCATTTTAAATAAAACTTTAAGTATTTCATAGCTTGTCTTACATGAAACCTCGAGTCTATATGAACTGTGATATAGTAAAACGTTGTAAGATTTCAATTAAATGGGAATGTATGAATCATAATAGAAATTTTATAAAAAATATGTATAATGGTTTTTATTAAAATAAATTTATTGATTAATTTATAATAAATAAGTACTAAATTTTTAGTAGTCATTTTATACTTCAAAATATGTATTCTTCAAAAATTGATTTTAACACATTTATTACATGAGTATTATAATTAATTTATAAAATTTTAAGAATTTTTTTTAAGAAATTAATATCATTTTTGAAATTATCAGTCAATATTATCTTAGGGTAAATTTTTATTAGTCTTCTAAAAATATTTATTTCTCAAAGAATAGTGAAAAATACTGATTCAAGTAATATTTGTCATTTAGTTTAAAGTAAAAGTACCACTACATTTTTAATTTGATCATAAATTAACATAAAAATACGTTAATTAGAAATAAAATTATTAATTACATAAAAATCATCATTATTCTTTATTTTTATATATGTTATTTTTTGGGCTTAAAACACATTTATCTAAAAATTGTTTTTATGTGTACAATATGTTTTTATATTTAATATATTAATAAATATCTATTGATTAAAGGTTTTAATGAAATTTATATATTATATATCCAATAATATATTTTAACATTCATTTTATGATTTTTACAATGAAAAGAAAGTGAATAAATTTTGTTTTATGCTTAAATATGCATTCTTCTAAAACATGTTTTCATTGCGGATTTAGAACTTCTTTAAAATTAAATTATTCTATTTATAGATAATTAATATAGTAAAAACTAATTCCATATTTGGAATCATAATAATTAATATAATATAATAGGATAAACATATTTTTTTTATAGTGAATAGTAAAAACACTAAAATTTTATGACCATAGTTAAGGTTAAAATGAGTTTACAAGGGGTGTAAACCAAGAGGTAAGGGTATAAATTCTACCCACACATATAAAATTCTTTTCTTAATATATTTAAATATTAAACTATCCTAAATTTGAATCCCTTTAAATTTTGATCTACTTTCACCTAAATGTGACCATATATCTTTGCAATCTTTCAAGAAATGCCATGTGAGTCCCCCCTCCACTTAGAAAAGGGCACATATTCTCTTCCAATATTCACACCATTTGAGCCTTATATATTTTATAATTCTTAATAATAAATATTCTTATAAAAATTACCCTCATCTTAGATCTTTTTTTATTCTTTTAAGACTAATCATTCAAGTCATGAGGGGTAAGTCAAAGGAGGTCTCCCAAAGAAGAGGTATAAATCATAACCAAGATCTTTAAACATTATTTCTTCTTCTACTTCCTATAAAATTGTTGTATAAATAAATACCTGATTAATAAAATATAATAAACATAATTATATGTTATTATGTTTATTTCACAACCTTTTTCCGCCTCTTCTTCATCAAATGAGATAATAAAGCATCACTCGTGCATATGTGTAGACCATCACCTCCAAATAGTGATATGAATCATGTTCCAACCCCATAATTCTTGGGTGGTTATTATTTTATATTTAATGAATATATATGATATTTATGATATTATAATAATTTGATAATGGCGAATTAATATTTTTCTTACTTTCATTCCATCAATCAAAAAATCGCAACATCACTCATGTGTATATAAGAACCATCGTCTGTACGTAGTGATGTAATTAATTTTTCATCACATCTTTATATTAATGGATATAAATATTTATATAATAAATATATATGATAATTATATAATTATTTAAAATTTTAAGATGAAGAAACCATTATCAAATATAAGGGACCAAATCTACCAAACCAAACCAAACAAGAAAAATGAATCAGTTAACACCTAAAATGATGGTGATAATTAAAGGTTATTAAAGAATGGGAGATAATATATCATAAGTAAACCATGTATGTTGTTATAAGTATTATTTTGGTTATATAATATAATTATAATAAAATTAAAAAAAATTACATGAGGTTAGAGCGCTTAAGAAGTAAGGTAGACTTGATGTCAGGGTTTTATGGTACAATCTCATTTTTACCGGGATTGTTTAAGCTTAAATTTTATAAAGATAAAATTATATGATATATATATATAATCACAGTTATTTTATTCTCCTATGATTATTTATAGATGTTTCATGGTTTCTATTCATTTTTCTCTCTTTCTATACATAAGATACTAAAAAATGTTTGTAAGGAAAACTGGCCTTATTTCTCCACTCGCAAATCAATATTTTATTCCATATCTATATTTACATAATTTTTTTTAATTAATTATTCTAAAATTACAAAAAAAATTAAAAATAATTTTTAGTAGTATTTGACTTTCCTTTTCAAGGATCAAAAGTAACATTCTTATCATTTTCTAAATGTGGTACTTTTTAATTTTTACCAAAAATGTGAAAGGAATTTATGTTTCAAGATAAACCACATGAATGGATTTCCCCATTATTATGAATAAACATTTAATTAAATATTTCATTATTATTTACCTTTTTCTTTTTATATAAAATTATTTAATTAATATTTAAAAAAGGTGATTTAAAATAAGTAATTTTAAATAAAAATGTGAATTTTCTTTAAGAAATGTTCTATTGAAATTTTAACGGTATTTGTATTCATAAAACATCATTTTATTTTTATTTTTATTTACTAGGGATATGATAAAATATTAAGAACTTTATAATTTCTCTAAATGTTTCATGATTATAATGAGTATATTTTTATTAAACTCGTATTCTTTCAATGGGTTATGATTAGATTATATGATGAATATTTTTTGATCTTGTGGAACATATATGTATTACTTCCATGATGCGATAGGTGGGACTATGATTATATATCCCTGCAAAGAATTAGGTAATGAATAATATATCAAGATATAATGAGGTCCATAATTTGAAGTGAACACAGTTGAGTAAAAAACTTATTCTAAGAAGATAGTCTTTGGGGCGAACCTTGACTAATGAAATGATGGAATGAGGAGTGATCCCAATCCACTAGGGTAGTCTTGGTAGTGAGCCTTGACTAAGTAATAATTTCATATTCTTATGTGTATTGCAAAAAATTATATTTTATTCTTATGATAAATTTTCATAGATTATTTTTTTTATTTATGGTTCCACACTCTTGTGTATTATATATTCGATTGATAAACCTTTATTCCATGTGTTATGATTATGATCTACGAATTAGTGGGTATAATTTTATAATTTTAAAATCATGTTCTTATACCCTTATGGTTATCTTATTCTCATATATGATCATTGATTTATATCTATTATGTTTACACTTACTCATCATTTGAGCTCACCCTTTCTTAGTTTCCCTATCACGACCCATCCCCTGGGGCCCGTGCTGTGATTACCCCAAGACCCCTCTTCCATAGGCCAGGGGCTGGAAACTAGCACCAAAGGTGTAATTCTCTAAAACAGGGAAGGAATTGCCTTTATAACCAGTAAACACACACATAAGCAAGAACACAGCTACTTACGAAACATTAAGTAAACTGTATAATAAAAGAGTGATGAAAGTAAAAAGGGCCAGAATACAAGCCCAACTAGAATGTACAAGTACAACTGTGATACAGTACAACTGAAGAAAGGGAAAGTCACCTGCTGGGTCATTTTCTGAGGTTCATACCTGAAGGGTAGGTACAGATCTCCTCCTCATCACTCCTCGTTCGTCCGTCTCCTCAGTGTACCGACTCATCTTAAGGTCCACCTTCGGGTACCATCTAGACCCGGTACTCTCATCCTCAGTCAGCGTTGTTCGTCGTACGCACCAAACACAACGAAGTGCATGCATAGCATATGCTGTGGTGAGTATAATGATAATCAATAGGGACCCCAAGACCCTCTAGGTCTCACAAAATCCATCAAGGATAAAAAAATTATGAAATCCGCAGATAACCTTACTTAGGTATATGCCCATACATATACCCAATTTATCAAGTAAGTCATCTCAATCATAAGGGAAAATAGAGAGGAACTGACTCCACTCATAGTAGGATTTATTCTAGGGTAGTAGTAACAAGTAACATTATGATCCCTTGGATGCTGGAGAACTCCTCATCTATCAAGTATAGTGGGCTTTCCGCATCACACAGAGGCGCTTCCCACTAACCTTGGACCGTTGAGATACTCCTTCTATCGATTACTGTGGGTCTGCCGCGTCACACAGAGGTGCTCCCCCTCATGGCCTGCTGAGGTACTCCTCTTGACGAGTACCGTGGGTCTGCCGCGTCACCAAGGCACTCCCCACTGTGGGTCTGCTGTGTCACCAAGGCTCTCCCTATTGGGCAATTCGAGTCACTCTGAGTCGAAACGGTCAGCAGACATCAAGTCTCATCCGGCTACTAGGTTCCCACACAGAGCCCACTCGTCTCCGGGGGGATCCACTCCACAAACTACTAGACAATACTCCAACTTCCACAAAGTCCCATGAAAAAAGTATCTCAAAGGTCCACCGCATCATAGGGATATCAACGTAACAGACGGTGCGTCAATCAAATTCCTAGTCTGTGAGTTATTAGTCTTTTAGTCCCGGGGGCTCGGTTGGATTCGTGCTCGATCCAACCTGACCGTTCCAAATATCAATCCAAAACACTGTGGAATATAATCAAACGAACAACCTCGATCCAAGATTCCCAACTCCACTGACGGTTCATCAAACGGATGTCTGGTTCTAAAGATATGGGAAAAAGATGTAAAAGGGGGTCGTAGTGGGCCCGGGTCTGGACCAACTCAGCCCGTTGGGTCCATCCCGGCCTGTGAGGGACGCGAGGGGGGAAGACCAGTTGCGAGGGTGTGGACCGGCTGCGAGGGTGTGGACAGGACACGAGGGCGCGGACAGATCGCGGGTCAGTGTTCCGGCCACGGGTCAGCAGACCGGCCGCGGGCCTGCGAACCGGACACGGTTCGACGGCTATTCGGTCAGCAGGGCGGAGCGGCGTGGCTCAGCTCGGAAGGCGGTGCGGCTCAGCGGATGGCAGTACAGCTCGGTTCGGACGGCGGCGTAGCTCAGCAGACGGCCGCGCGGCTCGGCTCGAACGGCGGCGCGGCTCGGCGGACAGCGGCGTGGCTCGGCTCGTCTAGGCTCGGACGGCGATGCGGTACGATGGACAGTGGTGTGGCTCAGCGGAAAATGGATCGGGTTCACTCGGATGGCGGCGTGGCTCGGCTCGGACGGCGGCGAGGTGCGGCGGACGGCAGCGCAGCTCGGCGGACGGTGGTGCGGCTCGGACGGCGGGTCGTCTTGGGGGGAGCGGCGAAGGCCCGTGTCAGCCAGGGCAGCGCGGCGAGGGTGCAGGTCATCCGGGGCGGTGCGGTGGGGCCGTGGGTCTACCGGGGCAGAGCGGCGGGGCCACGGTTCGGCCGGGGCAGTGCTGCGGGGCCGTGGGTCATCCGGGGTGGCTTTGCGGGGTCGCGGGTCGGTCAGGGCGTCGTGGCGCGGCCGCATGTCGGTCGAGGCGGTTCGGCGGGGCCTCGGGTCGGCTGGGGCGGCGCTGTGGGGCCGCGGGTCGGCCGGGGCGGCATGACAAGGCCGCGAGTTGGCCGGGGAGGAGCGGCGAGGCCGTGGGTTGGCCGGGGCAGTGTAACGGGGTCGCGGGTGGCGGTGTCGTCACCTCTGTCGTCTTTGTCGCCTTCCTCCATTTGAAATAATTCAGAAAAGAAGAACAATGGAAGAGTTAGGCTATATTTTTTTGGCTCGCACCCTCCGCGTTTAGAGTGATAGAAATCGGTTCACAAAGAACGAATCATGAACCTGAAACCATAATCTTCGGCAATGTTTGTTCCAACCTGCACAAGAAAAGAGGGGTGTACATGGAAAGAATTATCATGCAAATAAACCCCTACCTCATTCTCTTTTTGATTTTGGCACAAGGAGGTAGTACGGTCGTCAATTCGTCGTAGATAAAGATGTCCCATATTGGAAGAAGTCCCGAGGAAGAAGCTCTAAGTCAAGGTCGGCGTTCTTCGTTAGCAGAGCGTTCTTTGTGGAAGAACGCATTCTTCGTTGGAGAGTTTTCTCCCACAAAGATCTCTCTCTCCTTTTCCAACGAATGTTCTCAAAATAAGAACCCACCAAAATAAAAGAGGTAGCCAATATACTAAAAAGTGTTTCCCCAATTTAATCATTGTCATAACTCAAATTGGATTAATTAAATTGGATCAATTAAGTGTTGTGTTGGCATAATTAAGTGGGGGAGGGTTGGCACAATTAATGTGGAAGAAGCTCAAGAGGCTCCTCCACATTAATGAGGGAGTTGAAGAGGTTTCCCAACATTTATGAGGGATTTGAGGTTTTTCTCCCAATTAAAGGGGGGTTTCAAGGGGTTTTAATCTCAGGTGGTCCCCACCACAATAACCTCTCATGGGAGGTTAGGCTTGGGTGGTCCCCACCACCATAACCTCTCATGGGAGGTTAAGGTATGGTGGTCCCCACCACCAACTTCCACAAGGAGGTTGGTTATAATAAAAATAAAATAAAACTTGTGTTTATTTATTTTATTTTTTTCCCCGAAAAAAACCCAAAAACAAACATTCACCCTTGACCAACTTCCATCGAGGTGAAAGTCTTCTTAATCGAATACTGGAAATGCGAGTTCAATGGGGTACTTTGATTTCAATTCCGAGAATCGGTTCAAAATTTAGAAAAAACCCGCTCACACGTTTACTGAACGTGCCTGAAAAAAAGTTCAGAAATTCATTCCGACCACTCTCGGCCTTGGAATCACAAACCGTCAATTTTTACGGACTCGTAAAATTACCATTTAATTTAAAAAAATTACATGGAAATTCTAGGTCTTTACCTTCTCCCCACCTCAGGCTTTACGTCCCCATAAGCCACAACTCAAACTAAGGGAACAAGTGGGGGTAATTAGCATGCATCTGAGGCTCCCACTCCCATGTGCTCTCCTAGAGGTTCCCGTGCTGCCAACAAACACACACGAGAGTAATCGACCGTCCATGAAGGACCCGCTCTTGTCGATCCTCAATCTCTACTGGAACCTCCGTAAAAGTCGCCCCATCGTCGATGTCCAGCTCCCCATGGTCGATGATGTGAGAAGGTTCATGCACATACCTCCTTAGCTAGGATAGGTGGAAGACGTTGTGCACCCGGTGTAACTGAGGTGGAAGATCTAAGAGGTATGCCACCTTGCCAACTCTACTGAGGACCTGAAAAGGTTAGATGAACCTCGGAGATAACTTTCCTCCTTGGCCAAATCTTCGTAGACCTTGTCGGGGTGAGACCCGTAGAAAGATGTGGTCACCATCCTTGAACTCCAGAGGTCTTCGTCTCCTGTCAACATACAACTTGTAACTGGTCTATATAGTCTTCATCCACTCCTGGATGATCTAAACCTTCTCTGTGGTAGCCCGAATCATCTCTAGTCCCACGAGTGCAGACTCCCCTGGGTCAGTCCATCACAAAGGTGATCTGCAAGGTCGCCCGTATAGCACCTCGAAAGGTGTCATTCCTATGGGGGAGTGATAGTTATGGTTGTACGCAAACTCCACCAAAGGCAATTGATCCTCCCAGCTGCGACTGAAGTCAAGGAAAAAAGCGCGGAGCATGTCCTCGAGGGTCTGAATGGTCTGCTCAGTCTGGCCATCCGTCTGAGGATGGAAGGCAGTGCTCAAATGAAGTTGTGTCCTAAAAACCTCCTGCAACCCCTTCCATAGTCGGGAAGTAAAACGTGTATCATGATCGGAGAAAATCATTGAGGTTACTCCATGTAGCTGCACAATCTCCTGAACATAGAGGTGTCCCAAGCTCTCTACTGAACCCTACTCTCTGATCGGTAAGAAAAGGGCTGACTTGGTGAGTCGGTCGATGATCACCCAGATAGAGTCATGTCCCCTGGATGTACGTGGGAGTCATGTCACAAAGTCCATGGATATTCCATCCCACTTCCACTATGGGACCTCTAAAGGCTGAACAAATCCTGCTAGTACCTGATTCTCCACCTTCACTTACTGACAAGTGAGGCACCAAGAAACAAACTTTGCTACTGCCTTATTCATTATCAGCCACAAGTGCTGTCGTCGAAGATCATGGTACATATTTGCCACTACTGGATGTACTACTAGAGGAGATGTGTGGAACTCCCTCAATACTTCATCCTGAATTCCCACTGGTACCATGGTATGTTTTCTGATGAGGATGATGTGCTCCCCTCCTTCAGAAAATCTTTCGGGTGCCTATTCTATGAATATCTGAGCATGTCATGTCTCGCAGTCAGCGTCCCCACATTGCGCCTCCCTAACTCGCTGAATAAGTGGGGGAGTGACTTCAATATACTGAAGGAAAGATACTCCATCACGTTCCATGAAGGATATCTATAAATCAGCTACCTGCTCTCTCACCTCACCTAGTAGATGTATACCAAACCTCCTGCTGAGTGCATCTGCTACAACATTCCCCTTCCCAAGAGTATAGACTATCTTGAAGTAATAGTCCTAGAGGAACTCAAGCCAAAGTCTTTGTATCAGGTTTAGGTCCTTCTGAGAGAAGATATAAATGAGACTCTTGTGATCAGAGTACATGGTAAAATGATCGCCCATTAGATAGTGTCACCACATCCTCAAGGAAAAGACCACTACTGCTAACTCCAGGTCATGGGTAGCATAGTTATTCTCATGATATCTCAGCTACTGAGAATAATATGCGATCAATGCTCACTCCTACATTAGGACACATCCATGTCTAGTCCCTGATGCGTCGCAGTAGACTACGTACCCTACACCCTCCTTTGGAAGCCTCAAGATGGGGGCACTAGTCAGCCTCTGCCTCAGCTCCTGAAAACTCCGCTGGTATTTCTCTAACCAAATGAAGGTTTTCCCCTTCTTCATCAAGGCTGATAGTGGTTCTGCAACACAAGAGAAATCCAGTACAAACCTCCAATAATATCTGGCCAAACCCAGGAAACTTCGTACCTTTGTCACACTTCTGGGTTGCTCCCAAGCAAGTACCACCTCAATCTTCACTTGATCTACTGCAACTCCAGCCTCTGATATGACATGTCTCAGAAAGTGAACCTCTCAGATCGAAAACTGTAACTTTAAGAGCTTACCATAAATCTTGTGCTATCCGAATGTGTCTAGTACTAACTGAAAATGATAGGCATGTTCCACCTCAGTAGCTGAGTAGATCATAATGTCATCGATGAAGACCACTACAAAGAGATCAAGGTACGACTGAAAGACCATGTTCATGAGTCCCATGAACACTGTTGGAGAATTGGTTATGAAGAATTGAATAACCAAGAACTCATATTGGTCATACCAGCAACTGAAAGTTTTCTTCTACACATCCTCATCTCGAACTCTCAGCTGGTGATAGCCTGATATGAGGTCTATCTTCCAGAACCATCGTGCTCCATTCAGCTGATCAAAGAGGTCTCCAATCCTCGAGAGTGGGTACTTGTTCTTCACAGTCACCTGATTCGGGCACCGGTAGTCGACACAAAGCCTCAAGCTCTCATCCCCCTTCTTGTTGAACAGAATCGGGGTTTCCCAAGGTGAAACACTGGGTTAGAAGAACCCCTTCCCCTGCAAGTCCTTTAGCTGTACTCGCATCTCGCGAAGCTCCGCGGTAGCCATCCGATACACTGGTGTAGATATCAGTGCATTCCTAGGGTACAATTCAATGTAAAAGTCCACCTCTCTGCCAGGAGGTAGACATGGGACATCATCAAGGAAAACATCTGCTTACTGGTCCACCACTACAGGATAGCTCGAACTCTCCACATCAACTTCTCTGAGGGTAAGGCTAGCCAACTGATGAGTAATCGGCTGCACCCTCTTTCAGGTAAGTCTATCCTACGCTAAAAAGTCTCCCTTCTTGCCAGTGAAGGTAAACCTAGTCCCATCCGTGCGGACACACCGCACTTTGTGCCTAATACAATCAATCTGATCATGGACTGTAGATAACCAGTCCATACCCAAGAAGACGTCGTAAGGCCTCGACGCTGCTACTAGGAGATCACAGCTGAAGCTATCACCTCCTAGAGTAAGCTCGCACTTCCGGAACTAGTGCATAATCATCAAATATGCTCCCGTAGAAATCTCTATCCATAAGTATCGATCCAACGGCTCCGTTAGAATATCTGAGATCTGAACGAGGGTAGTGGAAATAAAGAAAAGAATAGCACCTGTGTCTATAAGTATTGCAGCTAAGATGAATTAGACACAGATCGTACTTCATATCATCTCTAGAGCACCGTGATTGTAGGCCTCAACTGCCTGGAGCAGAGCTCTCCCCTGTCCACCTGCTCCCTACGGTCAGGGTGGACCTCGTGGTGGTGGTGGCGGTAACATCTTGAATCATCTCCCACTGCCAGCTACATGGCCATCTCCTCTTCCACGCCCGCTTTCTCACTCCAGACATCCTCAGTCGAACATCTATCTCTGCCTGGGCAGTCCTTCGACCATCTTCTGAACATCCGTACGGTGGGTCAGAAAATCACGATCCATGTGACCCTGCCCGCCGCATGCATAACATTGCCTTCTCCTGGCATGACTAGATCCGCTTCGAGTTCCCCACACAATCGATCATGAGTCATGCGGTTATCCACCTATTGGTCGAGTCCACTTGGACCTCTCTGACATATTTCTAATTCCAGCTGCAGAAGACTCTACTACGTGATGACTGGTAGTGGGTCTTACAGCTGGTGACTGCTCAGTGAGGAAACTCTCCACCAAGAGGGCTCTCTCTAACACCCCTGCATGTGTCAGAATGATGAGTGAGATCTTAGAAGCCTTGATCTCCCACCTGATCCCCTGCTCAAAGGTCTAGGCCTAGAAGAATGGGTGTAGAGACCTGAAGCCTGACATACATGGACATTACATTTCTTTTTCGGAATAATTAGTACATAACAAAAACACACACACAAGGACCATAATAGTTTAGTGTCTTTGGAAACTCGGAATATAGTCTTCTAATCGTGGTGAAAGATCTTCAACATCTCCCATAAAGATCTCCTTTTTTTAAACCTAATTCCTTTCTTTATGTCCTGGAAAAAAAACATAAAAGGGTGAGCTCAAATGATTAGTAAGGGTAAACAAAATAAATATCAATCACGTCATATTCATAAGAACATATCTTTTGGAAATCTTAACCTGCAAAAGAGATCATAATTTCATAACATGGGATAAATCTTAGTAGTGAAATGTAATCCCAATAATCATAACTTAAAACATGAAACTTTGTGGCATACACACATAATCATAGAGAATCATTTCTTGTTAGTCAAGACTCATTTCCAAGACTATCTTAGTGGACAAAGTCCCTTTCTGAACCGAGTTCATTCCTCCTTTCAGTCCTGTTTCATTGAACCGGTATAACCTACCGTTCCAGCCATGTCTATCTCATGAGATATAAAATCTTTACCCAATGCATTGGAGGGAGATATATGCCCCACCCATCTCATAATGATACCATTCTTATGTGTGCCACAAAATCATAAACCATACATCATTGCATAACCCATGTAATAAAAATGGGAATCTTAAACATCGTGACATCATAAAACAATTCATATAAGATAAAGGAATTCATAGAAATATTTCCATCACAACATAATCAAATCAATGTAATAATAGGGATAAAAACAGAACCATTTATTATCTTATATGGAAAATAATTTTGATAAAACACTTGAACTTCATTCTTGATTAAAATATCCTTTCTACTTCAAAAACACTTTTCCTTTCTTAACATGTCATACAATTTTAAACTAAAAGAAGTTGATTAAAAATAAACTTTAAAACTTTAAAAGGAATCTTCTTGGAAGTAATGTTTTAAAAATCCATTCATGCCAAAAATCCATTCATGCCGTATAAGTTAAAAAAACATTCTTCTCGTACTTTTGTCGAAAAAGTCGAAAAGTACCTCGTAAGAAAAACGACAAAAGATTCCTTTCATATCTTTTACTAAAAACTCACCGAAGGGTAAAATTGGATTTAAACAATTTTAGGTGGATGGAAATAATATTACATATTGAGGAAACATGGATGTGGATGATAAAATACACCCCAGTAAATGCCAAAGTAAAAACAATCTCGGATAAAAATGAGATTGTGATATTTCCCTTACCTTAAGTCTGATTTGCTTCGTAAGTGTCCGAATCTCCTGTATAATGATATAAATAATGTCATTAACTTATTACAGAATCATATTCATTGTTATTATATCATATATGGTTCACTTATGACTTTATATTACCCGTTCTTTTGTAAATTCAATGTTAAAGAAGCGTTTTGGGTAAAATCGTTTCATTTATCGTAGGTGTTTGGACTTGTTGTTCTTGACATTATTATTACTTATATCATGATTTACTTACTTCCAGAATATAAAATATGATTTATATATCATATATATTCAGTATATATATATATATATATAATAGATAGATAAATGAAATGAAACACACCGTTCATGGAGACGGTAGTCCGTACGTACGCATGAACGCTGTTTTCCTTTCCTTATTGTCTTGAATGGAAGTAAGTAGATGACATACATATATATATATATATATATACATAAATCCAGTAGATTTAACATTTCATATATTTCATTATTATTAATTATATATACTTTATAATAATTCATGAATGGTTAATGTGGAGAATGAATCTCATCGCGTCGTGGAGACGGTAGTCCGTACGTACGCACGAGCGATGATATCGTTCTCATGATCGTGAACATGTGTTGAAGTGTATGTATACTATTTCAGTATCAATATCACTTTATAATAATCATATATAGTTACTCATTACACCATTATACCTATCCAATTAAGGTGGTGGCGGAAAATAGATTACACCACGACGTGGAGACGGTATTCCGTACGTACGCACGCGCGGTGATTTCCTTTTTCCGTAGGATGGATAGAAGGTTAATTAGATTTTTTTTCATATTTATAATAACATATCAGTATATAAGAAATACTGATGTTATTACTTTATCATGAAACAACTAAATAAGAAGAAGTTTAAGAAGAAATAAATTGAAAAAGATCGGTAATGGATATTACCTCTTTTTGACGCGCATTTTCTTAATCTCCACTTAAAGAACTAAGGATGGTATTTGAAGAAGACCAGGACCTCTAGGATGATACTAGGGAAGTGGAGAAGGTATTTTGGCAGGGGTTGGCCGAGCTTGAATTCTCAAATTGGTGTGAGGAGGAGAGGGAGGAGGTGCCCTTTTATAAGGGAGGAGAGGGGCACCTTTGGGAAAACTAAAAATATTATTTTATTATAAAGTCATGTTCGGTTTTAAATAGCTCCAAATTGATATATTTTGAAGATAAGGTGGGGCTGGGTCTAAATACTCTCATCCAATAGGATTTAGACAAGTTTAGGTTATTATTTTAACCTTATCAATTAGATTTAACTCTAAGTTAAATAATTTAACTTTTACCGTGTCTTTTTGTTTTCTTACACTATATGGTTAATAAAATTACTATATCAAGCCAAAAGAACCCCAAGTTGTTTATTATTAATATATATAACCTTATATAAGTAATTTGGCCGAACCTTAGATTTTTAGGAATAAAATAACAATTAATAATATAATATTTATTTTAAAAACTAATTTATGTCAATTTTGACACTATTTGGTACATGATTTTTATGAAATTCATAACAAAATGATAAGTTCGAAACAAGTTACTTAAATCAACAATAACATGTCATATTGACCTAGGAAATTAGTTTAATTCATAAAAAGTCTCAAATTACATTTATTTGTGTATTTATAACATCAATTATGTCAATATTTCATTAATAAGATAATTACTGCATCATCGTTGTGTCATAAATAAATTAAATTATTTAATGTCTACAAATTACAAATAAAATACCATTATGTAGGAAATAGTTTTATCTTTCTAATGAATATTTATAGTCGAATTTATCTTATGTATAACCTCATATTAAAAATTATTTAGTTATTAAACGTTGATTTTAACTATTTTAACCCTTCTTTAAATAAATTAATAATAAATGTCCTAATCTAATCCAAGTGGGCCTAAATGGTCATATTTTATTCCTAAGGTTGTTTTTTTTAGAATTACACTTTTCCAATAGAATTAAGACATGTTTTAGGGTAATAATAATATCATTTTTACCCTTAATTACCCTATTTACTTTTAACCGTGGTAAAAAAAAGTAAAAAAGTTACTATTCACCAAAAATTATTTTCATCTCATTGAACCACATTTTACTTACTGACATCAATCATGTCTCTCGGATTTTTGAAATTCCACTCACAGAAGCGGTAAAATTAAGTTTTATGAAAAATTCATTTTTTTGACTACCACTTAGTGGTTTCACTATTCATCAAAAAATGGAATTTTCCAGAAAAATACCAAAAATTAGGCCTAAGCTATATTTGATATTATGAACTAAAAAATGATGTCTATTTTACCAAATTCAAAACATATCAGTTGCATTAATTAATTTAAAAATTAATTCCCGTCGTCAAAACAAATAGCGTGTTTTTAAGAGATAATAACTACCAAAAGATTGACACTTGTTTATGTCTGGTTTAAATGTGAAATTACATCCAATGACCATCATTGTATTAAATTGTAAAAATATATTCTAAATATACTTTAAAACCACTCAAATTAATAATTTCTCACTATTAATTATTTCGATTAAAAAGGTTGTTTTTAATTAAAATTTAGTAATTTTCACTATTCATCAGAAAATGAAAGTTATCCGAAATGTACCAAAATTTCACCCTAAGCTAATTTCGATATTCCGAATCCATAAATGAAGTCCATTTTGAAAAATAAAAATTAAAAAATTTCAAAAAGTGGGTATTACTATTCATAACGGCTAGTTTTAATAATATTCTAATAGCATATCGTTGTTTAGTGAAACTCGGTATTGCGTACTACACATGCTATCGAGGAAGGTCGCGATTGCGTGTAATGCAAGGAAAGTCGAGGATGCGTGTTGTGCAAGCTCATTTTGGTGTAGCATACAACACAAGACATTAATGAAATTAAAAAGAATATTTTTCAGAAAATATCGGGGTGTTACATTCTACCCCCCTTAAAATGAATTTCGCCCTTGAAATTCGTCGGGATTATAAATGGTTTACTACTCAAAAGTTTGTTTAATAGAAACCCACATCGTAAAAAGGAATACCAAAACATGGCTTTAAAAACTAAAGTATGAAATTTAACGGTTACCCAAATTAACTCATCACTGAGTTTCCACGTAGGAGAACATAGGTGAAAATATGGATATGGAAGAAAAATCTAACCATCAAGTTCTGATGGAGAGTGGTAGAGAACATGGTTATGAAAAAGCCAACAATCACAAATCCATAAATTTGTGATGATCTAGGGTACCATCTGATTCATCAGATATAAGATCACTAGGACAACATTTTTGGTTTTCAATATCATTTCCCTAAAGTTGAAAATTTTTAATTAGAAGAAATACTTACTTGATTTTGGTACAATCTCACTGTTGTTCGTGCTTTGAACAATTTCCACTTCATATCTTAAAGAAATGAAGTTGAATTTGTTATTCATGAAGTGTTAACAGATCATGTGATAGAATGATGGGTCATTCCATCTGTTTCAAACAAAAGTTTAGCAATAGTTATCAAATATACATAAGCCCGTCTTTGGTGAGGTTAATCATATACGATTCCAAAAATGAACTTAGACTTCATATATCATACCGCTTAATAAAATAAAACTAGTTTCTACTAACCAGGGACTTTCTGTAGGCCAGTGGTATGCGATAAAGGCCCGTCGCACTTTAGTTGTGTGTTCGATTCCCACAGCCTTCGCCGACGCGATGGGTTGTCGCACATCCTGCAGGTTGTCCTTTTTCTAAAACTACATTATTATAACATCCCATCAACAATATCAAAAAAAGTTTTATCCTTAAACAATACTAACTTATGTCCAACATTATCCATTCCAATCTTTAGGCTTATCTAAAATACTTCGGTCCAAGCTCATAGTATAGAGAAAATGATCACGTGAATGCCATCATTTATCCCTCATATATCTTGTTCGTCACATTCCAGTCATGTGAATACCATAATCATGTAATCTCTTGAAAAATGAATACCCATTGAATCTTAGTGAAAACATGAGTGCTATCAAAAGATAACTCTTTACACAAACCAAAATCCTCAAAATTCTATATACTTAGTCCTTATATCAATCATGAGCTCATGAATACAATCAAACATCTCATTATCTTCTTGTCCCTTCATTATACGCATATCATCTACTTTCCGAAAATATTTCAATCACTTTTTTCTCTGGTTACCAGTATCATATAATTATTGAAAACCAATACATAGATATTCCAAAATTCCACAATACCATAAATGATATTCCATGATACTATTTTGAAATCCCATTACATAAACACTTAATCATTCCACCACATCGTTGTCATATTCAACATCGCCAATAGTGATCGCATGTGACTTCCCTTTGTCCTTTGCCTTAATCAGTTGCTCAAGTCGATCATCACTAACCCTTGGATTAGGGCATTTATTAGAATAATGCCCCATTTCCTTGCACTTGAAGCATTGAAGTGTTGGTGGTGCGTTCTCTACAGTGTTCGCTTTATTCACATCATTAGAAACCCTTTTTCCATTACTTCGACACTCAGCTGCTCGATGACCTTCTTTTCCTCACTTAAAACATTTTCTAGTCCCTTTAAGACAATATCCACCATGCTTCTTTCCACACTTTGTGCATAAGGAAACATTCATCTTCTTTTCACCATTATTCTGAGATTTCTCCTTGAACTCCATCTTTCGTTTCTTGTCAAAACCATGAGATGGACATGTAACACCAACTTCCATTTCTAACTTGATAGCACAACGCACAATTTCTTCATAGCTAATGAAGTCTCTTATAGCTAATGCCCTTCTAAGACTTTCTTTTAAGACACAGAAGAATCGATCAACTTTACTTTCAGGTTGGATGATAAATCCAGATGCATACCTTGCAAGCCTTGTAAAATTCGCTTCGTATATACCAACAGATTCATCATCCTTTTGCTTTAGTTCAAGAAACTCCTTCTCCATCTTTGTTCGAAGAATACGAGGGAAGTACTTATTGAAAAATAAGTTCTTGAACTCGTCCCATTCCATGGACTCAATTACATCTCTTTGCCTCATATTCTTGATAAGATTCCACCATTGATTAGCTTCACCTTCCAAACGATATACTGCTAAGATGACTTTATCATGTTCAGAACATTGAAGAACTGAAAATATCTTTTCATTGGTACTGATCCATTGTTCAGCAACAAGTGGATCGGAAGAACCACTGAAAGAAGGCAGACGTTGCCTCATGAAGGACTCAATAGAATATTGTTCCCTTCTCTGCTCATTTGGAAGTCCAGAATGATTCATAGCTTGTGTAAGTATAGCAATAAGATTTTTCACTCCATCTCCCATAACATTTGTTTGTTCAGGAGGACAATCATTGCATTGTCCATTACAGTGATCAACACGGTTCCTTCGGGTTCCAGCCATCGTCTAAAACCCAAAAAGAATAGTGTGAGAGGCAAAAATCATGCTAGGTAAAACAACATAGTAAAGGGGAATCACCCTCAATATCTAACATATTAGGTTAAATTATAAGATCGTTACCGTAGTTCTAGGACTATATCCTATACGTATACTTATCCTTACGGACATCCCTAGACATACCTTAGAAATATCTCTAGGGATCTCACTAACATTTTCGCATCCTAGTTTCCCAAGGTTGACTAAAGCTTTCCTCTAATACCAACTGTAGAGACCTGAAGCCTGACGTACATGGGAATTACATTACTTTTGCGGAATAATTAGTACATAACAAAAACACACACACAAGGACCGTAATAGTTTAGTGTCTTTGGAAACTCGGAATATAATCTTCTAATCATGGTGAAAGATCTTCAACATCTCCCATAAAGATATCCTTTTTTTAAACCTAATTCCTTTCTTTATGTCCTGGAAAAAAACATAAAAGGGTGAGCTCAAATTCTCAGTAAGGGTAAACAAAAGAAATATCAATCACGTCATATTCATAAGAACATATCTTTTGAAATCGTAACCTGCAAAAGAGATCATAATTTCATAACATGGGATAAATCTTAGTAGTGAAATGTAATCCCAATAATAATAACTTAAAACATGAAACATTGTGGCATACACACATAATCATAGAGAATCATTTCTTGTTAGTCAAGACTCATTTCCAAGACTATCTTAGTGGACAAAGTCCCTTTCTGAACCGAGTTCATTCCTCGTTTCAGTCCTGTTTCACTGAACCGGTATAACCTACCGTTCCAGCCATGTCTATCTCATGAGATATAAAATCTTTACCCAATGCATTGGAGAGAGATATATGTCCCACCCATCTCATAATGATACCATTCTTATGTGTGCCACAAAATCATAAACCATACATCATTGCATAACCCATGTAATAAAAATGGGAATCTTAAACATCGTGACATCATAAAACAATTCATATAAGATAAAGGAATTCATAAAAATATTTCCATCACAACATAATCAAATCAATGTAATAATAGGGATAAAAACAGAACCCTTTATTATCTTATATGGAAAATAATTTTGATAAAACACATGAACTTCATTCTTGAGGAAAATATCCTTTCTACTTCAAAAACACTTTTTCTTTCTTAACATGTCATACAATTTTAAACTAAAAGAAGTTGATTAAAAATAAACATGAAAACTTTAAAAGGAAGATTCTTTGAAATAATGTTTTAAAAATCCATTCATGCTGTATCAGTTAAAAAAACATTCTTCTCGTACTTTTGTCGGAAAAGTTGAAAAGTACCTCGTACAAAAAACGACAAAAGATTCCTTTCATATCATTTACTAAAAACTCACCGAAGGGTAAAATTGGATTGAAACAATTTTAGGTGAATGGAAATAATATTACATATTGAGGAAACATGGATGTGGATGATAAAATACACCCCAGTAAATGCCAAAGTAAAAACAATCTCGGATAAATATGAGATTGTGATATTTCCCTTACCTTAAGTCTGATTTGCTTCATATGTGTCCGAATCTCCTGTATAATGATTTAAATAATGTCATTAACTTATTACAGAATCATATTCATTGTTATGATATCATATATGGTTCACTTATGACTTTATATTACCCGTTCTTTTGTAAATTCCATGTTAAAGAAGCATTTTGGGTAAAATCGTTTCATTTATCGTAGGTGTTTGGACTTGTTGTTCTTGACATTATTATCACTTATATCATGATTTACTTACTTCCAGAATGTAAAACATGATTTATATATCATATATATTCAGTATATATATATATATATATAATAGATAGATAAATGAAATGAAACACACCGTTCATGGAGACGGTAGTCCGTACCTACGCATGAACGATGTTTTCCTTTCCTTATTGTCTTGAATGGAAGTAAGTAGATGAAATACATATATATATATACATAAATCCAGTAGATTTGACATGTCATATATTTCATTATTATTCATTATATATACTTTATAATCATTCAAGAATGGTTAATGTGGAGAATGAATCTCATCGCGTCGTGGAGACGGTAGTCCGTACGTACGCACGAGCGATGATATCGTTCTCATGATCGTGAAATTGTGTTTAAGTGTATATATACTATTTAAGTATCAATATAACTTTATAATAATAATATATAGTTACTCATTACACCATTATACCCATCCAATTAAGGTGGTGGTGGAAAATAGATTACACCACGGCGTGGAGACGGTATTCCGTACGTACGCACGCGCGGTGATTTTCTTTTTCCGTAGGATGGATAGAAGGTTAATTAGAGTTGTTTCATATTTATAATAACATATCAGTATATAATAAATACTTATGTTATTACTTTATCATGAAACAACTAAAGAAGAAGAAGTTGAAGAAGAAAGAAATTGAAAAAGATCGGTAATAGATATTACCTCTTTTTGACGCGCCTTTTCTTAATCTACACTTAAAGAACTAAGGATGGTATTTGAAGAATACTAGGACCTCTAGGATGATACTAGGGAAGTGGAGAAGAGATTTTTTCAGGGGTTGGCCGAGCTTTAATGCTCAAATTGGTGTGAGGAGGAGAGGGAGGAGGTGCCCTTTTATAAGGGAGGAGAGGGGTACCTTTGGGAAAACTAAGAATATTATTTTATTATAAAGTCAAGTTCGGTTTTAAATAGCTCAAAATTGATATATTTCGAAGCTAAGGTGGTTATGGGTCTAAATATTCTCATCCAATAGGATTTAGACATGTTTAGGTTTTTAGTTTAACCTTATCAATTAGATTTAACTCTAAGTTAAATAATTTAACTTTTACCGTGTCTTTTTGTTTTCTTACACTATATGGTTAATAAACATACTATATCAAGCCAAAATAACCCCAAGTTGTTTATTATTAATATATATAACCTTACCTAAGTCATTTAGCCGAACCTTATATTTTTAGGAATAAAATAACAATTAATAATATAATATTTGTTTTAAAAACTAATTTATGTCAATTTTGACACTATTTGGTACATGATTTTTATGAAATTCATAACAGAATGATAAGTTCGAACCAAGTTACTTAAATCAACAATAACATGTCCTATTAACCAAGAAAATTAGTTTAAGTCATAAAAAGTCTCAAATTACATTTATTTGGGAATTTATAACATCTATTATGTCAATATTTCATTAATAATATAATTACTACATCATCGTTGTTCCATAAATAAATTAAATTATTTAATGTCTAAAAATTACAAATAAACTACCATTACGTAGGAAATCTTTTTATCTTTCTAATTAATATTTATAGTCGAATTTATCTTATGAATAACCTCATATTAAAAATGATTTAGTTATTAAACTTTGATTTTAACTATTTTAACCCTTCATTAAATAAATTAATAATAAATGTCCTAATCTAATCCAAGTGGGCCTAAATGGTCATATTTTATTCATAAGGTTGTTTTTGTTCGAATTACACTGTCCAATAGAATTAGGACATGTGTTAGGCTAATAATAATATCATTTTTACCCTTAATTACCCTATTTACTTTTAAACGTGGTAAAAAAAGTAAAAAGTTACTATTGACGAAAAATTATTTTCATCTCATTGAACCACATTTTACTTACTGACATCAACTGTGTCTCTCGGATTTTTGAAATTCCACTCACAGAAGCGGTAAAATTAATTTTTATGAAAAATTCATTTTTTTTAACTACCACTTAGTGGTTTCACTATTCATCAAAAAATGAAAGTTTCCAGAAAAATACCAAAAATTAGGCCTAAGCTATATTTGATATTATGAACTCAAATATGATGTCTATTTTACCAAATTCAAAATATATCATTTGCATTAATTAATTTAAAAATTAATTCCCGTCGTCAAAACAAATAGCGTGTTTTTAAGAGATAATAACTACCAAAAGATTGACACTTGTTTATGTCTGGTTTAAAAGTTAAATTACATCCAATGACCAACATTGTATTAAATTGTAAAAATATATTCTAAATATACTTTAAAACCACTCAAATTAATAATTTATCACTATTAATTATTTTTATTAAAAAGGCTGTTTTAATTAAAATTTAGTAATTTTCACTATTCATCAGAAAATGAAAGTTATCCGAAATGTACCAAAATTTCACCCTAAGCTAATTTCGATATTCCGAATCCAGAAATGAAGTCCATTTTGAAAAATAAAAATTACATAATTTCAAAAAGTGGTTATAACTATTCATAACGGCTAGTTTTAATAATATTTTAATAGCATATCGTTGTTTAGTGAAACTCGGTATTGCGTACTACACACACTATCGAGGAAGGTCGCGATTGTGTGTAATGCAAGGAAAGTCAAGGATGCATGTTGTGCAAGCTCCTTTTGGTGTAGCGTACAACACAAGACATTAATGAAATTAAAAAGAATATTTTTCATAAAATCTCGGGGTGTTACAATGGGTCTCGCACCATATTGGTGGAGTAACGTGAGAGGTCAGTGAACCTCGTTGAGTACTCAGCCACAGTCATGCTGCCCTGCTGCAGATGAAGTAGCTCTTGTATGTGCACTACACGAAGAGTTGCTGGAACAAACTCTGCTGGAAATAGGCTCTCGAAGTCAACCTAGAGAAGCATCACCTGGTTCCAACCTGGATCATCAAGCTCCACTATCTACCTGATGCTGCCTGTAGAAGGTTGGCGGCAAGGATCACCCTGAAATCGGCTGGTGTCCCTACCAATTGAAAAACTATCACCATGGCCTCCCTCCAATCCTCAGCTGCCTAAGGGTCCATCTCTCTCCTAAAACTAGGTGGCCTCTGGAACTGGAACTCGTGCAATACGCTCAAGCGGCGTGCACCGTCTACTACTGGGGTGGTTGCATCAGTAGCCCAACAGGGTATAGTACCGTTGGTGCCTCTGCTGGTGCCTCTACTAGAAGAGGGCCCTGCACCGAGGCCTCGTCACTCAGTGGGATATCTGTGCATACAACTCTTAGAACTATAGATATCTATCTACGTAGAGGCATCCTAGAAAGAAAAAGGTGTGATGCGGTCAAAAGTTATACCTGGTGAGCTGACCTGGTGAGATGACTCAAAGATTTCACAAAGAAGACTCTTCAAAACACACACGCAATCAGTGTTTTCATGTACTGAGTCGGATATCATAAGTCAGGGTCTTGGTGTATGGATACGTCAGCCATCACACCAACACAGGACTCCCTGAACTAAAAATTGCACTCATTACCCTTAACATTATTGGTTTATTGAAAATAAAGATCAGAGTCTTATGTTCTACGGTAGAACTGACTCATATGATACCAATTTGTCACGACCCGTCCCCCAAGACCCATGCCATGACTACCCCAAGCCCTCCATCCATAGGCCAGGGGCTGGAGACTGGCACCAAAGGCGTAATTACCTAACACTGGAAAGGAATTGCCTTTATAACCAGTAAATACAGACACAAGCAAGCACATAGCTGGATACAAAACACTGAGTGAACTGTATAACAAAAGTGTGCTGAAATTAAAAGGGGCAAAAATGCAAGCCCAACTGGAAAGTACAAGTACAATTGTGATACAATACAACTAAATAAAGGTGAAGTCAGCTGCTGGCTCATCCTTGGAGGTTCCTACCTAAAGGGTAGTTACAGATTGCCTCATATGCACTCCTTGTCCGTCTGTCTCCTCCGTGTACTGACTCGTCGTAAGGTCAACCTCCGGGTACCGTCCAGACCTGGTACTCTCTTCCTCAGTCAACATTGTCCATTGTTTGCACCAAACACAATGAAGAGTGGGCATATCCTGTGTAGGGGTGGGTATAACGATACTCAGTAGGGACCCCGATACCCTCTAGGTCTCACAAAATCCATCAAGGATAAAAATAAAGTATGAAATCCACAAAATAACCTTACTTAGGTATATTCCCATAAATATACCTATGTTATCAAGTAATCCATCACAATCATGAGGAAAAACACAGAGTAACTGACTCAGCTCATACCAGGATTTATTCTAGGGTAGTAGTAACAAGTAACATTTTGAACCCTCTAGTATTGGATAAATCCTCCTCTATCGAGTATAGTGGGCATTCCATGTCACACAGAGGAACTTCCAACTAACCTTGTACTACTGAGGTACTCCTCCTGTTGAGTACTGTGGGTCTTCCATGTCACACAAAGGCTCTCCCCACTGTGGGTCTACCGCGTCACACAAAGCGCTCCCCCTCATGGTCTGTTGAGGTACTCCTCCTGTCGAGTACCGTGGGTCTGCTGCGTCCCCAAGGCACTCCCCACTGTGGGTCTGCCGCGTCACCAAGGCACTCCCCACTGGGCCAGTCAAGTCACTCCGAGTCGAAACGGTTAGTAGTTGTCAAGTCTCAGCCAGCTACTAGGTTCTCGCACAACGCTCACTCGTCTCCAGGAGGATCCGCTCCTCAAGCTACTAGTCGATACTCCAACTACCACGAAGTCCCACGAAAAATAATCTCAAAGGTCTTCCACGTCATAGGGATCAAAACGTAACATATGGTGCTTCAATCGGACTCCATATCTGTTAGTTATTAGCCTTTTAGTCTCGAGGGCCTGGTTGGATTTGTGCTTGATCCAACCCGATTGTACCCCATCTCAATCCAAAACTCTGTGGAATATACTCAAAGGGACTGTCTCGCTACAATATTCCCAACGTTGCTGACAGTTCTTCAAACAGATGTCTGGTGCCAAATATATGTCCAAAAGAATGTAAAAGGGGGTCGTAGTGGTCCCGGGTCTGGGCTGACCCGGGCCGACCCGGCTTGGGCCGACCCAGCTCAAGTTGACCCGGCCTGACCCTTTGGGTCTGACATGGCCCGCAGTGCGGCCCGACCCGTTGGGTCCGGCCCGGCCCGCGAGGGATGAGAGGGTGGCGGACCGGCCGTAAGGGCACGGACCAGCCGCGACGGCATGGACCAGCCGCATGATGGAGGTCTGGCCATGGGTCGGTGGATCAGTCATGGTTCGGTAGCGGTTCAGTCAGGAGGGAGGAGCGGCTCAGCTCGGCGGTGCAGCTCAGCTCCGATGGCGGCGTGGCTCGACGGACTGCGGTGTGGCACGGCTCGGACGGCGGCGCAGCTCAGTGGAAGGGGGCGTGACTTGGCTCAGATGGTGGTGCGGCTCGGTGGATGGAGACATCAATTGGCTCCAACGGAAGCATGGATCGGCGGACAGCGGTGCGGCTCGGCAGATAGCGGAGCGGCTCAGCGAACAATGGCTCGACTCGGCTCAGACGACAGCGCGGCTCGGCGGACGGCGGCACGGATCGGTGGATGGAATCACGGCTCATCTCGGACGGCAGGTCGGCCGAGGGGGGCCTGGCGAGGCCATGGGTCGGCCGGGGAGGGGTGGCGAGGCCGCGGGTCGGCCGGGGTGGCACGACGAGGCCGCGGGTCTACCGGGGCAGCACGGCGAGGCCGCGGTTTGCCCGGGCGGCGGGGCGAGGCCGCAGGTCGGCCGGGGCGGCGTAGCAAGGCCGCGGGTGGGAGAGTCGTTGCCTCCGTCATCTTCGTCACCTTCCTCTATTTCTATGAATACACAAAAGAAGAACGGCGGAGGGGTTAGGCAATGTTTGTTTGGCATGCACCCTCCGTGTTTAGAGTGATAGCAAGTGGTTCACAAAGAACGAAGCATGAACGTGAAACCATAAGCTTCTGCAATTTTTGTTCCCAACCCATACAAGAAAAGAAGGGTGTACATAGAAAACATTATCATGAAAATAAACCCCGACCTCATTCTCTTGTTGACATTGGCGCAAGGAGGTAGTTCGGTCGTCGAATCGTCATGGATGATGACGTCCCACATTGGAAGAAGTCCCGTGGAAGAAGATCGAAGTCGAGGTCGATGTTCTTCTTTGGTGGAGCGTTCTCCGTGGAAGAACGTGTTCTTCATTGGATAGTTTTATCCCACCATGATCTTTCTCCCTTTTCTAATAAATGTTCTCAAAAGAAGAACCCACAAAAATAAAAGAGGTAGCCAATAT
The DNA here is from genome assembly GCA_963277665.1 of Viscum album. NCBI lineage: Eukaryota > Viridiplantae > Streptophyta > Magnoliopsida > Santalales > Viscaceae > Viscum > Viscum album. Next base: position 295,399,843 of record OY728136.1, read on the forward strand.
ATTAAAAAAGTTCTTCCCCAATTTAATTGTTGGCACAATTCAAATTGGATTAATTAAATTGCCACAATTAAGTGGTGTGTTGGCATAATTACGTGGGGGAGGGTTGGTACAATTAATGTGGTGGAAACTCAAGAGGCTCCTCCACATTAATGGGGGAGATGAAGAGGTTTCCCTACATTTATGAGGGATTTGAGGTTTTTCTCCCAATTAAAGGGGGGTTTCAAGGGGGTTTAATCCTAGGTGGTCTCCACCACCATAACCTCTATTGGGAGGTTAAGGTCTGGTGGTCCCCACCACCAACTTCCACAAGGAGGTGGGTTACAACAAAAATAAAATAAAATGTCTGTTTATTTTATTTTATTTTTTTCCACGAAAAACAAAAAACTATCTTTAACCCTCAACCAACTATCATCAAGGTGAAAGTATTCTTAAGTTAATACTAGCATTGTGAGTTAAACGGTGCCCTCAGATTTCAGTTCTGATTACCAGTTCAAAAGTTAGAAAATCCCGCTTGCACGTTTACTGAACGTACTCGAAAAGAAAGTTTAGAAATTCATTCTGAGAACTTCGGGCCTCGGAGTCACATGCCGTCAATTTTCACTGACTCGTAAAATTCCCATTTAGTTAAAAAATTATATGGAAATTCCAGGTCATTACATTCCCTTCCCCAAATTATGGAGAAATCTTTTTGAGTATGTTATGTCTAATAAGGGTGCTAATTGTAAATATTTTAATGGGAAATGATGTAGATCATTTTTTACATATTGTTTATGTATCCATGATCCCAAAGACACCAATTTTTTTATTTTATCTTCTATCATATTAATATTTAAATTATATTTCTTATAATAAAATGTATTATTTGTATGTGAAAAGTATTGGTTACAACAGTATCCAACCTATAGACCAATATATCCTCAATTCCTCCATATTAATCAAATATATATTCATGATTTATTTATTCATATCACCCTTGTGAATTAATGATCTATTCCACTTAACATTTTTCCTCATCAACTCTGCAGAAAGGTATTTAATATAATGTATTAATAGTTATTACCAAAGTATATTTTAAATAATTAGCCCGAACTCCCTTTTAATTTTATGTGTCATGTTTTATTAATGGATTATTATTCCAATTACTATAAAATCATTCATATTACAATGAAATAATTGATTTTAATCTTCTCTACACAAGTTATTTTGATGTTTCCATTAATTTATTAACATATAGCCTTAAGTTCAATCCAATATATCTTTTTTTTGTGAAATGAATCTTGTTATCAGAATATCACACACATTAATTTCCAAATATATTACTATATATTCTTATAGTTAAAAAATATGGGTATTCCAATGTAATGGGTTATATTTCACCATGGTTTCTTCTTCAGCATCACATATTAACCTTCTCAGCCCCTTGGTAGCAGCATAAGAAGAGAAATTTCTCCATACTCGTTTCTTATTTAATCTCCAAAAGTCTTTATAATCTTTAATCATTTCATATAGTATATCATTATAGAATTAAATCATTTAAAATTTTCCAATTAATCATAGGTACTCCATAATTCTTTGAATGTTTCTATTTCACCTAAAACCCATTTAAAGAAACAAAAATTTTGTCAAATTTGATCAACTATTGTACTAAAATTATGGAAACAAATATGTATATTTTTGGATCATCACTTAAAAGTGGGTATTTTTATTATAGAACACCCATTTTCAACTTCATCTCTTATCCCCATTAACTCATGTAACCTCTTATACACTATCCTCATACTTTATTCATTATAGGCCTTTATAAATCTATAAATTTAATTTTTATACTATAATTAAGGTAATATTACCTTATTCTACTATTTTCATATTATATCCTTTTTTGCCCAATTTTATGCATTGGGAAACATATCTAGCAATTTTTTTGTTTCTTAATTTGATACATGATAATATTGACATGAACAATTGGTATTTTTCTCAAGGATATTAAAGGAGTGTTTGAAAATCTAGTCATATCCAATTGAAAGAGCTATCTATTTTTTTATACCACCAAGAATGTATTTCCTCATTTTATGTAATTTTTGAGTGAAATATATTATTTAGGTATTTTTATAAATTTTATATAGGTGATATAGGGTAATAGTTTAACTTATTAGGGATTTTGGGAATTGATATTATCAATGTGATGAAAAATATGTTACACGACATGCATCTTATTTTTATAATAAAAACGATTTTGGTATATTAATATAGTTAAAAAATAAAATTAATCTTTAATTAACACTTAAAAATATTTTTTAATTACATGAAATTTATTTTTTTTGTTAGATATATTTCCTTGAGGAAAACTAATAGATCAAGATCCACTATTTGGTTTTTTGGAAAATAGGAAAAAAATTTATACTGAGTTTTATTTATTTAAAAAAATAGATGATTAATAATTTTCACGAATGTTTATATTGTATAATAATTCATTTAATTTATTTATATTATTTATAAACTTTAATCATGTAATATTTTATTTTTGGTAATGGTTCCTAGTATTATGAAATTTTAATTAATTTATTTTTTAATGGTGATAAGAAATATTGCAGTGTGGTGTTGTACATATTTCTGAAAGCAGCTATATATTTTTTAAATTAATATAATAAATATGTGTAAATCTAAATATATGGTATGATATTAATCCAAATTTCATGGGCTCATACAAATTCTCACTCAATATAATTTTAATGTAGTTTTTCATTGAAAAAATAATGTTATATCATAACAGAAATGTTGACTTTTATAAATTTACAAAGGATTATAAAGGGTTAATTAAATAAAGAAGAATTTTTAGTTATTACAAATGGATTGTTTTTAATAGTACCTTATTAATAATTTTATAACTATATTTTATAAAAAAATTAATTGGCCTACGTGAAGTAGTTTTTGAATTTTCTCTATTGTTTATATAAAATTATTGAGAGGCATTAAAATTTAAATCCGTTTTTCAAATCTAATTTATGATTTTCAACTATTATTATAAATATTCCATGATTTATTGACAATAAATTATGTGCCCTTATATAAGGGTGATAAGTGTGGTAGTCTAAAAAATGATGGTGTTTGAGTGGATCATGACATCCATTAATCACCAATTCATTATCCTCAATCAAAAATAATATTGTAATGATGAAATAAATGTGATTAATGAAAAGATTTCATTATTAATGGATATAGAAAAACGAGTCAACTGTTTAATTATTATTTTAATTATCATAGATTAATTTTTGAAAAAAATAATGAACCAAATAAAACCCCAAACCTCAATCATTAAGACTGACATTGAAAAGAAAATATTGGATACAACTATATTATAAAATTGTAAAGGTATTTATATTATTTAAAATCAAAAATAGTTTTAAAATAAATAAATGAAAATCATTACCCATTTCCAAAATGATCATAACCCATAATAATCTTGTATATACATGATTCACTTTGTAAATGTTTCATAGTTTGATCATTCATATATGTTTCATGAGATTTGAATCTATATTTCTTATAAGGGGGCTTCAAGAATTTTTAATAAAACTATAACAGAAAAAATGACCTACTATTGGAAAAAATATCTCAAACATAAACTGACCCAACAATATTCTTTCCACATTGACTTTTTCTTCTAGGAAAAGTTTTTATTCAACATCATAAGATAAAAAAAATCTAACTACACTCAATTATTATGTTTTACTTGAAAATAATTTCTCATATAATTTTTCCATAATCCCATTTAAAATAAAAATGTGTTTTTATTTGTATTTACACAAGGTAGAATTAAAATTTACAGATTTCTATATCGTAAAAATAAACCCTAAAGGTATACATGAGATCATTTTAAGAGTACTAACAAGAATAAACCCATCTCTTTATGGTAGGAGTTTCTATATGAAATTTAATTTATGTTAACTTATTTTTTGTATTTTCAGAAAATAATACATATAAAAAAATAATTCACCACACATAGATTTAAAAATACAAAATCACATTAGTATAGTGAATGTAAATAATAATCTATGAAAAATAAATTAGAATATCTGGATAAACCGTTACATAAGTATCATTGATGATAATATAAATGTATATGAGAAAATAATTAATAAATGAACCAAATTATTAAGTTATGAAAAATATTCTAATCATATCACTATTAATTATGATGGAATCAAACATGTTCAAATACAATATGTGAAATTAAACTATATTATCCAATATACTTGGATACATGCTTTCATTCATAGTGGAACAATTTTCAATAGGTGATTAGGTGAGTATAAGAATAAATTAGTATATCTGTAGTCTATAAAAATAATATTTTAACCTAAATATAGATTTTTCATGTTTCTTTGTATGATAAATAATATAACTTAATTATAATGTTACATTTTTCATCAAAATTAATCCTAAATAGAATAAATTTTTTAATATGAATCGATGATAACCACATATAATGCATAAGTATCTTAACATCATATAATTGCCTATAAAAAATAGAACTCAACATATAACTTTGATTCTATAAATAGTTTAACGATCTACCATAGTGACAACAAAATTATCACATGGAATTTCCTACTAAACATTCAAGAAAAAGAATATGTAAATTTCTAGTTTCTAGTCCAAAGAGATTAAAGGAAAAAGGGCATTAAATAGAAACACTTAAAAATAACCATTTTAAAGATTAAATCACAATATGTAATCTAATAAATGTTTACCCCTATTAATATATTTTATATCAAGGAATAAAATAGAACATAGATTACTAATTGTGTTATATTTTTAAAAAATAGTGGTTATTGATGGTTATGTATTTACAAGTATTGTTTTGAGTTTTTAAATTGAAATATTTGAACATAATTGATGATTATCAGATGATTAAAAAATATTAGCTTTTAATTTCGGATAATTTTGATATACACCTTTTATTATATATGGATGAAATTTGTTTATAAAATTGTGGGAAAAAATTATAGAGTAAATAATGTTTTTTTTTATATGTGTAGTTGGGTTTTTATAAATGCATTGAAAATATTTTTGTGAAATGAAAGAACATGAAATAAATGTTCGTTGTATAAATAAAGAAATTAGTTCTAATTTGAGCTAAAAAATATGATTTTTAATTTATCTTTATTCATTATAAGAAAGTTAATTTTATTATATGAGTTTGATGAATTTTTTATTGTATCAACTAGAATGATATGAAAATCATTATTGAGTATAATTATTTTTCATTATTTTAATTGAACATGATTAAATAGAGTCATATAATTCTTTTTTCAATATAATTCTTAGTTAATGAAATTATTTTATCAAATCATATTTTACCATATAATGAATATTATTCATACATTAATGATGATATTATTAAATAAATTAAAATAATAAAAATTGTTTTTTATGGTTTTGGATTAAGTTAAAGGAATTATGTTTGTGTGAGTGAATACTTTTTTACGTGGTCTTTAAAGGTTTTTTAGATTTCCACAAATGTTTTAGAGGATTCTAAAGTTATCCAGATTATTGGAGACCTCGATATAGTGTGTTAGATTAAATATTAATGAATAGTAATGAAATTTTATTCTTAATAACGAGTATAGAAAAAACATTATTTCCCAAAAATTATATTTAATGGATAATAACATCAAAAGATCGAATGTCCTAAAGGCCTTTATTTTTATTGATTTTTGAAAACCCCCTTTCAAGGGATGAGGGGGAACCCTTAAAAGGCTCATAGGCTCAGAGATTACATGGCTCGTAGGATTAAGATATTATATGACCCGAATGTCTTAAGGAATTCAACCAGATTATCTACAAGGAACTGCCCCTCCCCAGCATCTGCATCATGATAGTAGCTCTCCACCTTCGCATGATCATCTGTCTAGGCTTCCCATGCAAGAATAGGCTGGTCCCGTTGGTATAGCCATACCCTATAATTCTGACAAATACATTCGGCTCTGCTCTGGTGAGTATAACTTCTATGAATCCTCTTCTGGGGATGCTCCTTTTTTGTAGTCTGTCTGGGGAAACTGCATGTGGCCCTAAAGCCTTGAAGTGGCCCAAAGGACTTAAAGGTGTCCCGAAATCCCTACTAACTCTAAGGCATGGGTGGCTCGAAAGCCTTAAGGGCTCCAAGCCCAAACCAGTGGCCCAAGGTAAATAGTTCCAGATGCTATAGTATCGAATAGTACATGCTAGAGTACTGCACAACATATAGTCCATCTACAGTACCTGTATAGTGCACAGTTGTTTTATAGTACATGCATAGTGTACAGTACTGCTATAGTTTCTGCTATAGTACCTGCTACAGTACCCCCTGTAAATATGCCTCTACTTGGTTTTGAACCTAGGTCTTGTGGATGAACATAAGGATACCTCACCAACTAGGCTGAGGATCATGTGCATAACATCAAAAGATTATCATAAAACATAGTGGGAACAATATATTATTTATACCACTGGTGTCCCTCTAATTTTCAATATAATTATAATGGAATATATAATATTATACATTTCAAAAAATGTTTATATAGAGCATATAATGAAACTCAATGGATATAAAGTATTTAATAGAAAATAAGATAAAATATATGTGTTTTTTATTTATAATTATTTTTCTTTGGTTATTCCATGTTAGATCACCTAGAATGAAACTAATGACTCACTTAGGGGTGATAGAATCCCATTATGATGACCAACTGTAAAAATTAAAGAATGGAAGGTTAGTGGTATTTTTTATTATTGGAATTATAATTGAAATTAAATATTAAAATATTTTAGAGGATTGTTAATCAATATATAAATTGTTTTAAGTAAGAAAAATGAATAATAATGTTTTTTTACATGAATTGTGGGTGATACTCATGTAGGAGTATAAACTCAAGGAGAAAGTTATCATTAAATGATAAGAATATTTATGTATATAAGAAAATATCTTTTGTTTAGGTCTTAATATCTTATAATGTAGAGTAAAGTAGATATATTTTATCTATTTAAATAATTATATTTCATATAATGAAGATTAATTCACAAATCTATTATGTATTGAAGTAGAATTTAAAGTCTTTTATTATGATGATATTTTCTTAAGAAGTTGTGTATCTCATGTGCATATGTGACATCTTTTTTAATGATATATGAAGGAAAAAATATCATATTGTTGATTGGATGAATTGAATTTTTTTAGTTTTGTTACTCTATTTATGGTATTTTTACTCTATATTGATTATATATTATAGACAGAATAAAAATATTAATGTTAAAGGATAAATAGTTACCCATTTAATTATTAATGACTACATTATTTAAATTTGGTTCAAGTATAAACACTTCATAAATTCATGTTATGATTTTATATTCTATACTATTTGTGGGATTAATGTTTAAATACATATCTCATTATCATTATATTTTGATTTTAAATGATAATTCCAACATTTATGTATTCATGATGGTTGTTCTAGTCAATAGGGTGAAATGGTTGATTTGGAGTCATTACAAGGATTTAACCAATTTAAATGTTGGGTGAATCATCTAATTCAAAATGATTTCATTATACATGTATTTATCTCTTTGTTTTTGTTATAATTTATTTTAATTAATTTAATATTAATAAACCTTAAATAATTAATAATTAATTTTAAAAATGTGATAATACCCAGTAATATATGTTATTGGTTTATTAAGCATAAAAAATTAGTTGGAAATAAGTTCATAGATTCACTCATACCCTCTTAGTGAACCATAAATATAGGACTAACAAGTTATATTATTACGAAATGATCCCCCATTAAAGAGACATTAGAGTTTATGTTTTTTATTATAAGGATAATTTATTTTACTATGTTTTTTATCTAATATAATAATATAATTTCAAATATTTGTTTATAAATATAATTTATTGTTTCAAATAAAAGAAAAAAGAGAGACCCTATTTAATAAAAAATAATTAACTAATTTTTCAAAATATATGATAATAAAATATTTTCATAATATTGTTCAAATTTTTTATATTTTCCCTATTGGATTTTCTTTTATTATTGATTTTATGGATTAAATTTAATGGGATCTATTGAAATTTTTGAATTATTGGTAATCAATAAATTATATTTTATGTTATATATTATAAAATTAAATGGAAAAAATATAGGAATAAAATTTGAAATTTCATTTGGGATAACATAAAGAATTTATGTAAAGGAGGAATGGAATAAAATGAAGTTGTTCTTAAAATTTAATGATCTATGTTTAATGATATCTATATATAAAATTATTAAATAGTTAGAAAGTCATTTAGTAGAGTAAATGATGTGGAAATCATGATTTTTTGAAAAATATATAATCATGAAGATTTTATTTAGCTAAAGAGTTTCTTTTATATTAATGTTTATATATTAAATGAAAAGAATTTAACTCATGAAGATCAGGAAATGAATTCATTTTCATTTGAAAATTTTTATCATTGTTTTACATATTAGATAAATAATGGATCATTATTACCAAAATAAATGAAATTGAAATAAGTTTTTACATTTAAAAAATTTAAAAATTTAATATTTAGGAAGAGGTTATGATGTTAATATCTAAATTTAGGGAATTAGATGATGATTTTAAGTTCAAAAGAGAACTTCCATATCTCTTAAGACTAGTTTATAATGAAAATAGTAAAATTAAATTAAAATTGGAATTAAAATGAAAAAATTGGTGTAATATTGGAAATTTTTTAACTAATTTATTGATTATTATGGAGGAGTAATGGGATGTTTATAAAGTTTCAATTATTGAAGCTTCAATGACAAAATCAAAGAAATACAAAAAGGTATTGATTTATATAATGTTTCGAAATATTAAATTCAATTAAATTTATTTATTTTTATAAATTTATAAAGAATCATTTGATAATATAGAGTGTGATAGATCCATATATATTTATGTTAATAATTTATTCAATGACCTTAATCTTATTAAAAAAGAGAGTTTTGATAACTATTTTGAATCATCATGTGATACTCAAAGTTTTGAATATGAAAATCAGACATAAATAATTTTTATGTTTATGTTTAATAGAGTTTTGTGTGATTTTATTTTCAAAATATTTAAATATTATATAGAGTAAAAAATCTTGATAATATTATCAAAAAGTGAAAACTATTATTAATTATTTTTATGTGATAAATTAAAAACATTTTCTTAATATGATTAAATAATATGATATGTAACATGTTTAGATGAAGAAAAGGTTAAATTAATTTATAAAATTTTTATTTAAAAGGAGATAAAAGTTTATAACTACAATTAGAAGTTTTTAAAAACATAAAATTGTATATGTAAATTTGATTTTAATTTTTATTATTCTGTAGATGATACTAGTGATTTTTTTTCAAAATATGATAAGGTTGTTGATGTATTAATGAGGATATATAATCGATTTAATAAGAATATATCTCACAATAAAATAAAAAAGTATTTTATTTTTTAATTAAAAATTTGGTCCTCAACTAATTTAGAACATATGTGATCTTTATTATACAAAATTATGGATAAAACATTCAATAATTTATGGAATATTTGATATTGAGAGGAAATATAGTACTATGTGAGGATGAATTGTTTTTATACTTTTTAATAATTATTTATATAAGTGATGTATTTTGTAAAAAAAATACATAAAAACAATACATCTTTAAATTCATATATTTTTTAAATTTCACAAGAAAATATTTCAAAACATGCATTTTAAAAAAAATATTTTTTATTAATATTATTTTACTTTTCGAAGTTAAAATTGCATTTTGGGATAGTATCTATTTAGTGGTAGATTATATCAATTTGAAAATATATGATTCTAGGTATTTAAAAGGATTTGAAATATTATTTTAGATAATTTAGTAATGTTTCTTTAGTTTTAGAAATTAAAATTATCCATCTAATAATTATTCTTATTTAATTAATAGGAATTATTTTATATGGTGGTGAAGTGTATTTTTTAAATTGATAATTAAAAATTTTAGATTTGAATTACTTATGTTCAATGATGGAAATTATTTATTTAGGATTATGGTTTCACAAGTACATTATGTGTGGTTTCCCATGGGTTTATAAAACCAGAGGATGCAATTCTAATGGAATGAAGAGAAAAGGAGGGATTTGACCCATTTATTTTTAGAGTTTCACATGGATAAATTATTATGAAACTGAATAATGAGTTATGAATAATGGTAGTGTCACAAACATCTCATTTATTTCTCTCCACAAATATTTATTTTTCCCATTGGTGGAAGACATTCTGTCAAATTGTGATCATAGATTAAAACCTTGAATTGATTTTCAAGGGATATCCTATAATTATTTTAAAAATATGAAAAAAGGATAGTTTATTAGATAATAAAACCTTATACAATATGACTAGTATTTACATTCTCTATCACCCTATCTATATATCATTCTCTCAAAAAAATACTCTAATAATTATAAAGTTAAATATATGGACCTCTTAAACAGCATGTGGGTTTTCCACTTACTATATTTACTCCATAAACTATTATTCTTATAAGCTAATAAATATTTAATTACATTTCGTTATTACACTCACTATATGTTTTATACTTCAATTTTGATTGATATGAAAGGGTTATAATTTTTTTTCTATCATACCATTTGACTATAGACACCATGAAAGATGTCCATAAGCTATATCAATCTTCCTTATTTAATTTTTTTTAATTTTTCATGTAAACTATGGTTTATCAATAAAGTATGATATTAGGAATTGGTGGTTTTATCCCTTTATATTGTAATTTTGAAACATGTTATGATTTTGAAGAATACATCTAGGTAGGTTAATCATATTCCAATATTAGTTCATTAGAATACCATAACATGCAATTAATGTACTTTTAAATTGTTATTTTTAATATGTATATTCTTATATATTTGTGTGAAATTTATTTTTATATAATTATGGATTTTATTTATTTATTTTCATAAATTAAAATTTTGATAATTTTATTAAATGTGTTGTTTTTCATCTTTCAAAATCATTAAATTTGATTTTTTTGAAATCTGTTTTTTAAGTTATTTTTTAAATGAAATAATTTTTTTATCATAAATTAGATTTGAATTTTAGATAAGTTTGTTTTCCTATAATGTTACTATTAATTATTTAGAAAATATTTTTTAAATGAAATAAATGAATCTTGGAAATGATAGATGCTAGTAAAGTGTTGGAAAATGAATGGTAAATCCAAATGAAAATATGTAGTAGTTCTATGAATGTTAATATGGATAGAGAGGGATATATATTATTAAACAAGTGTATAGATGAATATATATGGAAAGTAATTTTAAGATAATAATAAATTATTTTAATGGTAAGTGTAATTTTAAATGCCCATGATTGAAATAATTTTTATAACTAAATTTTTGTTCATATTTAAGTGTATAGTCAGATTAGTTTACTTTATTTTATATAATTGAATATTTTTATATAAAATGTTTTTCTAAATTATTATTCTAAAAACTAAATTTATTACTTCCAAATTAATTTGGTTATATGTATTGGAATAAATTATATAAGGGAATGAATGGGATTGATTTTGGAAAAAACTATGAGCATTCAATTATTTACCCCTACTTTCCTATCTTAGAGTGTCAAAAGTTGTAATTATTCATGAGTCATGTAAAGTAAAATATAAATTGGTAATTTTGGATGAATTATTGTTGAAATTTATATGGAATGAAAAAATATAGTAAAATTATGTATTATTATAGAATTATTAATGGATATGTGTTGTTTGTTTACATATATTTGATTTATAATGGTTATTGTCACAATTAAATTTTATTTACACTAGTACCATTAATTTGATTAAAAAAATTTCTGTTATATTTATTAAAATTTATCATTTCCATATAATGTAGTTTATTTTATTCTTTTATTAAAAAATAACTCACCAATAGTGGCCCTATTTTACTTCTGCTAATGATTAGGGAATTTGCTCGAAGCCTTCAAATGCCCTTACATTTGCTAAAAAGATATTATTATTATTGGAGCACTAAAAAATAGTATTATGGAATGATTTTTAAATTTTTCCATAGTAATTATTATTATCATGAATAATAGGATAGATAGAACTCAAGTATCACCTATAAAAATATGAAGTAAAAAACTTTTATAGTGAAACTTTAGCTTTCAAGAATATTGGGGATGTGATATGATTAGAGTATCACTTTTTTGATATTAAACCTTTATATTCTTATGATCATGATGGATTGTGATGTTAAATATTTTCATTCATCCTATTAGAATTTTTATAGTTACTAGATTCATGATATTAATATTTTAAAAATAATTTCATTACTTAAAATGTTTATTTGAAAAGGATTCAAATTATTTTGGAAACATTTTTCATACTATTCATTATAGCTACTTTGTTTGAAACATGAATATAAAAGTAATGAATTTTAAATAAAATAATATAAAAACTTATATATATAGGGAATTCTATTAATTTAGTTTTATTACTCTATTAATCTACGTTTGTGAGATTTTTACATAGTATGTTATTTGAATTTTTCTTTTGCAACATTCTAAAGAATCCTCTATAAAGAGAACATATTCTTAAAAACTAAGAACATGGAATGTTATAACATATAAATATTTATTTGTTAATTCCATATAATTTTGATCATTTCATATGAATTTTTGAATGTTTTAGATTTATAAGTAGTAGGATTTGGTCGATAATTGAAAATTTATAATTTGATAAAAATTAATAAATATAACAAGAGAAGAAAATTTATATTAGAGATTTCTTGGTCATGATAGTGGGTCACCCATACACTTCTTGGAGGTAGATGGTTGGTATTGGGGAATTAACAAACCACTACAACTCTATTAAAGAGAACATAAATATTGGTGGAATCTTTGTGCTCCAATATTATTAAGGATTGTTTGTTTTTGTCATTTTTATTTAGAAACACAATTTAATCCATCATTTCATAGTATTTTCACCATAATATATAAAATAAATATCCTTTTTAAAAAAAACTTTCTTCCCAAAATCTAATGATTGATTAATGAGTTATTCTTTGTTCTAATCAACATTTAGAAGGACTAATATCCAAATACTTATAAACTATTGTTTCACTCATTTTTTTCAATATATATCCAAAAAAATTTGGATTTTACTATGTTTTACTATAGTAATCAGTTAAGTATGATTAAACCTATGGTGTTTGTAGTCTGATCTCTTTGGAGATAATAGTAGGTTCTTATTATATTGTCATATTGTATTCAATGTGATTTTGATACTGTGTGTCTTGGGAGGGATGTAGAGTTAGTGAGAATAACCTATAATGTATCTATTGTGGGTTTTTTAATGACACCCTTTCCCCAAAGGTACCCCTAATTTTCTATTAATGAAGCTATATAGATGATGAAGCTATAATCTTGCCTCTAATAATCCTCAAGTCTGCGACTATCACCAAGGGTATATCATATAGACAAATGTGTGGCATTATACTATATGAACAATAAGGAATAATGGAAAATATAATAAGAGAAAAATATACTACTAAGTAATGAATAAAGATCACAATTAATGAATGTAATTTCATAAAACTAGAACAACTGAAAAAGTAACTACAAGAGCTAAAAGGAAATCCTTGATGTTGACATCAATTCCCAAATATCTCTCGAACAACTCCAAAAGAAAGTAATGTTCAGACTGATTCCCAACCACCTCCTATGGACCTGAAAATAAGTTTTTATAGATGTTGGGTTTGCATAAGAAATATACCCAGTTGTATTCTCCTTGGACCCTCTTATTAAAAATATAAATAATGCATGCTAAAGGCCTATGAATGAATAGTGAAACTAACCAATCATTTAAAAAGGTATACTATGTTTGTAGCCTCACCAAGGGTCTCTCACCAAGTATCACATAAATTTAATGATATAATATCCAACATAATTTCAAATGAAGGTAACCCTCTACTACTTCCCAACTAGTAATCCATTCTTCTCCAGTATCACACTACTTGGTCTATCTCTCTCTAATAAATGATCCCGCTCAAAAACACTTGGGAAACATTATCATTTCATGAACCTCATGTATCACATCATCTCATCATCAAAATACATATCTATAGATGCTAACCAATTATTTTTTCGGAGTCACCACCACCCATATATCATGTTTTATACCTCAATACGTCACTAACCATACACAACATACCTATAATAATTCTTAGGATACTATATTTTGAGATAGATGTGTGTGAAAATCACCATAATCCATTATAACCTTCTACACACGTAATATGGTAAAAAATAACCATTGTGCATACTAGCACATAATTGTACCAAGAGAATAGATCATGGAATAATTTGGTAGTCATCTATCTATTCCACTCTATCTTAGATGGTTGGGAAAATACCCTCTATATTCCACTGGTTTTGGTTTCCCTGTCGAAATTTGTGGGGTGTCATATAAGATTAAATAAAATAGTAATATATATATATATATATATATATATATATATCACAACCATACTATGGGAAACTACCTATCCTTAACCTCAACTGTAGATATTTCCTTTTAAACACCCAACTACCAGTGTTATGGACAATATACCCTACAAGTACAATTACATTCAAGAGTATTTCATTTAATTTTTTTTAAGAAGCATCTTATCTAACTTATTTACCTACCAAAATTTCTTTCCATCCAGAAATAATCTAACATCTTCCATGGTTCTTCGAGATTTATCACCATTCTAGTATTTTTCTAATCTCAAAACACCATTGGTTAAATTATTGATAATTCATTATCATTCCAAAATTCCATGTACACTAGGACCAATCTTAAGAAACATAAAGGATGCATAAACCATTCACATCCAAGTACATTAAGTAGTGGGTAATGGAAATAAAATACAATAAATCCATAAATAAATCCCTTAAATTATATTCACTATCAAACAAGCATGTCATATTTTAGTGCTAAAAAAATAGCAAATCCCAACTTTAACCAATTCCATAAATCTCAGTGCCATCCCTAACACAACCATGCATATCACAATACATCCTACTATCATAGGAAAAAACTACTACCACAAACCGAGGAATCCCCGCCCATTTATCACCAAACCATCATCCATCCTAGGGTTACCTCATTTCATATATTAAGACTTCTCATCCATATAATTCATGCAAGACAATAAGAAAACAACAAATTGTCAACAAGGTATATATGCCCTAAAAACAAGTAATCTTGCATTCATAAGAAAATGGTCTCACTCCAACCCAAACAATTATCATTAGAAAACAATTAATCATCTAATATCTCTGATTAATTGATTCAATTAACACAAGTTATAGCCTCAAGAAACCTAACACATCATTAATCAATGCCTATAAGTTATTCAAACATGCTCCAATTGTAACACCCCAAGATTTCATAGTGTGTTATTTCTTCAAAATAATTCAATAACTTGCTATACACGCAACACCGAGTTCAATCGCACCATGACTTACCAAAAAAGCCATTCAAAAGAAGTTATGAATAGTATTAACTAAATTTTAAACTAATATATCCTTATAATTTTAGAATCCATATTATGAGTTTCTTACACATAATGCAAGAAAAAATTTATTTTTAGTATTGCACTTTTATCAACTTTTAATAGTGAACCCTTTTTAAATACAATATTTTAAACTAAATTTAAAATGAAACATCCCAATATTCCACGGTACGCTTTCCTTTGAATAATACAGTAGTGTGTGTTGTACGCAACTTCGAGTTTTAACACACACCACAACCGATCAAACTAGTTGTTATAAATAGTAATACCTACTTTTTGAAATTTTATCTCTCAAAATGGGCTTCATTTTTGGATTTTTAATATCGAATTTAGCTTAAGGTGAAATTTTGGTACTTTTCGGATAACTTTAATATTTTGATGAATAGTGAAAATTATTAAATTTTAATTAAAAACAACTTTTTTAATCAAAATAATTAAAAGTGATAAATAATGAATTTTAGTGGTTTTAAAGTATATTTAGAATATATTTTTACCATTTAATACAATTTTGTTCAGTGGAGATAATTTTAAAATTAAACCGGACATAAACAAGTGTCAATCTTTTGATAGTTATTATCTCTTAAAAACACGCTTTTTGTTTTAACAACGGGAAATAATTTTAAATTAACTTATGCCACTTCTGTGTTTTGAATTTTGAAAAATGGATTCCATATTTGGAATCAGGATGTTCGAATTGTGTAAATAGGTAACTTTTATTTTTAGACATTTTGAATAATTACTTCGGTAAATATTTTATTTCCCATGGTTAAGGGTAAATCCGGTAAATAAGGGTTAAAAAATAATATTATAATAATAATAAATTACCATAAAACGTGTCCTAACCTTATTGGTTGATACATGTTCGACCATAGGCATCTTTGGGTCTATTTTGGGACCCCATGAATCCACTTGTAGGTGATAGGGACATTTTATTTTAATTAAGTTAAAATAAGTACAAAAATGACAAAAGCATATATCTTTTAGAAAACCAATTTTTACATAGGGTTATATATGTTAGATTTTTGACTATAAATATTCATTAGAAATATAAAAATATTTCCTACATAATGATATTTTATTTATAATTTTTAGACTTTAAATAATTTAATTTATTTATGACATAATGATGATGCAGTAATTACCATAATAGTGACAAATTAAAATAATTAATATTATAAATACCCAAATAAATGTAATTTGAGACTTTTAATGAATTACACTAATTTTCTAGGATAATATTACATATTATTATTGATTTAATTTACTTTTTTAGAAGTAATAATTCTGTTATGAGTTTCAAAAAAATGAACTATTGAATAGTGTCAAAATTGACATAAAAGAGTTTTTAAAAAAAATATTATATTATTAATTGATATTAAATTCCTAAAAATCGAAGTATCGGCCAAGAGACTTATATCATGATAGGTGTATCATTAATGGACCACTTGGGGGTCTCTTGGATGTATATAGTAAGTTTATTAACTATATAATATAAAAATACAAACTGACATGGTAAATGTCAAACTAATTAACTAAGAGTTAAAACTAAAAGATAAGGTTAATATAATGATCCAAACCTGTATAAATTCTGTTGTTTGAATGGTTTTCGACCTATTCCCACCTTAAAATTTAAATAATCCACTTTTTAGCCATTAGAAACCGAATATGAATTTATTATAAATTAATATTTCTAGCTTTTCCAAAGGTGCCCCTCACACCTCTTATAAAAAGGGCACTCCTCCTTATCATTTCTTCACACCTTCAAAGCCTTTTGGTTCGGCCAAACTCTGCCAAAATACTCTCCCAATATCCCTCACTACAACCTAGAGTACTTAGTTTGATAATAAAGCCAACCTAAGGAGCCCTTTTGATCAAATCCAAAGGAAGAACCTGAAGAAAAGGTAATGATTTCACCACCCTTTTCCAAGTTCCTTTCTTCTTCCACTTCTTCTTCCTTTGTTGTTACCATTATAAAATAATTAATTCAGTATCATATATATACTGTGATATTATTATAAATATGGTACAACCATATTAAGTATTCTATCCACCCTTTGAATAACATGTCACCATACGTGTGTACGCACGGCTTACCGTCTCCACGTCGTGGTGTAATTGTTATTCAATATATTATTATTTGGATGGGTATAATAATGATGTGTAACTCATGTAAATAATAAATATAACATGTTAATGATTCTATATATATGATATAACATCCATTTATATATTATTTTAATATCAAAAGAATGATATTGTCGCTCGTGCGTACGTACGGACTACCGTCTCCATGAACGTGATGAGATTCATTCTCCATCGTATCCATTCAAGTATAATTATCATTTTATAATTTAAAAATGATGTTTAAGGACTTGATATCATTCTGGATATGAATAATAAACAACCTATCCATTACAAACATGTCTTACGTAACAAAACATATAAAAGAAAACGAGTAAGTTAACACCCGAAACAACGATAATACTAAGATATTATTAACAACTCAATGTTAAAAGATCATATATGATATCATATTAATGTATATGATTCTTGTATAATTTAATAACAATTATTTCACCATTATACAGGAGGTTAACCTACCCCAACCAAGGAAAAGTACAAGGTAAGGGTTATTTCACAATCTCTTCATTATCCGAGGTTGTTTATACGTAAAAATCTACTGGGATCTCTTTATCATCCACATCCATGATTCTTAAAAATGAATTTCAAAACATTTTTACTATTTACTAGAATATGGGTTAAATTCATTTATACCCTTGTTTGACTTTTTATAACAGTTTTATAAATGAATCTTTCCGTATTTTTCCAAACAATGTTCTTTTTAACCTTTTCGACAAAATTAAGGTAAGAATGTCTTTTTTTTAAATTATACGGTGGGTGTGGCTATTTACTGCCATTATAAAATCGTCAAAGCTTATCTTAGAATCATATAAAAATATTTTCAAAGTAAATGTTTTATTTTATAATTATGTGACTTTTAAATGATTTCAAAATTAATATTTTAAGAATTTTTAAAAGGTACTCTTTATCAAGATCGTAATTTTAAATGTTTTAAAGATTTATCATTCAAAATCTTTTTAATTAATGTCCATGTTTTCAAAATGATTTTAAGGATTTATTTATATGGAAATGAATGTTTTGAAATGATATTTCTTTTCAAAAGTTTTAAAGTGGTATGGGACACTTTGATTCAAAAACCTCTTTTAAATTACTTCCTTTATAAATTTGTGACTTTTCAATGATTTTGAGAAAAGAGGTATTTCTCTCAAATAGTTTTGATTTCATCTATGTCAACATCCGTTGATGTATTTTAATCTTATTTGAAGTTGATCTATTATGATATAAAACTTTTGTATTGTATTGAAGGTTTTGTGATATGTTTTACTGTGGATGTGTTATTTTTATACCATTCATGGTTTATTGAGAAAGTATTGACATTTTGTATGCTATTTTTAATACGAATGTTTATGTTATGTTTAAACATTTTCATATGGGAATGCATTGGACTTAGTAAGTGACGGGTGGAGCCCGCTATAGCTCATCGATGCATCGGTAGGTCTCATGAGACAAACTAGTGTCTTGGTACAAGGCCTTGGAAAAATCTTATTTGTAGTCTTGGCACGAGGCCTTGGCTATGTGGTTATGATAGTCTGACATTATGCATTCCATCATTATGAAAGTGGTTATTGATATTGCATATGATTATTCGATTAGTATAATATCCATGTGAATAAGTAAATGGCATTATTTCATTTTACTTTTTCCATACTATGTTGAAGTTCGAGTTTAAAAGGCTTTTGTTTTAGTTATACATTGCCTTAAATGTTTATGCTTATTTTTGAAAGTTTCCGCTATATTGTTATCATTACTGGGCATTTGAGCTCACCCCTTTTCTATGTTTTATTTTTTCCCAGGATGTGAAGAAGTAAGTTATGAATGACCTGCAGGGATTTTATGTGGGGATATGAGTGTGGAATATGGACACTATGTTGTTGTATTAGTTTTTCACTTTATGATGTAATGTAAAACTTTATGAATATATCTAGTGTTTCCAAGGCTACTAAACCAATCAGTCTTTTGAGATTTGATCTTTCTTGTGATCATTCCAATGTTATGTAATAATGCACCGACTCTGGGTAACTGGGGTCGGGGCATTACAGTTGGTATCAGAGGAAGTTTAGTAAAAACCTTGGAAGCTAGATTTAGATAAACTCTGATTAGAGCACGTAGACCTAAGATGAACTTTGAGGATTAGTATAGAAGAACTTCCTAGAATTTTGGTATTGTAGATATTTTGTGAGTTTTCTGAGCAATACATCCCTGTCTAGATACGAGCAGGTAGAGGCGGCTCTGGCACAGATGTACCTAGGGGTAAAACCCAAAAACACCGCTTTGATCTAGACTCGAACGGGAACTGGTGCACGACAAAAGGGCCTTGCTGCACTCTTGGTTACGACACTCCCGGGGGATATGCTTAGGATAATCCTCATTTTCTTTACAAACCATTATGAAGGGTTTATGAGTATATACTTCCTCAAAGGAGAAATTTTTATGATTATTGACTATATCCATAAACTATTTAATTTATTTTATGTGGTTTACAAGTTTGGGATGAGGTACTGTTATTCATAAACTAATCTAGTGTATTCCATTGTATAGAAATGGCGCCCAGTAGAAGTAATGAGAACTCCAGCAATGCACATGATCCAAAGAGAAAGAAGGATCATATCTTTCATGGACTTAAGCCAGAATTTATAAGAGAAATATTCTCCCATGTATTATCATCATATGAAGAAATAATATCATGTGTTGATAAGATAAGTAAAGATTTTACTGAGTCCTATGGCTTTGAAGGGAAGCAAGAGAAGAAAAGGATGGAAGAGAGAAAGATGGATAAAGGGAAGAGGGAAAAGAATAATTTTCCCATATGTGATAATTGTGGAAAGAAACACCCTGGAACTTGCCTGAAAGGAATGGGAGTTTGTTATAAGTGTGGAGGAAAAAGGGCACAAAGTACATGACTGCAAGGGTAAGAAAATGGTTTCGAATGTGCAATGCTTCATTTGCAAGGAGTTTGGACACTACGCGAACCTATGTCCCAGTCATCATACTATGTCGCAAATGATGCTATAGGATAATAATCAAGTTATGATACTACCACAGATGAAGAGGAATGATTAGAGTTATTGTGTTCATTATGTCATTTGAGTGTTGTATCAACAATTTACTTGTTATAATGATTATGGAGTATATAAGGATTGTACTGTAGTACTATTTCATTAAGGACATGAGATTGTGTGGAACAAAGAAAAGTGACTCAATAGCAGGATAAATTTTTGGAAAATATATGGTTGAGAGAATGATAAACCATAATATAGTTCTGATACAGAGGTAGTGATTTTGGAATAATACATGATTGATTTGGATAAATTATATTGGATATTCTTGACTACCTTGAAACTGATTAATGATTTGTATATTCCATCATTGTTGGGGTTTACAACATTTTTGGATTGAAGGAGTATACCTATTATTCTATAAGGAATAAGGGATCATGAATGTAATCAATAAGGTTTTATGATAATTCAGGATGTTGCAGTGTTTTAAAATAATACATGATGAAGGTGATCACATGTTATTACGCGGAAAAAAAAGGATCTTCATTGTGTTTACCTTCCTTATAAATTTTGGACTGAAGTATTTTGGATATTTCTAGTTTTGATTATTTTGGATTGCCATAAAAGGACAACCCGGAGGTCGGGCGACAACCTGTCGCATCCGGTAAGGCCGCGAGACTTGAACCCACAACCGAAGGGCGACAAGGGTGTATCACCTACCACTGACCCACGGGATGTCCGAGAATAAATAATGTAGTTTTTTTAGATCTGGTAGATGAATTATAAATTAGTTTTTTTAACCCTATACGAATAGGATAAATAGAATATATTTTTTTACGTTTTATTATCTTTTAGAGTGAAAGATGAGTTTGTGGTATAAATTAGTTAAAGGATGGAACTCTACTTGTCAAGAATATATTTTTCTTCTTCTCTTATTCTATGAAGAAATTAATTCTTATACTTTATTTAAGGAATACTAAAACCCAAAATGTGTTATCCTAATACCCTATGTTTTGTTGAACCGATGGTATTTCAAATCATCATAGATTGATGAATTTAAGGACCTCAATTTTACACTTGTTTGTGATTGATGACCTCAATCACTACCTATAAATATTTACATTTTTCCTCCAATTATATGTCTCTAATTGCCAGCAATGTTCTCCTAATCAAGATCATAATTTGGTGGTGACCCTTTCATTTCCCTTTTCCTCATATTAAAACTAAATTTATTAATCTAATTTCCGATGTGGGGTTTCCCACAAATATATTTTCTATTTTCAACCTTTTATTTTCGAAGAACAATTTCAAATTGCGAGGACGCAATTTATTGAAGGAGGGGAGAATGTAACACCCCAAGATTTCATAGTGTGTTATTTCTTCAAAATAATTCAATAACTTGCTCTACAAGAAACATCGAGTTCAATCGCACCATGACTTAACAAACAAGCCATTAAAAAGAAGTTATGAATAGTATTAACTAAATTTTAAACTAATATATCCTTATAATTTTAGAATCCATATTATGAGTTTCTTAGACATAATGCAAGAACAAATTAATTTTCAGTATTTCAATTTTTTCAAATTTTAATAGTGAACCCTTTTTAAATATAGTATTTTAAACTAAATTTAAAATGAAACATCCCAAGCTTCCACGGTACGCTTTCCTTTGAATAATACAGTAGCGTGTGTTGTACGCAACTTCGAGTTTTGACACACACCACAACCGATCAAACTAGCCGTTATAAATAGTAATACCTACTTTTTGAAATTTTATCTCTCAAAATGGACTTCATTTTTGGATTCGGAATATCGAATTTATCCTAAGGTGAAATTTTGGTACTTTTCGGATATCGTTAATATTTTGATGAATAGTGAAAATTACTAAACTTTAATTAAAAACAACTTTTTTAATCAAAATAATTAAAAGTGATAAATAATTAATTTGAGTGGTTTTAAAGTATATTTAGAATATATTTTTACCATTTAATACAATGTTGGTCATTGGAGATAATTTTACAATTAAACCGGACATAAACAAGTGTCAATCTTTTGATAGTTATTATCTCTTAAAAACACGCTTTTTGTTTTAACAACGGGAATTAATTTTAAATTAATTTCTGCCACTTCTGTGTTTTGAATTTAGAAAAATGGATTCCATATTTGGAATCAGGATGTTCAAATTGTGTAAATAGGTAACTTTTATTTTTAGACATTTTGAATAATTCTTTCGGTAAATATTTTATTTACCATGGTTAAGGGTAAATCCGGTAAATAAGGGTTAAACAATAATATTATAATAATACTAAATTACCCTAAAACGTGTCCTAACCTTATTTTTTGATACATGTTCTACCATAGGCATCTTTGGGTCGATTTTGGGACCCCATGGATCCACTTGTAGGTGATAGGGACACTTTATTTTAATTAAGTTAAAATAAGTACAAAAATGACATAAGCATATATCTTTTAGAAAACCAATTTTTACATAGGGTTATATATGTTGGATATTCGACTATAAATATTCATTATAAAGATAAAAAGATTTCCTACATAATGTTATTTTATTTATAATTTTTAGACTTTAAATAATTTAATTTATTTATGACACAATGATGATGCAGTAATTACCATAATAGTGACAAATTAAAATAATTGATATTATAAATACCCAAATAAATATAATTTGAGACTTTTAATGAATTAAAATAATTTTATAGGATAATATTACATATTAGTATTGATTTAATTGACTTTTTTCAATGTAATAATTCTGTTATGAGTTTCACAAAAATCAACTATTGAATAGTGTAAAAATTGACATAAAAGAGTTTTTAAAACAAATATTATATTATTAATTGATATTAAATTCCTAAAAATATAAGGTTCGGCCAAGAGACTTATATCATGATATTTGTATCATTAATGGACCACTTGGGGGTCTCTTGGATGTATATAGTATGTTTATTAACTATATAATATAAAAATACAAAGTGACATGGTAAATGTCAAACTAATTTACTAAGAGTTAAAACTAAAAAGATAAGGTTAATATAATGATCCAAACCTGTCTAAATTATATTGGCTGAATGGATTTAGATCTATACCCACCTTAACATTTAAATAATCCACTTTGGATCCATTAGAAACCGAATATGAATTTATTATAAATTAATATTTCTAGCTTTTCCAAAGGTGCCCCTCACCCCTCTTATAAAAAGGGCACTCCTCCTTCTCATTTCTTCACACCTTAAAAGCCTTTTGGTTCAGCCAAACTCTGCCCAAATACTCTACCAACATCCCTAAATACAACCTAGAGGCCTTAGTTTGATCATAAAGCCAACCTAATGAGCCCTTTTGATCAAATCAAAAGGAAGAACCCGAAGAAGAGGTAATGATTTCACCACCATTTTCCAAGTTCCTTTCTTCTTCCACTTCTTCTTCCTTTGTTGTTACCATTATAAAATAATAACTCCATTATCATATATATACTGTGATGTTATTATAAATATGGTACAACCATATTCAGTATTCTATCCACCCTTTGAATAACATGTCACCATACGTGCGTACGTACGGCTTACCGTCTCCACGTCGTGGTGTAATTGTTATTCAATATATTATTATTTGGATGGGTATAATAATGATGTGTAACTCATGTAAATAATGAATATAACATGTTAATGATTCTGTATATATGATATACCATCCATTTATATATTATTTTAATATCAAAAAAATGATATTGTCGCTCGTGCGTACGTACGGACTACCGTCTCCACGAACGCGATGAGATTCATTCTACATCGTATCCATTCAAGTATAATTATCATTTGATGATTTAAAAATGATGTTTAAGGACTTGATATCATTCTGGATATGAATAATATACAACCTATCTATTAAAAACATGGCTTACATAACAAAACATATAAAAGAAAACGAGTAAGTTAACACCCGAAACAACGATAATACTAAGATATTATTAACAAATCAATGTTAAAAGATCATATATGATATAATATTAATGTATATGATTCTTGTATAATTTAATAACAATTATTTCACCATTATAGAGGAGGTTAACCTATCCCAACCAAGGAAAAGTACAAGGTAAAGGTTATTTCACAATCTCCTCATTATCTGAGGTTGTTTATACGTAATAATCTACTGGGATCTCCTTATCATCCACATCCATGTTTCTTAAAAATGAATTTAAAAACATTTTTACTATTTACTAGAATATGGGTTAAATTCATTTATACCCTTGTTTGACTTTTTATAAGAGGTTTATAAAGGAATATTTCCATCTTTTTCCAAACAAGGTGCTTTTTAACCTTTTCGACAAAATTAAGGTAAGAATGTCTTTTTTTTAAATTATACGGCGGGTGCGGCTATTTACCACCGTTATAAAATCGTCAAAGCTTCCCTTAGAATCTTATAAGAATATTTTCAAAGTAAATGTTTTATTTTATAATTATGTGACTTTTAAATGATTTCAAAATGAATATTTTAAGAATTTTTAAAAGGTACTCTTTATCAAGATCATAATTTTAAATATTTTAAAGATTTATCTTTCTAAATATTTTTAATTAATGTCCATGTTTTCAAAATGATTTTAAGGATTTATTTATATGTACATGAATGTTTTGAGATGATATTTCTTTTCAAAAGTTTCAAAGTGGTATGGGACACATTGATTCAAAAACCTCTTTTAAATTACTTCCTTTATAAATTTGTGACTTTTCAATGATTTCGAGAAAAGAGGTATTTCTCTCAAATAGTTTTGATTTCATCTATGTCAACATACTTTGATGGATTTTAAGCTTATTTGAAGTTGATTTATTATGATATAAAACTTTTGTATTGTATTGAAGGTTTTGTGATATGTTTTACTGTGGATGTGTTATTTTTATACCATTCATAGTTTATTGAGAAAGTATTGACATTTTGTATGCCGGTTTTAATACGAATGTTTATGTTATGTTTAAACATTTTCATATGGGAATGCATTGGACTTAGTAAGTGACTGGTGGATCCTGCTATAGCTCCTCGATGCATCGGTAGGTCTCATGAGACAAACTAGTGTCTTGGCACAAGGCCTTGGCAAAATCTTATTTTTAGTCTTGGCACGAGGCCTTGGCTATGTGGTTATGATAGTCTGGCATTATGCATTCCATCATTATGAAAGTGGTTATTGATATTTCATGTGATTATTCGATTAGTATAATATCCATGTGAATAAGTAAATGGCATTATTTCATTTTACTTTTTCCACGCTATGTTGAAGTTCGAGTTTAAAAGGATTTTGTTTTAGTTATACATTGCCTTAAATGTTTATGCTTATTTTTGAAAGTTTCTGCTATATTGTTATCCATATTGGGCATTTGAGCTCACCCCTTTTCTATGTTTTATTTTTCCCAGTATGTGAAGAAGTAAGTTATGAATGACCAGCAGGGATTTAATGTGGGGATATGAGTGTGGAATATGGAGACTATGTTGTTGTAGTAGTTTTTCACTTTATGATGTATTGTAAAACTTTATGAATATATCTAGTGTTTCAAAGGCTACTAAACCAATCGGTCTTTCGAGATTTGATCTTTCTTGTGATCATGCCAATGTTATGTAATAATTCACCGACTCTGGGTAACTGGGGTCGGGGCGTTACACCAATCATATCATCTATTTCTATCAATTATAATGAATAACGACTATAATTAACCATTACTCATTATTATTTATCTTTCCAGGATTTCTAGATTTATTTTATCTATCCAATTTACAATAATAAAAAACTTTCTCAACCATATCATAAACAAAGAGAGAACACTATATAGCAAAAAAAGTAAAACTATTAACAAAGCATAAAAACATACGATCAGTATAACCCAAAAACAAACGCTTTATTTATTTCAATTTAATCATTAAGAAGAATAATTAGATAGTTACCCAAATATATAATGGATGATAAATTTATGAAAACACATAAAAATAATAATATGTAAATAATAATCTACTTCAAGGATTTTAATTATATTTAATTGAGAATGGGACAACAAGCATTGATCTTTGATCACCTATCCTATAAGGAACTGATGGTCCCTATTGGAATCACACCATGGAAACACTACCAAACATCAAAATAACTCTATGATAATAAAGGATATTGATCAACATAGTATATAATTGTATTACAGGATCAATCAAGATCGAATGAGAAGAAACTGTAAGAAAATGTCGAAAAACTCACCTCAGATCACCATGAATTGAACAAATGAATCCAAAGATCAATTCCAATAAAAAGGGTTTCAAAATACCATGAAAGAGAACCTTTAGACTCATAGATTTTGGAGAATATATAATGGTTTTGAGAGAATATAGGGGTTTGATGGAACTTATAGGAACTCGTCCATATGTGTATTCGTAGTGTGAATAGTAATTCATACTATGAATAGATTGAGTTTAATACTCACCAAAAAATGCATCACCCATATCTAATAACTCAATATTCAATTCACTTTGTGAACTAAATGTTCATTTCATGAATTATTGGGGATAAATTCATAAAACCTGGACAAATTTTCATTCATGTCATGAATATATGGTTCACACAATGAATCAAACCCTATGAACATTCCTTACTCTGGTGGGGAATAATTATTTAGGCCATAAACAACTCTCTCACATCATAAATAACTCTTCACATCATAAATTCATCCCAATTATAGATTTTATCTCCTAAAATCCACTAAACTATCTCCAAGAATCCTCTAAGAACATTGGACCTTAGAAACACATAGAGGAATGGGCTAGAAGGATCTAGTTCCTTATATAAAATACTTCTCCAATAAATTTCAACCTCGAAAAGTTAAAATCAAACGTAGAGAGAAGGGAAGGAAAAAATGGGTCATCTAAACTAATATCCCATGAGATAACTCTTAAGAATATCTATATCATAGTATCATAACCATAGAATAAGATAAAAAAGGAATAAAACTACATAAAAATCTCAATCAAATCCCATAAAACTCTCTTGGGTGGGATATATCTCATATAGGAGTAAGGCTACAATCAAGGCATCGAGGACGATGGAACCATATCATAATCTCGATAAATATCAAAATCAACAAGAATCTTTTCAAAATATGGTGTAAGCATAAAATAACATGATATAATGAGTGAATATCTACAAATAATATTCTCTAGTTATCTTCTCCAAACCTACATAGCATCATAGGGTGTGAACTAACAGGATATAAATCTCACACAACACCTTTTCCTGGTAGTCTAGGATCTACACCAGACACTCCTTGAAGGTAGTATCATCATCAATATTTATCTCACCCAAATTTAATGATTTAGAATCATCATGAAGGAAGCTATGAATCTGTGACACATTAAAGGAATCATGAATCTGTCTCATCTACAAGGGATTTTATAACTGATACGCGATGGTTATAAGGAATACCAACACCTAGAAAGGCCCAAAAATATAGTGAAAAAACTTTCTCCCATGACCAAATTATCACTTACCATAATGATGATTCACCTTTAAGAACACGTGATATCTAATATATAAATCCAAGGGTCTCCTCCTATGGTTTCTGTAAAACTATATCTAGTCTAATGCTACCTTTTTCTCTTGTGAATCACCTAAACCATATTTATTTTGATTTTTTATTTTTTTTACCTCAAAATTGTTGAATCTATAATTTCATTCTATCAAAAAGGATTATGTTAAGGTTTTCCATACAAAACAGAAAATTTAATTATTCCAATGGGGGAGTGAAATCTATTATTGTATGAAAACTCAACTAAAGGTGGGTGCCTAACCCATGAAACTCCAAAATCATGGACACAAATTCATAATATGTCTTTAATGTTTTCAATGGTCTACTCTATCGGGTTATCCATATGCATATGAAAATAATTATTGAGGCAAAATTGTAAGCTAAAATAATTTTTAATACCTCTCCATGCCTTAGAGGTTAAATGATGATCATGGTTAGATAATATCATCCTTAGGAATCCATGATACCTCACTACCTCCTTTAGATACTACATTGATAAAACCTCCACTGAGATCAGCTACATGATCACTAGGAAGTGATATGATATTTTTAAAAGTTCTATGATCATACATATATCATCATAGAATCCATGATATCAAGTTAAATTGATGATGAATTCCATCAAAATTCCCCCCACTTACACTTAGAAACATATAACAGTGGGAGAAATCCACTAGAAAGATGGTGTTAAAACTCAACCTTCTAGAATACTAAATATATGGAAAAGAACTCTATATCTGATTGATTCCACCAAAGCCACAAAAACTAACTATGTATAGAATGGTATATTTTTTATTTTCATTATGTATTTCCAAAGGTGAGTTGTGGAACTCACAGTGAACAGCCTTATGAATCTATGAATGAGAAAAAATCCTCCCCTAAAACAACTTTTTTTATCATCCTCAGACCATACATCAATATCATCACCATAGACAAATTGAAATCACCATACTTTAACCTTGGAATCCCCTAACTAGGACTGCTCAACCTGTTGTACTAAATACAACTACACCATCATCTAAAAAAGTGAATCATCTACAACCAAACTCTTCAATATAGATATGCATCATGTATATATCCTCAATTTTTATCTATGAATACCTAGACTCAAGCATGGCATCACTCTATGAATTTCTTCTTATCGCATCAGTTACAAAATTCCCTTTTACTGATGTATAAAAAATATCAAATTCATGGTCTTATAAGAATCCCATCCACTGTCATATTCAAAAGTTCAAGGCATATTAGGATAAGACATACCTCAAAATCCTAATATTATTTGAAACCAAAAAGTGTTCGATAATGTGTTAGTGTCACCACAACTTTATGTAAAACATGACCACTACCCACTTAAGATCATGGGTGGCATAGTAACATTCGTGGGGTTATAATTGATGTGACCCATAAAATGAAACCAATATATACTACATCATGACACTACGCAATATAATACATAAATAATCACATAAATCCTCATACTGAACTACCTCTTCTAGAAAATAAAGAAAAATGACACTGACCAACTTCTTATTCAGATACTCCAAAGAAACATGGAACTATTTAGCCCATTGGAATTTCTGATCCTTTCTTTTCATGGATTTTAGTGGAGTCATAATATGATAATAGTTGGCTATGAACCTTGTATATCCTTTAAGACCATGAAAAATATACACCTCAATTAGAGTCTTGGTGGATACCTAAGATACAACTTCCTTGATCTTCAAAGGTTCCATATCTACACCACATTGGGACCTAAATTAACCCATGTAAGAATCATCATGATAATAGAACACACACTTCTATTGCTACCAAAATAGTTTTTGATCATGAAAAACTCCTAAAACTACCCATATATGCTCTATGTTCTCCTCCCCAAATGATAAGTATAAAATATTTTCATTAATGAAACTATCATGAATAAAACTAAAAACTCTTCTACCACTTCATTCATTAATCCCATGAATATAGATGGAATGTTAGTTTCACCAAATGAAATTTAAATGAACTAATATATACCAAAATGACATAGAAAATTAGCCTTTGGAATATCTTCATCCTTTACTAACATATGATGGTATCCTGACTATAGATAAATATTCAAAAGGTAAATATCTAATTTATTTTGTCAAATAAGTCATCAATATATGGATGGAAACATGAATTATTCACTTTCACCTTATAAAAGTAATTATAATTGATACATATATGTAGATTTCTATAGGTATTCTTTGAAAATAAATGGAGCACCCCAAGGTGAAAAAATATGAAGAATAAAAATATACAACAAGAGATCATTGACTTGTATCCAAAACACCCACAACTCAAAAGGCACAATACTATAAAATGGTATTGATAACAAAGAAGTTCATGTTTGTAAATCTCTTCAAAACATGATCTCCCATCAAGGGGGTAATGTTGCAGCCTCTTTAGGAAAAAACATAAGGGGGTTCTTTCACAACCCTGTGAAATACTTCTAGCTAAACATGTAACAATATCAACATAAACATGGACATAAAAAAAGTTAAGGTTATAACACACCTATGACCCATTTTTGGGTCTTGGTTGAAAAGGAACATGAAAAAATCCCTATCAGCATCATAGAACACAATTTTACTCTGGAAGAAATCCATGATAACTTTCAACAAATATAGTAAGTTCATTCTAGGGATGATATCTTATATCTTAATCCACAAACATTGTTAGTCTCCCCAAAATATTTTATACCCCATCATGATATCAAAGTATGTATATGCTTCACATAAAATAACTCAACCTATAATTGGAATAGTCAATGTCATGGGAACTAGAACCCTCTCCACCTCATGTCCCAGAGTATGAACTAGATAAGGTTATTTGAAATTGTGTGTAGCTCTTAAATCAAACAAGGTATACACCCAATTAGATAACAATAAAATGGTACCTAGAATTATATTTAGTTCACCAGTTGATGGAAACTCTAGAGCATGCATCTAGCCATAGCCTTCTCCTTGACCTCTATGACCCTAATGGATACCACCTCTATATCCATGTTCTGCTCTCCAAGGAAGAGGAGAATTACAAGGTTGTCCTCAACTTTCCCCATCTCACCTTTTCAAATCAAAGGCTATATAAATATCCTATTTCTTCCTCATATGATTCTATTGAAATGATAAAACTTGGAGGGAAACAACAACCATGTGTTGTCTGCTAAAAAAAGTTTTTCACTCTTATCACTAATGACCATGAACTATATAAGAAAAAGAATCATATGATCCCTTAGAAGGGGCCTAATATCTTACACACCTAATGAAACGATATGGAGAGGGAGGGAACCTATGCCTAGATATCTAGAAACCATTAAATTTAATAATCTAGGATCTTGAGACCATGGTTCTTCTATATAGATAATCTGGATAAATCACCTCTCATAATGATCTGATTCTTTCCAGTTTCCTCTTAGAAACTTATTCTTTCTCCAATACCTTGATATTTTTCAAAAATATAAAAAAAGTGACATGGTTTTGTATCTATATACTCAAATACTCCTTGAAATTACTAACCATATCTTACCCATCTATAATATGGTATAAAACATATCAAATAAGGTCAATGAAATGGATCCCAAACTCCTATATGTTAGATCTCCCCTATTGAAGTGTAATAATCACTTTGTGATTGGATACCCTTACAGTTAAATAAATAATATTGAATCTTAATTGATATCATAAAATTCCCAATAAAACAACTGATTCTTCATGATACCATAATAATATGAACCACCACTATTTGGCTTCCCTATATATCATCGCCATAGATAATGAAACACAGTACTCCTTCCAAGAATGAAATCAATTGAAGGCTATCTCCACCTACTCTAACAATTTATCTATCAATTAATATTAAACAAATCTTTCATTGTTATGCATAATATAACACTAAAACTCTCAATGTTTCCTCCTTCAGGTGTCTTCATCAATGTATTTAACTCTACAGTGATCTAATGGAACATTATGTTGAACATCTTCGGAAAGAACCTGATGAGGACATCAACCTAGATTAATTCATGTAAAAGAAAAATTTGTAAGGGAATCCTAATCCCAAAGTATTAAATATTTAATATTAAATAGTTAATTAATGTTTAACCTAATCCCATGGTCTACACATTTCAAACACGAGTGCAAACAAGAAAGTTACATGATCCTTTCCTAGGTCTCTATCCCACAACCAGTGTCATTTTCGTTAGTAACATTATTAAAATTTAATGTCCTTGAATCAGATTATATGTGGATCTAAATACCAATTTCATAGATAGTATACCTTTTTTACATCCCAAACTAAGATAAGTTGACATCACAACCCCACCAACCCATACAGTCCTCACCAGTGCCTACCTCCAGATTATATCCAATCACTCAAACTGACCTTTGATACCAATCTGTCATGACCCCCTCCACCCAACGTTACCCCACATAGTCCAAAAATTAAGGGAGAGAGATGATGACCCCTAATTCCAAGCTCTAATAGGACATGGTTTGGTGACTAACACCAAGGGTATATCATATACACTGATGGATGGGGTTACCCTCTAAGAATAATGAGGAATTAGAGATTAGATAAGAACACTAAATAAATAATTCTCATAAAATAATAAAATATCCCAATAGATTAATGTAATTTCATAAAACGACATCAAATTCAAAAGCAACTACAAGCACTAAAAGTAAATACCCAGTAGCGACCTTGAAGCCTAATCCACTCCTGAAAAACTAAACAAGATGTTATTGTCCATTCGTATCACCAAATACCTCCAAAGGAACTAAAAGGAGTTCATATAGATGTAGGTTTAATATAAAAAGTATAATTATTATGATCCTCCTTAGACCCTCTCATGAAAAAGTTATAGAAATAATACTAAATCCCAGTGAATAAATAGTGAAACTAACTTATCACCTAAGGAGGAATGTTATGTTCTCAACCTCATCATGGCTCTCTCATCATGTATAGTATACAAGTAATTATATTATATCCATCATAATTTAAAATAAAGTTACATAGATACCACTTCCTAAATGGTTTTCCTCTATTCCCAAATGTCACACATCCTGATCCATCTCTCTCCAATAAACGATCCAATTTGAAAGCACCTGGGAAAGAGTAACTTATCATTCCCCCCACGCATTACATTATCTCATCATCAACTTCCATATCTTCATACAGTAACCAATTATTTTCTAGGATCCACCACATCTTATACATTTTGTTATTATATCTAATTCCATCAAAATCCATAAAAAAAATACCTATAATAAACCCTAAAATACTATATTTATAAATACATTTGTGTGAAAATAACCACAAATCATTAAAACACTCTACACACTGAAATATTTAAAAAAAATAACCACCTCAAATACTATAACATAATACAACATAGAGAAGAGTTTGGGGAAAGAGGGGGTAGTCAGCCCTCTGTTCCTCACCAACCTAGATATTGGGGGAAATATCCTCCATATTCTGCTAGTATCAGTTTCCCTACCAATATGGATGAGGTAACATATGAAATCACATAACATAGCAATATATATATATATATATATATATATATATATATATATCACA
Source organism: Viscum album (assembly GCA_963277665.1). NCBI lineage: Eukaryota > Viridiplantae > Streptophyta > Magnoliopsida > Santalales > Viscaceae > Viscum > Viscum album. The sequence continues at coordinate 295,433,765 of OY728136.1, forward strand.
ACATCACTATGGTAAACTAACAATACTTAACCTCACATATAGAAATCTCCTCTCAGACACCCAACTTCCAACACTATGGACTAGATACCCTTTAAGTACAAAAAAATCAAGGGTCTTTCATTTAATTAATTTTTTTAACATTTAATTTTACTTACTTATGAACCAATATTATATTCTCTATAAGAATAATATAACCTCTTCTAATGTTCCTCAATATTTATCATCATATCATAATTATACTAAGAATTAATCCCCATGGGTTAAATAAATTATTATTCATTATCATTCTATAATTCTGGGCCCACTAGGACTTGTCCTAAGCTACCATAAAGGATGCATAAACAACGCATATCCAGCTATGTTAAACAGTTCTGAAAGGAAAGAAAAAACAAGTAATACATCCATATGTCAAGTAAAGAAGATTCATTATCATGAAAGAATATCAACATTCAGTATAATAAAAAATGTGTATCGAAAATCAACCCATTCCTTCAATCTCACTGTCATCCCCAACACCACTATGTATATCACTATCCATCCCGCCATCATAGACACCAACCACTTCCACAAACCTAGGAATCCCTATCCATTTCTCATTATAACATCATACATACTAGGATCACATCACATTTCATATCAATGATCCTTATTTAGAGAAATCACATAAGATAGGAAGAAAACAACAGATAGTCAATAGGGAATCTTGTCCAAAAAAAACCAAGGCATCTAACCATAATTATAAAACATATTTTCCTATACCCAAAAACTTATATTTAGAAAAAAAAATTAATTTTTTACCATCTTGAATTAAAAAATTAATTTAAAAAATATTCCAACCATATGATACCTAAGGCATCATATACCAAAAACTATAAGTTATTTAATAATGCTCCAAGAAAAACTAAAATTTCCATTGATTATAAGGAAGAATTATTATAATTAAAAATTCATATTTATTATTTATACCACATGTATTACATAATTTACATTATTTTTCCAATTTACAAGCATAAAAACATTTTGAACCCTAAAATAAATAAAAATAGAACATTATCTATCAAAACAAGAGGTAAAATCCTTACATGTTATAAATACATGTGATTGCTACATCATAAAACAAACTCTTTGTTTATTTATGGTTTAATAATTATTAAGGTTAATTATAAAATTAACTAAAGAGATAAATAATGATAAATTTATTATTTACCATAAAAATGAGTCGAATTAATGAATCCTCTACCTCAAGGATTTCAATGTTCTTTAAATGATAATGGAACAAATAGTTCAAATCTTCATTTACCTCTCTCTCAAAGAACCACTAGTATCCATGGGTGTTTCAACATGAAAAAACCACTAAAAATAAAAATAACTCTAGGAAAGTTAAGAAGATTCACCTTCTTAATAAGGAAAATAATCATAGGAGGAAATTTGATTGAACAGAGAAGAAAATACAAGATAAAGAGAAAAAAACTCACCTCAAACCACCACTAATTAAACATGGGAAATAAGGGATCAATCCAAATATAAAGGTATTCAAAAAAACATGAAAGATATCATATTTATTTCAAGATGTCTGAGAAAATTAGTTAGTTTTTAGATAATTCCTGGTTTTGATATAACATTTAATTACTCTACCAGAAGTTCATCCATGACATTAATGGAATTAATTTTATACTTTTTGAAAAACACATCACCCATATCCTATAAATTTAGATTAAATTCATTCTATGAATTACATGTTAACATCATGAATTATTAAGGACAGATTCACTAAACCTGACCCTTTATCTGTTCATGTCATGAAACTAGGGTTCACACTATGAATCACACCCTACAATAATCCCTTACTCAAATCATGAATAATCATTAAAGGTGTGAACTAATCTATCACATCATGAATAACTCTTCACATCATGAATTCCACATGATTCTAGATTTTATATCTTAAACTCCACAAAACCAACTCTAGGATTACTCTAAGCACCACATACCTTAGAAACATGCAAAGGGTAAATGTAGAAGGATCCATTAACTTACAGTTTCTATGTGTTTTGAGATATGTGTAATGGGAATTTAACTATTTCTAGGACCTATATATTTTATACCATTATTAAATACTAATTGATACCTATTTCAAATATTTAAATCCTTGTGTATATTTAGAATTAGAACATGTATAAGGTGTTTATTTATAAGATTTTTATTGTAGTAATTAATGAAAATTACTTGGCCATTCAGACAAGATTTGGGAAACCTCTACTTATGGTAATATAGAAGTGGGAATGGCCTTGAAGTGTAAATTAAGTTTGGAAGCAACCACTATGGATGATCACTGTTGGATTCTTGAACATTAGATATCATTTCCTATTCTAAGGTTCGTTATACTTGAGGCTTGTGTTTCTAACTATAAGATACAATAGTGATATATGGGTAACATTTTATTATTCCTTGGGTCTAGAGAGGATTCACATAGGTTGTTATTATATATCATATTTATGATTGGTTGTCTTCTATTAACCACTTTGAAATGGATGTGTTTATATCATACCCTTCCTGATGTTGATAGACATGATTGAGTATAGTGTATACAAATCAAGAATCTTTCTTATGAATGAGAATAGAAAAGTGGGGTGTAGTCTAATGGTTCATTATTATTTTGATTATGCATATTTGAGTTACATGGAGACCAATATAGTATCCCAGTTTATATTAAGAAGATATGAGCTGATTTGACACAATCCTAGTATCTAGATGAGGTTATGATCACATGGGTGGATGGATAACCAATTCCATAATTTACTCACATGGTTAGACATTTAGATGTTTTATCACAATCCTCTTGATCTGGACAAGGCAGGTACGACTAATCAATTGGGTGGCTTGTTGGTAGTCTGATAATGAAATTTCCTATTTTATTATTGATTGTAAGTGCATTTATTTCATTTTACACATACACCCCATATATATTATATTATTTATGGGGCCAATTGGTTATTTCTAACTCAATATATGATAAAATATTATCATAGGTTCCTTTCCCATAATATCTAATTACAATTAGAATACAATATAGTGGATAACCACAGGTTTTTCTCAAGATATGAACTTTATTATTTTTAAGAAAATCAAATAATGATGGTCAAGCCCAAGAAACCAAAAAAACAACTATTGTTCAAAATAAATAATTCCACTCTAAAATATTTCAATATCCAATTTATATACTATTCCATAGGCTATCTATATTTTCCTAAAATAAAAAATTCATGAAAATCTTATGAAATTCAACACACAAATTTTTTCACTTATAACTATAACTTATATACTATACTATAATTTCATACATTGGACTCCACCCATCTGAAGAACTTACTCAGTGTTAAAAAACAAACCATTTAATTAAGAATGAAATATGAGAGATGTGAAATTTAAATGAAGCGATTTAAAACGTATTTTAATCACTCACACACCTACTACCATGATAAATCATTGTGCAATAGTGTCATCCCCTATCTCTATTTTCCTAATTCGCCACCACTCAATCCATCAGTAAGAAAAAAAATAAAAAATAATGATAATAAGAATTCATGAATTAGTGTTAACTTATATAATTAGCCTCAATATATTAATCCATAACCATTGATTAAGATTGGTGAATGAGAATTATGTACAATAAATATAGTGTAAGAACACAAAGAACACACCCATAGAAAAATATCAAAATAAAATTTCATTATTAAAGGAAAAAATATTAATTGAATAAAAATATATGATATCATGAATATGTTGTCTAGTAGTCTGGAAATTTAATCACATAGTATCATCATTTAATTTTAAATATACATCATAACCATAAATAAATTCATAAATCAATTTTAGAATATTTGTACTAAGATGCGGTTGAGGAATATATCCCTTAATTTTCTACTACTACATGATTATAATCAATAAATATAACAGAATTAATTTTTCATGGACATAATACATTGAAAAAACCTTCCTAGAACATAGAATAATAGTGATTGTATTGTGTATGTGAGATCATAGAATTTGTAGTAGATTATAGGAAAATATGAGTAGGTAGTGGTATTTGGGAAAATTAAGTGGGTTGTTATAGCTTGGATTGGATAGTGGGATATAAGTCTAATTGACATTGAAAGGAAAAATTAAAATAGTACTATACATTTTAGATGAAATATGTTAGTTTGTACATGGTTCATAGAACATCTATTTTCATGAACACCTTCTACAATTCTCAAAGTAGATGTTGTGATCCTAAAATATGAAGACCTAAGATGCCATTTGGAATTTTTCTTAAGAGACATGATAAATATTTTGAGGTTTATTTGTTTAATGTTTTATCCTATAGTGTTTTTATTCATGTGTTGAATTTTTGAGGTGGACACGTGTGCTATAACTCAAATATGATGTTAATGCATGGAATTACCTAGTTAATTAAGATATCAAATGTTTACATATTATACTAGATGATGAGGGTTAAAATATGATGTTTTATAGAGGATAATTGGTTAAATTTCTTCCTCTTATATTTATTTTGATGACTGTAATTCCTAACAGATAGTGATAAAGGATAGAGAATATAATTGGATAAACTATTATCTATTTATAACCTAGAATATTTGGGTATGTGAGGTATGTTCAATGTAGGTTCATAACATGGATCTTCATATGTGATAAGGACATGGATTGTGTGTTTTTGAATGACTTACGGTTGTGTGAAACATCTTGTATTCTACCATGATAAAGATAAAAATAGAAATAGTTCAAAGAATATGGCTTCCTAGAACTACTATTACACTGGGTTCATGTTACACTTTGTTAAGATGATTTAATGTGGTCTTGGGCTATAATTAAAAGGTTTCGTTGGTTAAAGTGTGGTAAGTCCTTATTAGATGGAACTTTTGGTTGAGGTTTTTCCAACCTCACCAAACATATTTATTATATTTCATTTAAAAACAATAATAAATCATCTAATGTACCATGTGATTTAATTGAGAATTCAAAACCATTAAAAATACCCAATCAAATCATGAATTTATGATTTCAATTAAAAACATTTAATTAGAACACATACATTTTTAACTTCAAAATAAAAAAAAACATCAATAAATAATTCTAGATTGAGTAATTTATTTATAAATGTTATTTTTATCATTTATATACACTTTTTATGCATTATTACATTATTTACCTAAAAATGCATGAAAACAAAGTAAGATAATACCTAGAGTTGTAATATGATAAAAAGTAGTAAAAGTATTGAATTATAAAGACAATATATAATAAAATACCAATTTATCTCTCCTCTATGCTTGATAATTAAACTGTTAAGAAATAAATTAGAGATATTCTACATAAAGATGAACATTAGTGCATAAAATTCTGTATATTTAATAATAAAATAGTATCAACATGTAGTTTAAATTATTACAACCATACTTTTAATAATGTAACGTAATGTAGATTTTCAAATAGAATAAACCCAGATTATAGTTTATATATTATAGTGAAACTAGGTTTATATCATGTGTGGAAAACATCTCCAGGTTCATCAAAAACATGGACATGATTAATAATCTTAGACAATAGATTGTAGAATTCATATTGGTTTGATTCAAAAAAAATGTGTTATTTCAATTTATCTAATGAAAATGGATATTTATCTCCAAAATAGTCTAAAACTTTTGTACATTGTGATCATATTAATTCCAAAAAAAGTTAATCGAGTTTAAAGATTCATTTTAAAAATATGAGTGTTAATATAAGTAGCACAGTCATGTAGTTTTAACGAGATAATGTAGGGAATTTCATATATTCAATGAAAATGCTAGTCCATTCTTCCTCCAAACCCAATCATTATTAGAATATTAGTTTATATATAGTTATACCAAAATAGATCAATTAAAAGAAAATATATACTTATGAATATTTCAAAAAATTCAAACCAAATGTAACAGATCCTTTTTTTATTTTTTTCATCTAAAATTAATCATTCATCATTTATATATTTAATCAAAATATATGTTTCCTCCTTTAGACATGAAATTTGATTTCATAAATACATTTTTAAAACAATCTTGTAACCTACATCACAAGGAAAATATTATTTCACTTCCATCAAAATATTATGTATATGTAATTATACTCATTAAAGATATATAATAGTTGTCCATAATATTTTAATAAATCTAGAATCTCCATAAATATGATAATGGAGGTAAATAAATCCAGATGGAATTTCAATAAGGTTCATTTAGTGGCAAAGTATTAATTGGTTAATATGAAAAATATAATCACAATGAATAGGATTAAATCTCTACTATGTGATAAATGATAATATTTTTGGACAAATAAAAGATACCACACTCAATTAAATTGTCTTTATAATTATAAATTAAATTTTATTAATTGATATGTTTTTTATGAATAATATAGAACACTTTTTGTGATATAAAATACTTTTAAATGATCTAATTGAATTGGGAATATGAGTAGTGACTAAAATGTGTTGAATAATAGTTGGTATATATGATTATTAATAATTAGTAGTTCCATGATGGGTAATAATGATGGGGGTAGGGTAGTTAATTTTGGAAAACATGGATAAATGATTATCAATTTTTTTGATGCTCTCATCATAGAATATTATTATTATGATAAATTAATTTCCATTTCTCATGAATCTAATAACTTTTGTTACTAATGGTTTTTTGTGAATTAAGGGTAGAAAGGGGAGGGTTATTTTTTATAATAAGTTGGTTTGTTATTATATGAGTATATTATTTAAATTATAATTATATAGTGATTATTTATATTTTAAAATAAAATTTGTTACATGGATTGGAATAAATCATACAGGGTAATGCATGATAGTGATTCAGGTATATCCTACTAAGAAATGTTATACTCACCCAACCCATGAATCTTGAAGTGTATGTTGATAAATATCATTTTCCATAATAAATGAGATATAAAAGTTTCATTTTTCATTAAAGATGAATTTATTATTTTCATAAATTTTTTGAAATATTTTTATAGAACTGCATATAATTGAATAATCTTGAATATCTAGGATGTAATGGATTTGGTTATTTAATTATGATGTGTCGTAGTTGAGATGAAGTTGCTTTGACCCATTATTGGCACTCTATTTTCGTGAAAATAGTATTCAAATAATTTTTTAAATATTTTATGAAATATTTTATATTAATATCATGTAGTTTACATTTTTCTTGGAGGTAAAATCATTCCCCAATGATTATGTTTCATTTCTTATCAATATATTATATCCTCAAGTAAATTGTAAATATGTTTAAAGCCATAAAAAATCTTTCACCTAAAGGTGGTCAATAAAGCTATGAAATTACATTACTCCATTATAAGTGATGGGAGGAAAACAAATTTGGTGTAAAATCATTCAGTGAGAGAAAAAATAGGTATAAAATTTTTTAAATTGTTTTAGAGTTGAAAACCAAAATTATATGTGGTTGAAATGTTAGGAAGGCATCACCATATGTGTTATAATATTAAAAATATCTTACGGTTTTTCTAATTTAATTGAACACTAAAATGAGTTATCAAAATTTTATAAAGTGATACATAAGAATAATTTAAGGTAAAAAATTTACATTCAATAATGTAATGGTTTTAAACACTAAGAAATTATAATTCATTTGATCAAAGGTGACTGATCCTTTGGATAATCAACAAAAAAATGTTTTTATCACTGGATGGATATCAATGTTATTTAAATTTTAAGTAAAAAATTATTAATGGATAATTAATATTTTTTTTATAAGGTTATATAATTCTAGGTAAAAATTTGTGATTTTTAATTTTGTGAACATTTAATTATGTATAATAATAATTAAGATAGTTTATAGAATCATTATGTGAAAGGAGTTCTTGAAAAATTCAATTTACCATAATCAAAGGATGATTAATATTACTAGAGTAATATCCACTATTTTTTAATATATATTTTTATAAATTTTATTTACTATCATATATTTCTATTAAAATTTAATTCATTTTTTCATCAATTTATATTTATTATAAAATAGAATTTATATATGCTATTTTTAATTAAATATTTTTAATATATTGGTTAAATTTTTTAAAAAATATTAATTCATGTATAGATGTATACAATAAAAAAATAATACATAAAACCATTATAAATACTATATTATTTCTCAATAATATGATATAAAAAATCAGGGATATGTAGATTACATATGATTAATAAAAGTACAATGTCACAATAAAAAATAGTAAAATTCATTTCTACAATATTGAAATTGGATGGCTCCTACCCTCCCAAAAATTCTTTAGTTACAATAAAATATATTCTAATAATCTAAAATATTATAAATAAGATACGAATTTGTAAAAAAAATAAATATAGAACCCAAGGGAAAATAATGTAAATTAATTTTATAGAATTAAAGATATATATATATATATATATATAATGTAAAAAAATATAAAGAATATAATGGGTAAGGTAGACTATGAAAATTTTACCATTATATTATTTACTTAAATATTAAAACAATAAAGTGACTATTATGGTAAATTGTTTAAATAACCATGTATGTAAATACCATTCATATAATATGAATAAATTAATATCAATATTGAGTAACAAAATATGTATTAAATACAACATAAAGAATAATGGTGTAATTAATTTTTTAATATGGGTTTCCATTATTTATATAACCATAAGATATTTATATTTAATTTAATTAAAAAAATTATCTAGTATAGAATATTTTTGATAAAATGGGTTAAAATTTTATTAGTAGAACAATTAAATTCTTCATGTATCAATATTAAATTTTTCTAAATATTTAAATTTTTGTTTAAATTGTAAAAATATAGATTTTCAATAAATATCTTCTATGAAATTATTTTAATTTTAAAATTAATTAATTATTTATATAAAGATTTTAATGAAAAAAAGATTATATTTATGAGTTAATTAATAATTTTAAAATAATAAATTCAATTTATAAACCTATAAAGTGATTTCAAAACTCTAAAAGATATTTAAAATTATTTTTTAGTTTAAATATCATTATTATAGTCAAAATAAATTTTTTATTTTATTTTAGTAATTCAAGATTTAAAATTGCAACACATTTTTTTCAATGTAACAAATCATGTTGAGAATTATTGTGAAATTAGTGTTAAATTATTTTTTCTCAATAGAGTTTTTCAATAAATAATTTTTAAAAATAAATATGTAAAATGTGATTCAGTAAACATGAATTGATGATATAATAATTTTATATAAATAATACATGATAAAAAAAAATTCATTTCCTTTCATATATTAATAATAATTATTAATCTATTAATAATAAGGAAACAATATGATTAGTTATTTGAAAAATAACAACTTCATGTACTCTAAACATGAAATTTATATTTAACACAAATATTTTATATAATAATTAAAATCTATCATGATTGAAAACTTTTTTTATGATATGTCTCTCAAATTTATATTTATGACATAAAAAATAGGTATTGGAAAAGGTTTACTATTTTTTAAAAATAATGAAAATTTTCTTCAAATATTAAAATTTGGTAATTGATTAAGTTATATTTTTTCTGTCTACTATGGATTTAAAATTATATAATGATTATTATTATTAATTTTACTCATTAATATATATATATATATATATATTAAAATAATGATTTAATGTTATCATATTAAAGCACTAAATCATATAACTATTATTAAAAATGTAAAATATATTTCATTCCATTTAAAACTACCTTGGATTCTATCTATTTAAAATTATTTTTTTTATTTATATGAATATCTACGATCAATGGTTTATTTGGAAACCAGTAAGAAATGGGCTGAAGGATAATACACCATATAATACCCACAACAAATAAATATTTCAAAATAATGAAAATTGTCGGCAAGGAAGCATAACTAATAAACCTACATGAGGACCTTCAAGTAGGTCAATATCCCAAATGGTAGGATAGGTAGATTCCTGAGGGGGTTATCCAACATGACATTATAGGTATTGGTTAGCATCGATCCCTATATACCTAAAAATCATGACTTCTCATTCATAGAATAAGTAAGCGACCACTGTTGAGCCTAGGTACTGATTTATTCTCCATAAAATATAGTCAACGCCACTGTTATTTCACACCATTTTCCCAAAACATTCATTTTTGATCACAACTAAGAACAACTTTCGAATAATAATTCCACTTTTTAATAACCACTAAACCTAGAAACCAACATCAAATGTTACCAAGAAATGAATGATCATTGTAACACTCTGACCTGAATTCCACTAAATCGATGCTCCAAGGTGGTTTATTATAGGTCCTCAAACACACCTCTTCATATGCTAGATGATTCCAACTTTTAGTGAGGGCATGGGGTGTGTCCGTTGAAAGACTATGCCCTCCTATACGAGTAAAAAATACCATAAATAAATAGATATCATCCCAGCAGTAATAAAAATACTACATAACAAATAAATGAACTTAAATAAAACATCATGTAATAATAGATGAAATGTTATAAAAGCCATAAAATCCATATCATAGTTATAAAACTGGTCACCCACTGGTCCAACCATACATATAGAAGTATATAAAATAAACTGAAATATATATATAGGTATCTAATGTTAACTTTGATCTATACCACATACCCGGTCTCCAGACATTGTCGAGCTATTCAAGATGAATCATAAGAATCCAGATGATCATCTCCACTCGATCATGAAACCCTAGGCATCAGCCCTACCCATCATCCAATCTATGATCAACCTGAAAATCAGTCAAAAGTTCTGCATGCACACTGAGGATCATGTACATGAGTGAGAAGAAATCTTAGTAGGCCACCCCAATGATGAACTTATAAGATACTTCCATAAGTGAATGATCATTAAATATTCTCATCCTATACGATACACAACTAAAATGATAAAAAAAACATATATAAATAACAGAATAAATCCATGATTGATTCTTGGTTTCGTGACCCCTATCATTTGGACACAACTCCATATTATATGGTTAAATGTATGAATGGATATATGTATCCCTGAAAATATATATATATATATATATATGCATGTGATTATATACATACTTATATAAGAAATTCTGAAAATCATAAATAACACAAACCACAATAGGTATCTGGACCCATGATCTAATAAAATTGAAATCCTATAAAAATGAAATTGATATGGATGTAGTACCACTCAATCCATGTATCATTAATTTGGTCTCTAGGTCTATAATCTCAATCTATGGTACCTTCTTCATCCAGCTACAGAAGTGTCTTTGAGAAAGATATGTCACCACATGTGGATAAATAACCTAACCTTCGGTTCACCCATACTTTCCTCCAATCACTATAATCAAGTATATTGTATATTAATTGTATATCTTATAAATATGATACCACATGAAATAAAGAATATTCCAGATGTATCAAATATTATTCCTACATAGTTTGGATCTAAGGTGTAAAAATGATCAAGGAATCCTCAACATCTGAAGACTACATGGGGCGGATCCAAGGTATAAATGACCAAGTAATCCCCTCGAGTCCTAGGATAATCTCCATAAAAACTTGATAATTACTTGGTTGGAGACCAAAGAGCATTTCCATGGACATGTCCAAGGGGGGTCCAAGAAAGTAAGGTCCAAGGAGTAGTACCATAATTGGCATCCAAAATAATCCAGATCCATGGAGTAGAAATGCCCATGGAATTCAATGTCTAACCCCATGGGCTAGATACAATGATCTAAAATATCCAAGGCATCCCATAATGTATGGATCAAGAGTTAGATCCCAAAAAGTACCTCTGGGAATCATTGATAATATAATAATAAAAAATGTAGGCTCAAAATTCAGATACCATAAAGTACATCTAAGAATCCCCAAACAATAAGGCTCAAAAGATGGATCTCAGGGAACACATATGGTCATCCCAAAGATAAATGTTTCATCACATCAAGCTCATCAACCATAAATCAGAAATCACCTCTGGCTATCATCGTTGCATCAGTAGTTAACAAGTGAAAGCATAAACAAAAAGTGATGGTGGCCAAATGCCTAACCCAGTAATACTTCCATATCCACATAGGCATACATGTTTGGTATGGATTATATGGTGGCACCTACTACCATATCTATCCAAATATGATGTACTATATCAGGTTCGGTCAAATATTGGGGCACCCACTGGGTCCCTCAAGTAATAACACAAGATAGGCACCCTAATCAGGATCATCAATAGTGAAGGTAAAAGGAGGATCCCTACATGGAATCCTCTAATGTTAATTAAAAAGAGGCATCCTACATTGGATCCTCGAGGCCGAAACATAAGAAGAGGCATTATATATGGGATACTTAAGAACAAATAATCTCATAGAGTCATAGTCCAAAAGGGAACATCTCAAAGGGGAGATTTCCTAAAAGCAAGATCAATAAAAGCATCAGTCATGGGAGATATCTCAGGGCTCATCTCAAATCAAGGTCTCACTCCCATGAGACAAATGAATTTAATTACTGGTTGAATAACCTATATGTTTAATAGAAACTACAAAATTCCACATATGAGTCTTTATATCACCCCAAGGGTTTCACCATCGTGATATATGTAGAGAAAATACTCATAATTCACTAATTAGGGGTCTAATTTCAAATCATGGGCATAAAGATACCAAAAATGGGAAAACCCCTAGAAAGGGTAGAAATGGAGGAGTAAATGATGTGTCTTCTATAGCACATTGTGTGTACCCTAAAATCCCCACCCGTGCATGTACATTAACCGAACATAGCATTTTTTATGACCATGTAAATGGTGTTTTTATCATGTACATGACATGTACCCTGCAGAGGGTACCTTCCTACGTACCTCACATGGCTTGACCATGTAATTCACCTTGTTGTGTGCCTATAAACGGCATGAAACCAACACCAGGTGATTATCCATTAAGAGGATAATATTTATTGATTATATTTTAATATTTAATTATTTCAATGTACAAAAACATCATCTTTAGTGAATTTTATAAATTGAACTTCATTTCACATCATTTGTGAAATTCATGTTTAAAGTGAAAATTTTGGCCCAATCAATCATCTGATTGTGTAATTAATTATATTCATTATTTGAATTTTATATTTTGGTATATTATTTATCACTTATTTGGAAAAAATCTTTTAGGATCGGTGGATGAATCTCAAGGGAAGATAGAGATTTTTGACAAGGAAGGCAGAAATTTATGGACAAATCATAATGGGCCTTATGTCCATAAAACAAAAGTGGGTTCCATAATCCAAGCCCAATGAAGATAAAATTTTAAATTTAGAAAGATAAAATTATGGGGATAATATAATTCATATTTTTTCAGAGCTAATTATGATGTTTTCATGGAGATAAAGGGAGCCCAAGTTGACATTTAAATTTTGGTCCATATTTGAAGGCCCATTAAATCAGCCCACCATTTCGAGCATAAAGTCCAAACAGATGATTTAATTGGTCTGAAATTTTGAAAAAATTTATAGAACACATATAAGAATATATTTTTAATCTTAAATCTCTCAAGTTATATTAATATTTAGTTACAAATTCACACTTTAAAAAGGGTAATGAATATAGATGATTTTCCTTGCCAACTTTATAACATCCAATTTCCTTTGATTTCTCACCCTCATCTTGAATCTCCTAATTTATGAGGAAGAAATTTATTTATGTGGGATAGAAAAAAATATCCTAATATGCCTATATAAAGAGCTATTGGTGAAGGGATTAGGATCCATGTTTTTATTTCAACTGTAATTTCAAGATTTCATTTTGTAATCGCATCATCAATTTCTCTCATGTAATTCTACCATTCACGTTAATTTCATAATAAAAGTTCTTCTTATTATTTTATAATTTTATTCCTTTCAATTTAATGTTGATTCCATTGAATTAAGGTGTAAACTTATTCACTCCATAACTTTTGAATTTTATTACACAATGGTGGAGTGGTTATTATTTCAATTGTTTCCTTCTTCTTCAATTCCACCCTTATGAGTCTACTACCTACTTACGTTGATATAATATCATCAATAGAGGGATAAACCTCTAGTGTTTTGATCCAATAGAGTATGCCCGAAAGTTTCTGAATGCTTCTTGGACCTCCCGCTCTTACTGATTTCAACCCTGGAATTTATGGAGGTGTCCTCCCTACTAGACCTGACCTTGATTTCATGATTCAAGTAAGGCCGACCATCGGTGGGTTACTTTGATTGCTATATTTTCGAATCATGGGGTTTACTGAAGCGAGTCATGGTTGGTATTCTTGACTCCAGAAACATTATGATCCTCTTTACCTCTGAAGACGATCTGATTCACGCGTGGTCGAGCATGCCTTGCTTCTATGTTGGCGCTTGATTATTCTTCTTCAAATAGTCTTATGACTTTCACATGAAATGAGACCCTTCTAAGATGGATATTTGGGTAAGTGTTCCAGAACTCCCACTTCCATTTCAAAATCCCTCCATCCTTCAGTTGCTTGGAAATTTGTTGGGCAGTTCCTATGTTCTGATAGTCGGACTCATGCGGTGTGCCACCCGATTTCCCTGAGGTTCTGCGTCAAAGTGGATGTCTCGAATGCACCTGTTGACTCTTCCTAGATTTCTATGGGTGAAGAATTACGTTAGAAGTAGTCTATCATCTTTGAATCCTAGTGTGAATATTTTTCTTTGTGCAAGATGTTGGAACATAATCCGGAGATCTGCAGGCAAAGTGCGAGGTAATATGGAGTTATTCTAGAGGTCCAGGTAGAATTTGTCCAGGGCTATTCTCTTGTTGTTGTGACTGGTGTAGGTTCTACTAGTTCTGATCAAGGGAATGTTGATATAGATGATTTTAGGTGGTCGAGTGGAGACAGGATGCATAAGCCTGCTATGGACTCCCCTCCAGGTCCTAGTGTAGTGGAATTATTTAAAAGGTTGTGGAGTGATCTGGCCGGCCCTCCTAGAAACAATCTTGCAGAGGGAACCCAGGCAAGTGGAGTGGAGGAATCAATTCTCGAAAATCGCAATACACCAACTTAAGCTCTAGGGGAGTTTTTTGGAGCTACTAGTGTTGTTGGTCTATCTTCTAGGGTTGTGGATCCATGCACGTATTCCATGGAGGTGCGCACTGGAAGTAGCAGGAACACTGGTAGGGTGTCTTCTAGTGAGAGTATGTCGAAGGCAGGCCATGAGTTGGAGCAGTCTTCACATGGGGTACGTGGGACATTGGATACCAAGAAGGACACAAACATGAGGGGAACTCTATCCTGCATTGGCCTCAGCAACCGATTTGGAAGCTTGAGTAATGAGGGAGAGTATGAGGGAAGTTGTAAGGGTCTATCCGAGGTGGATTCTGAGGGTGACGAACAGATTTTTGATGATAAAGGCTTGGGAGGAGTGGGAAAAGACTTGAACATCCAAAGAAGGAAGAAAGGGAACAAGGAGAATAGGGATCCAGGGTGCTGAATTGTTCCTAGGAAGCCGAATCCAAAGGGGTGCAAAGACTACTCCTACATTTCAAGACTGATGGAGACTCGGTCAGCCAAAAAAGGGGGGATACGCAAGGAGTTCAAGATTCAGCCAGTGGAGGGAGTTGAAGGCCAGAAAGCATTGGTCTCTGAATCCCAAAAGCAAGAGAATTAACCCTTAAAGTAAGAATATCAACAAGAGGAGTTGAACCTTCATACAGAGCAGGGGACACTGGCGGTAACCCCTGGTCCGCAGTGTGAGGCAGGAACTAGTATGGTTGGTGCAGAGAGAGTAATGGTGCATGATAGGGAACCAGTTTCAACTACTAATGTGCGAGTGATGGGGATGCATGGGGAGTCAGAAGGAGAGGTTGTGATCAGAAAATATCCATGGGAGTTTCTGTTACAATCTAAGGAAGAAATGGAAGAGAAGGAGGCATACCTATATGCTTCTCCTATGGATGCGGAAATTATGCAAGAAAGATTGACTCATGTATACATGAATAATGAGAAAAGTGAGTGGATTGGAAAACAACACCTAATCCTAGTCATAGGTTTCAACTAAAATAAATTAGTTGAGTAGGAGTTCTTGTGAACGTGTGGTAAACTGGCTTCTCATTTCTAATACATTATCAAGGATGATCCTGGGAAAAAGGTAACAACTCTTTCATATAAATTATTTAAGTAAGTTAAGTCAAATGGGTTCAAACAAGTCTTTAATAATTTTTTTATGTGCTATAGTGTCTAATGGTTGGGTTTTACTATAGGATTTCACACTTTCTTCATAAAAGTGTCTTTTTAATAAAAGTACATTTGGTGGTGTGTTTCGTATGTCTTTGAAGGAAATTCTTGAATTTAATACATTGAAATAATTTAAAAACAAATTCATCCAATCCACCCTAAGCGATGACCAAATATTAACTCATTATTTTTTAATTTATTTACTTAAGTACCTAAAAATCATTGATAATCCAATCAATTCAAACCCAATTGGGGCACTTGATATCCAAATCACCCCCATAAAATCTTAGTGTCTATGGTTTTATTCTTTGGTCCCTATGAATTAAATAACCTATGTTGTGCTATAAGTAACCACCTACACCATATATCTAGGGTAAATTTGGGCATGACCAAATTTTGGTTCCATTTTCAGGGACCCAGGTATGTATAATTAGATCCTATCATTATTTTCTCACCCAAAATTCACTTTTATCTCCCCCCATTTATCTTATATTTTCCCTTTTCTATTTGTGTGTATCTTGAAAATCTCATATCCAAATAAATACTCTAATGGAGTATCATCAATATTAGCCCAACATAAACTCATTATTGAATCAAATTGAAAATCAATATTGGGAATCCCATAAATTAGGTAATTTATTTGATCAACCCTTGAATTAATACCCCTCACCTGGTGACATGTACAATATTTTGGATGATGAATGCTTAAAGGATAAATTTTCATCCCTCTCAATAATGGTTATAGAGATCAATAATAATGGAGTACATGATGTTTAGGATTGTATCCATCTTTATCCCTAAAAACATCTTGAAAAATTGTGTAATCAAATGGTTAAAATGAATTCAAAAGTTTCATCCTTGAGAATAGAACTACAAATATTTGAAACAGCTATGGAACCAAATCCCACTAAAGTTTTCTTCGACTCAACATTAATAGAAGAACCTTGTTACACTCAATATTCTTATGAAAAAATCCAAGATGTGAAAATTTCTATGTCTATGTAAAATAATGAAAAACTTGAACCATTAATTCTCGAACCATTAGAGGCCTTAAAATAAAAATAAAATATTGAAGGACCAACTTTTGAATTTGATAAATCAAAGCTGTAAAATGAAGTGAATTTGTTAGGGAATATTAAAAGTGGTCCTGAGCAACCAGAGGGAATTGTTGAGGGGTTTATAGATCATGATGAAATTTATTTTATATTTTTACATGAGCAAAACTTGTATCCATGGCTTGAATTAGTTTTAGATTGATCCAATGAGGATTTTTTAGAAAAATAAAACTCTAAACCATTAGGAGAAATCACAAACTTTTAGTCCATACCCATTCCTAAAACTGATGTGTTCAATTTTTTGGTAGAATATTCTAATAAAAAGGAACCCATTCTATTAATAAATTTTGAAAATTAAATTGAGTTTTATTCAATTTCCTGAGCTCTATCTAAATGTGTCATCCAACATGAGCTCAAAATTATTTTTCGTCCTTCCCTACTCAAGAATACCTTCATAAGTGATAACCAAGACCTTGCAGCTATAATTAATTCTTCTCCTAAACCCAATAATTTTATAATGATCATTGATGACTTTGGTAAGTCTACATATGCATCTGAATCAACCATTTCTGATATTACATGGATTTTTCCACTCATATAGAACAAATGTTTTCATAAGAAAAAAATTATAAGAAAAGAATCAATCTCAATCTTATTGAAGTGGTGAAAAATAAAATCCTTAAATTGTGGAAAGTTGGTATTGGATAAGATGGGGGTCCAAGTTGAGCTAAAGACTTTAAAATAAGCACATCTCGGGAGGCAATCTGGTTTCTTCATTTATTTTATTTTATTTTATTTTGTGTTTTTTTTGTCAAGGGAACCCCTTGGGGTTTCCAATTTGATCTAATGGAAATTGTTTTTGAAATTTAGTAACTTCAAAATTTTAATGTTTCCAAATAAAACCCTTTCTTTTTAAATTTAAAACTCATCCATCAATCATCCCTAAGAGTCTACATGTGATGTGAAGAAAAAAGTGATCAATTTATTATTGATGGGTCTCCAAATTCAAAATGGTGGTTTCATTCCATGATTTAATTTCAAATCACATCTCCCACTCTTTCTTCCCAATTCTAATATCTCTCTTATATTCTTTTTCAAAATTTACGGTAGTTTCATTCTATGTTGAGGGATTGAAAATATGGGATTTTATGATAAAAACAAAATTAAATGAAAAAAAATCAATTCATTATCCTTGGATGCCTTAATGTATGCTTTGAAACATGAAAACTAAATGTCAAATGGTTCTGAATGCCTTGATTATGATTTTAATACATGTTTATCTTTAAGAGAATAGTTTTTGGAAAGTGAGGTTTTCTGATGTAATTTTTCAAAGTTTGCATTTCTTCCTTTTAATAAAATTTCCACAATGCACATCCATTGGATTTTTGGTGTATGTTTGAGTTCTGGAGTCTCTTTCATTATATCATTGGGTTTGGGGACACTTTTAGTTTAATTTGAGTATCCAACAAAAAAATGAAAATAAAAATCATGTAGAGAAATGCTTTTCCAAAATGTGTGTCGTCTGGTACTTGGGGATCATGACTCCATAGTTTTCTTTCCCCAAGTTAGTACTTTCATATCTATTGTGGTTAAAAAACAAAAAAAATAAAAAAAAACCAAAAAAATGGATACTTATCTTAAGGTTTAATGGGATTCCCAACTCGTGCTTCCATTTCTTTCCCCTTGAATAAGAAAATGGACCTCGTGTCTTTTGTGATACACAACACATCATAATGCTTAATTGAAATTGGTTGAAATGTGATGATGAATTTTACTAAAGGAATGTTCTTAGTCTTTGGATATTCTTGTGAACCAAGATTTTGTGAAATTATTTTTATTGGTTTCAGGATTTCTTAGCATGAAATCTTTTGGTGAGCATTGTATGTTAAAATGTTGTTGGAAAAGGGAATTAAATTTAATATTTTTAAGATTCTTTTTTACTCAAGACTATAAAAACTCATGTTGGGGTGTGATTATCCACTAAAATAGGATAATAATAATTGATTATATTTTAATATTTAAGTTTTTCAAAGTCCATAAACATCAGTTCTAGTTCATTTTATAAACTAAACTTCATTTAACATCATTTGTGCAATTCATGTTAAAAGTGAAAATTTGGGACCAATAAATCATCTTCACGTGTAATTAATTATATTAATTATTTAAATTTTATATTTTTGTTTATGATTTATAAATTTATTTGGAACATTTTTTCTTTTAGGATCGATGGATGAATCAAAGGGAAGATGGATATTTTTGGCAATGAACGCAGAAATTTTGGGATAAAGAATAATGGGCCTTAGGACATTCAAAAAAAAGTGGGGCCCATAATTTAAGCCCAATTATGCTAAAATTTTAACAATATAAAGATAAAATTATGGGTATAATTTTACTAAAATGTTTCCAGAGCTAATTCGGAATTTTTCATAGAGATAAAGGGAGCCCAAGTTGACATTTAAATTGAGGTCCAGATTTAAAGGCCCATAAAATCAGCCCACCATTTCAAGAATAAAGTCCAAATGGATGATCCAATTGGTATGAAAATTTTAAAGAATTTATAGTACACCTGGAAGAAGATATTTTTCTCCAACAACCCCTTCAGATTTGGTAATCTTTAGTTACAAATTCACATGTCAAAAAAAGGGAATGAATTTGGATTATTTTCCTATTCAACTTTGTAACATCCAATTACCTCTGATTTATCACCCTACTTTGGACTCTATTAATTAATGGGGAAGTAATTTATTAATGGTGTCTCAACCATAGGCTTCTAATATTGCAATATAAGGAGCTTTTAGTTAATGTATTAGGATCTAGTTGTTTCTTCCCATTGTAATTTCAAGCTTTTGTTTTGTAATCGCACTGTCAATTTATCTCATATAAGTTTTTAATTTGTGTTCATTTCATAATAAAAGATCTTATTCATCTTCTATTATTTTATTTCTTTAAATATCACATTGATACCATTTAATCAATGTGTGAACTTATCCACACCAGTACTGGTGAATTTTATCACACAATGGTGGAGTGATTGTAATTTCAATTTTTCTTCTTCTTCAATTCCACCCTCATGAGTCTACTATCTACTTCCATTGATAGAATATCATCAATATAGGGATATACCTATAGTGGGTTGATATAAGAGAGTAGAAAGGGTATATATTGAATTTTATTTATAAATTTTATAATTCTTAATCAATTCTTTTGATGATATTTTTAATCAATGATGTGCCTTCTCCATTGATATCGCTAATTGTAAGGCTAAACATCCTGAGTACTCAAAATATCCTCTACCTTGGATTGATCATGAATTTGATTTTCCAAGTGTATTGGTGATTAACCATATGATAGTGAAGACTCAAAATTCCATGAGTGATTTGGGATGTTCATATATCTTTGATGTAAATTCTTGAATTTAATACATTGAAATAATCTAAAAATAAATTAATCCAATCCACCATAAGTGATAACCAAGGATCAACTCATTGTTTTTAAATTGAATTCACTTTAGTATCTCAAACTCATTTATAATCCAATCAATTAAAACCCAAGTTGGCCACTTTATAGCCAAATCACCCCCATAAAATCTTAGTTTCTATAGGTTTCATCTTTGATCCATGTGTATTTGATAACCCAAGTAATACTACAAGAGACCTCTTATATCATATATCATGGGTAAATTAGGGCACAACCACAGGGTCTTCCTGTGTACTCTACATGGCCATGTTATCCTACACAGGCTATCTAAATTGGTACTTGGATTCAAGGATTAGTCCTAGTACATGGCATATATACCCTATACTTGACATGTAATTAAAAAAAATCATCTTAACTGAACAATAAGAACACATGAAAAGCTTTATCTAAACCACATATAATGTGATCGGGATTTTTTAATGAGAAACCCCTAAAATCACCTAAAACCCCCATTTTTTCACCAAAAACCACATATCAACCCAAAATGAGTACTAAGAAAGAAAATAATGGTTTTAAAACATTAAAATATTAATTATATGGATATTTATGGAAAAAAATAAAAACAACCTACCTTTGGGGAAAATATTCTGAAGCTTCGCCCATTTCAAAACTTCATGGCCACCGCATGATAATCCATCTTATATAGAGATCCACAGTGATACCACTCTTTTAATACCTCTCTTTATATCTCTCTATATATAATTATATCTAGTTCATAGTGAAGGAGATCTTATGGGTTCATGCGTGAGAATATAAGAAGGAATAAGATAAAATGGAAAAGAAATAAAAAAAATGGGGGCCAAAGCCAGCCTCGGTGCCCGACCAAATTTTATGCCCCACCAAGGAAAAAACTCTATTAAAAACTCAATATAAGAAACAAAATCTCAATCTAATTCTCTATTCAAAATATATGGGCAAATGAACCTCTAAAAATAAATTAATATTTAATTAATTAAATATTAAGTGTTGATTATTCCACTAAAATTTGAATGGCTTTTAAATCTTCAAAAATCTTGTACTAGGGTAGAAACCCTATTTTAGGACCAATAGAGTGGTCAAAAAAAGATCTGAGATCATATTCTAGGGTAAAATAACCATTTTATCCCTTAAAATCATCTGAAAGAAAAAATTCAAATTTATGCTTGAATTTGCAGTCCAAAAAAACATGAGTTCATATAATATCCACACCATAAACATTCTCATCCCCAAGAAACCTTGGAGAAAAAACTATTAGTTATACCCTCAAACTGATAATATTCACAACAAGTTATTTCAACTTTCCAATGACTAGTCTCACAACATTAACAACTCTCTCATCAAGGAATACTTCTAACTGCAACCAATCTGGTACTCCCCACCATAGGAATACCCTTATCATGATTTCAACATCTGAACTCTGAGCTCAATGAATAATGTAAAAATAAAAATTTCAACTAAAAATGAGGTTCACCGTCCTCAAAAGGGAAATAGTTCACTCTCCACCATATGGATTACCCTATTCCACAACTCAAACACAACCTCTATAGGGTCTTTATCATCTTGGAAATGCATTTAAAAGAAAAGAAGTGCAGTATAGAGATGATTCCCTATTAGAATACTCAAGACAATGTTAAGATATAGAATGATCATCTGTAAATCAGATTACACTATGATTACTTGAAATTAATGTATGGATCTCTTTAATCCACACTCACATAAAAATAGACTACACTTACCTTTAACCAACTGTTGACACCTCATCTCTTAATAATGTGTATCCAAGTCAATACATGGGTCTTCCACCTTTAGGAACCTAATTCATTCTCAATTTCTCATTTACCATGGAGGGAAATTCTTTATTTAACCATAACTCCTAGGAAACCTTGCCCATATAAGGTCTTTGAAACCATAAATCCTTATATTTCACCTATACACTCACCGGTTTATGATCTAAAAGGTACCACACACAACCAGTATATACTATTATCACCTAAATCATGCTCTTGTAAGTTGTCCATCACAAGGATATGGTTACTTTTCTACACAGCATGTCAATATCATTAATCAGGAATATCCCTTGGAACTTATCTTAAAAATGGGTCACCTCACTCATTTCATGATTTATTCCATGATCTCCCATCACCTGGAGTTGTTCCAATCACAAGCGTCTACCCGCATTATGACTACATTAGTAATAGCGAAAACACTGGTCAACTAGGCCAGTCACTCGAACAGTCTTGTACCTTGAAGCCTATCTTAATACCAAAACACCTTAGGTTCTTCCTCAAAATATGAAGGCATCAACATACCTATATCACAGAACTTAATAAACTATCGTGCATCGATCTCAAAACTACTGTATAACCAAGCTCACTACCTTGAAAGGAATTTATAAACCTGGTCTAACCTAGCTCATAGGTTTCCCTCTAACAAAACAAACATTGGACTATAAGGGTATGAGTCCAAACTAAGGGCCTATAGGCCTCCCACCTAGCCCTTCCGATCAATTCCCACAATTTGGTCACAATTGTAACCACCTATACCAGAATATCAAACCTCTCTAAGGAATTTAAATATGATAATGTCTTATAAGGGTCAAAACTACCAACATCGACCTACAGGGCACTGATCCTCTCCAAGAATCCTTATAGGGAACTTCTCCCTATTGGTCACTCTACCAACACATAAGAGATATTTAACTGACACTCACTAACAATATTTATACGGTAATACCTCCTCATGTTCTAGTTCACGAGAAACATCCTAGTACATATTAGGATCATACTCAAAAATCTGACTAGATAACCAGAAACAAGGTTTTGTTAAATATAATTTCATTCTAATATATATAGGAAAACACTATATAGATCATTACTACCACTTAAAATAATCATACCAGAGAAGAAAAACCCTATAAGTGGTCCATCATTTGAGTCATCATGTTTCTTATTGACCTACTAGGGTAACTGCACCTCTCGTGCATGAGAACTGAGTCATCATCCTCACCATCAAATGTCTCAATATAGATCCACATGACCTTACATCCAAAGTAAATACACATATAATTCATCCAAATTGATTATAATTCAACAAAAAACCTATATGGGAAAACACCATTTAGGTTTTTTTTTGAAACATTAAACAATTTTCCTCCATCGTTAATAAAAATCACACGTAAGTATTTCTATAACATGTGAATCTTATATTCCAAATATGATGCATGAGATGCCTCTTTTCATTTCTATCCAATAGTCAAAATCAATCAAAGACCTCTTTCCAAAAGTAAATATTAAAAAATCCATAATAAATCAAAAAAATCTACACAATTTATGCATTTCTCAAAGAAAAAATCATATAAAAATGTAACATTTCATATCAAAATAGAAATCGAAGAACCATAAAACCCATGATTTCTTTCCAAAACAAGTGTTATTGATGCACCAGTATAATATCCATTACAAGTTCTTGACGCATTCCTAATACTCCTATCTACCATATTTCAAATAGTAATACAACAAGATAACAAACAACTCTGATACCACTTTGTAACATCCTGACTTGAATTCCACTAAATGAGTGCTATAAGATGGTTTGTTTTGAGTCCTCAAACATGAATTTCCATACCTTAGAGTCTTACATCTAGTAGTGAGGGAATAGAGGGTATTTTTGGAGAGATTAATCCCTCATATTAGAGTAAATAGTAGAGAAAATAACTAGATATCATCCAATAAATAATAAACAGAGTGTTTAATAAATAAATAAACTAAAATAGAATATGTTGTAATAATAAATTAAATTATATAAAATCCTAAAGATCTATTTCATACAAACAACATTGGCCACCCATTGTGATAACCATACATACAAGAGTACATAATAGAAACTGAAATAAAATTGCATGGCCCTACTTCTAACTTTGATCTAAACCACATACCTGATCTATAGACACTGCCAGACTACTCCAGTATGATCATAATAATCTGTATGAGGGGATATTCATGATCAAGCAACCCTATGCCTCATCCTTGCCCATCTTGCAATATTTTATCAACCTAAAAAGTAGACAAAATATTTGAATGCACACTGAGGTGCACATACAGGGGTGATAAATAATTGCAGTAGGCTTCCCTAATGATAAACCTATAATATGCTTCCATAAGTTCAAGCTGATGAAAAATTCACAACCTAGTTGAGACACAACTAAAATGATAAAAAAAATATAAATAATAAAAAAGGTCCATGGTTGATTCTTGGATCTGTGACCCCTATCATCTAGGCACAATGCCATCTTATATGAGGAAATGTATGTGTGGATATATATATATATATATTCAGGTGGTAATATACATACTTATATAAGAAAGAAAGAAAGAAAAGCATAAATCTCAAACCATATTAGATCTCCAGACCCATGATTCGATCAACTAGAAATCATGTAAAACGGGAATTGAGATGGAAGTCATACCACTCAAACCATGTATCTTTAAGTTGATCTCTAGGTTTGTAATCCGAATCTAAAATACTTTATTTGGATAGTGATTTAAATGTATCTGGGCATGATGTGTCACCATAGGTGGATACATTTCCTAACCCTAGGTTCACCCATACTCACCACCATTCACTATAATCAAGGACACCATTTATTGATGTTAAATACCCTAAAGATGATATTTTACCAACTGAGACCTATGCCAGATGTGTCAAGTGTCAGGAATAAATAGGATGGATCTAATGTATAAAATTGGACAAGGAATCCCCGATGTGTTAGGCCTAAATGGTATAGATCCGATGTTTAAATGACTAAGTCATCCCCATGAGTCCTATGAGAATCTCTATAGAAACTCATTAATGACTTGGGTGGAGCCCAATAAGCATGTTCATGGATAATTTCCAAGGTGTTCCAATCAATTCAGATCCAAGGAGTACCAATTTCCTTGACATCCAAAATAATCTAGATTCATGGAGTAGAAATTTCTATGTAATCCAATGTTAGACCTCATGGGCTGGATCCAAGGAATGGAAATGTCCAAGGAATCCCATCATGTAAGGCTCAATAGCCAGATCCTAAGAAGTACCTCAAGGTATCCCAGATAATATAATAATCAAACATGTTGGATTAGTATCAAGATCCCATGAATTATATCTAGGTATCTCCAAAAAATAAGCCTCATAAGTCAGATCCCGGTGAACACATCTAGGCATACCAAAGATAAATGTCACATCATGTCAAGCTTATCATCCACAAATTAGGAATCACCTATATCTATCATCATTGAATTATTTTTAAACAATTGAAATCATAAACAAAGATTGTGGGTGGATGAATTCTTAACCCACCACTACCGCCACCTCCCCATGGGCTTACATGTTTGGTACAAGTTCTAAGGTGATACCTGCTACCATCTCTACCCAAACCCAAAGTACTAGATCACAGTTGGTCAAACATATGGGAACCTAATAGGTCCCTCAAATCATAACATAAGAGAGGCATCCTACTCGAGATCCTCAATGGTGAAGTTAAAAGGGGTAATCCATCACAGGGTCCTCTAATAGTAAGTAAATAGAGACATTCTATATAGGGTCCTTAAGGATGGAATGTAAGTAGATGCATCCTACAATGGATCCTCAGTAACAAATAATCTCACGGGGAACATATCGCAACGGATGCATCATCAAATGAATATCTACGAAAGCATCAATCAATATAGATATCCCATGTAACATCTCATACCTCGTTCTCACTCTCATGAGAAAACTAAATTTTATTAATGGAGGAAGAACCTATTCATTTAATAGAATGCCCAAAATTCCAACTGGAATCCATTAAATCACCCTATGGGTTTCACAATCATGATATACAAGAAGAAATACTTAGAATGGACTACTAATAGGTCCAATTATAATTCCTAGTCATAAATATATGAAAAATTGGAAAATCCAAAGAAAGGGTAGCAAAGGAGAAGTATATGGCGTGTCAACCCTAGCACATGGAATGTAACCTCATGGACGTACTTGGTTGTGTAATTCAGATTCACATGGCATGTCAAGACCATGTACATAGTGTGTTAATCATGTACACGGTGTGTATAATACCTGGGGTACCTTCCCATGTACCTCGCATGGCCTAACCATGTACTTCTTCTAGCCATGTACCTCTACATGGAATGCAACCCACATGGGGTCTACCCGTGTACTCTATATGGCCATTTGCCCCTACATGGGATGTATGGATGGGTACTTAGATATAAAGATGAGTCTCAGTACATGGTGCATAAACCCCAAACACAACGTGTAATTTGAAAAACATGATCTCCCTAAACAAGAAGAACACACAGTGTGTGTTCTTTGAACCTTATTCCGTCTGATCAATATTTCAAAAGAGGAAACTCCCCAAATCTCCCCAAACCCCCATTTTTCCCCAAAAACAACATATTGACCCAAAAGGGGTCCTAAGAAATCACATAAAGGGTTTAAAAATATAAAATTGTAAATTTACATGGATTTATGACAAAACATAAAAATGGTGTACATTTGGGTGGAATCTGCTGAAGCTTCACCAGTATCCACATTCCACAACCACCACATAATGAACTGGCATGTCCCGAGATCCTCAGCGGTACCACTCTTCTCTAACTCAATTTCTCTTACCCCTATTTATTTCTCTCAATGTATATATAAAGGACAACCCACGGGTGTGTTCATGAGAATCCAATGATGAATAAAAGAAAATAATAAAATAAAAGAAGAAAAGAAAAGGGAAAACAAAAAAATCTAGGGGGTTAGACTGGCCCCGATGCCCAACCCAAGTTTATTCACCATATAATAAAAACTCCTTTTGGAATAAATAGTAGAGACAAAATCTAAATCTGAAGCTATTTTAAAAATATATGTCCAAACAAACCTTTTTTGAATAAATTAATATTTAATAAATTACATATTAATTATTAACTATTGTGCTAAAGTTTGAATGGCTCAAAAATATACCAAACTCTTTACCTAGGGTAGAAACCCTATCATGGGACCAACTGAGTGGTCCAAAAAATTATCCAAGATCATATGATAAGGTAAAATTACCATTTTACACCTTATAAGCATCTAAAAGAATGAATTCAAATTTCTATTCACAATCTGAAAAACACAGGTCCTTGCAATCACAATAAGAAAAGATATCCCAAAAACAAAAACCAAAAGAACAAGAACACATGAAATTAACCACTAAAGTCAAAAGTTCATTAGAATAAATCATGATCACCAACCAACAATATGTTTACATGTCTCTCAAATAAAACATGACAATCATGATGTTTTTAGTTCCATAGGGAGGCTTCACCATATATCTAACATGTAATCCCCACTAGTGAAAATAACATAGGAAACCACTTCCTAAATGTTATCCCAAAAAAATATTGGAATGGAAGAACTGAGGAAACCTATGAGAGTGACCATAAACCAAGATCATTGGTATCTATCACCACAAGGAAACTAGTAAAGCTTGTGGGAGTGGAAGAAACAATAAGAAGAAATAAATATTATAAGGATAAACCCATGAAAATATATGGATAACACATCCAATATAATAAAAATTGATGAAAAAATAAAATAAATACACATAATAATAAATCATATATGTATAATAATGAGATCAAATCCATCTTCCACCAATATAACAACAAATACCTGTGGTTAACTCCACCTCCAATGATGGCAGAGCCTCTGAAAAATCAAACATCTCAGAGTTACAAATTTTAGATTTTTGTATTCTATAATTGACTAACAACGTTTCTTTGATTAGAAAAATAAATATATATATTTATATATATATATTAAAATACATAATTATTAATAATATATGTAACATTAATGTTACTATTTCATTATAAAAATTTTCACAACGAATTATTATAGATGGTTCCATGCTCTAATGAGAACCCAAATATTCTATGATTATATTATTAAATTAAAATTTCATATGATATAAATATATCAATCTAGTCAAACAGTTATTATCTTTGACTATCAATGGATAAGTATGTGTAATCATTCAAACATCTTCACAAGAAGTTCTCACATTCTCATCATCAAGGCGGTAGGTTGTGAGGACTTGACCTTATTTAAGAATTCCACATTTATATTGGTTCATTGGATATTCATATATAAGTATGTGTGTATTGGTATTTATAATTGAGGTTATTAAAAATGTGTATCATGAATCATATAATTTTATTTATAGATTTGAGAATTGATGGAATATTCTCATGTTGAGGGTATATACACTAGGTTCTTTAAAAGTGATATGGAATTAACTAAATGGCCAAAAAAGT
Source organism: Viscum album (assembly GCA_963277665.1). Taxonomy (NCBI): domain Eukaryota; kingdom Viridiplantae; phylum Streptophyta; class Magnoliopsida; order Santalales; family Viscaceae; genus Viscum; species Viscum album. The sequence continues at coordinate 295,462,899 of OY728136.1, forward strand.
ATTTGTCCCTTCCATTGTTATAGAAGATAATATATTTATCCCCTTGATTGAAAGGAAACTATCTAACAAAATTCATGGACATGTTTGTTAATAGAAGAGTTCATTATGAAAAATCAAAGGAAAATAAATCGTACATATAGAGTACTAACATGTATATATATCTTTATTCATGAGATATAAGTTAACCAAAAGAATGTATTATACAAAAGTATTTGTAGGAATGTTGTTATAGTTACTAGACTAGATTCTTCCCCTATGGGGCCTTTGATGTGTTGATATATGATACTCTTAAAAAATATTGGTCCAATTATTATTTGAGAAATATTCCTAGAGGAATAAACACTAAGTTTATATATAATCTAAATAAATTATATTGAACATAAGAATAAATTTATTCTCTTATTTATTAAATAATATTAGTTCAAGTAAGAGTACATCATAGAAATTGAATCACAATATATTTTAGTTTAGAATCATTGATTAGAATTTAATCTCTTATTTATTCACTAAGTAACGAATATAATGTTTTTAATTCATGAGTTTAGTGAAAAAAATAATGTAGATGTCTCTTTTCATGTTTAGATAACATAATATTTTTGGGGGGGATTTGTTTGAGTTTAATGGCTTGATGGAAATTATATATTTTATTTAGCATTGTTTAAATAAGTATTCAATTTATTTATTTAAAAAATAGTATTATAATAAATACAATTAATCTGATATAATGATGTAATTGTTATTATATTTTGGAATGGGGAATGACATAGAATAAATAAGTGGATAAGGGCCATTTTAAAATTAACATTATTTAATCCTTTTAAAATATTATAAAAGATAATATATTTCTATATATGGATGTATTGACACAACATCATCACAATCGAAAATTCAATAAATATCTAGAGATAATCCTTCATTCCTCCATATCTCAATAACAAAGAGGAATAATAAGAGAACGTTATTTTGATTAATGACCAATGAAATTAATATTTATATCCTTCCATACTAGAACCAAGAATATAAATAAATATGTTGGTATATTTTTTAAGTTAGTGTGGATACAACAAGAAGAATCCTAAATTAGATTCTCCACAATGAAAACATAACAAATGTTATTTTTGAACATTGTTCAAGAATGAGTACCATAGATGAAAAAATATTTAAATTAACTATAAATTATATGTGTTTGATCCAACTATTAAATTATTGGGAGAATAAATCTAGTTATTTATATTTATCTATTGATTCTAAGTATAGTAGAAAAATTCAACATTGAATTAATTCTTTTATTTTACCTAGAATCTTCAAGTTGTATCAGAGTAGTTACATTCTAATTTATAATTACTTATAATTTTTTGATCAATTTCATACATTGTTTTTTGGGTATACTTATTTGAATTTACATTATGAATCCAACATTCAAGATGTCACATTAATCAGAAATTTTATAGCCAATATTGTGATAAAAACACGTGAAGAGTACTTAATGAACACATATATAATATATGAGGCCACTGGAAGAATTACATCATATTGTGAATTATAACATAAAAGTACATGTATTGTAATGGGTCTAGGCCCACACAAGGTGAAAATAAAATAAATCATGACATCTTTACTTGTCAGATATTGACTCCCAGTATAATACATAAAATAAAAGGGATTACATGACATATAGCTAGTTAGTACACGATGTGTAACCCCATACAAGGAACATGACATATAAATTATGGTATGTTGTGTAGTTCAATATATAGAATCATTTCATGTCAGGTATTTTCTATCTTGCTGGAAAATGAATTGACCCTTAATATATAACATGTTCTACTTGTCACCCTACACTACAGATAGAAATTTTGATTTTCATTATGTCATGTGTGAAAACACATGATGTAAGTACTCACCACATATTTAATACAAATATATGATTAAAAACTACTAGATACACACAATATAATATATGTAAATTTCAATATTTCATGAAATGAACCTTAAGTGCATGTCATATGATCATACATATTATAAAGTATACACATTTTGACCACTTGAAATAAAATAATGTGTATGTCTCAAAACACTTTTTAGAGTTACATTAAATATAGTATGTGTAAAATGACATATATGTCATGTGATTTATTAATTTCAAGAAATGAGATTTGAAAATTATAGTTGTAGTGCACATCATGTGGCCACCAATATACATTTCATGTACTTAATTATTTTAAATTAATAATTAAATTTAATTAATATATTTAATAATAAGATATGGAATTCAAGAAACATCTCAAATTCTCATAGTTGGTAATATTTTAAGAAAATTAATTAATTTATTGACTTTTTAATTAATTTATTTATCCATGTTAACTTTTCTTAAAAATAACTATTATAAATGAATGTTAAAAATACAAAATTTTGTTTTCATTCCATATTGTAAATGATTACAAAATTTGACTAACCTGTGTATGTGTTGGATTTATTTATTTAGTTTAATTATATATTACAAGGTTTATTGTGTGATAGTTATTATTAAATTAAATATGATGAACTATGAATCATATGTACCATATTTATTATGTACAGTCTTGAATTATTGTGGATTATTTTAGGTAACACTAAACCCAAATAACCCTCACGTTCTTGTGAGTATACATTTTTAATTGATTTAGTTTTTAGTAAGAGGTGGTGGCACACAAATAAATCCCAGATGGATCTAAAAAATTTGATACATTGGAAAAAATTTATATTATAACATTATCCAAGATAAGGATAAATGATTTATTTTCCTGAAGTTCAACATTGGTATATAACCACTTGACAAATAAATAATAAAATAAATCTTGTGAACATTTCACCTCGTTATTTTATTTTATCAGTAAAGGGATATTTATTTATGTAATGAAATGAATATTTTATTTGGATAGTTGAAAAAAATAACCTATTATAAGTAATCAATCATACAGTATAGTTAATTACTTATGTAAGTTCTATACAATGTAATTAATAAAGGATAAAATAATATGACATGTTTTAGAAAAATAAAAGGGTGTAAATAATATTATTTGAAATTGTTAAATATTATGTATGATCATATAAAATTAACAATAATATAAGGAATTGAATAATATACCTTGAAAAATAGGTTAAAAGTCCCCTAATGTAAAATATTTTTTCATAAAAATTCTTTCAACCACTTGAGTTTGAATACAATCATAGATCGAAGTTTTGGAATTTACCTCTTCAGGATACTTTAGATAATCGGGGAATTCTAATGAAATTCATGGGTTGAATTAACCATGTTAAAATCAAGAGATATTTCCCTATAAGTACATGTTGTAACATGGATTAAATTGTTGAGTAAATATAAGTATTGAATTTTGGTATTGGGTAGTCCAATCAATAAATAAGGTATCTACGAATTAATTTAATTTGCAGGAAGGGTGTACCAACATAACTTTGAGTAGTTTTATAAGACCTCTATATTGGTAATTGTAATGGAAATATGGGTATTTTCATAATAATATCGATGAAAATTTTATTCCAAATCTAATAATGACATATGTTGGTATTTGATAATATAGTGAGGAATTTATTTAAATAACAAAATATTTCATAATTGGTAATCAGGATAATATATTAAACTTATATTTTTTTGTCTTAATAAATATCTCAGGAAGACACACTATCATTAAATATTATTATAGATAAATAAAGTGTCATAACCTAAGAAAATTTAAAGGAATATTAAAACTAAGTTGTGCATTATACTATGCTAATGAAAGATGTTATATTTACTTGAGTCCCCCTTTCCTCTTTATCCTTAAAAGGAGGTAGTTGAGATAGAGAAAATTATTTATAAAAAAACTTTTATTATGTATTGTATACTCAATTACTCATGATATAATACATAAATAATGATTAATAAAACCTTCATGATGATCAGGATCCATACACCATGTTATCTTAGCTTCAAGATCTATTTCAAGAGAAATTAAGACAAGAGTGGTGTGAAATTTTGATATAACATGGTACATGAATGTTATGGTAGGGAGTTCCTACTAGACTTCTTATGTTAATGTTGATTAATTACAGTGAGTGTTTAAAAATTTTGGCATCAAAATTTTATAGAGTTGTGAAAAAACTTCATCCTATCATCACTTCCTCATAGTATCTCAAAAATTATTATTAATTTCAATATAAAAAATATAGTGATGTAACACCTAGATCTTTTAAAATTGACTCATAAATAAGATAATGAAATGAATAGATGTGTTTATGTTATCCTTATAGTGATCAAAATGAAATGGTGGGAAAAAGGTCTAATGTTGGTTTTAAGAAGAAGTAACCTTTCAAATGCCCTTCAGTGATGTAAATGTTCCACAAGTATGATATAGAGAATGAGGCTATATGTTATACTTTTGGAAATACATGGTATATGAGGAATAATTTTTATATAGTAAAAAATCAATTGGAAATATTCAATATATTCATCATCTATTGTAATCATTAAATTTATACAAATTGGGCATTGAATATAGCTTATGGTTCTCACATTTGTAACAAAATAAAGGAACCAAGAATATTCTAAAATATTACTAAAGGTGTGGTGAATATTTGTTTTATGGGGAAATGCATGCAATGTTGGATATAGGAGACTCCAATATCATATTACAATAAATGACATACTCTCTCCAAATGTACCCTACTTGGGATAACAATGGTGGAAGAGAGATAATGATACATGGAGCTCGCCTCCAATAAGCCACCAATTAGTGACTAGCATATAGGGTATATTTACTACACACATGGAAGGTATTTACCTATATATAGTTTTAATGGGTAAGATATTAGAATGATAATATACCAACCAATACCATGCATAAACCAAAAAGAAATACCAATACATGAAATCTCAAAGATAAACTAAAATGAAAACTAAAAGTAACAAAAGTATTTCTATACATTGAAAATAAACTCCAGCAACTCATGACTGATGAGTAACTCCTATGAGATAGTAATTCTCATTTTGATCACCAACCTATTTATACTAACCAAAAAATGGTTTATATATACATAGGGTGATAATAACATGTCAATTGGACCCTCCCGGAAAACTCCCATGAAAAATGTGAAAGAATCTTATTAAAAATAGTAAATAAAAAATGAAACTAACTCGTCACTTAAATAGGTAATTTTAATTTCCCCATACTCACTCACTAAATAAGGCATATAATTAAATCATTATATATCAAAAACATATATACAAATGATGGTACCCCACTTTCACTTCTCCAATGATTTTTCACACATATTCCTAAATACCACACATCCTTAGAACATCCCTTCCATATATAATTTATCCCTGATGTGATTAGGAATTGACACAACCTAGCATAAATCCACAAATCCATATCATCAACATAATCATCCCATTTGTAAAAAAGTGTATATCTAGAAGCTATTATAACCATTTTAAATGATTTATAACTCAAGCCATCATAACCCATGAATGTAAACCCATGGGAATTTGAATCCACCATGACTAGATATAATTATGCACTATACTACAATCTATTACAACCCCACTCATAAATATATATTAAAACCAAGAACCATCATTCTTGGGGTAGTAACATTCCTTTTTCCATAAGCCATTATAGATTAGGATACATATTTTCATGTCTATGGTTAAATGGAGAGTGGGGTAGAGGGATAAGTCATCCATATATTCTCTCACCATCCTATATGTCAAAGAAAACACCCCCAAAACATTTAGGTATCAGTTTCTCAACTGATGTTTGTGGGGTAGTGTATGAAATTATAAAATATAAATAATATGAAACATAACCAAACTAAAGTAAACTACATAGACTTAGACTTAGTTTTAGTTATCATCACACAGGACCCCCCGAATTCCACTACTAATGTCTAGGTATCAAAATTAAACAAACAATCATCAATGCTCTAGTAATTAATTAATTAACCATTAATTAATATTATCCCTATATTAACATTTTAATATTTTAACTCTAAGTGTTAAAGAAACATTTAAATCTATTTATTATATTCTCAAATATTTAATATTCTTTATATATGGTTTAACCATTTTTTACAACCAATGATATTTTTTAGACTACATTAATTTTTTTTTATTTCATACCCATTCTCATTCAATCATCATATTTAATATTCACATGGTTTATATTTTTATTATATAATCTATCTAACATTATTTCCATCAACAACACCCCATACACTTTTTTGATTATTTATTATTTTATCATTAATATATTATCTAGATACTTTGGTGCTTTTCATAGTCTACCACATCAAAATAGAACACGTTGTATAGAGATTCCTACTATGTCATGTTATGGGAAAATAATAAATAACATTCAGCCAACCTTCCATCCAGTAAGCCTCAAGAAAGAAAAGTCATTGATGCGTAAGAACCACTCTGAACATTTCATGAATACACCCTTTTCCAACACTATTGTAAATAAAATTAACTATTCTTCCACCACTGACATCAAACATCACTGCACCTCAGGCTCCTTGACCATTTCCCATCCATCAAAACAATCATTAATCAGTAAAACCCCATGCCTCCATACCATTTCTCTTTAAAGATTTCCAAACACAAAAAAGATATCAAACTAACACAATAAGAATAAAAAGGTTCCTAGATCACACATACCTTTTAAATGTATTTTTCACACACATAAAAAGTCACAAAGGATAGAAAACCAAGGAATACAATTCTTACATAATAAGAATGATCTCTCTCAACCCCAAAGCATTTATCTTCAAAAAACATATATTTTAAATCCCATCCTATATTAACTAGTTTATTATGTATTGATTTTTATAAATAATAAACTTATAACATATCATCAATTAACCACCATGAACAATATAAACATTCCTTTAATATTACATTTATATTCCACCCAAAACAAGGAAGCGCATATATCGAATTAACATGCCTCATTCCATAATCACATCATTGTTATTATTATGGAATTATATTTTTTATCATATTTTATGAAAAAAGAACTGTGTAAATCACAAAAACAGACACAACAAGTATACAGTATAGTATCTTTCAAACAAGAGGAAACAAAAATATAGAGAGATATTCTTGTGATCATAAAACCCAAAACAATGAAACATTATTCCATTATTTCTATATTAGTATATTAATAGGTTAATTACACCATTACCCAAAGGATTAAGGAATGATAATCTCACACTTTAAATTTAAATCAAGAGAGAGATGAAAGATCCCCTACCTTAATAAAAAGAATGAAATATTCACAAATCATTAATGGAACACCAAGCACTAAACTATGATTATCTATTTTAAAGGGAACCAATGATCCCTAAAACACAATCCCAACAATTTTCTCTTATCCTTATAAATAGGAATTGGAATAAAATTAAATTAAACAACCCACATTGATTAGTAAAAGAAGAACATAAGAGAACGTAAGCATCTTATAATGGAAAACTAACCGTGTATCACCACATATTGAGCGCTATAAGACAGGGTTTGAATCTAATTAAAGGGGTTCAAAGTCCAAGGGAAAAGTTGTCCCAATAACTTAGGGTTCAAGTGAGGAGGTTAAAATTAAGATAAAACTATGTGTTTCTTCAAGTTATAACCATTATAGTAAAGATTCATTCATAGTTTTAATGGATTCTTCATGTAGTGAATTCATGAAATCATACATCCATAAAAAATTCAGTTGCTTAATCCATAATACCCAAAAAAATTCCTTCATGTCATGAATAAAAAATTGACACCAAAAATTTCTTCTAGGAATAACCACTTAATTCCACCTTTAAAACCTTTAGGGTATGAACTAGAATTCAAGTTGTGAATCACAATTCATGTCATGAATATCGAGTTAATGTCGTGAATTCCTCCTTTAACCAAGATTCCAAATTCTGACCACCCACTCCAACCTTAATATAATAATAGATAGACTAGGTAGAAATGGTTCCTTTACATCAAATACCTCTCAAAAAATCTCATCCTTGAGAATTTAAAATAGCCTTGGAAACGAAAAAGAGGTATGAATAACCACCCTAAAAGATACAACTAAAAGGTCTTGCTACACAAAGAACCAAACTATCCCATAAGAACAGGAATGTGTGAAAACTCATAGAATCACCAACCAACCACAAAAAAATCCCATGGGAGATACCACTCAATGGGAAGTCCAAAACAAGAATATCACCAAGGAAGATAAATGATCTCATCTCATAACCAATGGTTTACAAACAATCCAACCAAGGATAAAACAAAGTATCAAAGAAAATAAGGTAAAGCATGGAATAACTTGGGATATTGAGGATGAATATATGTCTCCTTATATTAAGTGTTCTCTTCCAAATCATTGTTCCACTATAGGATATAAACTAAAGGAATTTCACGCGCACACAACACCCTATCCTAGTGACCTTGAATCTGGAAAGCATTCTCCTTAAAGGTCACACCATTATCAACATCCATTTTTCACAATTGATGAATTGATAATCATTGGGAAGATATCAAAGAAGCTAAAGTATGTGTAAGACATCATGATTCTTTCTCATCTTTAGGGATGGTGCTAAATTACAATCCTTTTCTCTAACCCAAGTGAATACCTTGAACGGTCCAATGAACTTGGAAGAAAGCTTACTCCCAAGTCTAAACCTTCACTACCCATGACAAAGATACACCTTTAGGAACATTTGATCTCTAAAATTAAATAATATCACCCTCCTCATATGAACAGATTTGAATTTTTAGTGATCCTCTCCTACATTCATTCACTCACAAATCACATATAACTTCTCTGTTATACTCTATACTTTTTCTTTTCCAAGATCCAATGACTCTCCAACATTAGTCCAGAACAACAGAGACTGACATGGTTGCCCATATATTATATTTAATGGTTCCATACCAATCATGGAGTGACAGCTATTATTGTAGGGAAACCCATCCAATGGTAGGTACCACACCCACATACCTCCAAAATCTAGAATAAACACACACTACATGTCCTCTAGAGTATGAATAGTCCACTCTGTATAACTATTCATTTGTGGATGAAAGGTGGTGCTAATTCATAAATAAGAGCCAAAATAATGTTGGATACCTTTTCACACCTAGAAGGTAAAATAGGGATCAAGATTAGATATGATCATATTCAGAACCCCATAAACCCTCATTATCTCCTCAGGTACATCCACGACAACAAAACCCCTAATCTTGACTCCTTAATTATTATGAAGTGATTTTAACTTTTCAAATATTACATGTTCACATATAAAACATCATAACCACCTTGATATATGGGTAAACTATGGATGAATTCTATCAAATATTTCTCTAAATTCTACTGGGGAACATCAATCAACTGGAGAAAAACCCCAAAAACATGATGCTCAGCCTTCACCTTATGGTAGACCAAAGATCTAAATACATAATATATAATTTAGAACTTTAGACCATACTAAAAATAATAATTCCTTAGAGTATGATACTTCTTGGTCACACCAGGATGTACCACTAAGGGTGGATTTTGGAACCCATATAGAACCACTTCACTCATCGCAGAAGGAACAAAAATAATTCCCTAATACAACACCTAATGCTATCTATCCTCCGAAAATTCCTTAGTATAGTCACAAAAGAAACAACCCGATCAAGACAAACCACTACTTCAAAATCCCCCAGTTGGGGATCCTCCACTTGCTTATCTACAAATGACTTTATTTTAATCTAGTAAAGACATCCATTGCCATCAATTTCTTCTATATCAAGGTGCATCATTTATAACTCTTTCATTACTCTCTATATGTATCTAAATTCATGTGAAACACCACCATGTTAATTAAAAAACAATTACTTATCCACAATATTCCTTTTACCAAGTATAAAGTAGATCATGAAGTCTTAGTCCTATAATAACTTCATCCACCATCACTTCTATGGATTAAAATCATACTGGGAGAATACATACTTCATGATTTTTTCATCTATGAAAACCACAAAACATTCACCAACAAGGAATTTTCTCTACAACATCAAAGGAAACACTGTAATAGAAAACTAAAAAAGAATGGGTGACTTAATGAAATTCAAGAGGTAACAACTAACAAAACCCATAAAATATTACAACCCTATACTTTATCAACACAAAACTCAAACCAAGACACAAAGTATCACAAAAAACCTTGAATGAAATCCCAACCTCCAAAGATGAAGAACTAGAGCAATGACCATATTCTCCTTTAAATATTCAAAAGTAGCATGGCATTGGTCTTTCCACGTGAATTTCTGATCTTTTCAAGTCAATGTTACCATATGATTCACAATCTAGGAGAATCCAAGTATGAACCTCCTATAACATCCAGTTTAACCATAGAAACCCCACACTTATAAAACATTATTGGGGGAAACTAAAGAATCCACCAACTTAATAAATAGACCTCACAGAACCAGAACTCAAAATTGGACTAATTCTCAAACAACTGATGAAACCAATGAACTCTCAACCTATCTCATAGATACCCTAATATATTTTCATATGATGTTGAAATGACAAGGATTTCATTAACAAAAAACACAATGAATTGGTCCAAAAACTAACATATCATTGCAGTCATCGGTCTAATGAACACTCCTAGAGTATTAGTTATATCGAACGATATCAAAACTAACTCATAATTCCCATAGAGATATCAAAAAGTAGTCTTTGGGATATCCTCATCCTTGAAATGCATCTGATGATCTTCATACCATGGGTCAATCTTCAATAACTAGTTAGATCCCATAAACTGATCAAATATATCATCAATCCTCACGATAAAATATTGGTTCTTCACTATCACCTGATTTGAATGAAGATAATTGAAAAATAACTAGAGACTCCCATATTATTTCTTAAAATATAGAACTAGAGATCCCAAAGGAGAGGCACTGGTCCAAATTAATTCTCTCTACAAGAGTTCATCAACCTGAATTTATACCTCTCACAACTTTGAAGTATCCATCGAAGAAGGAGACAAGAATATTGAAGAAACAACTAGTTGTAGATCTATCCAAAACTCAATATCTTTTTAAGGGGGAAGTGTCGCAACCTCTTTAGGGAAGACATCATGTTACTCTTAAAAAATCATGGGAAACACTACCAGATAAACCTCTAGTGAACATGGAATTAACTCAGTTATTAAGAATGATAAAGACTGAACATGCCAATAACCCATCTAAGGTTCTCTCTCAATAATGTACACCACCTGGTCTCCATCGGTGTTATAGAATTTTAAAAACCTACTGATTAAATCCATTATATCCTATAATATATATATTCATTCCATATAGAGGATGATGTCATATGGTTGTTTTAATAAACATAGAAATTCTCCCCAAGGCCGGTGCTTTCTTAGAACCAACTCATAGACTCTACATACATTAAAAAAGATAGATTGACCTCCAACTAGTATAGTGAAAACTAAGGACACTAGAATCCTCTCAAACTCAATTCCCAAAGCATAGAAAAGGGTGAGAAGAGTATAGATTCTGAATCAATCAAGGCATAAAATCAAGTATAAAATAGGCAAATAGTAACTCATATGACTCCAATATCTCCCAATGATGGAAACACTAAATCATGCATCTAAGCAAGACCTACTTCATAGACTCCCTATCCTTGATGTAAACCAGCACTATAAATGTTATCTACCCACTATTCCTGAAGATGGGTGATGTCACATGGATTTCCTATACCTACCTCATCCTATCTCTATTACTCAATAGTCAGAAGAACCTATGCTAATACCTTTATTAAAATTGTTTCCAAGGATAGGAATGAAATGCGAAAACAGTCATATATTGACTATTATGAAAGTAAATAACTCTAACTTTTGATGGTATTGAACACCATAAGAGAATAAAACCACACTCGGTCCATTGGAATGGGTTTGAGAATAGCTAGATCTAGTGAAGTGGGTTGAAGAAGGGATGAAACCTTCCCCTTTATAACTAAAACTCCTTTAAACCAAGAATATGAGAAATCTCAGTCATAGATCTACTCTATGAAGAGTCCTAAAAACAATCATATAGTGATGATCTGGTCTTATCTAATGTCCTCTAAATGAACTATGCATTTACCAGTACTTTAGAATATGAATTCAACATAAATAGAATGATCTAACACTAGATATCTAGAAAAAAAATCCACCTAAATGCATCAACCTAGACACATCATCTATAATGAGGTCTACAGAATAACTTAAAAGGATATTCTATCAAATTTTTAACTCTAAAACATTATAACTCCCATAATGAAGGGTAAGGATATTCGATTGGAAAACCACATATGTGGTAGAAGATAGTAACACAATATAGAACTAATACCTAAAAATATACCAAAAAACATGTGACTACTCATGACTCATGAGGGAAAAATCCACCATAGATGAGTTTATCCATGCATAATTATCAAAACAAATGAAATTAAGTACTTAAATTGAGAACATATCGATCAAAAGTTTATTTCTACCTCCTCTACCAATCCTCTATCTCCTCGTCTGAAATGGACCCTACATACCTCAATAGGAGTTAAAGATGAAACTCTCAAGTATTATCCTCTAGGTTGCATCATCATCAAAGCCTAATCTATAGTGATCTAATGGAATATCCTGATGAATGTGGTATGAATGAACCTGACTAGAAATTTGATCTAGTTATATATATATATATATAACAAATAGTAGTACTTATAAACCATGGAAAAAATAATATGTTGTTGTTAATTAATTTGTTCATTAATGCATTTTAACTTATTTCTCATTATTGACCCAATTCAAACACAAATAATAAAATAATCATGATGAATAGTCATTTACTAAGTCACTACCCTTCAAGAAACACCACCTCACTTAACATGTCTAGTGAAAGTGATGTTCCTTGGATCATATCACTTGTGACCATAAAATTCCATGTCTTGGCTGGTCTCACTTAATTTGAAAATACATTATACTCAGTTGATACTATCTTTTTACCAACACATTCATCCTTTCCAATTATTAACAAAAATCACTATCATATCTATCAACCATCTCCTTTAATAACACTCTTTCATGACCCCCTCCCTCCAAAGGTACCCCAACTAGGATGATAATGAATGAATGGAGATAAAAATTCTTGAATCCCTCATCCAATAGGCTATGGGTTTGAAACTAGGATTGGGGTATATAAATCAAACACATGGGATGAATTACCCTTTATATAGTTTAATTAGTAAGAGATTATAAGGATAAACCTAAAATACAAATGGTTTATGAACAAGAAGAAATACCAATACATGTAATGAAATACACAAATCAAAAGGAAACATTCAAGTACCCAAGGAACGACTAGGAAGTGACAATGAATTCTGTTGACTCCTAATAGATACTCAACTAATTTTGTGAGATAGAAATATACATCCTGGTTAACAACGTATTCTTTAAGACATGAAAAATAGTTTATATTTACATAGGGTGATCATAACATATATACTCAATAGGATCCTTCATAGAAAATATAATGGAAAATGTGAAAGAATCATACTAAAGCTCAGTGGATAAACAAATGAAATAATTTCATCATCTAAATAATTGATACTAATTTATATTTCCTAAATATGGATCTCTCCCCAAATAACACATAAAAGTAAACCATTCTATATGAAAAACATATATAAAAATAAAGGTCCATGTAAAACCCAACCTTTCTCCAAGGTGCATAAACTATAAACACATTTCAGGACACACGTAACCTACTTTTTTCCTATATGAGGAATCAGAAGAGCTTAAGAGTTAGTTTAGTAGAATCATTAGGAACATGTGGCTTCTAGGAATATGCGGGAAGGATTCACGGTGTAAGAATGTAGGTCACACCATGAACAATCAGTGAATGGGCCCCAAGGTGTTTCAGATTGCAAATTCAAGGCTTGAATCCTAGGTTCACAATGTGAAACCCTCTAGAGGGGTTTTTAAAGTCTTTAAGTTGGTTTTTTTTGTTTAAGGGTGTTTATAAAATAAAATTTGTTTACCTTTTGGAAGTGTCCCATTATAGAACCCCCTTAAATTGTTCTTACTCCCTTCTGAGAGGGATTCCTCCCTCGTTTATATATAGATTCACCTTTCGTCAGTTATGTTTGGTATATTGAGGTATGTCTATCCTTTCACCTTCATATTTTCTGGGTTTTTTCACTATCGTGCAGTTTCTCACCATTTATATGTGTTTTTTCTTATTTCCAAGGTATTTATCGATTTTTTCTGATTTCTATCAATTTGACCCAATTCAAAGGCTAATATCCGGTGATTTGTTATCCCTGGGGTTAAGGTCAGTGGTATCATTGTTATTTATTAATTTTTTATAGTCATATTTTGTATTGGGTTGTACAGTCACACTAATTTATAACATTAACTAACAATTAAATTGATTTTTTAGTCACCTTATTAGTGTCTTGGAAAACTCTATTAGATATATTAAATAATATTTGATTTATTAGAACATTTTTTTAACCATTAATGAGATGGGTTAGGATAGTGCCTTGGAAATCTATGAATGAAATTCAGTAGTTTAGGACTACCCTTAGAGATGAATGGATTTATTTTTGGGATGTGCTTTTCCTAACTTGAACCTTAGGAACTGGTAGTGATCATGGGCTTGGGAATCATAAATATAATTATAAAATTGAATTAAATAGTGATTTTGGGTTAAAATTTTAATGTTTATTTTATTTTGTATGAACCAAAATGTTGTTCATGGCTTGAACTATTAAATTTTTTTATGTTTGAATATTATATAAATAATTTTCATGATATTAATGGAACTAATGGTGTGATTGAAATTACTTGGATGCATTCCTTGGATTCCTTATAAAATTTTTTGGCATGAAATTCCAAGGATTGTCCATGGATTCCACTAAGGGACACTTGTGAAATTTAGGTGAGAATACTTCCATGGATTCAATTAAGTCCAATGCTATCAAATTCCTTAAGAAAACCAGTGGTTCTTACTTAGATTCATAATCATGAATTCCATGTGGTATCTCCCCCTTATATTTGGGTAATGTTTTTATTTATCAAAGGACACATAATAATGTTGGGGGTTCTTGAGGGAACCCATTTATTGAACATAATAGGATGATATTCCCATATTCTAATCAATAAATATTGGTATTGAATTTCTTAGGTGTAATACATGGATTCCATTTGAGATGTTCTTATGAATATCAAGGGTGATCCCTTGATTTTGGTCCTGATTAATAGTTTTCTTGGGATTTTTTTGGGAGGTAATGTCTATATAATCGATGTGGATTCCTATGGGGACACTTGATTATGGTTACCTCGATGATTCTCCTTGTAACTAGAAATATACATGATGTTACCTATACAGTCAAAGATATTGAAAATGGACAAATTAGGTAGTGTTGGATAGGGTTGTCTCCTTGAGAACTAATTATTGGATTGGTTCTAGTTATTTTTTATGTTTTTTATTATTATTTTCACACCTATTTATTGCACTCCTTTGTGATTTTCATGTATAAACTCTATTTATATTAAACATCATTGTTGGTTGACTACTGAGTTATACTCACACATTTTTCAAGACACCATGGCACTAGGGTACTTGAAAAGACTCACTTTGGTCATGGGTTATAGGATCAGGGCATGGCCCAACATGATTCTTGATTGTATAGCTAGGATGAAGCTTAAAGATAGGAGTAAGACAAGAGCTTGGATATTCTAGGAGTTGTACTATTTTATAGTATATTCCTTTTTTCACTTTTGGGGTATTATTCTTGACTTATTTATTATCTATTATCATACTGATTATGTATGTATTATCATTATGATATTTCATGGAATGGGATTTGTTAATTTATCACTTTCAGTTTATATATATGGTTTTTGATGTTATATTATGTTCCCATTATTTACCTATATATTGTGCACTCTAGTTATGATGGTATAGTATCCCCATGGTAACCTCATATTCCCTCACAACTAGTAAAAACCCTCTAGAATATGAAGACATGTGGTTGATACCATGTGGTGCACTAGCTCAGTGCACCGGTTCAGTGGCATCTAGGTTGGGGCCTTACAAAATGGTATTACTGATATCTTTTTTTTATTTTTATTACTATTTGTATATGGTATATAAGATATTAATATTTTTTTCATAGTATGGTAATGATCTCGTGTACAGGATTTATATACCATTGTATGGGGGAAATCCATGTTTCTAGGGATGGGAGTTACCGTTCTTACTTTATGTACACAATTGATGGATTCCCACCTTGATTGGTGCACTTGGTTGTGATGTTATTGATTCATGGGTTTTTTATTATTTTATTGTATGGAAATAGGTTTTGTGTGTTAATGATTCATTATAGAAAAATAGGATGTATATGTTATCTATATGTTAACTGTTATTGATAGTTTTCTGGTATCCACATATGTTAGTCTTTTATTTATAATTTATGGATTATATCTACTTGGAATGTATTTATTACTGTGGATTTAAATCATAAAAAGGGGTTGAATATTTAAAATATATATATCCATTCTTATAGTTCTTCTCACATATAAGTGTTTGGTGGAATTATATTCTTCCAACTCCTAGTGTAACCCCTATTAAATTTTAGGCAGATATAAATGGATTTCTTGAAGATATAGATTTAGTTGAATAGTGTGCTGGTAAGAAACATATCAATCATTTTCCTCTATAACTCTTGAATGGAATCATATTTGACCAAACTAGGTTTTTGATATCTAAGTAATTGATGAATGGTTATATCTTAGAATTTGGTTCAATAATGAAATGGATTAAAATGTGAATCCTATGGAAAAAATGATGGTATATGGGATCTTAGTGTTGAGTTGATAATATTGTTAGTTAAATGGGGTCTCAATCATAACATAAAGGGTTTTTTCCTCTATAAATCTTGATTGAACCTTTATATAATGATACCCTGGGGTTTTACATTGAATTTTTTTAAGGTAACCTGGGTGTTGATAAATACCTAAAGGTATATGGTAGGTGTGACCAAGATCAAGGTAAATGATGATTATAGTTAAAAAAATGCCAGTAAGAAACTTTTACAGTGTTTTCCTCTACAAATTATAAATGGAATATTATTTAACCAATCCAAGGAACATAAAATGTAAACCTATGAAATGATAATATTCCCTAAGTGATGAGGGAATGTGGATCTTCTGGAATAGAAATTTGTGGTATTAAGTGGAATGTAGGGATCAAATGTGTGCCAATGTTGTGACACTATATGAAAGGTGATGACCCTTTGTTTATAGGTAGGTTAAAATAGAGATAGAGCACGACTTATGATACATTTATGGTTTGTATGTTTTTATCATTATGTGTGATATCCTATAGATTGTTGGTAAGTTTTGGCCTGTTAGATTCCATAAAATTTTGAGATGTGTCTAAGGTTGTGGATTGAGATTTATATCTTGGTGTTTTTGTTGTCTGATCTAGGCGAAAGGACCTACTTACCCTCATAAGGGACTTTGTTTCTTAATGATTCAATTCTTAGTGACTTTTTAGGGGTGTTCACCTGTTCCTATGTATGGTTATATGGGTGAATCATGGGGAGATTCTTCTAGATCTGTAGTGATGTCAATACTAATAATGATCATGTATTATCACTTAATCAAATGAGATAGCCAAGGATTACTAGAAATAAATTACCATGTGAGATGCTTATGTATGGTTGAATTGACATGTACTGAGTGTTTTTAGCTAGGAAATTAAGTTTGAGAGCCTTGGATTAATGGTAAATGACTTAAGGTTGATGATTTAGGTTGTGTAGATAAGTGACACTAGAATTTATTCCTATTGGGTATGCATGATTGGAAAATTGAGCTATTGAGTGCCATTAGGAAAGGTTAAACAAGATAATACTTTACATTGTACAAATTAAGTAATATTTTTGTTTAACCTATATGGTAAATATATTGGTGTAACACATTATTAGCCTTGCGATGGTAAGATTACTATTCAAATTGATTTGGATGGTTTTGGATTTAATGTAAGACATGTTGATGGGCAGTTTTTTAGGAAAATCAAGGATATGAAGTCTTAGTTGGGGAAGTTATGTTATAATGAAGTTGAGGACATGATTAGAGATAAAAATACACATAATTTACTTTCAGTGCTTTTAGTGCATGGATGGATTTTTTTGGGATATATGTGTTTGGTCCCTAGAGACCCATTGTTATTAGGCCCATATAAGGTGATAATATTTTCAATGGGGTCTATTAAACCATATTTTTTCTAACCCTATGGATTGAGGTCATGGTTTATCTATGGTATTAGTGGATGATACATTTTAAGTTCTTATGAAAAGGTGTGAGACACCCTGTTTGGTGGATTAATGTGATGAGAGTATAGATCCTTGGTGTTATAATGTGTTATATTCAAAGAAAGAACTTCTCTAGGGTATGGCAAGCTATTGTTTACTCTTGAATTTAGATCAATCATGGTATAATCAATGAATGATATTAGGTATCTATAACTGAGTATGAAATGACTTTGGGTTCATGAATTTTTTGGTGATTGTGAGATGGTCAACTCATATTGAGTATGATTTATAACCATTTATAAAAAGAGAGTTGTGTTGTGATGACCATTAGGTCTTGTAGGACACTGAGTGACCCAGTGTGATGTCTATAAGATAAATAGAGTTCCTAAAATAGGTAAAGCTTGGAATCAATGTGATTGTGAGATACTAATAAGTCTAGGTAAATTCATACCTAGTTAAATGTGATAGTATCATAGTGATGAAAAAGGTCATTGACCTTAAGATAGATCCATCAAGACCAAGTATATGGTAAAAGTTTTCAATTATTTTGGAAAGTGGTTGTGTTAGGAACCATGTTTTTTATGAAGTTTTGGATAATTTTTTAGTTGATGACTTTTTCAAGGTGACACGATCGAGGCTCGAGGATACTAATGTTGGATAATGATGGATGTCTGGTAGGATAGTTCTCATGGAACAAATATAAAAAATACCTAATATTTGGATCCAACCATGAGAAATTGAGTATATGCCACTAATTTTTAGCATTTTTCTATGGATGTGAAAAGTGGGGTGTTGATTAAACCAACTCAGAGGGGGTTTTACTATGGTGAAATCACTTGGATATAATTAACCGGGTTAGAGGTGTAAAGTGGAATAACCCTAAGTACATGTTTTAACTAATAAAATTTTGATGGTGTAGATATGAGTGGTTATTGGAAAATTGATGGATTTATAATAATGTTTAGGCAGTGTGAAAAGATTTAATTTTTTATAATTGGTTGGTATAGATACTGGTTCTATGAGGTTTTTGTTCCCAGTGGTATCCTACTAATGTGAGTGATTATGTGATTTCTTGTGTTATATATAGTCTTAGAAGATAGACTGTGGGTTTAGATATGGTCAGGTGAGTGGTTGACTGGTGTAGACTAGTGGCTTCAACCTTCATGTTGTGTTTTGGAATTTTTGGTGTTCATGAATTCCACTAAGTGGGGCATCATAGTGGAGTTATTTGGAATGATAAGTGTCATAGTGAATGGGTCGATGAGTTTTTGAAAAGTAAAGTTGCTTTCAGTGAATTGTTGGTATCACCGAACTTGATAAGAGACCTGTAGTTTGGTTCATACATCAGGATCGATAATGGTAAAAATCTTAATTGGAATTCTTTATCTTAGATGATATGTTGAGGAAATTCTCTCTGAAGTTCAATAGTTTCTATGAGAACTACTAGGTTTAATTTTCATATGCATTGATGTTGTTTGGGAGAGATTAAGTTAGAATTGAAATTTTCCATGTCTCATATAGAAGAATTCAGAGCATGTTAAGTTGGTTATGAAATGGTTGGAGACATATGGAGTAGTTTGGGACATAATTCATGGATTGTACCCTAGTCCATGTCATGATTCAGAAGATGAAACCTTATTTTTGGATCGGTTTAGTGTGTGAATTTATTTCATCATTATTTCATGTAGTGAAACCCTATTTATTCACATGATTTAGGGGATGAATCATGTGATGAAACCTAATATAAGTGTCTTTTGAGTAACCAATTCTCATAAATAAAAAAAGAAATTTGATGTCATGAATTATGGGTATGATCGGTACCGAGTAGGTGGTGTCATTGTTGATATACTTATCTTTAGGTTGACACATCCCTTAAGGAGTGTCTCATTTTTTTGGTTGATCATAGTGAAAATATTCTCATGAAAGTATATTTCCTCTATTGTGTGTGATTTTATATAATGCTATGTTTCTAGGTGGAGAAATGAGTGTGTGATTAAGGAATGTTGGATCAATGGCTTATGTTTTTGGCTGGTGAGGTTAGGTGTAGTTTGAGAATGGCTTCTCAATGATGAACTGAATTAAGGTGAGGATATCATAAAACACATACCCTTATTCTGTTGGAGTTGGTGCCCTTGAACCAAATGTTATGTACTTTATGATAACTTGAATTCATGGTTTTTAATATTAATATACTCCATATCACATCATGATTTTTCTTCTACATAACACAGTATGAGATAATGTCCCAAGAGTAGATATTGTACTAAAAGGTCCTAGAAGTTCTTATTATGATGAGAACCCATAAGTGCTACAACACTATTCTTTAATATATGTTCTATAGAGAGATGATATCATTTGAGGGATAGAAATGATACAGGCTATCAAAGGTGGAGACACATTGGACTTTGGGGAACCTTCTCATAGTGTACGACCTTGGTGATATTCAGTAGGATATTATGAGAATGAGACCCTCTAGTAGGAAATCCACATTTATATGTGTAATTAGATGTTCATATCAGAGGACATTTTTATTGGTCCTTAGACTTTAAGATTATTATTAATGAGTATTATAATTCGTTTACTCTGATGTATTGACAAAAACTATGATGACAAATGTTCACGGTGAGGTAGCATACGTTGGGTGCATCACCAGTAATATTGTATTAATGAATAATGTGAGAAAGTATTTTTTCATTCTGTTCTTTAACAGAGGTTGATATCTCTAGACCTTTTATTAAAATGATATAGCATAAATAAATCCATAACCATGGTGTTCTATAGGCAAGTTCTGTTTTTTGGAAGTCATAGAAAGAGACATCGAGCACATAGGTTGATGGAACCAACATGAAACTTTCTTGATTAGAGATATAATGATAAAGGGATTATATTACATAGTATATAATGCCCCGACCCTAGTTACCTAGCTTCGGTGCATTATTTTAATACATTGGCGTGATTACAAGTAATAAAGTCCCAAAGGACCGATCAGTTTAGTAGTCTTGAAAATAGATTACATACATGAATTTCACATTACAATTTAAAACATAAAATACAGAATAGATTGGTATTTTAGAACACCATTATTCTCTTTAGCTTAACCCTGCATATTAATCATAATACAATTCTTGGAGATACTAGGAAAATAAAACATAAGAAATGGGTGAGCTCAGATTCTCAGTAAGGGTAAATAATTTAGCAGAAGCTATAAACTTTTTAGGAAAGATGTGTAATAAAAACAACATCATTTTTAAACATAAACTTGAACATAATATGGAAAAAAAATCAAACATTACCATATAAACCTTCACATAGATATTATACTAGTTGAATAATCACATGTAATAACTAATTTCATAATGAGAGAATGTCTAACGCCGACATCATTACCACATATTCAAGGCCTCATTCCAAGACTACAAATAAACTTTTTGTCAAGGCCTTGTCCCAAGACACTAGTTTGTCTCACGAGACCTACTTATGCATCGAGGAGATATAGTGAGATCTAGCCATCACTTACAAAGTCCACTGCATTCCTCATATGAAAATGTTGAAACATAACATAAACATTCGTATTAAAACAAGCATATGAAATGTCAATACTTCAACCATAAACCATGAAAGGTATAAAAATAGAACATCCATAGTCAAACATATCATAACCCATTTAGTACAATATGAAATATTATATGATAATAAATCAGCTTTAATCAAGAATAATATCCAGTAAAGAATTTTAACATAGTTAAAAATGCTCTGTAAAACTTTTTGAGAGAAACATCCCTTTTTGTGAAATCATTTAAAAGCCAAAAATTTATAAAGAAAGTTATTTAAAAGAGATTTTTGAATAAAAGTGTCCCATACCACTTTGAAAATTTTCAAAGGAATTAACATTTTAAAACAATCGTGTCTATATAAATAAATCCTTAAAACCATTTTGAAAACATGGACATTAATGAGAAATATTTAGAAGAATAAATATTTAAAACATTTAAAATGATGTTTTAGTTAAAGAGTACCTTAAAAGAATAAATTTAAAATGAATTTTATGAAATATGGACATGGATAATAAATATTTCCCAAAAAATACTTACACATAAACAATCTTAGATAATAATGATGTTGAGGAATTAACCCTTACCTTGCACTTTCTTCTGGTCGAGGGTACGTTTAACCTCCTCTTCTTTGGGTGTTTCCTTTTGATTTGAAAAAAAAGGCTCCTTAGGTTGGATTTCTATTCAAGGTAAGGAATTTGGGTTGAATTGAGGGAAGTTGGGAGGAGACTTGGGTAGGTTTTGGCTGAGCCAAATGGCTTTGGAGGTGTGAAATTAAGATAAGGGTAAGTACCCTTTTATAATAGAGGTGAGGGTCACTTTTGGAAAAGCTTGAAATATTATTTTATTATAAAATAATTTTCGGTTTCTAATGGCTCCAAATATATTTATTTCAAGGATAAGGTGGGTATGGGTCGAAAACTTCTCAACCAATAGGTTTTATACAAGTTTAGGTCACCATATTAACCTTATCTTTTAGATTTAACCCTTAGTTAAATAGTTTCACTTTTACCATGTCTTCTTGTATTATTATAATAAATGGTTAATAAACTTACTATATAATACAAATATAACCCCATGTGTTTAACTAATGACATTTATATCATTATATGAGTCTTTTGGCAGAACCTTATATTTTTATGAATATTATATCATTTAATAATATAGTACTTTTTTTACAAACTCATTTATGTCAATTTTGACACTATTTAGTATTTGGTTTTTTTTTAAGTTAAAAAAACAAGATTACTTTAAAAAAATACATTAAATCAACCCTAACATGTCATATTAACCTAAAAAATTAGTGTATGGCATCAAAAGATTCAAATAACACTTATTTTAATATTTATAATACTATTTATTTTATTCCATCGTTAATAAAGAAAATACTGCATCATCATTGTGTCATGGATAAATTTAATAATATAATGTATAAAAATTATAAATAATATACCATTATGTAGGAAATATTTTCATCTTTCTAATGAATATTTATAGTCTAATTTATCTTTTGTATAACTCTATATTAAAAATGATTTAGTTAATAAAATTTGAATTTAACAGTTTTAACACTCCTTTAAATAAAATATAATAAATGTCCTAATCCAACCCAAATGGATCAAAAAGGATATTAATTTTGTACTAAGGTTTATTTTGGTCTAAATACACTAATCTAATAGAACAAAGATTTTTTGGGGGTAATTTTAATATTATTTTTTACCTTTAATTTCACTATTTACTTTTAACCGCGGTAAATAAAATTCAAAAGTTACTATTCAATAAAAATTATTTTCATCCTATTGAACCAAATTTTACTTAATGATATGAACCGTGTATATCAGATTATTGAAATTCAATTTATAGAAGTGGTAAAATTACGTTTTATGTAAATTTGTAAATGTGCCTAGAAGGTGGGTAAAAGAAGTTAAAAGGTTCAATAAAATTTTATATATCTAATCTTATTATAAAATGACTCCAATTAACTACATTGTATTAACATAGGTATTATGTAACACACCAAGCTTCCACGGTACACTTCTCTTTGAATAATACAGTAGTGTGTGTTGTACGCAACTTTGAGTTCTAACACACCACAACCAATCAAACTAGTTGTTATGAATAGTAATATGCACTTTTTGAAATGATATAAATTTTATCTTTTAAAATGGACTTCATTTTTGGATTTGGAATATCAAAATTATCCTTTGATGAATTTTTGGTATTTTTCTAAGAACTTCCAATTTTTTATGAATAGTGAAAAATACTAAACATTAATTAAAAACAACTTTTTTAATCAAAATAATTTATAGTGCTAAATTATACTATTGAGTGGTTTTAAATTATAATTATAATATATTTTTACCATTTAATCCAATTTCTTTCATTGGAAATAATTTCACAATTAAACTAGACATAAACAACTGTCAATCTTTTGATAGTTATTATTTCTTAAAAACACGCTTTTTGTTTTAACAACGGAAATTAATTTCAAATTAATTTCTGCCACTTCTGTGTTTTGAATTTAGAAAAATGGATTTCATATTTATAATCAGGAGGTCCTAATTTTTTAAATAGGTAACTTTTATTTTTAGACATTTTTAATAATTACTTCGGTAAATATTTTATTTACCATGGTTAAAGGGTAAATCCAGTAACTAAGGGTAAAAAAATTTATTATAATAATATTAAATTACCCTAACATGTTCCATAACCCTATTTTATGATGCATGTCTGACCATGGTCATCCTTGGGTCGATTTTGAGACCTCATGGAGCCACTTGTATGTGATAATGACACTTTATATTAATTAAGTTAAAGTAAATACAAAAATGACATAAGCATATATCTTTCGGTACAACAATTTTTACATAGGGTTATATATGTTATCTCTTATACTATAAATATTCATTATAAAACTAAAATAATTTCCTAAATAATTATATTTTATTTATAATTTTTAGACATTGAATAATTAAATTTATTTATGATACAATGATGATGCAGTATTTTCTTCATTAATGAGAGAATCAAATAAATGGTATTATAAATGTTAAAATAAATATAATTTGAAACTTTTTATGCCATCCAATAATTTTTTAGTTAATATAACATTTTATTATTTATTAAATGAATTTATTTAGAATTAATAAAGTTTTTAGGACTTTAACAAAAATCAATTATTAAATAGTGTCAAAATTGACATAAAGGAGTATTTAAAACAAATATTATATTATTAATTGATATTATATTCCTAAAAATATAAGGTTCAGCCAAATGACTTATATAAGGTTATATATATTAATAATTAACCACTTGGGGTTCTCTTGGCTTGTTATAGTAATTTTATTAACCATATAATATAAAAATACCAAGAGTCATAGTAAATGTCCAACTATTTAACTAAGAGTTAAATATAAATGATAAGATTAATATAGTGACCCAAACCTGTCTAAAATATATTGGTTGAAATTATTTCGACCCATGCACACCTTATACTAGAAATAAGTCACTTTTGATCCATTATAAACCGAATATGGATTTATTATAAAATAATATTTTAAGTTTTTCCTAAGGTGCCCCTCACCCCTCTTATAAAAGGTCACTCCCCCTTCTCTCAAATACATACCTTCATAGCCTTTTTTGTTCGACCAAACCCTGCCCAAATATACTTTCAACTTCCCTAACTTCATCCTAGATGCCTTCTTTTAGTCATAAATCCAACTTAAGGAGCCCTTTTGATCAAATCAAAAGGAATAACCCGAAGAAGAGGTAAAAATCTCACCACCTCTTTCAAGTTCCTTTCTTCTTCCACTTCCTTTTTCTTTGTTGTTTCCATTATAAAATAATAACTATAGTATCTTATGTATAATTTGATGTTATTATAAATATGTTTCAACAAATGTCATTATTCTATCCATCCCTTGAATGACATGTCACCATACATGCGTACGTACGGATTACCGTCTCCACGTCGTGGTGTAATTGTTATTCAATACATTATTATTTGGATGGGTATAATAATGATGTGTAATTCATGTAAATAATAAATATAACATGATAATTATTCTTTATATATGATACACCATCCAATTATATGTTATTTTAATATCAAAAGAATGATAGTGTCGCTCGTGCGTACGTACGGACTACCGTCTCCATGAACGCGTTAGATTCATTCCCCATCGTACCCATTCAAGACTAATTTTCATTTAATGATTAAAAATAATGTTTAAGGACATGATATCATTGTGGATATGAATAAGATACAACCTATGGATATAAAACACGGCTTATGTAACAAAACATATAAAAGAAAACGAGTAAGTGAACACCCAAAACGACGATAATACTAAAATATTATTAACAAAGCAATATTAAAAGATCATATATGATATCATATTTATGTATATGATTATGTTATAATTTAATAAAAATGATTTAACTATTATAAAATATTTTAACCTAACCTCAACCAAGGAAAAGTACAAGTTAAGGGTTTGTTTCAGAATCTCTTCATTATCTGAAGTTGTTTATACGTAATTATCTACTGGGACCTCTTTATCATCCACATCCATGTTTCTTAAAAATGTATTTAAATAAATTTTTACTAGTTAATAGACTATTGGTTAAAGTAATTTATACCCTTGTTTGAATTTTTATAAGATGGTTATAAAGTAATCTTTTTATCGTTTTCCAAACAAGGTCCTTTTTAACATTTTCGATAGAATTAAGGTAAGAATGTATTTTTAACTTGTACAGCAGGTGTGGCTATTTTCCACCGTTATAAAATCGTCAAAGCTTCCCTTACAAGATTATAAGAATATTTTAAAAGTAAATGTTTTATTTTATAATTATGTGACTTTTAAATGATTTCAAAAAAATAGATATTTCTCTCAAATAGTTTTGATTTCATCTATGTCAACATCCTTTGGTGGATTTTAAGCTTATTTGAAGTTGATTTATTATGATACAAAACTTCCATATTTTATTGAAGTTTTTGTGATATTTTTTACTATGGATGTGTTATTTTTATACCATTCATGGTTTATGGATAAAGTATTGACATTTCATATGCTAGTTTTAATACGAATGTTTATGTTATGTTTAAACATGTTCATATGAGGAATGCATTGGACTTAGTAAGTGATGAGTGGAGCCCGCTATAGCTCCCCGATGCATCAGTAGGTCTGATGAGACAAACTAATGTCTTGTAACAAGGCCTTGACAAAATCTTATTTGTAGTCTTCGCACAAGGCCATGACTATGTGGTTATGATAGTCTGGCATTATGCATTCCTTTATTATGAAAGTGGTTATTGATATTGCATGTGATTATTCGACTAGTAGAATATCCATGTGAATAAGTAAATGGAATTATTTCATTTTATTTTTTCCATATTATGCTGATGTTCAAGTTTAAAAGTCTTTTGTTTTAGTTATACATTGCCTTAAATGTTTATGCTTATTTATGAAAGTTTCCACTATATTGGTATCCTTACTGAGCATCTGAGCTCACCCCTTTCTATGTTTTATTTTTTCCTAGGATGTGAAGAAATATTTTATGACTGACCTACAGGAATAGTATGAGGGGATATGAGTGTGGACTATGAAGAATATGTTGTTGTATATTTTCACTTTATGATGTCATGTAAGACTTATGAATGTATCTAGTATTTCCAAGGCTACTAAACTAATCAGTCTTTCGAGACTTGATCTTTTGTGATCATGACAATGTTATGTAATAATGCACCGACTCTGGGTAAATGGGGTCAGGGCGTTACATATTATTTATCTATTATTACTTTAAAATAAATTTAAATTTAAAAATTATTATTTAAATAAAAAGTTTGTTTTAAATAATAATGCAGTATTTTTCAATATTCATCAAAAATTGAATGTTTTCAGAAAAATATCAAAAAATCACCCTATGCTAATTTTAATTTTCCAAATTCAAAAATTAAGTCTATTTTACTAAATTCAAAATATAGAAGTTTTATTAATTAATTTAAAATTAATTCATGTTGTCGATGCCAGGAAGCATATTTTTATGAAACAAAAACTATCAAAAGATTTACCTTGGTTTATGTCCAATTTAAATGTGAAATTACCTTCAAAGAACAAAATTGGATTAAATGGTAAAAATATAATCCAATTACACTTTAAAACCAATTAAAATAATAATCTAACTATATAATTAAATTATATGAAAAGATAGTTTAGAATTAAAATGTGGTATTTTTTACTATTCATTAAAAATGAACTTTATTAGAAAAATACAAAAAATTTACCCAAAGTAAATTTTGATTTCCCAATGCTAAAAAAGATTTTTATTTTTTCAAATAAAAAATATAAAAGTGACAAAAACTATATTTAAAAAGGTTTCTCCTTTAAAATGTGGTAAAAACAAACTTTTAAAGAATATTAGAGTATTTCATGCTTAAAATTGGATTCATTCTTATTTTAAGCCTCTAAAATTTGTTATATAAATGTAAATAAATTTAACAAACATGTATCAACAAATTTTAGTTTGTTTTATTCATTCATGTTAATAAAACGGCTAGGCATTATCTACCATTACTATATTATTTTTTGGTATAACTCAATGTTGTGTGCTACGTAAGATTTCAGAAAAATCCATTGTTGCGTGTTGAGTATGCTATGAGAAATAGAATCCCCTTTAAAGTAAAATTAATATTTAATTCACAAATAGTAATAAATATTAAAATATTATATCTTTTATTTACTTGGGATGTTAAATTTTCTCCTCCTTCAATAAATTTCATCCTCGTAATTTGAAATTGTTCTTCGAAAATAAAACGTTAAAAATAGAAAATACCTTTGAGGAAAACCCACATAAAAAATAGGGTTAATAAAATTTAGTCTTAATAAGAGGGAAATGGAAATGAAAAGTCACCACCAAATTATGAACTCAAATAAGAGAACATTGGTGGAAATTAGATACACCTAATTAGAGGAAAAATGTAAATATTTATAGGAAGTGATTGAGGTCATCAATCCCAAACAAGTGAATAACAAATAGAAGATTGAGGTCCTCAAAGCCATAAATCTATGATGATTTAAAATATCATCAGTTCAACAAAACAAAAGGTATTAAGATAATACATTTTTGGTTTTAAGATCCTTTCCCTAAATTTTAATAATTAATTTCGTCATAGAATATGAAAAATAGAATACTTGAAATGTAGAGTTTCATCCTTTAACTAATTTCTACCACAAACTCGTCTTTCACTCCAAAAGTTAATAGAACTCAAAAATATTCTATTAATCATAATCTTATAGGGTTCCAAAAATATTATAATTTATCTGTTAGACCATTTCAAAAAACTACATTATAAAAAACCGAACATCGCGTAGGCCAGGGGTAGGTGATGCACCCTTGTTTCCCTTTGGTTACGGGTTCAAGTCCCACGGCCATTCTGGATGTGATGGGTTGTCACCCGACCTCGGGGTTGTCCTTTTTATAATAATACAAACATAATAATAAGAAATTTTTTAATGTTAAACAATAGTATCCAATGTCCAAATTAATCCATTCCAACCTTTTTTTCTTACCCAAAATACTTCTATATAAACTCATAGTCCAAATTTTATATGGAAGGTAAATATAATGAAGATCTTATTTTTCCACATAATAACATGTTAATTCATTCATCATGTATTCTCTTAAAACATGGTAACACCCTGAATTTCCATAAAACCTTATTGATTACATTCACTCTCCATTATTCCTTATAGAACACTAGATATACTCCATATATCCAAAAATGTTGTAAACTCCAACAATAATGGAATATAAAAATCATTAATCAATTTCAAGGTAGTCAAGAATATCCAATATAATTTACCCAAATCAATCATATCTTATTCCAAAATCACTAGCTCAGTATCTGGACCATATTAAAGTTTATCTTTACCTCAGCCATGGATTTTCCAAAAAGATTAACTTGCTATTGAGTCACTTTTCTTAGTACCATAAAATCTCAAATCCTCAATGAAATAGTACTAATTTACAATCCTTGTATACTCTATAATTCTTATAACTTGTACATTATTAATAAAATGATCAAATGACACAATTATTTAATAACAACATAAGAACACTAATTGTAACACCCGAGACTTTTATGAGAAATATTTTGTTTTTATGTTATATAATAATCAATGGAATCTTTCTCTACACACAACACTAGATTGGCTTGCTTTACACGCAATCGCGACCTTCCTCGATAGCTTGCGTTGTACGCAATACTGAGTTTCACTAAAAAACGATATGCTATTAAAATATTATTAAAACTAGCCGTTATGAATAGTAATAACCACTTTTTGAAATTTTGTAAATTTCATCTTTCAAAATGGACTTCATTTTTGGATTCGGAATATCGAAATTAGCCTAGGGTGAAATTTTGGTATTTTTCTGAAAACTCTCAATTTTTTATGAATAGTGAAAACACTGGGTTACTATTTAAAAACCGACTTTTTATTTAAATAATTATTTATTTTATTTAAATTTATTTTAGGTCAAAATTTATACATAATACCTTTATAAGTTAAAAGTAATTCATTGGAGTCATTTTATAATAATTTTAGGTATATAAAGATTTTATTAAACTTTTCACCGTCTTTTACCCACCTCCTAGGAGAATTTGCAAATTTACATAAAACTTAATTTTACCGCTTCTGTGAGTGGAATTTCGAAAATCCGAGAGACACGGTTAATATCAAGGACTAAAATGTGGTTCAATGAGACGAAAATAATTTTTGTTGAATAGTAAATTTTTACTTTTTTGACCACGGTTAAAAGTAAATAGGGTAATTAAGGGTACAAGTGTTATTATTATTACCATAACACATGTCCTATTTCTATTGGATAAGTGTAACTCGACCAAAAACAACCTTAGGAATAAAATATGACCATTTAGGCCCACTTGTATTAGATTAGGACATTTATTATTAATTTATTTAAAGAAGGGTTAAAATAGTTAAAATCAAAGTTCAATAACTAAATCATTTTTAATATTGGGTTATACATAATATAAATTCAACTATAAATATTAATTATAAAGATAAACAGATTTCCTACATAATTGTATTTTATTTGTAATTTTTAGACTTAAAATAATTTAATTTATTTATGACACAATGATGATGCAGTAATTTTCTTATTAACGAAATATTGACATAATCGATGTTATAAATACCCAAATAAATATAATTTGAGACTTTTTATGAATTCCAATAATTTTATATGTTAATATTACATGTTTTTATTTATTTAATTAATGTTTTTAGAACTAATCATTCTGTTATGATTTTCACAAAATCAATTACCAAATAGTGTCAAAATTGACATAAAATAGTTTTTAAAAAATATATTATATTATTAATTGTTATTATATTTCTAAAAATCTAAGGTTCGGCCAAGATACTTATATCATGATATTTTTATCATTAATGGACCACTTGGGGGGTCTCTTGGATGTATATAGTAATTTTATTAACTATATAATATAAAAATACAAAGTGACATGGTAAATGTCAATCTAATTAACTAAGAGTTAAAACTAAAATATAAGGTTAATATAATTACCTAAACTTATCTAAATTCTATTGGATGAGAGTATTTCGACCCATCCCCACCTTATCTTCTAAATAAATCAATTTGGAGCTATTAAAAACCGAATATGACTTTATAATAAAATAATATTTTTAGTTTTTCCAAAGGTGCATCTCTCCTCCCTTATAAAAGGGAACCTCCTCCCTCTCTTCCTCACACCACTTTGAGACTTCAATCTCGGAACACCCCTGCCAAATTCTCTTCTACACTTCCCTAGAAACAACCTAGAGGTCCTGGTATTCTTCAAAGACCAATTTTAGTTCCCTAAGAGGAGGACTCAATGAGGCACTTCAAAGAAGAGGTAATGTCTGTTACCGATTCTTTCAACTTTATTTCTTCTTCCACTTATTCTTATTTAGTTGTTTCATTATAAAGTAACAAAATCAGTATCACTCATATACTGATATGTTATTATAAGTGTGAAAAACCCCTATTTCACCATCTATCCATCCTACGGAAAACAAAATCATCACGCGTGCGTACGTACGAAATACCGTCTCCACGTCGTGTTGTAATCTATTTTCCACCACCACCTTACTTGGATGGGTATAATGGTGTAAAAAATAACTATATATGATTATTTTAAATTGATATTGTTTTTGAAATAGTATACATACACTCCAATACAATTCCACGATCATGGAAACGATATCATTGCTCATGCGTACGTACGGAATACCGTCTCCACGATGTGATGCGACTCGTTCTACATGATCTTCATTGTATAATAATTATATAAATGAATTGAATGAATTAATATGATATATATTACACTAATACCATTCTGGAAATGATGTATCTATAACCTAAAAATAAGAATAATAATTTATTCGACAAAACACGCATAAGAACAAAAAGCAATAAACACCCGACTAACAAGTAACAATGAAATATTACTAATAAGAAGCTAAGAATATGACCATATATGATATCATAAAAATAAGTATGATTCTGGAATAAGTCAATGACATTATTTAAATCATTATACAGGAGGTTCGGGCACTTACGAAGCAAATCGGACCTAAGGTAAGGGAAAATATCACAAATCTCATTTGTTTAT
This sequence comes from Viscum album, assembly GCA_963277665.1. Taxonomy (NCBI): domain Eukaryota; kingdom Viridiplantae; phylum Streptophyta; class Magnoliopsida; order Santalales; family Viscaceae; genus Viscum; species Viscum album. Next base: position 295,495,514 of record OY728136.1, read on the forward strand.
CCGAGATTGTTTATACTTCAGAATTTACTGGGGGAATATTTATCATCCACATCCATGTTTACTCAATATTTAATATTTATATCCTTCTACAATTTTTTAAATACAATTTTACCCTTCGGTGAGTTTTTAGTAAAAGATATGAAAGGAATCTTTTGTCGTTTTTCGTACGAGGTACTTTTTGACTTTTCCGACATAAGTACGAGAAGAATGTTTTTTTTATCTTATATGGCATGAATGGATTTCTAAAAAATTATTTCCAAGAATCTTCCTTTACAAGTTTTCAAGTTTTTTTTAATCAACTTCTTTTAGTTTAAAATTGTATGACATGTTAAGAAAGGAAAAATGTTTTTGAAGTAGAAAGGTTATTTTCCTCAAGAATGGAGTTCAAGTGTTTTATCAAAATTATTTTCCATCTAAGATAATATAGGGTTCTATTTCTATCCCTATTATTACATTGATTTGATTATGTTGTGATGGAATTATTTTTATGAATTCCTTTGTCTTATATGAATTGTTTTATGATGTCACGGTTTTTAAGAATCCCATTTTTATTACATGGGTTATGCAATGATGTATGATTTATGATCATGTGGAACACATAAGAATGGTATCATTATGAGATGGGTGGGACCTATATCTCCCTCCAATGTATTGGGTAAATATTTATATCTCATGAGATAGACAAGGCTGGAATAGCAGGTTAAATCGGTTCAGTGAAACAGGACTGACATGAGGAGTGAACTTGGTTCAGAAATGGACATTGTCCACTAAGATAGTCTTGAAAATGAGTCTTGACTACTAAGAAATTATTTTCTATGATTATGTGTGTATGCCAAAAAGATTCGTGTTTTATGTTATGATTATTGGGATTACATTTCACTACTATGATTTGTCCCATGTTATGAAATTATGATCTCTTTTGCAGGTTAAGATTTCCAAAATGTTATGTTCTTATTAATATGATGTGATTGATATTTATTTTGTTTTCCCTTACTGAGCATTTGAGCTCACCCTTTTGTATGTTTTCTTTCCCCAGGTCAGGAAGAAGGTTATTAAGTAAGATATTCCAAAAAGGGACTCTAGATATGATGAAATAAATGGGAGACAATGTAGATGTTTTATGAACCAGTTGTTTATGTTACCCAGCTTCTAAAGACACTATACCTATATGGTCCTTTAATGGTTTTGTTATATGTTGTAATAAGTGTACTTAAATTTTGAAGTATTAACAATGTATGTAATGTATGGGTCATTATAGTTGGTATCAGAGGAAAGGTATAGTCAACCTTTGGAAACTAGGATTTCAAAGCCTTAGTAAGAACCCTAAGAATAAGTCTAAGCATAGAACACAATCTTAGTGTTTTACAAATGGCCATGAACAACCTATGATAAGACATTAAGTGTGAAATTTTATTCTTGATTATGTGTTTTTTCTATTATAATTAGTGTTCCTCAGACTATTCTTCTTGGTTTTAGTCAATGGATGGAACCTGAAGGAACCGTGTTAATGCGGAATGCGACGGGCAATGCAATGATTGTCCCCCTGAGCAACCCAACATTATGGGAGCTGGAATGCAAAATCTTGTAGCCATGCTCACACAACTTTCTAAAGATATGAATCATGAAGGACTTCCAAATGAGCAAAGTAAGGAGCAACATTCTGTTGAATCCTTCATGAGGTAGCGTCCACCTTCATTCAGCAGGTCTTCTGATCTATTAGTGGATGAACAATGGATCAGTACCACTGAAAAGATATTTTCAGTTCCTCAATGTTCTGAACATGATAAAGTCATCTTAGCAGTTTATCGCTTGGAAGGTGAAGTTGATCAATGGTGGAATCTTATCAAAAGTACGAGGCAAAGGGATGAAATTGAATCCATGGAATGGGACGAGTTCAAGAACTTATTTTTTAATAAGTACTTCCCTCATATTCTCCGAACAAAGATGGAGAAGGAGTTTCTTGAACTAAAGAAAAAGGATGATGAATCTTTTGGTACCTACAAAGAAAATTTTACAAGACTTGCAAGGTATGCTTCTGGTATTATTATCCAACCTCAGAGTAAGATCGACTGATTCTTTAGTGGCTTAAAACCAAGTCTTCTAAGGGCGTTAGCCATAAGGGACTTCAATAGCTATGAGGAAATCGTTTGATGTGCTCTCAAAGTTAAGATGGAGATTGGAGTAACCCATCAGTCATATGGGTTTGATAAGAAGAGGAAAATGGAATTCAAAGGAAAATCTAAAGAGCACACTGAAAAGAAGATGAGTTTTCCCTTATTCTCAAAGTGTGGAAAGAAACATGGAGGGAGTTTTCTTAAAGGGAAAAGTAAATGTTTCAAATGTGGAAAGTAAGGTCATCGGGCATTTGAATGTCGTAGTGATGGGAAAAATATGTCTAGAAATTAAAACAAAGAAAAGGATACACAGAGTGCACCTCCTACACTTAAATGTTACAAGTACAAGGAGATGGGGCATTATGCTAATCGATGCCCTAATCCAAGGGTTGTTGATGATGATCGACGTCAACAAACTCTTAAGGCTAAAGACAAAGGAAAGTCACATGCAATTTCTATCAGCGATGTGGAGTACGATAATGAAGTGGTGAAAGGTACACTTACCATCCACTCTAAAGTAGCAAATGTTTTATTTGATTCTGGATCCACCCAATCTTTTATTTCTGAATAATTTTCTAAGGGTATCTCTGTATTACCTCAACAATTAGATGTTGAGTTAGCTGTGACAACCCCTAATGGCACAACAGTCACATCAAATGTTTATAATTTTTCTCCGATTGAAGTTTTTGGGAAAGTGATTCCTACAAATCTTGTGATCCTTCCTATAGTGGAATTTGATGTGATTCTTGGCATGTATTGGCTTTCTTTATATGGAGATCATATCAATTGACAAAGAAGGGAAGTCACATTTCATATTCCAGATCAATCTATGATCGTCTATCGATGCAAGGATGAAAATAACCTTCCAGTGGAAATTTCTTCCATCTTATGGGTCTTGATTCCACTAAATGAAGGTTATTTATCTCAAATGGTTGGTGAGAAACTCACGATTAAGAATATGCCCATTGTACGAGATTTTGATGATGTCTTTCCAGAGGAATTGTCGGGTATTCCACCAAATCGTGAAGTCGAGTTTTCAATAGAACTCGTACTGGGTGCTTTTCCTATTTCAAAGAAACCTTACAGAATGGCCCCAATTGAGTTGCAGGAATTGAAGAAGCAAATCCAAGAGAATCTTGATAAGGGATTCATACGCCCTAGTGCGTCACCTTGGAGATCACTTGTTCTGTTTGTTAAGAATAAAGATGGATCAATGAGACTCTGCATTGATTATCGAGAACTTAACAAGATCACTATCAAGAACAAATATCCTCTCCCGCGCATTGATGACTTATTTGACCAACTACACTGAGCTCAATACTTTTCCAAGATTGATCTTCGTTCAGGGTATCATCAATTAAGGGTCAAAAGGGAGGATATACCAAAGATGGATTTCCATACAAGGTATGGACACTATGAATTTATAGTGATGCCATTTGGTCTTACTAATGCCCTTGCTATCTTCATGGATCTGATGAATAGAGTCTTTAGAGACTATCTTGATCAGTTTGTGGTAGTCTTTATAGATGATATTCTTATCTATTCAAAGAGCAAGGAAGAACATGAAGATCACTTGAGAATTATATTGAAGATCCAGAGAAAGGAGAAGATGTATGCCAAATTTACCAAGTGTGAATTTTGGCTTCAAAAAGTTTCATTTTTGGGTCACATAATCTCAAAAGAGGAGGTATCTGTGGATCCAGCAAAAACAGAGGTTATCGAAAGATGGTCGAGACCAACAACAGTAACTGAGATCCGAAGTTTTCTTGGTTTGGCTGGATATTATCGATGTTTTGTGAAATATTTTTCACGATTATCTAATCCACTCACCAAGTTGACTCAGAAAGGAGTTAAGTTTGTTTGGATGGAGGAATGTGAATAGAATTTCAAGGAGTTGAAAAGAAGGTTATCCAGTGCACTTGTGCTCACACTGCCTTGTTGTGGAGAAAGGTTTGTGATCTATAGTGATGCATCCAAGAAGGGATTGGGGTGTTTTCTCATGAAAAACGATATGGTGATAGCATATGCCTCACGACAGTTGAAAATCCACGAGCAAAATTACCCAACACATGATATGGAGTTAGCTGCGGTAATATTTGCATTAAAGATTTAGAGGCATTATCTTTATGGAGAAAGGTGTGATATTTATACTGATCATGAAATTTTAAAGTATATTTTCACACAAAAAGGAGATGAATATTCACCAAAGAAGATGGTTGGAGCTGATTAAGGATTACAACTGCTCAATTGATTACCACCCTGGGAAAGCAAACAAGGTGGCAGATGCATTAAGTCGACAAGACCATGCCAGTTTATCCATGATGAGGATCAAAAAAGATCCAATATTTATGGATTTACAAATGATGGATCTTGGAATTATAATGGAAGGGGAAAATAGTATCTTTCTCAAATGAATGTTCAACCATCTATACATGTGACGATTAAAGAGGCATAGAAAGAAGTTGTAGAGTTACAAAAGAAGGTGAGAAATGTTCCTGAATTCAACCTTGATTGTGATGGAATAATAAGGTTCAGGAATCGGGTTTGTGTTCCTCCCATCCCTGAATTAAAGAAGGAGATGATGGATGAGGCTCATAGTTCTTCATTATCTATTCATCCTAGAAGCACGAAGATGTATAGGGACCTGAAAGAGTACTTCTGTTGGGATGGCATGAAAAGAGATGTTGCTGAATATGTCTCTCGATGCTTGGTTTGTCAGCATGTTAAAGCTGAGAGATAGAAGTCTAAGGGGATGTTACAACCATTACACATACCTGAATGGAAATGGGAAAACATCACTATGGACTTTGTCACTAGACTTCCTAAAACATCCAAAGGCAATAATGCTATCTGGGTCATAGTTGATCATCTTACAAAGTCTGCACACTTCATTGCTATTAGAGAAGATTTCTCTCTGGATCATCTTGCCAGGATATATGTGAAGGAAGTGGTAAGATTGCATGGATTACCACTTTCTATTATATCTGATCGGGATCCAATTTTTACCTCAATTTCTGGCGAGGTCTTCAACATACTCTAGATACAGAGTTGAGTTTCAGCACTGCTTATCATCCTCAGACAGATGGTCAGTCTGAGAGGACAGTTCAAACTCTGGAAGATATTTTGAGAGCTTGCTCTATGGATTTTAAAGGTGGTTGGGATCAACACCTACCTTTGTTGGAATTTTCTTATAATAATAGCTTTCACTCCAGTATTCAGATGGATCCTTATGAAGCTCTCTATGGAAAGAAATGCAGGAATCCAACTTGCTGGGATGAAGTTGGGGAAAGAAAGCTATTCAGACCTGATCTTGTTGATGAGATGGAAGAAAAGGTCAGATCTATTCAACAACACATTAGAGATGCTCAGAGTCGACAAAAAAATTATGCCGACAACCGAAGAAAAGACCTAGAGTTTGAAGTGGGTGATAAAGTGGTCTTACGAATATCTCCTTGGAAGAGAGTAATGAGATTTGGAAAGAAGGGAAAGCTGAGCCCTAGATATATCGGTCCTTTCGAAATACTGGATCATGTCGGGAAGGTAGCTTACCGATTCGCGCTTCCACCGAATCTCTCCCAAGTTCACGATGTGTTCCATGTATCTCTTCGGAGAAAGTACATACCTGATCCTTCACATGTACTCAGCTCAGAAGTTGTACCACTGGAGCAAGATCTTTCTTATGAAGAACAGCCGATAGGGATTCTGGATCGTAGCGAAAAAGTCCTATGGAACAAGACCACTCGCTTGGTGAAAGTTTTATGGAGGAACCACCAATTAGAAGAAGCAATATGGGAGCTTGAGGATATGATGAGGGAGAGGTATCCTCATCTGTTTGTTACAAAGTGAAGAATTTTGAGGGTGAAATTCATTTTAAGGGGGGTAGAATGTAACACCCGAGACTTTTATGAGAAATATTTTGTTTTTTTGTTATATAAATCATCAAAGGAATCTTTATCTACACACAACACTAGCTTGGCTTGCTTTACATACAATCGCGACCTTCCTCGATAGCTTGCGTCGTACGCAATACCGAGTTTCACTAAACAACAATATGCTATTAAAATATTATTAAAACTAGCCGTTATGAATGGTAATAACCACTTTTTGAAATTTTTTAAATTTCAACTTTCAAAATGGGCTTCATTTTTGGATTCGGAATATCGAAATTAGCCTAGGGAGAAATTTTGGTATTTTTCTGAAAACTTTCAATTTTTGATGAATAGTGAAAACACTGGGTTACTATTTAAAAACCGAATTTTTATTTAAATAATTATTTATTTTATTTAAATTTATTTTAGGTCAAAATTTATACATAATACCTTTATAAGTTCAAAGTAATTCATTGAGTCATTTTATAATAATTTTAGGTATATAAAGATTTTATTGAACTTTTCACCGTCTTTTACCCACCTCCTAGGAGAATTTGCAAATTTACATAAAACTTAATTTTACCGCTTCTATGAGTGGAATTTCGAAAATCCGGGAGACATGGTTAATATCAAGGACTAAAATGTGGTTCAATGAGATGAAAATAATTTTTGGTGAATAGTAACTTTTAAATTTTTTTACCACGGTTAAAAGTAAATAGGGTAATTAAGGGTAAAAGTGTTATTATTATTACCCTAACACATGTCCTAGTTCAATTGTAATTAGACCAAAAACAAGATTAGGAATAAAATATGACCATTTAGGCCCACTTGGATTAGATTAGTACATTTATTATTAATTTATTTAAAGAAGGGTTAAAATAGTTAAAATCAAAGTTTAATAACTAAATCATTTTTAATATAGGGTTATACATAAGATAAATTCGACTATAAATATTAATTAGAAATCTAAGAATATTTCCTAAATAATGGTATTTTATTTGTAATTTTTAGACTTAAAATAATTTAATTTATTTATGACACAATGATGATGCAGTAATTATCTTATTAACGAAATGTTGATAGAATTGATGTTATAAATACCCAAATTAATATAATTTGAGACTTTTTATGAATTCCAATAATTTTCTATGTTAATATGACATGTTATTATTTATTTAATTAACTTTTTAATCATTCTGTTATTATTTTCACAAAAATCAATTACCAAATAGTGTCAAAATTGACATAAAATAGTTTTTAAAACAAATATTATATTATTAATTGTTATTATATTCTTAAAAATCTAAGGTTTGGCCAAGATACTTATATCATGATAGGTGTATCATTAATGGACCACTTGGGGGTATCTTGGATGTATATGGTAAGTTTATTAACTATATAATATAAAAATACAAAGTGACATGGTAAATGTCAATCTAATTAACTAAGAGATAAAACTAAAAGATAAGGTTAATATAATGACCTAAACTTGTCTAAAATATATTGTATGAGATATTTTGACCCAGCCCCACCTTATCTTCGAAATAAATCAATTTTGAGATATTAAAAACAGAATATGACTTTATAATAAAATAATATTTTTAGTTTTTCCAAAGGTGCCCCTCTCCTCCCTTATAAAAGGGCACCTCCTCCCTCTCTTCCTCACACCACTTTGAGCCTTAAATCTCAGCCAAACCCTACCAAATTCTCTTCTCCACTTCCCTATAAACATCATAGAGGTCCTGGTCTTCTTCAAAGACCAATTTTAGTGCCCTAAGAGGAGGTCTCAAAGAGACACTTCAAAGAAGAGGTAATGTTCGTTACCGATTCTTTCAACTTTATTTCTTCTTCCACTTCTTCTTATTTAGTTGTTTCTTTATGAAGTAATAACATCAGTATCAATCATATACTGATATATTATAATAATTGTGAAACAAACCTATTTCATCATCTATCCATCCTACGGAAAACAAAATCACTGCTCGTGCGTACGTATGGAATACCGTCTCCACGTCGTGGTGTAATCTATTTTCCACCACCACCTTACTTGGATGGGTATAATGGTGTAAATAATAACTATATATGATTATTGTAAAGTGATATTGTTTCTGAAATAGTATACATACACTCCAATACAATTCCACGATCATGGGAACAATATCATCGCTCGTGCGTACGTACGGAATATCGTCTCCATGATGTGATGTGACTCGTTCTACATGATCTTCATTGCATAATAATTATATAAATGAATTGAATGAATTAATATGATATATATTAAACTAATAACATTCTGGAAATGAGTTATCTATAACCTAAAAATAATAATAAGAATTTATTTGACAAAACATGCATAAGAACAAAAATCAATAAACACCCGAATAACAAGTAACAATGAAATATTACTAATAAGAAGATAAGAATATGACCATATATGATATCATAAAAACAAGTATGATTCTGGAATAAGTCAATGACATTATTTAAATCATTATACAGGAGGTTCGGATACTTACGAAGCAAATCGGACCTAAAGTAAGGGAAAATCTCCCAAATCTCATTTTTTATCCGATATTGTTTATACTTCAGAATTTACTGGGGAATATTTATCATCCACATCAATTTTTCCTCAATATGTAATATTTATATCCTTATAAAATTGTTTAAATCCAATTTTACCCTTTAGTGAGTTTTTAGTAAAAGATATGAAAGGAATATTTTGTCATTTTTCATACGAGGTACTTTTTGACTTTTCCGAAAAAAGTACGAGAAGAATGTTTTTTTTAACTTATACAGCATGAATGGATTTTTAAAACATTATTTCCAAGAAGCTTCCTTTAAAAGTTTTCAAGTTTATTTTTAATCAACTTCTTTTAGTTTAAAATCGTATGACATGTTAAGAAAGGAAAAATGTTTTTGAAGTAGAAAGGATATTTTCTTCAAGAATGGAGTTCAAGTGTTTTATCAAAATTATTTTCCATCTAAAATAATATATGGTTCTGTTTCTATCCCTATTATTAAATTGATTTTATTATGTTGTGATGGAATTATTTTTATGAATTAATTTGTCTTATATGAATTGTTTTATGATGTCACGATGTTTAAGAATCCCATTTTTATTACATGGGTTATGCAATGATGTATGATTTATGATCTTGTGGAACACATAAGAATGATATCATTATGAGATGGGTGGGACCTATATCTCCCTCCAATGCATTGGGTAAAGATTTATATCTCATGAGATAGACATGGATGGAACGGCAGGTTAAACCAGTTCAGTGAAACAGGACTGAAACGAGGAGTGAACTCGGTTCAGAAATGGACATTGTCCACTAAGATAGTCTTGGCAATGAGTCTTGACTACTAAGAAATAATTTTCTATGATTATGTGTTTATTCCAAAAAGCCTCATGTTTTAAGTTATGATTATTGGGATTACATTTCACTACTATGATTTATCCCATGTTATGAAATTATGATCTCTTTTGCAGGTTAAGATTTCCAAAATGTTATGTTCTGATGAATATGATGTGATTGATATTTCTTTTGTTTACCCTTACTGAGAATTTGAGCTCACCCTTTTATATGTTTTCTTTCCCCAGGTCAGGAAGAAGGTTATTAAGTAAGATATTCCAAAAAGGGACTCTAGATATGATGAAATAAATGGGAGACAATGTAGATGCTTTATGAACCAGGTGTTTATGTTACCCAGTTTCTAAAGACACTACCTATACAGTCCTTTCATGGTTTTGTTATATGTTGTAATAAGTGTACTTCAATTTTGAATTATTAACAATGTAGGTAATGTATGGGTCATTATACTAATCATCCCTCTTCATCTGTGGTAGTACTATAACTTGATTATTATCCAATAACATCATTTGGGGTATACTCTGATGATTGAGACATTGATTCACATAGTGTACCAACTCCTTGATGATGAAGCATTGTACATTTGAAACCTAATTCTTACCCTTGGTATCAAGAACTTGGTGTCCTTTTTCTCTACACTTATAACAAACCCTCATTACTATCAAGCACTTCAGAGGGTGATTCTTTCCACAGTTATAACATATGGGAAAATATTTCATTCCCTTCTTCCCTTTATCCATCTTTCTCTCTACTATCCTCTTCTTCTTTGGCTTCCCTTCAAAGCCATATGACTAAGATAATTCTTTACTTATCAAATTAACACATGATACAATTTCTTTATATGATGAGAATATGTGGGAGACTATTTACCTTCTAAATTCTTTCTTAAGACCATGAAAGATATGATCTTTATTACTCTTTGGATTATGAATATTGCTGGAGTTTTCATTCCTTCTACTGGGCGCTATTTCTAAATGATGACATAAACTAGGTTATATCATATCATACTATATAATCCAAAAACTAGTAAAATTATCAATATTAATTCAATATTTTCACACATCTAGTCTCATAATCATAAAAATGTTTTTTTTGTTGGCATATTTACTCATAAATCCTTCATAATGGTTTGTAAAAAAATGTTAATTGTCTTAAGAAAATTCTCAAAGAGTGTTGTAACCAAGAGTACAACAAGGCCCGTTGTCGTTTACCAGGATACCCCGGGTCAAGCCCAAAACTCCTTATCGGAGTTTTCACTCCTAGGTATATCTATTCCAGAGTTTCCTCTACCATCTCTCATCCAAAAAGGGATTTATTGCTTATAAAACGCACATAATATCTACATTACCAAAAAATTTGGATTTTCTTCTATACTAATCCTCAAAGTCTATCTTAGGGAAATTTTTCCTAATCAGAGTTTATCTAAATATAGTTTCCAAAGTTATTACTAAATTTAATCTGATACCAACTGTAATGCCCCGACCCTAGTTACCCAGATCTAGTGCATTATTTTAATACATTGGAAAGATTACAAGGAATCAAGTCCTGAAGGACTAATCAGTTTAGCAGTCTTGAAAACATATTACATACATGAATTTCACATTACAATTTCAAACATAAAATACAACATAGATAGTTCTTTGAGAACACCATTATTCTATTTATATTAAACCTACATATCAATCATAATACACTTCTTGGAAATCCAGGGAAAATAAAACATGAGAAAGGGGTGAGCTCAGATGCTCGGTAAGGGTAAATAATTTAGCAGAAGTTATAAACTTTTAAGGTAAGATGTGTAATAAAAACAACAGCCTTTTTAAACATAAACCTGAATATAATATGGAAAAAAATAAATCAAAAATTACCATTTTAAAATGCACATGGATATTATACTAGTTGAATAATCACATGTAATAACTAATTTCATAATGAGGGAATGCCTAACGCCAGACATCATTACCACATATTCAAGGCCTCGTGCCAAGACAACAAATAAAATTTTTGTCAGGGCCTTGTGCCAAGACACTAGTTTGTCTCGTATACCTGCCAATGCATCGAGGAGTTATAGAATGCTCCACCCATCACTTACTAAGTCAACTACATTCCTCATATGAAAATGTTGAAACATAACATAAACATTCGTATTAAAACTAGCATATGAAATGTTAATACTTCAACCATAAACCATGAAGGGTATAAAAATAGCACATCCACAGTCAAACATATCATAACTCATTCAATAAAATATGGAATATTTTATTATAATAAGTGAACATTAATCAATAATAATATCCATTAAAGAATGTTGACATAGTTGAAAATGATCAGTAAAACTTTTTGAGAGAAATATACCTTTTGTGAAATCATTTAAAAGTCACCCATTTATAAAGGAAAACATTTAAAAGAGATTTTTCAATAAAAGTGTCCCATACCACTTTGAAACTTTTAAAAGGAAATATAATTTAAATACAATCATTTCCATATAAATAAATCCTTAAAACCATTTTGAAAACATGCACATTAATGAGAAATATTTAGAAGAATAAATATTTAAAACATTTAAAATGATGTTTTAGTTAAAGAGTAACTTAAAAGAATAATTTTGAAATGTATTTTATGAAACATGGACATGGATAATAAATATGTTCCATAAAATACTTACACATAAACAATCTCTAATAATAATTAGATTGAGGAATTAACCATTACCTTGCATTTTCCTTTGGTTGAGGGTACATTTAACCTCCTCTTCTTTGGGTGTTTCCTTTTGATTTGAACAAAAGGGATCCTTATATTATATTTCTGATCAATGGAAGGAATGTGGATTGAATTGAGGGAAGTTGGGAGGATATTTGGGCAGGGTTTGGCCGAATCAAATGGATTTGGAGTTGTGAAATTAAGAGAAGGGGAAGTACCCTTTTATAAGAGAGGTGAGGGTCACTTTTGGAAAAGCTTGAAATATTATTTTATTATACAATCATTTTCAATTTCTAATGGATAAAAATTAATTTATTTCTAGGATAAGGTGGGTATGGGTTGAAATCCTCTCAACCAATAGGTTTTATACATGTTTTGGTCACCATATTAACCTTATCTTTTAGATTTAACCCTTAGTTTAATAGTTTCACTTTTACCATGTCTTCTTGTATTATTATAATAAATGGTTAATAAACTTACTATATGATGATAATATAACCCCATGTGGTTCATTAATGACATATCTATCATTATATGAGTCCTTTCTCTGAACATTATATTTTTAGGAATATTATATCATTTAATAATATAGTATTTGTTTTAAAACTCATTTTTTTCAATCTTGACACTATTTAGTATTTGTTTTTTTTTGAAAGTCAAAACAACTTTATTACTTCGAAAAAATACATTAAATAAACCATAATATGTCATATTCACCTATAAAATTATTGTATGGCATCAAAAGTTTCAAATCACTTTTTTTCTAATATTTATAATATCATTTATTTGATTCCTTCATTAAGAAGGAAAATATTGCATCATCATTGTGTCATGAATAAATTTAATTATATAATGTATGAAAATTATAAATAATATACCATGATATAGGAAATATTTTTATATTTCTAATGAATATTTATAGTCTAATTTATCATGTGTATAACCCTATATTAAAAATGATTTAGTTAATAAAATTTGAATTTAACACTTTTAACTCTCCTTTAAATAAAATATAATAAATGTCCTAATATAACCCAAATGGATAAAAAAGGATATTAATTTTATCCTAAGGTTTATTTTGGTCTAAATACACTAATCCAATTGAATTAGGACATGTGTTGTGGTAATTTTAATATTATTTTTACCGTTAATTACCCTATTTACTTTTAACCACGGTACATAAAATTCAAAAGTTATTATTCACCAATAATTATTTTCATCCTATGAAACCAAGTTTTACTTAATGATATCAACCTTGTATGTTGGATTTTTGAAATTTAATTCACAGAAGCGGTAAAATTACATTTTATGTAAATTTGCAAATGTGCCTAGAAGATGGGTAAAAGACGTTAAAAGGATCAATTAAATTTTATATATCTAATCTTATTATAAAATGACTCTAATGAACTAAATTGTATTAATATAGGTATTATGTATCTATTTTTACTTTAAAATAAATTTAAATTTTAAAATAATTATTTAAATAAAAATTTGGTTTTAAATAATAACGTAGTGTTTTTCACTATTCATCAAAAATTGCAAGTTTTTAGAAAAATACCAAAAATTATCCCTAAGATGATTTTGATATTCTGAATTCAAAAATGAATTCTATTTTACTAAATTCAAAACATTTAAGTTTCATTAATTAATTTAAAATTAATTCTCATTGTCGAAACCAGAAAGCGTGTTTTTACAAAACAAAAACTAGCAAAAGATTGACCATTGTTTATGTCTAATTTAAATGTGAAATTATTTCCAATGACTAACATTGGATTAAATGGTAAAAATATAATCCAATTAAACTTTAAAACAAATTATAATAACAATATAATTATATAATTAAATTATATGAAAAGGCAGTTTGGAATTAAAATGCAGTATTTTTTACTATTCATTAAAAATGAACTTTATCAGAAAAATACCAAAAATTTACCCAAAGTAAATTTTGATTTCCCAATGCTAAATAATAATTTTATTTTTTCAAATAGAAAATATAAAATTGAAAAAAACTATATTTAAAAAGGGTTCGCCATCAAAAGGTGGTAAAACAACCTTTTAAGGAATATTAGAGTCTTTCATGCTTAAAATTGGATTCATTCTTATTTTAAGCCTCTAAAATTTATTGGATAAATATAAAGACATTTAACAAAAATGTATAATCATATTTTTTTTAGTTATATTTATTTTATCCAACACAACAGCTAGGTGTTAGCTACCATTATTATATTATTTTTCGGTATAACTCAATGTTGTGTGCTACGTAAGATTTCGGAGAAATCCGTTGTTGCATGTTGAGTGTGCTATCAGAAATAGCATCACCTTTAAATTAAAATTAATATTTAATTCATGAATTTTAATAAATATGAAAATATAATATCCTTTATTTACTTGGAATTTTATACAGTAAGTATCCATATGAGGTATTATGTCATTGTAGCATTAACTTCTTTTTATATGGGTTCCTTGACGTGTTGCTAGATGTTAACCTTGGATTTTAGGATTCATCAACTAATTACATTGATAAATATTCCTATAGGGTCACACACTAAGTATATTCAATATCTCAGTTAAATAATATATTATTATTTATTATTTAATAGGTCGAATAAATATTATTCCCCCATGTAGTTTAATAGTTATTCATGTATGATTTATTGAATATATTACATCACTAGTTATTTTAAGGAATGTGAGTGGAATATTTAATAAATATTTATTTTCTATTTAGTGAAAATAATATTTATTTCTTTATTGGTGAATAATGTGATTATATTTACATAATAAATAAATAGTCACTATTTAAAGCCTAAAAAATATTGTGGAGGAATGGAGGACTGAGTTTAATGGTTCAGTTAGAAATAATAAATATTTAATATTATTTGATTAAATAATATTAAATTTAATTTTTAAGTTAAGCACATATAGAGAAATAATAATAATATTATTATTATTAAAATTTGACATGGGGTTCTGCAAAGGTTAAATAAATAATAAAAGTCACTTATCCAGTTATTTTATTTTAACCCTATAGTATATAAACCTGGTTATATTATTTTCAAAGAGAGATAATTAATTTGTGTTGGTTGTGCACAATAGATTTAGAGAATCCACTCAAGATCTATAGATCTATCATATCAAATAATGCTCCCAAGAATGGAGAGTGGTCTTCCTCTACCTCCCATGCTCATTTCAAGAGAGATCTAGGAGAATACTTTGGAATTGGTTCTCGAGGTGATCAAAGGTGGAAGACACAAGTGTTAGGATCATCTATGTTATCACCTAGGGATTCGTACATTGATTTTTGGATATTTTTGGAACACATGTGGATCACAGCTAAAGGGAATCTACTTTGATTCCTACAAAGTAGTCATGAAACAACACAGATCTATTATCAAATCCATCAACGAATAAATAATTCCATTAACGTAATTATTTATTTAATTAAATTAATTATAAATAATATATGATGATCCTCTCTCTTAGTTCTATAATTTTATCCATTATCTATATTCTTTGATTTAGTTCCATAGATCATGACATTTATCATTGTGTAAATCTCATATTGATCATCGATCATGGAAAAATGAAAAGTTGGGCAAGACCCATCACACACTTCCATTACGCCCAGAACTAACAAGTGGTATCAGAGGGGTCGCATAATTATTTATAATTATTTAAATATTTTTGATTGATTTACACATTTTTGATGTAGTTTTTAATTCAATTTTAATCGTTCTTTTAATCTAAATTGTGATATTTGATTCTTCCTCCTTCATTTCTCATAGATCTAATCAATGTGATTAATTTAATGAACGAAATAAAATAATGGAACTCATCTAGAGGTTCCATGAATTCTTTCCAAATAACATAGGAGTACATTCTGCGTAATAATAATTACACATCATGTACCAATACATCTGGAATTAATTCAAACTATGTTCATTTATTACACATGTTTCATTAAATACCTTACACCACATGTTGATTATGCTAGGTTGGCACATGATTAACTAGAGTATATTCCATGTATCCCACATACATGGTGTGCATTCATTTGAGTCACAGACCGGCCATGTATTACTATACATGGCCTACATGACTGGTGACTGTGTAACTCAGAGTCCACACACCATGCATTCCTTTATACACGTTGTTTACTCCATTTTTTTCAAGGCCCGATTTACAAAACCAGTCCATAGGTGTGTGCCTTGGATAAATAGTGAGATGTGTACACGTCATGTAGCTCAGCTGTAAATTTCATGTACTTATACCAAATTATGCATATTTAAAATTTATTTATTATAATATGAAAACCTTATCAACTTGTTCTTGTATGTGATCATTAAGTTGATAGGGCATTCCATTTTATAGGTTTTAATATATATATGTTTGGTTAATATATGTGAAATGTTTAGATATTCATATCATGTATGGGTCGTATTAATAGTTGTTACTCTACAAGTATTGAAGCACAACACATGACTTAAAAACCATGTAATTCGAGTAATCATTAAGTTGATAATACACATCATGAAAGTATGTGACAAGTCATGTATGCCATATGTCACAAGAGAAAATATTATACAAATATAATATATTTTAGGTAGATTTGGATGGTTATTCCCCATAATTCCTCCAAGGTACATTTATAAACATAATTAATTTTAAATTAATTTATTTAAAATTATAATGAATTAAAATCTCAAAGAAATTTGGATAAGAATTAAAATAAAATAATTGATTGATTATATATGATAATTAATTTATTCTAGTGTGATTTATCTTAAATAAGAATGATTTATAATTTAATGTTAGTTTTATTAAATTTTAAATTCATTGCACGCATGTGGATGCTCATGATCATAGACCAGACCTTTGTATGTGATTGGTTTCATTTAATTTATTATTAAATTAAATAGTTTTCATGGATGCCTTTTATCCTCTTATTATGTACGAGCATGCATGCCCATGGTTTCTTTTATATAAACCCTTTCCCCTCACCTATGTGTTAGTTAACGCATATGTAATGGATAGAGATCTCAAGATAGTGGAGGCAGTTCAAGTTCGGAGTTAAGGAAAAACCAATCCAAGAGAGATACATTGGTGGATAGGTGGAAAGCTATAATGTGAGCCTTAATTAGTTCAAGGTGCTTCCCCCTAGGTCAATGGTTAGTAAATCAATAGTTAGATAAACTAACCATTAGTAAAATCTCATGACCATACCACTTTATTATTTTATTTCTGTCTGTTTCATGCTTATTTATATATGGAAATTTTGTCATGATCACATTAATTAATGAATTAACAAGCATGGAAGATAAAAATAAAATAAATTGGATTATGCGAAAATATTATCTAAGACATGATTAATCACTTGGATAAATTTTCTTAATATTAACAAGCATGTGATAAAGATAATAATTGTAAATTTATTCATAAAGGATAAAATCAATAAATAATATATATTAAGTCAGTTTAGCCTTCCACTACTTCAGTTAAAATCAAACCATGGTTTAAGGTTCTTGACCAACCAAAATTAGGGCGATTTCAATTATCAGGGAATTCTAACATGAATTTTTGGGTTGACTTAACTTAGTTCACCTAAACGTTTGACTGCCAAAGTAGGAATTGGTGGAACTAAGCGGCAAGGGTTGAGGAAATCCAATTTCAATATTTTTAGATTGGGGAGTTTGTTCAGAAGATCAAGGAATTATGAGTTAATACAGGTGGAATTTGGAATGCCTACCTAAAACCATTAATGTTGATTGAACAAGATAATTCTGGGTAACAAGAAGAGGAATATGGATCATTTCTACTATGATTTCAAAGAAATAGAATATTTTGAAGCCAATGGTGAGGGATATTGGGTTTTTATAAAATAGTGGGAGACTAATAAATATAATATTTATTTATTTGTCTAATGTTTTTCAAATAAAGTTCAAAAATTCTACTCATCTTATTGGTAGAGATAGTATTAAAAATGACTTCAAACATATCGTTGTGGTACAAACTTTAAAATGATAAGCTTCTCACTGACACAAATTTCCAAGAGTGACAAAGGCACTTACGTATTATCCTTTACCATGAAAGAAAATTGTATGTACTGGAAGAACATATTTATGGTGCACCTAGTAATGGGGAAAGTAATGAAGTGTTATCTCTCTATAATAAACATCTGAATTATGCTACAAATGTTCATTGTTTCATTCAATCATCCATGTACAATGTTCTTTTGAAGCAACTTGAGGACATGGATGTGTAAAACATGATGTCTCTCTTTCAGGGTCTCTATCAAGAGAAGGTCGTACAAGAGAGGTACAAGATATCCAATGATTTTTTTAAAACTAATCTTGGAGATTATATACTATATGGGCCTCATGTAGTCAATATTATTGGCTGAATTGAATGCTTATACATCTTAGGGATTAAATTCCCAAATGAGTTACGTACAGATCCCATACTTTCAACACTACCCAAGACCTTTTACAAATTTATTATTAATTAAAATATGATAAATAATGAGAATAGTATTTCCGAAATTATTACTTTTATTCTCCAAGTGGATAAGAAAATGGGTCATGATAAACCTATGGTCCTTATAGTGAAAAAGTAATGGAAGAATAAGGAAATGGGTCCTAATACTTATAACATGTCTAAATCTCTAGAGCATCATCCTTCCTAGAAGAGGAAGATCTAGAGATAAGGTAAGGAAAAGCAAGTAGTATGTTTTGTATGTGAAAATCCAAACCACTAGAATAGGAAATTCACCTATAAGAAAAGGGAAGCTAATTGTTCATTCATTATTGAGTGTAATCGTTCAATACTTACACATTGAGTATTAGATATAGCTTGTGGTTCTCATATCTGTATCCAAATGTAGGAAACAAGTAGATTTCAAAATATTACTAGAGGATAAGTTTATCTGAGAGCTGCTAATGGTGTGAGGCTAGCTTCCCTATCTATTGGTGGATACCACATTTCATCGAAAACATGAAAAATTTTAGTTTTAGAATATTTTTATTATGTACCTACAGTTACAAAGAACATAATTTATATATCATTCCTAAATGTAGATGGATTTGTTTTCACATTTTGGAAATAAAAGTTTATTCTTTTATAAGTAAAACATATGTTATGGTATGGAACATTTAAATAATGTTTTTTTGTATTAAATTACGAAAACTAAGTATTAGCAATTGATAATGAATCATGTTCACACGACTCATATAACACCCAAATATTACATCATTGTCATGGTCATGTAAACGGGAAGCATTTAACAAATCTATGTCAAGATGGCTATTTATAATCATCTGAGCTAAAACCACTTGAAATATTTCATGATTTTTTATAAGGAAAAATAACCAAACCACCATTCTGAGGATATGGTGAAATAGATATAGATCTTTTAGGATTGTTACAAAACTGATGTGTGTGGACCATTTCTAGTAGAATCTTGAGGTAGATATTCTTACTTCATAACTTTTATGGATGACTTTATTTGATATGGTTATGTCTACTTGATGAGGTATAAGTATGAGTCCTTTGAGAAATTCAAATAATTCAAGAATTAAGTAGAGAATCAACTTGGTAAGAAGATAAAGAAGCCTAGATCATATTGAGGTGGTGAATGTCTTAACCAGGAGTTTATTAACTTCTTACAAGAGTTTTTAATTCTATCTCAACTCACTCCACCTTATACACCATAGTGGAATGGTGTTAGTAAAAGGAGGAATCTTACATTGTTAGACATGGTAAGGTCTATAATGAGTTATGTATATCTTCCATTATCCTTTTGGGGATATTCATTACAAATTGTGGTATACACATTAAACTGAGTTACAAATAAAGTGGAAAATAAAATTCCCTTATAGTTATGAAGTGGAAATAAACTCATTTTATTGCACAGACATGTATGGGGATGTGAGGAATTTGTTAAGGATTTATCAGAAAACAAACTAGAACCTCGAGGCACAAAGATTATCTTTATTGGGTATCCTAAGGATATAAAGGTATACTGCATATAAAACCTCTCAGATAAGAATGTAATTGTCACCAGACAAGTCATCTTTCATGAGAGGGAGCACATCCTAAAAAGGTATAGTGGGAGAAAGATTAAATTCGATGAAGTTTATGCTCAAGATACACAAGATTTGGTACAAGAATAGATTACATAGGTCCTAATATAAAAAATATTTCCTGAAACATAAGTACTATTTAGAAGTGTAAGAGAGGTAAGAGAAACATATAGATATGGTTTTCTAATCACTAAGGATTATGACACATTGTTAGTTGAAAATGATGAACCTCTATCCTATAATGAGGAATTAGAAAGCTCTAAAACTTCAAGATGTAAAAAAACCATGAATTTTTAAATGTATTCCATATATCTGTTTCCCTTGGAATTCAGGGATGACCTCCTTGATGGGAGGTTCAAACGTTCCGATCGGTTTCTAACGGGTTTGTTCGTAGAACTGAAAACATCCAATGATTACACATCCATTTTGACCTAATTTCCAAAGGTAGGTGCTCATTAGTTTGTGGACTGATGAGGCTTAAGAATTTGCATTGGTCGAGAGGATGGGAGGTCGGACTCATCACACCTTTTTTAGGGGAATTATTGTCTATTCCGGGACTCTCTTTATAGATTTAAGTTATGTTCATGAATCCTTATTACATTACAAAGTATAAAATGATCTTTCCTTCAGATCTGACAATAAATGATCAAATATGTAGGAAATTTAGAGAAACTTTTATATGTATTTGAGGTTCTTCATCGATAGAGAATCATCTGTTTTTATTAAAGATTCTTGGTCAATGGTATCCTTCGGCATATTTATATAAAAGTCTCTTGGTCATTATGATGACCATGCTGGTTTGAAAGCCACTCAGTGTAACATCCCAAGTAAGTAATGAGTAATATATATTTTTTATCTATGTCTATTAATGAATTAGATAGTGTTTTAGAGGCTTAAAATGAAAATAAATCCAATCTTAAGCATGGAATACACTAATATTTTTAAAAGATTGTTTTACTGCCTTTTGATGGAAACCCATTTTTAAATCTATATTTTGACAATTTTATAAGCTATTTTTGTCAAAATAAACTTATTATTTATGATTGGGACATCAAAATTTACTTTTTGTGAATTTTTGGTATTTTTCAGACAATGGTCATTTTTTAATGAATAGTGAAGAATACTGCATTTTACATCAAAACTGCTTTTTAATCTAATTTATTTATATGACTATATTATCTTTTGAATTGGTTTTGAAGTGAAATTAGAATATATTTTTACCATTTAATCCAATGGTGTTCATTGGAATCAATTTCACTTTGAAATTGGACTTAAACTGGTGTCAATCTTTTGATACTTATTGTTTCATAAAAACACGCTATTTGTCATGACAGCGGGAATTGATTATTAAATTAATTAATGTGACTTATATGTTTTGAATTTTGTAAAATAGACTTCATTTTTGAATTCGGAATATCAAATATAGCTTAGGGTGAATTTTTGGTATTTTTCTGAAAAACTTCAATTTTTGATGATAGTGAAACCACTAAGTGCTACTTATAAAAACTGATTTTTTCGTTTAAATGAAATTTTACCACTTCTGTGATTTTATTTTCAAAAATCTGACATACATGGTTGTCATTAAGAAGTAAAATGTGGTTCAATGAGATTAAAATAATTTTTTTTGGTGAATAGTAACTTTTATGTTCTTAATCGCGATTAGAGGTAATTAGTGTAGTTTAAGGTAAAAATAATGTTTTAATAATATGAGATGAGTTTGACACATGTCCTACCCTTATTTTATGTGTCATGGCCGACCAAGAAAATCCATGGGTCAACTTGGGGACCCCATGGAGCCACTTTGGTTGGGAAATGACATAAATATCTTTTTATTTAATGATAAAGTAAAAATGACACAAACATGATATGTTTTACTAAAATAATTTTTTAAATGGGGTTATACAAGTAAGATTTTTTATTATAAATAGTCATTGGAAAGATAAAAATATTTCCTACATCATAGTATTTTTTTTATAATTTTTAGACTTTAAATAAATTAAATTATTTATGACATCATGATGATGCAGCGATGACCTCATTATTTAACGATTTAAATAAAATGGAATGATAATGTAAAAGATAAGACCTACACCTGGCAAAAACCTTTTGTATGGGTGTATTTCGAACCCTTATCACCTTATCCTTGAAACACATCAATGTGGGACCTCTTAAATCCGAATACCTTTTTAAAATAAAGTGACTTTTCTTTACCTTCCAAGAGTGCCCCTCCTCTCCTCTTATAAAAGGCCCCCACCTATACCTCCTTACCCACACTCCCAAAGCCTTTGTCTCGGCCAACCCCAGCCCATTTTGTCTCTCCACATACCTCTATTACTCCTTGAAGTCTCACTTTGGGCACAAGTCTTCCCAAGGAAGCCTTTGAGCTCAAATCTAAGAGAGTTACCCGATTTTAAGGTAATGTCTTCTTTTGAGTCCTTTTGTTTGATTTTGATTCTACAACCCCCTAAACTATTTTTATTATTTTATTTTGTAACAACTCCAGTATCCTCAATATACTAGGATGTTTTTATAAGAAGGATTCGAGCTACACTTACACACACCTACATCTAATGGTTAAAGGACATACTGTTTCCGTGGATGGTGAATTTATGCCTCCCGAAACGATGATTGTTCAACAGTCTTTTAACACCTTCAAAGGTTTCCATTAATATGTCACTATATTTATATATGATATATAATATGTTTATGTTTTCCTTAAGCTCCTGTATTTTTCATTTTGGGCATACCTTTATTGTTTCCATTATGGGTAAACGCGATATCTTCATTTAAGGAAGTACGGACTACCGCCCCCTCAAAGTGATTTGATTCATTAAATACCATATGTGGGACGTATAAAGGATGGAACTATGATATTATATATGATATTATACTGGAATTATAATATACCTTTATATCATTATGATTCCATTCTATAAAATACGAAATATAAATGAAAGTAGCGTTCATGCGTACGTACGGCTTACCGTCTCCATGAACGATGCATTTCATTTCTTACCTCTAAATGATTATGTAATATTATAAATGCATGTATATACTGGATATATATGATATATACATAATGATTATAATTCTGGATATAATGGATACATGAACAACATGTAATTATCAAGGGTTTATTTTTGACTCAAGTACCAATGATCGTTAAAACGACCGTTATTAACTTAAATAATTACATAGTGTTCATGACATGGAAATAAGTGATATAAAAGGAATAATGAACTTGAAAAAGGTTCTTAAACAAGTAGAAATTAACTCAAGTTTATTATTCAAGAGATTAAAGAACGATCGAGTCAAGTCGGACCTGAGGTATGGGACTTCGTCTCAATCTCCTTTCATTGAGGCATATTTTGTTTTATACACAACCTTCTTTTATACGGTGTATAAACCCCTTTGAATTTTACATTTATCCAAAAGGAATATTTTTTATATGAAGCATTTTACTAAATGACAAAAGGGAATGTTTTTGTCGTACGTATGCGGCGACAATGACTTCTCCACCGCCGTGACCATTATTTGAGTTTCGGCTTCCTCTACAAGCCATACCTTTTTTTAAAAGAAAAATAAATACCATGTTTTACTTTTATTTTTTTTTGGTATTGAAAATGGTTTTCATAATGTTTTTATATCAATGGGTTGTATTGATATCTTGTGATTGAAAGGTGGAAATGTTATGTTTCCTTTATGCATGTTTTATGTGATACGATTATGTTGAGGTTCTTGGGCATTATTATGAAGACGGGTGGTTCCGTGATAAACTAAGGTCGGGTGAGACCGATATAGCTCTCTAATGCATTGGGTAACGCGAAGGTGTGAAACATTTTGGTTTCTCCAAAGAGATTTAGGTAATATACTGTGATGGGTATTCCAAACGTAACCATGAGGGTTACTCCCTACATAAGAATGTTATGAATGCCTCATGTTTCCTTTATGTCTTATGATTTCTATGATTTATTCATGATTTGATGAGGTATGTTAAAGTTCTTATGTTTTATGGGTAAAGTATGATTTTATTCTTATGTATATATGTACCCATGTTTCCTTTCCATATTTTTATATCCCTTACTGAGCTTTTTATGCTCATCCCAAGTTTTTTGAAATGTTTTTCACAGGTCAAGGGAAAGGTACATGATTTGATGATAGTGTCAAGAAAGTGTCAAGAAAGAATCCATGTTTTATTTTAAATATGTTTCCATTGATGGGAAAGAATAATACTATCTTTATGTAACCACTTTGTTTATATGTGGAATGTAATGCAAGCTTTATGATCTAATTCTCTAAAACTCTAAACCTGAAAAGATCCTCAATGTGTAATCGTGTAATAACTCAAGATTAAGTAAGGTTTAAGGCTGGGGCCTTATAGTTGGTATCAAAGGTCGGTTTAGATAACTTTAGGAGTTAGAATTATATTAAATGATTATCCAAAAATATTTTTTTTTATGGTCAAATTGAAGTGATATAATATTTGAAGATTACCATGTTGCTTCATCTAAGACATGTTTTTTCAGAATGGTTTTCCGCAGAGGAAACAGGGAAGCAGTGCTAGGAAGGCATGCAGAAGGAAATAACCTTCCGAATCAGCATCCTGAGATGGTCGGAATTGGAACTGAACAGTTTATTGCAGTAATGGCGCAGTTGACTCAAGTGATAAATGGCGGTGGTATCCATACACGAGATCAGCCAGATCAACCGCAGAGGAACATGTCAGTGGTGGAACATTTCATGAGGAAACATCCCCTATCATTCAGAGGATTATCTGACCCTGTTCTAGCTGAAGGGTGGATTAAAGCACTGAAGAAGATTTTTTATGTCATGGGGTGTTCAGACAATCAAAAGGTTAGTCTTGCTATTTATCGTTTGGAGGGTGAAGCAGATCAGTGGTGGCCGATGGTTAAAAATATCAGGGACGCTGATGAGAATGATGCTCTCGACTAGGATGAATTCAAAGGTATGTTTCTTGAGAAGTATTTTCCTAAGGTTGTTCGACTTAGGATGGAAAAGAAATTCTTGGAATTGAGGCAAGAGGAAGAATCAGTGGCTTCCTATGAAGAAAGGTTCACTCGATTGGCAAGGTATGCTCCAAATTTTATCCGAGACCTTGATAGTAAAATCAATCGTTTTTACTCAGGATTAAAGCCAAAATATCGAAGGGCATTAGCTTCTTGTGAGTTTAAAAGTTATGAAAAGATTGTTCAATGTTCTGAGAAGGTGGAAATGGAGTTTTCCAATGATCAAGTGTTCAATAACAACCAGCAGAAGAAGAGACCAAGGTGGCAGGATAAAGGTAAGAATTCTTCAAAAAAGTCTGACGGTAAGAAAACTAAGTTTCCAGTTTGTGATAAATGTGGAAAAAGGCATGCTGGGGAATGTCTTATGAATTCTAAAAAGTGCTACCGATGTGGTAATATGGGATATAAGGCTCTTGATTTCACTGAAAATGATCAAGGTGAAGGTAAGACCAAATTTGATTTATAGTTAGTGAAATTTTATAAGTGAAATAAGATGGGTCACTGTGCAAACGAGTGTCCGACAAAGAGCTTGAGTGATGGGAAGCAGTTAGACTACAAGCAGAAAGGGGTGGTGAAATCCTTTGCAACTACTTCAGCATATGTCGGGCCATCAAATGAAGTTGTATCAGGTACTTTGTTTGTTTTTTCAGATTATGCGAGTGTGTTGTTTGATTCGGGGTATACACATTCTTTCATCTCTGAAACCTTTTCTAGTAAAATGGGAATACCATCTCAAGAAATGACTCCTGAACTTTTGGTAAAAACACCTGGGGGAAATGTTGAGGCAAAAAGAATTTATAAGAATCTTCCTATCCTTATCTGTGGAAATAACAAACTTGAAAACCTTATTGTTCTACCTCTAGTAGAGTTTGATGTTATCCTGGGTATGGATTGGCTCTCTATTTACCATGCTAAGATTGACTGTAGAGCTAAAGAAGTTTCTTTTCAGAAAGACTTTCAGTTTGAGTACAAGAATGAACCCTTACTGTTGATAACTTATCAAGAGGCCAAGAAACTTGTAAAATATGGAAATAAATGTTACCTTGCACACATCGTTGAAAATTGTAACACCCCGAGCTTCCACAATACGCTTCCCATTCAATAATGCAACAGCTTTCATTGTACGCAACTTCGAGTTCAAAAACACCGCGACTAATCAAAGTAGCCGTTATGAATAGTAATAACCACTTTTTAAAATTATAAAAATTTTATATTTCAAAATGGACTTCATTTTTGGATTCGGAATATCGAAATTAGCCTATGTTGAATTTTTGGTATTTTTCTGAGAACTTCTAATTTTTTATGAATAGTGAAAAATACTTAAAAACAACTTTTTTAATCAAAATAATTTATAGTGATAAATTATACTATTTAGTATTTTTAAAGTATAATTAGAATTTATTTTTACCATTTTATCCAATGGTGGTCATTAGAATTAATTTAACATTGAAATTGGACATAAACAATTGCAAATCTTTTGATATAAATTGTTTCTTAAAAACACGCTATTTGTTGTGACAGCGAGAATTAATTATAAAATTAATTAATACAACATATATGTATGGAATTTTGTAAAATAGAAATCATTTTTGAATTCGGAATATCAATTATAGCTTAGGGTGAAATTTTGGCATTGTTCTGAAAAACTTCAATTTTTGATGAATAGTGAAACCACTAAGTGGTAGTTAAAATACTGATTTTTCGTTTAAATGAAATATTACCACTTCTGTGATTTGATTTTCAAAAATCTGACATACATGGTTGTCATTAAGAAGTAAAATTTGGTTCAATGAGATTAAAATAATATTTGGTGAATAGTAACTTTTAAGTTCTTAATCGCGATTAGTGGTAATTAGGGTAGTTTAAGGTAAAAATATTGCTTTAATAATATGAAATGACCTAGACACATGTCCTAAACTTATTGGATATGTCATGGACGACCAAGACAAGCCATGGGTCAACTTGGGGACCCCATGGAGCCACTTTTTTTGGGAAATGACATAAATAACTTTTTATTTAATGTTAAATTAAAAATGACAAAAACATGAGTTATTTTACGAAAACAATTTTTATATGGGGTTATACAAGTCATATTTTTGACTATAAAAATTCATTGGAAAGATAAAAAGATTTTATACATCATAGTATTTTTTTTATAATTTTTAGACATTAAATAAATTAAATTATTTATGACATCATTATGATGCAGCGATGACCTCATTATTTAACGATTTTAATAAAATGAAAAGATAATGTACAATCCAAGGTTTAAACTTGTCCAAAGACTATTGGATGGGTATATTTCTAACCCTTATAACCTTATCCAAGAATTATATAAGTGTGGGACCTTTAGAATCTGAAAAGCATTGTATAATAATGTAAAATTTCCTTACTTTCCAAGAGTGCCCCTCCTCTCCTCTTATAAAAGGCCCCCACCTCTACCACCTCATTCACACTTTCAAACCATTTGGCTCGACCAACCTCTGCCCAAATACTCTCCCAACTTCCCCCTCTTACTCCTAGAAGCCTCACTTTAGGCAGAACTCTTCCCAAGGAAGACTTTGGCTCAAATCAAAAACAGTTACCCGATTTTGAGGTAATGTCTTCTCTAATGTTGTTTTGTTTTATTTTTCTTCTCCAACCCCCTAAACTCTTTTTATTCATTTCTTTTGTAACAACACCAGTATCCTAAATGTACTAGGATGTTTTTATAAGAAGGATTCGAGCTACACTTACACACACCAACATCTAATGGTTAAAGAACATACGGTTTCTGTGGATGGAAAATTTCTGCCTCACGAAACGATGATTGTTCAACACTCATATAACACTTTCAAAGGTGTCCATTAAGATGTCACTATATTTATATAGGATATATAATATGTTTATGTTTTACTTATGCTTCTGTATTTCTCATTTATGGCATACCTTATGATTTCCATTATGGGTAAATGCGATAATTTCATTTTAGGAAGTGCGGACTACCGCCCCCTCAAAGTGATGTGAATCGTTAATGCCATATGTGGGATGTATAAAGGATGGAGTAAATGATATTATATATTATATTATACTGGAACTATATTATACCTTTATATAATTATGATTTCATTCCATTAAATACAAATTAGAAATGAAAGTAGCATTCATGCGTACGTACGGCTTACTGTCTCCATGAACGGTGAATTTCATTTCTTACCTCTAAATGTTATGTAATATTATAAATACATGTATATACTGGATATATATGATATATATTGAACATAATTCTGGATATAATGGATATATCACCACATGAACAACTTGTAATTATAAGAATTTTATTTTTGACTCAAGTACCTAAGATCGACAAAATGACCGTTATAAACCTAAATAATTACATAATGTTCATAACATTGTAATAAGTGATATAAAAAGGATAATGAAATTGAAAATGGTTCGTAATAAGGTAGATATTAACTCTAGTTTATTATTCAGGAGGTTAAATAACGGTTGAGTCAAGTCGGACACGAGGTAAGGGAACTTCTTAACCCAACTTCCATTCTTTGGGTTAATCTCCTACTTTCAAATTATGTCATGATATTATTATGTATTATTTTGTATTTTTACTTTCTTTATGTGTACCTATAGTGAATACACATAATAGATCTATTTTATTTTAAAAATGATCTTTTTAAGGACTTCGTCTCAATCTCCTTTCATTGAGGCATATTTGGTTTTATACACAACTTTCTTTTATACGGTGTATAAACCCCTTTGACATTTACGTTTATTCAAAAGGGATCTTTTTATAAGAAGCGTTTTACTAAACTAAAAAAAGGGAATGTTTTTCTTTCTGTACTTATGCGGTGACAAAGACTTCTCCGCCGCCGTGACCATTATTTGAGTTTCGTCTTCCTCTACAAGCCATTAGTTTTTTCTAATGAAAAATAAATACAAAGTTTTAACTTTCTTTTATTTTGGTATTGAAAACGGTTTTGAAAGCATTTTTGTTATATCAATGTGTTGTATTGATATCTTGTGATTGAAATGTGGAAATGTTATGTTTCGTTTATGCATGTTTTATGTGATACGATTATGTTATGGTTTATGATATGCTTAAACCTATTCATATGAGGAATGCATTGGACTTAATAAGTGACGGGTGGAGCCCGCTATAGCTCCTCGATGCATCGGTAGGTCTCATGAGACAACTAGACGTGGAGTTGGCCGAGGCCCTTTCCCAATTTGATTTATGGTTTTGGCCGAGGCCTTAATCATTTTAGACGTCCTGGCCGAGGCCTTGAAAAAATGTTTCAGAATGTCTGGAATTATGCATTCCATCATTATGAAGGTTGTTATTGATATTTCATGTGATTATTCGACCAGTAGAATATCCATGTGAATAAGTAAATGGCATTATCTCATTTTACTTTTTCCATATTATGTTGAAGTTCATGTTTAAAAGGATTTTGTTTTATTTATACATTGCCTTAATTGTTAATGTTTATTTATGAAAGCTTCCGCAATATTGTTATCCTTACTGAGCATCTGAGATCACCCCTTTCAATGTTTTAATATTTTCTAGGATGTGAAGAAGTATTTTATGAATGACCTGCAGGGATAGTCAGAAGAGGATAAGAGTGTGGTCTATGAAGACTTTGTTATTATTTTTTTCACTTTATGATGTAATGTAAGACTTATGAATGTATTTAGTGTTTCCAAGGCTACTAAACTAATCGGTCTTTCGCGACTTGATCTTTTGTGATCATGCCAATGTTACGAAGTAATGCACCGACTCTGGGTAGCTGGGGTCGGGGCGTTACAAAAATAAAGGAACTGTTCAGATTAATGATGTGCCAGTGGTAAATGAGTATCCTGGTGTTTTTCCTGATGAGTTTCCTGGAATAATACCAGATCGGGAAGTTGAGTTTACTGTTGACTTAGTTCCTGATGCTAAGCCAATTTCAAAACCCCCTTATCGAATGGCTCAAATTGAACTTTTAGAGTTGAAGGAGCAATTTCAAGATTTATTAGAGAAAGGTTTCATTCGACCTAGAACATCACCATGGGGTGCTCCTGTTTTATTTGTTAAAAAGAAAGATGGTTCAATGAGACTTTGCATTGATTATAGAGCCTTGAATAACATTACTGTTAAGAACAAATATCCTTTTCCTCATATCGATGATTTGTTTGATCAGCTCCAGGGAGCTCAGTATTTTTCAAAGATTGACATGAGATCGGGGTACCATCAGCTGAAGGTAAAGGAAGTATATGTTCCGAAGACCGCGTTCTGTACAAGATATGGCCATTATGAATTTGTAGTAATGCCTTTTGGGATAACCAATGCACCTGATTTATTCATGGACTTAATGAATTGAATTTTCCATGAGTTCTTGGATAAGTTTTTGGTGGTTTTCATTGATGATATTTTGGTGTTTTCTAAAAGTAAAGAAGAGCATGAAAGACATTTAAGGGTTATTTTGCAAACCTTAAAAGAAAATAAATTGTATGGGAAATTCAGAAAGTGTGAGTTTTGGTTGCAACAAATTTCTTTCCTTGGTCACATTGTTTCTAAAGATGGGATAACCGTTGATCCTGCAAAAAAAAGGTTTTTGAAGAATGGCCAAGACCCACAAATGTAACTAAGATTCGTAGCTTCCTTGGTTTGGCAGGCTATTACCGAAGGTTTGTTAGAAATTTTTCACGGTTATCTAGTACAATGACTAAGCTAACTCGGAAGGGTGTTAAGTTTATCTGGAAAAAATAATGTGATGATTGTTTTCAGGAATTGAAAAGAAGATTGGTGAATGCTCCAGTTTTGGAACTACCTTCCAGGAATGGTGAGTTTGTTATATACAGTGATGCTTCATTGAAAGGACTTGGTTGTGTCCTAATGCAGAATGATTAGGTAATTGCTTAAGCTTCATGACAGTTGAAAACTCATGAGGTAAATTACCCTACACATGATTTGGAATTAGCTGCTGTTGTTTTCGCTTTAAAAATTTGGAGGCATCATTTGTATGGAGTAAAGTGTGAAATATATACTGATCACAAAATTTTAAAGTATATATTCACTCATAAAGAGTTAAACATGAGACAGAAGAGATGGATGGAATTAATCAAGGATTGTGATTGTACAATTCATTACCATCCGGGAAAAGCAAATAAAGTGGTTGATGCTTTGAGTAAAAAAAGTAATGCTTCATTAGAAATGTTGCGTTTGGAACGTGATCCTTTGGTTAAGGATTTGATGAACTTCGGCATAGAAGTTGTTGGTGTAGGAAGTTCTTCTGTTTTGTTTTAGGTATCAGTGAGATAATCTCTATCAGATAGAATCAAGCAAGCACAGAAGCAAGATAGTGAGTTGCAGAAAAAGGTAGAGCTGGTTCAGAAAGGTAAGTTGCATGAATTCAACATTGATAATGATTGTGTTTTGATATTTGGGAAGAGATTTTGTGTGCCTTGTGATTCACAGTTGAAGAGAGAGTTGTTATGTGAAGCTCATAGTTCTCCGTTTTCAGTTCATCCTGGCAGTACTAAGATATACAGAGATCTACGGGTGTATTACTGGTGGGATGTAATGAAAAGAGATATTGCTGATTTTACTGTGAAGTGTTTGACTTGTCAACAGGTTAAAGCAGAGCGGCAGTTATCGAAAGGGATGCTTCAGCCTTTACCAGTGCCAGATTGGAAATGGGAGAATATATCCATGGACTTTGTTGTGGGATTACAGAAGAAATCTCAAGGTAATAATGCAATCTGGGTTATTGTTGATCGCTTGACTAAATCTGCTCATTTCCTTACTATACGAGATAATTTTTCCCTAGATCTACTTTCCCGTTTGTATCTTAAAGAGATAGTCAGGTTACATGGAGTTCCCCTCTCCATTGTATCTGATCGTGATCCCAGGTTCACTTCTAACTTTTGGAAAGGCCTTCAGAAGTCGTTGGGTACTGAATTAAATTTTAGTACAGCTTTTTATCCTCAATCAGATGGGCAGTCAGAACGAACAATTCAGACATTGGAGGATATGCTACGTTCTTTCTCTAGGGATTATCAGGGAATTTGGGACCAACATCTTTCTTTGGTTGAATTTTCATATAATAACAGTTTTCATTCCAGTATACAGATGGCACCATTTCAGGCATTATATGGGAAGCGGTGTCGAACTCCAGCTTTCTGGGATGAAGTGGGTGAAAGGAAGTTGATGGGACCAAAATTGGTAGAAGAGATGGCAGAAAAAGTTCAGCTGATTCAGAAGCACATGAGAACAGCTCAGAGCAGTCAGAAGAGTTATGCGGATAACCGGAGGAAGGATCTATCTTTCGAGGTAGGTGATCATGTTTTTCTCAAGGTTTCTCCTTGGAAAATTGTGATGAGATTTGGTAAGAAAGGAAAGCTGAGTCCAAGGTTTATTGGACCATATGAAATTCTGGAGAGAGTTGGATCAGTTGCATACCGGGTGGCTTTACCTCTGAGTTTATCTCAGGTACACAATGTTTTTCACGTTTCGATGTTGAGAAAGTATATTGCAGATCCATCTCATGTTTTGAGTCCAGAGGTAGTTCAGCTAGAAGAGAACCTATCTTATGAGGAACAACCGGTCTAGATTCTTGACCACAGGGAGAAATTGTTACGAAATAAGGTGATTAATCAGGTAAAGGTTTTGTGGAAAAACCACATGATGGAAGAGGCAACATGGGAATCTAAAAATGCAATGAGGGATAAGTACCCCCATTTATTCGATAAGTAAATAAATTACGGGGATGCAATTTTCAAAAGGGGGGAAGGATGTAACATCCCAAGTAAATAATGATTAATAGATATTTTTTATCTATGTCTATTAATGAATTATATAGTGTTTTAGAGGCTTAAAATGAAAATAAATCCAATCTTAAGCATGGAATACACTAATATTTTTAAAAGATTGTTTTACTGCCTTTTGATGGAAAACCATTTTTAAATCTATATTTTGAAAATTTTATAAGCTATGTTTGTCAAAATAAACTTATTCTTTATGATTGGGACATCAAAATTTACTTTTTGTGAATTTTTGGTATTTTTCAGACAATGTTCATTTTTTAATGAATAGTGAAAAATACTGCATTTTACATCAAAACTGCTTTTTAATCTAATTTATTTATATGATTAGATTATCTTTTGAATTGGTTTTGAAGTGAAATTAGAATATATTTTTACCATTTAATCCAATGGTGTTCATTGGAATCAATTTCACTTTGAAATTGGACTTAAACTGGTGTCAATCTTTTGATACTTATTGTTTCATAAAAACATGTTATTTGTCATGACAGCGGGAATTAATTATTAAATTAATTAATGTGACTTATATGTTTTGAGTTTTGTAAAATATACTTCATTTTTGAATTCGGAATATCAAATATATCTTAGGGTGAATTTTTGGTATTTTTCTGAAAAACTTCAATTTTTGATGAATAGTGAAACCACTAAGTGGTACTTATAAAAACTGATTTTTCGTTCAAATGAAATTTTACCACTTCTGTGATTTGATTTTCAAAAATCCGACACACATGGTTGTCATTAAGAAGTAAAATGTGGTTCAATGAGATTAAAATAATTTTTTTGTTGAATAGTAACTTTTATGTTCTTAATTGCGATTAAAGGTAATTAGTGTAGTTTAAGGTAAAAATAATGTTTTAATAATATGAGATGATCTTGAAATATGTCCTACCCTTATTGGATGTGTCATGGCCGACCAAGAAAATCCATGGGTCAACTTGGGGACCCCATGGAGCCACTTTGGTTGGGAAATGACATAAATATCTTTTTATTTAATGATAAAGTAAAAATGACACAAACATGATATGTTTTACTAAAACAATTTTTTAAATGGGGTTATACAAGTCAGATTTTTGATTATAAATATTCATTGGAAATATAAAAAGATTTCCTACATCATAGTATTTTTTTTATAATTTTTAGACTTTAAATAAATTAAATTATTTATGACATCATGATGATGCAGCGATGACCTCATTATTTAACGATTTAAATAAAATGGAATTATAATGTAAAATCTAAGACCTAGACATGGCCAAAACCTTTTGGATGGGTGTATTTATAACCCTTATCACCTTATCCTTGAAACACATCAATGTGGGACCTCTTAAATCCGAATACCTTTTTAAAATAAAGTGACTTTTCTTTACCTTCCAAGAGTGCCCCTCCTCTCCTCTTATAAAAGGCCCCCACCTCTACCTCCTTACCCACACTCCCAAAGCCTTTGGCTCGGCCAAACCCTGCTCATTTTGTCTCTCCACATCCCTCTATTACTCCTTGAAGCCTCAATTTGGGCAGAAGTCTTCCCAAGGAATCCTTTGAGCTCAAATCTAAGAGAGTTACCCGATTTTAAGGTAATGTCTTCTTTTGAGTCCTTTTGTCTGATTTTGCTTCTCCAACCCCCTAAACTACTTTTATTATTTTCTTTTGTAACAACTCCAGTATCCTCAATATACTAGGATGTTGTTATAATAAGGATTTGAGCTACACTTACACACACCTACATCTAATGATTAAAGGACATACTGTTTCCGTGGATGGTGAATTTATGCCTCCCGAAACATGATTGTTCAAAATTCTTTTAACACCTTCAAAGGTGGCCATTAAGATGTCACTATATTTATATATGATATATAATATTTTTATGGTTTCCTTAAGCTTCTGTATTTTTCATTTTGGGCATACCTTTATGGTTTCCATTATGGGTAAACGCGATATCTTCATTTAAGGAAGTGCGGACTACTGCCCCCTCAAAGTGATTTGATTCGTTAAATACCATATGTGGGATGTATAAAGGATGGAACTATGATATTATATATGATATTATACTGGATTTATAATATACCTTTATATCATTATGATTCCATTCTATAAAATACGAAATATAAATGAAAGTAGCGTTCATGCGTACGTACGGCTTACCGTCTCCATGAACGGTGCATTTCATTTCTTTCCTATAAATGATTATGTAATATTATAAATGAATTTATATACTGGATATATATTATATATAAATAATTATTATAATTCTGGATATAATGGATACATGAACAACATGTAATTATGAAGGGTTTATTTTTGACTCAAGTACCAATGATCGTTAAAACGACCGTTATTAACTTAAATAATTACATAGTGTTCATGACATGGTAATAAGTGATATAAAAGGAATAATGAACTTGAAAAAGGTTCTTAAACAAGTATAAATTAACTCAAGTTTATTATTCAGGAGATTAAAGAACGATCGAGTCAAGTCGGACCTGAGGTATGGGACTTCATCTCAATCTCCTTTCATTGAGGCATATTTTGTTTTATACACAACCTTCTTTTATACGGTGTATAAACCCCTTTGACTTTTACGTTTATCCAAAAGGAATCTTTTTTATACGAAGCGTTTTACTAAACGAAAAAAGGGAATGTTTTTGTCGTACGTATGCGGCGACAACGACTTCTCCACCGCCATGACCATTATTTGAGTTTCGGCTTCCTCTACAAGCCATACCTTTTTTTTAAAAGAAAAATAAATACCATGTTTTACTTTTCTTTTGTTTTGGTATTGAAAATGGTTTTCATAATGTTTTTATATAAATGTGTTGTATTGATATCTTTTGATTGAAAGATGGAAATGTTATGTTTCCTTTATGCATGTTTTATGTGATACGATTATGTTGAGGTTCTTGGGCATTATTATGAAGAGGGGTGATTCTGTGATAAACTAAGGGCAGGTGAGCCCGATATAGCTCTCCAATGCATTGGGTAACGCGAAGGAGTAAAACGTTAAGGTTTCTCCGAAGAGATTTAGGGAATATGCTGTGATGGGTATTCCAAATGTAAACAAAAGGGTTACTCCCTACATAAGAATGTTATGAATGCCTCAAGTTTCCTTTATGTCTTATGATTTCTATGATTTATTCATGATTTGATGAGGTATGTTAAAGTGCTTATGTTTTATGGGTAAAGTATGATTTCATTCTTATGTATATATGTACCCATATTTCCTTTCCATATTTTTATATCCCTTACTGAGATTTTTATGCTCATCCCAAGTTTTTTGAAATGTTTTTCACAGGTCAAGGGAAAGGTACATGATATGATGATAGTGTCAAGGAAGTGTCAAGAAAGAATCCATGTTTTATTTTAAATATGTTTCCATTTATCGGAAAGAAGAATACTATCTTTATGTAACCACTTTGTTTATATGTGGAATGTAATGCAAGTTTTATGATCTAATTCTCTAAAACTCTAAACTCGAAAAGATCCTCAATGTGTAATCTTGTAATAACTCAAGATTAAGTAAGGTTTAAGGCTGGGGCCTTATACTCAGTGGGGCACTTGAAGTTTATTGTCATTCAGAAGGACATGGATTATTTCAGAGTTGGGATCGAACCCGCAGATGGGCTACCTACGTATCCTTTGTTTTGGAAAAGGAATCAGAACCCACGTAGTTCGAGTAAGGGAGTTTGATGTTTATGATTGATGGATCAAAGAAGGACGTCACAATTACTTTTACACTCTAAGCTCACGTGAGTCATGCTCGGTGTGAGAAACAAGAGGTATTGGTAAAAATTATAAAATTGTGCCATGAAATATGCAATCATAAGAAATAATATGGGGCTTATGTATGTATGACTGCCCAGATAAATGAAGGTTAGGATTTACTTTAGGGAAGAAATCCAGGAACAGGGTCCATAAAGGTATATGTGCTTCATGGAGATTTTAAATACTCTAACTTGGGGATTACTCCTTAAAAGGAGGCCCAAATTAGGAGAAGACTAATGATTGGGTTTCACTCCTGAAAAGGAATCCCATATCAAAGGTAAATTACGATTGGTTAAGAGAAATTAAGACTGGGGCTTACTCCTGAAAAGGAGGCACAGGTCAAGGATTAAGGTTTGGGGCTTACTCATGAGGAGGATGCCCAAATTTGGGGACTGGGGCTTACTCCTAAGGAGGATGCCCAGATTTGGGAACTTTAAGAATTGGGGCTTACTCCTAAGGAATATGCCCAAGTTAAGAATTATGACTGGGACTTACTTCTAAAAAGGAGGCCCAGGTTAGGGGATCTAGGGCTTACTCCTAAGAGGATGCCCAAATTTGGAGGACTTATGACTGGGGATTATTCCTGAAAAAGAGACCCAGGTTAAGGATTCTCTCATCTTAAATGATGAGGTTAAATGAATGAAATCTCAATCTTTAGTGACATAAAGATGTGTAAATAACTAGGTTTTGAGAGATATTCCACAGAATTCCTTTCAGATAAGGAAGTAAAATCAAGAAATCATTCCATAAATGGCTTTGAAGAGTGTCTTGAAGACTGAATCTTGAATAGAAAATGTGTAATGGCTTAAGAGGGGTGAAATGGGAAAGAAAGGCACCCAAAAAGGCAGAGGCGCGCAAGTCCTGGCGGGCGCGCAGGTACTGCGTGGGCGCGCAAGTCTTGGTCGCACAGGTATACCTACGCGACACGTGGTGTACTTGCGCGACAGTTAACCAGAATGGTAATACTTGATCGACTCTTTATTAAAGCCTTTATAATCCTCTTGAGGTTCTTCCAGAAGAAGGGCACACAAGATCTATTGAAGGAGTAAGGTGGCGCGCAAGTGTGGCCATTTTCTCTTAAGGGTTGGCCACTCAGGCACGCAAGTGTTGATGAGTTTCTACACTTAGGACTTCCTCCCCCTCTTTAGAATTTCCGTTCTAGGTAATAAATTACCTTATAAGTGTTTCGGAAGCTTTGAGAAGAGACTAGGGCGCCGGGATCTCAAATCTGAGTTTCTGGAAAAAAATCCCCCCGAATGGGGGCGCCCACAGGGTCTATTTATAGGCAGGAGAAGACCTCGGGTGGTTATCACTTAGGTCGCGCAAGTGGACTTGCGCGACAGTCATAGAACTTGCGTGGTGCATGTGATATTGATCCTTTGTTCATGCCTTTGTCGATTTTTTATCTTTTCTTCAAAGGATGTATCAATTTGTGCTAAGTCATTTCCCTTTCCATTTTTTTCATTCTGTGATGAAAGGAGTGTCAACAAAAGTCCCCCCTCAGAGTTGGATCTGGAGAGAATAGAGGATTTGACTCTGAGGAAAAGAAGACATCCAAAGGAAAGGTGGCGCGCAAGTCTTGCTGGCACAGAGGGCGGCACGCAAGTGCGCATCACGCAGGGTTCTGGCAACATCTATAAATAGAGGGCCTCACTTCCGTACAAAGCATCCGGATTTCCAAACATCAAACCTTCGAGCTCTCGCCGCGCAGGTCACCTTAACCATGCAGTTTGATCTGTTTTTCGGTGTTTCCTTGATGGCGCGCTGCTGTCAAGGTATCTTGACTTGCGCGGTGATACATGTGCGTCAAATACTTGTGCGTCACATTCAAACTTGTGCGCCAAGTTTTAGACTTGCGCGCCTTAATGCCTTTGCCACTTTTCTGAATTCTTTCACAAATTTTATGAAAAATAACCCCATTTAAGAGTTAGTTTATTCAACTTTTTTGAATATTCAATGGCTCCCAGGAGAATTGGAACGGCTGATGAACTGGATAGCAAGCGGATTGATGACATGATGAACATTTTTGGCCATGATTACTATGATATCTGCGACAGCACTTTCCCAGATTTGGCTAAGTACTTGAAGAAATATCATCTTAATTTCCCATAGAGAATCTACCTGTCCCTGTATGGTCATGGTCATTTTCAAGGAGTCAATGTTCCAAATACAAAGAACTATACACCTGAAATGCAGCTGCACTGCTACTCCTCTATTTCGGTTATGCTGTTCATTAATAGCAACAACAATGGTGTGAACTTTAAAATTCTCCATCCATGCCATTTCCTTGCAGATATGAAAATGGAAAACCCATGGGCTGAAATTTTTTCCGTTGTCGGTTGGTGGAGAGAAGACAAACATGGAATTAGAGCAATATCTGAAAGGATTACTCTCTCCAAATGGATCTTTACTTCCAATGCTTCATTCTCAAATCCATGTATCCATCTTCCAAGTCTCTTGGACAGAAATAGAGTCACTGTTTGATCAGCAGAAAATTTTCCTCAAACCGTACACAAGAACATCCTTTTAGAACTGTTCCAAGAAGAGATGGTATCATTGCATCTCTTATTGTATCTAGTTGAATGAATGAATTCCAGGTGGTTGCTGATGAAGCTCAGGATGTCGTAAATCAAATGAAGAGTTATGTTGAAAGCCTCTTGTAATTATTGAAAAAGAGAAGAGACTCCAATCTGTGGATGTCCTTCTAACTCTTGTGCATCAATGAAAAACACTTTCACTTTCACTTATTTGTACCTTCATTCTCTTTTGCTACATTCTTTAGATTTTACTTAAACCAATGGGCCTAGTAAGCATAGTTTTATTTTTACAAGGATTAATGTAAATAACCCTACAAACTTCAAATCTTTTAATTGCTCAATGTTACCTAAATCATACAAAATATATGTTTAGTGAGATGGGAACTTGACTTTTATTCAGAGTTCCCTTGTCTTTTGTGGGCAGTTTAGAGTCATGCACGTCAGACATAAAAAGGCTAATGTTAAAGGTTGAAATATCTTTGACCGAAATGGATTGGAATTGACTCAATTCCTTGAAAATTCATCTGAAAACATATTACCATACTCAAGTATGAGGGAAAAAATGTAAACTATGGATTAGGAATATTTGAATCTGAGGAATGATATGAAAAAGAGCTAAAAGGCATCAGAAGAAGTAGTTTCCAAGAATGAAGTTACTATTATTTAACAAACCTGTTAGGGGGTTGAATTATGCAGGGCCACCTAAGGGCATTGGCTGCATAGTCAAATAAAATAGTATCTATTGGCTAACAAGTCTGTTATGTAGATTATTTATTCAAGGTCACCTATGGGCACGTGTTGCATAGTCAGAAAAAAGAACTCTCAGAAATTTACTTTCCTAGTGCTAAAAATCAAGTGAAAGTTTATGGAGATTCAAATCTTCCAAAGTATAGAGTTTTCTATATGGAAATAGTTACTTGAATATGGAGAAGATATTTCCAAACAAGATTATTGAAGAACTGGATGAATATCATTCCTACGAAGGTCTGACCCAAACGCAGGGAAGGAGAATATAAGCTATATACTTGAACACTTTCAGATCATGAAAAGGGATATGGGACAAATATGTTAAGGATAGCTATTTTTGCGGATCCCTACATACTGTCATTTATGAAAAATAAGGAAAAAAGAGGCATTCATCCCAAGAATGAAGTTACCACTATCCGACAAACCCGTTAGGGGGTTGAATTATGCAGGGCCACCTATGGGCATTGGCTGCATAGTCAAATAATAGTATCTTTTGGCTAACAAGTCTGTTATGTAGACTGTTTATTCAAGGCCGCCTATGGGCACGTGCTGCATAGTCAGGCAAAATAACTCTCATAAGTTTGACATTTTTGTGACTAGAAGTCATGAAAAGGGTTATGAGGATCTGAAAATATTTAAGGTTGGGATTATGACACATAAAGATGGGTATTGTTCAATGTATACAGATATACATAGATCAATTCTAACCATAATCATGTTGTGGTTGGGTCCTGAATTGAAATGTTGGACTTCACTACGTATCCCATAAGGATGAGAATCAAGCCATACGTAGTTCTTAAACTACAGTTTAACGTCATGTGGGACAAAAGGATTAGAGATCTTAGTTTAGGGTCATAGAGCTTGGACCATTGTAAGAAATACACAGTGTGTGTTTTTATGGGGACTTTTAAGCCAAGGGACTGAAAATGGAATTTGGGGTTAGGACCAAAGACTTGGGGTTGGATTCGAGGGACACTCGAACGTTCCTACATATCCCATAAGGATGGGAATCAAGCCCACGTAGTTCTAGAAATACCCTTTGTACAAATTTGGTTCGTACATGTGAAGCGTGAAAGGGGACTTTAGTGCAATGATGGTTTAACCCAAGATAAAAGGTTTAGGCATTTCCATGTATGCATGTAGTCTTTGAAATGAAACATGATTGAAAAATCAAGGTAAATAATGGTTCCCTCTCAGGTGAGGGTATCAAAGAATATTGTAGTATATTTTCATACTGGACAAAAGTGTTGTATAGTTTAACATCGTATAATAAGGAAGAATGTGAACCAATGTAAAGATATTGATTCTTGGGGTGGTTTCACGAATCAACATCGTATGAGATGGAGGTGAACTGATGTGAATAGATTGGTTTTGGGCTTGAACCTTGGGAGGTTGCCTACATACCCAGCCTAGAAGGCAAGGATAAAAGTCCATGTAGTTCAATTAAATAATGAATTAATGATTAAGTTGTTCTTGGGTACAACGACCTATAAAATGATGTTGGGACTTACACATGGTTAGCGGCCCAGAGAGAGTGTTATGGTTGAGGTTTGCTCTAAGCTCACGTGAGTCATACTCGTTGTGAGAAACAAGAGGTAACAACAACCTTAATGATGCATAGTTTAATGTCATGTAGGACATATAAAGGGACTATGCAGTTTAAAGTCTTGCAGTTAGGACTATTGGCGATGCACAGTTTAGTGTCATGTAGCAGGGACAAAATACAGTTTAATTTCATGTAGGACATATCATGGACTTTCTCTACAGTTTAGCATCATGTAGTTAGGACGATGGGGACAATAAAGTTTAATGTCATGTTGGACGAAATGGGGACTATGAAGTTTAATGTCATGCTGGAGGACAAAAGAGTACAGCATTTAACATCATGTTCAATGCATTAGGGACTTTTTCACAGTTTAAAGTCACTTTGGATGAAAAAGGGACAATACAGTTTAGCATCATGTTGGACGAAAGTGCGAATAGTTTAAGGTTATATGCATTGACCGTGGATGGTGCAGTTTAATGTCATGTTGGACGGTAGTGTAGTTTACGTTCATACAGGACCTTTGATGATTATGTATTTTAACGTCTTTCCGGACGTAAGGGACTTTTATACAGTTTAGCATCATGTAATTAGGATGTCAAAGTTTAACGTCTTACTGGACGTAAGGGATTTGGAAATAGTTTAGGGTCAGATGCATGGACCATTGATGATGAGGTTTAAGGTCATACAGGACCTAGTTGCAGTTTAAGGTCATATTGGACCATTTCTGTATAGTTTAACGTCATATAGCAAGGACGAACTAGTGCTGCACATTTTAGTGTCATGTTGCAGGGACATAATATAGTTTAATGTCATGTAGGACGTATCACGGACTTTCTCTGCAGTTTAGCGTCATGTAGTTAGGAAGAACTGGTGATGCACAGTTTAGTGTCATGTTGCAGGGGCATAATACAGTTTAATGTCATGTAAGATGTCTCACGGACTTTCTCTGCAGTTTAGCGTTATGTAGTTAGGACGAACTGGTGCTGCACAGTTTAGTGTCATGTTGCAGGGACATAAAACAGTTTAATGTCATGTAGGACATATCACGGACTTTCTCTGCAGTTTAGCGTCTTGTAGTTAGGACGAACTGGTGTTGCATAGATTAGTGTCATGTTGCATGGACATTAAAGGTGCTTTGTAGTTTATACAAAATACTTCTTCAAAAATCTGGCATTGGTTGGAGTAGTGATGAGTTCTCCATCCATCGAGATTAATGAATAAGCTCCATTAGATTAGACCCTATGTATTGAATGAGGTCCTTCCCATTTTGGCTCAAGCTTGGGAGGTTTCTTTCCTGGTATCATTGGAGTTCTGAGAACTAATACCAATTCTCCCTGAGTGAATGAATGAAGACGAACTTTTTTTTAAAAGCTCGTGCTATTTGATTCTGATAGATTTCCAAGTGGTGGAAAGTGCACAATCTTTTCTCATCTAACCATTCCAATTCATTCAATCTCTTTTGAGATTTCTCATCTGTAGATGAATAATCACAAATGGCTACTCTGAGCGATGGTAATTGAACTTCAATGGGCAAGACGGATTCCGTTCCATATACCAATGAATATGGAGTTGACCGAGTTGCAGTGCGGGTGGTAGTCTGATAAGCCCATAAAGCATGAAAGAGTTTATCAGGCCATGACCTCTTATATTTATCCACCATATTTTGCAGTATATTTGAAAGAGTCTTGTTAAAGTCTTCTATCTGTCCATTGGCTGTTGCATGATACCGAGATGTATGGTTGGATTTGATGTTGTATTCTTGATACAACTTATTCACCTCGGACGAACAGAAGTTGGTGCCATTGTCCATTAATATGGTATGAGGGACACCAAATCTGGTAATGATGTTAGACTTGATGAAGCTAACAACACATTTGGAACTGACTTCCTTGAGAGGTATTACCTCTTCCCATTTGGAAAAGAAGTCAGTAGCAGTAAGAATATACTTAAACTGCTTGGTCGTAGCCGAAGGGTAAGGTCCCACCACATCCATCCCCCATGTAGAAAATGGCCACGAGTATTTAGTTGAATGAAGCAACTATGGAGGTTGATGAATGAAGTTGGAATGTACTTGGCATGAATGACACTTCTTTGTGAAATTAACACAATCTCGTATCATTGAAGGCCAAAAGTATCCAAGCCTTCGAATTTGATCAGACAATCTATGTACAGACTGGTGGGCACCACAGACTCCTACATGCACTTCTTTCATGAAAGCCATTGTCTCTTCACCATCAATGCATCTGAAGAGAACTCCATCAAAACCACATTTTTAGAGAATTTTATCTAGGTGATCTGGGCTATCATAAAGAGTAAAATTAACCACACATCGCCAGATTTGTTCTTTCTCAGCTCTATCAGGTGGAAGTGTTCCATTTTGAAGGTATTCCCTGATAGGTGACATCCATCCTATAGTATGACCATACGGTTTAGGAATGGGACTAATTTCATTAATATCCTCTATTCTGATTCGAACATAAGGTGAAATTTCACGACGGTGAGAAATACTGATGG
Source organism: Viscum album (assembly GCA_963277665.1). NCBI lineage: Eukaryota > Viridiplantae > Streptophyta > Magnoliopsida > Santalales > Viscaceae > Viscum > Viscum album. The sequence goes on from OY728136.1 coordinate 295,539,576, forward strand.
TTGTCTCGTCCCGATTTGGATCTTCCAGAGTTGTGGCTATATTAGCCAGTGCATCAGCTTGAGCATTTTGTGATCTTGGGACATAAGAAAATGTCGGTTCTGAAGGGAATTCCTCCATCAACTCTCTAACAAAATAATACAAAGGGATTAGTTCTTATTTTCTAATGGAATAATCCCCATTGACTTGTTTGATTACCAGGTCTGAATAACCTTTCACCTTTAAGTGATTCACTTGTGCTTGAAGTGCTAATTCCAAACCTACGATGAGAGCTTGGTATTATGCTTCATTATTGGTACCACCTTCCCATAATAAGAAGGAATAAGGTAACACTACCTTTTCTGGAGAAATGAGCACAATTCCTAAGCCAACTTTGTTGAATTTAGGATTTTCCATTTTCCTCCCTGTTGGACTTCTGGAAGCACCATCAAAATACATTTCCCATGCCTGAGGATTTCTTGAATAGAGAAGACTTCCTCATCAGGGAGTTCAATATCTGAAGATGTGTCTTCCACTGAAGGGTGTTAAGCTAGGAAATCAGCCAGAGCTTGGCCCTTTATCGCCTTTTGAGACACATACTGAATGTCGAATTGCTGCAAAATAACTGCCCACCTTTCCAGACGTCCTGTATGCATTGGACAACTTAGATAAATTTGAACGGGTTATTACGAGATACCAATTGGACCTCGTGATGTTGCAGGTAGTGTCTCAACTTCTGAACTGCAAAGATTAATGCTAGGCAGCAATTCTCAATACTTGAATACCAGGTTTCTGCTTCAAGCATGGTTCGACTGAGATAGTAGAGCCTGTTTTCATTCCCAGCATCATTCTTTTGAGCAATAAAGGCACCCAATGATCTCTCTAGAGCTGTTACGTAGAGGATAAGTTGTCTTCCTTCAATAGGTGGCATGAGTACCAGTGGACTCAAGAGGTATTTCTTGAGAATATCGAATGCTTCTTGACATTCTTCAGTCCACTGGTAAGTGACTCCCTTCTTCATCAATTTGGTAAAGGGTAAACTTTTGCCTGCTAAATTGGCGATGAAACGCCGAATATATGATAAGTGTCCTTGAAGTCCTCTTAATTCTTTCAAATTTTGAGGAGGTGACATACCAAGGGTTGACTTGGTCTTCTCAGGATCGACTTCAATACCACGATGGTGTACAACAAAGCCGAGAAATTTTCCTGAGGTTACCCCAAAAGCACATTTTAAGGGTTTCATCTTCAAATTATGTTGTCAAAGCTTGCAGAATATGACTTCCAAATCAGCCAAGTGATTAGAATGTTGTTTGGATTTAACTACCAAATCGTCTACATAGCATTCAACAAACTTCCCTAAAAAGTTTTGAAGATACAATGCATGGCACGCTGATAAGTTCCACCTGCATTCTTTAAGCCAAAGGGCATTACCCGGTAACAAAACACACCCTGAGGGGCTCTGAAGGCTGTGGATTCCTCATCTTCTGGGGCCATTCGGATCTGATTATATCCAGAATATCCATCCATGAAGGAAAGTGCTTCATAGCCAGCTGTTGCATCAATTAAAAGTTCTGTAATCGGAACTGGGAAATCATCTTTAGGACAATGCCGATTAAGATCTCTGAAATTGATGCAAACTCTAATTTGTCCGTTATTATTCTTTACAAGGACAATATTATCCAACCACTTGGGATATTGAACTTCTCTGACGAAGTTAGCTTTGATAAGCTTTTCCACTTCATCTTCAATTTTGGAAGCATAAGTTTGGTGTGTTCTTCTTGCGGCTTGCTTAAATCCTCGATGTTCTTCTGGTAAACCCAAATGATGAGTAGCAACATCAGGATCAAGCCCAGGCATTTCTATATAGTTCCAAGCAAAAATATCTCTATTTCTCTTTAGAAAAGAAATATACATCTCTTTATCTTCAAGGGTCATGGCCGCACTGATTAAAGTGGGGCATGGATCTTCCTTTGTACCCAGATTTATTTCTCTGAGTTCATCTACAGTGGTAGAGATACCCTCTTCAAATGTTGGAGGAGCATCTCTGAGATCTTCCTCTTCTTCTTCTTCATGTGTTATTTCTTCCTTTTCTACTTGCATAGTAGATGATGAATTAGAATTCTCATGATCCGAAGAGATGTCAAAATTTTCATATCTTGAAGAAGAAGCTTCCATTTTCGACCCGATTGATAATGAAGGGTCTTCTTTGGGTAATAAAGAGGAGATAGTGGATTGAGAATCGACATCATTGTTCACCTCCGATGTTTCTATAACTTCTTCTCGCCTAATTGGCGAAGCATAGACTAGTTGTATTTCAGTATATGAAATGAAGACGTCACCATTTGTGCTTTCATCACTGCTTGGTAGATTACAAATTTCTCCCATGTTGTCTAGCTCGATTTCCATAATTGACATTATGGATCTTTTCATAAGAGTATTTTGATTTGGTTCTATCTTGTCAATTTGACTGATAGGCAACACATAATCTGTACTCACATGTGTAAATGGATTTACTGGAATTTTTTCCAAACCATATGTAGAATTAACTTTGGTAATCTCTTTTGTTATGGATTTCTCCCTTTGCTTTATGTGATAGAATTCTGCCTCAATGTATTGAGACTCACATGTCTTGAATGGGGCCTTATCACCATAAAATGTCCCAACATGACCATCAAAACAATATTTGAGACATTTATGGTATGATGAAGGGATAGCCGCATGTTGATATAGCCAGGGTCTTCCAAGAAAGATGTTGAAGGCTGAGTCTTGATCAACAACCCTGAAATATGAATTGGATACAAGATCTCCAAACTGAGTTCTGAGTGTAACTTCTCCCAGTGGTTCTTGTTAATTTTTATCATATCCTTGTAACATCATGGTATAATGAGATAAATCAGATTCTGTGAGGCTCAATCGACGAAGTGTACGAATGGGCATGAGGTTGAATCCTGAACCATTGTCAATGAAAGCTCTTAGGACGTCTACACCATTGACCTTTCCAGATAAATACAAAGGTCGGATATGCCCATGAACAGCATCATCTTCATCTTTATCAGTAAAAGATATTATTGCATGGAATTTTGTAGGATTATTCTCTATGTGATAGACTTCAGCTGCAGCAATTTCATTTTCAAACTCCTGAGGACTTGACAAAGCCTCGATGAGTGCTTCTCAAAGATATTTTGGAAGATTAAAAGCATCCAGAGTTGATAAATTGGCTGGTACTTGGTCCAAGTGTTTCAATACATCATACTTTTGATCCAGAGGTCTGCATTTCCCAACAGGAATATGTGGTTTAGCAGGTACCTTGGAAGCAGATGCTTTGGAAGTTGATGCATCTTGTATTGGGATAGGAGTTGGCAACATCCTTGATTTTGGAAGATTAGACCGATTAGATCCATTTACTTGCTGAGAGGAAGAAGATAGAACCTTCAATCGGTCTTCCAAAATAACTGTTCCAGGACTGAATTTTATATTAGTATAAGAACTTGCCTGTTCTTGTTGAGCTCACTAAAGGGCTCTACCATGAGTTTCTGCTACATACACAGTTCTAGCAGGGGTAGAATTGGGGTAGTGGCTTCTGAAAGATCCACATCTTCCCATGTATCCTGAACCTCTGAAACTTCTTCTGATTCCCATGTTTGATACAGGGAATTCCGGCTCATCAAAATTGAAACTGCAACTGGCATATGGATCTGTTAATTGAATAATATTAATAGAACCAAATATTAACTCTTCGTCTGATGAAGAATCTACCTGATTAGCCTGTTTAGGCTATGCCGTTTGGTGGGGCGGTGCCCGTGGCTTTGAAGTATATGGCATGAAGTCCGCCAAAGTCAAAGACGACTTAGGCTTTGACACATACTCATCCTCTTCTGATTATTTTTCTTTCTTTGAATCATGTCGTTTCTTTGAGGACTTTCCCTCTGACGAAGAGGGTTTTTTCGCAACATTCATGGCAGAAGAAACAATTGTTTTTTAAAATTGTGTTCACAAAATAGCATGAGTTCGATTGATTGTCTTTATGACTATCCAATCATCATAATTTTGTGCATTTTTGCTTTTGACTTCCTCCCATTCATCTTCCTCCTCTGGAACTATAGCAGTGACACATGCTACCTGGGATGAGGAGCCTTTAAATGTGACATGTCCCGAGTCGACCATCTTTTGCAGGAGGTCTTTGAAGACAAAACACTCTTGGATGGGATTCCCCAACATTTGATGAAAAGGGCAATAATTAGGACGATCTTCATCTCCTTTCTTGTTTGGCCTCTTGGGCATTGGCAATTGAACCAAATTGTTTTCCAGAGCCGAAATGAAATAACCAGTAACTTGTTCATTTCATAAAGAGTATGTTTTTCTCTTCAAATCCTCAAATTGTTTTCATCTTTGATCTCTTTGATCATATGGACGAAACGGCCTTTATTGTTGGCGCTCAGGAGGTGGATCCCTTTGAGAAGATGAAGGTTTTGAGGTAGAAATAGGTACAGGTGCTTGTTTGAGCATAACTGTAGCAGTTTCTTCTTTACCCATTCTCTTTCCTGAAGCTGATGGAATTACACGCGATTTAGCCTTAGCCTGTATAACGGAATCTTCAATCTGCTGAGCGATTGAAGTAAGGTCTCGAAACCCTCCTTTGTATTTCACAGGGATTAATGGCGTGCGTAATTCGTCACATAGATTTGCCACACAGATTGGCAACAATTATTCTTGAGGGAGTGCTAAACTCAAGGAATATGTTAATCCCTTCCAGCGAGCAATGAAATCAGAGACTCTTTCATTCTCCCTTTGCATACAGTTTGTAAGATCGAAAACTATTGTCTTTGGAAAAGTTGAGCTGAACTGAAGGAGGAATTTTTGGCGAAGATCCTCCCATCCAGTAATTGACCAGGATTGCAAGCTTGTATACCAAACAAAAGCTGGTCCTTGCAAGGTTCGCACGAAGCATCTGAGTTTCAATGCTTCTTGCTGCTCCAGAGTTCCCATACTAGGATCGCAACAAGACACGTAATGCATCAAATGTTTTTCAGGATCGCCTGATCCATTGAAAATAGGGAATACAGGGTTCCCAAAACTGGATGGAGGAGAAATTGAATCTACCCATTCAGGGTAACCTTTCTTTTCTGGTTGAACTTGTGCATGCTTCCCTTCCATAGTTTTTAATCGTGCTGTTAATGACTCAATAGTAGTTATTAACTTTTGAGAAACATCCGGTTGAACTTGGACTTGGGTAGGTGCAATTACTGGATCTTGGAAAGATGTGGTGATTGGCATTACAACTGATGGTAGCACTGCCAATCGTTGTTGCACTTGGCCCGTAGGATTAGACCTGTGAGGGTGTACTGATAGATGAGGATATTCATGATCCATCTCAGTAGCTGCAACAAATTTCTTTGGCTGACTGACTCCAGCATACTTAAGAAGAAGACTACTCTGAAGTAGTTCTGCATTCAACCTTCTTAATTCCTTCATTTCTTCCTCCTGTAGTGCAAACCTCTGCTCTAGTGAGAGTGATTGACCTTCTCCAGAGGAAGGATATGTAACCTGGTTCTTTCCCTTCCCTTTGTTGGATCCTTTTCGAAGAGGGGGAAGTGGGTTACTCGAAGGATTACATAATTTCTAAGTAATCCTTTGACTTCGTGTACGCACACCTTCTTCATTTGTGTCGGTGTGTACATCTTCTTGAGCAGGAACCTCTTCATCTGAGTCCCTTGAGTGAGCCTCATCTGGTGGATCAGCAACAACGGCATTAATTACATTAATCAATGCATAACTCATCGCATCCCTTATATCAGCATTTCTGTGATATTGTCTTCTTCCATGTCTTTGATGAGACATTGTCTTTTGTTGATTCGATCCCTCAGGAATTTCTTGATGAACCGTAATTTGGAGGGAATCTCCTGATAATTGGGCTCTTCATTCCTCTTGAGGTTTTTTCCCCAATCGAGAAAAGACTGACTTTCTCTGAGAAGGGGATTGATGATTTGAAAAAGTCTACAGTCCAGGGGACTAAGGTTGTTCCTTTTGTTCTCGCTCAACTCCCCGAATCCTTTTTGTTGATTCCGAGGGTTGGTTTAAAAGAGTCCCCAGTCTGATGAGCTGGGGTGGTTCTTGACATGCTATGTATGAGACTTTCTTGAAAGTCCTCCTGATCTTGAGAACCTTAGTTCAGAAATTAGCTGGATGCATTAACCTGTATCTGCTTTTATCACCCGATTCAAAATACTGTTGGATGATTTCCGACACTTCTGTCACTTGGTGACGTGCTTGCTCCAAACGAGAGGCATGTTCAATATTCTCGTTTGCTTGATGCAAGAGTAATTCGACAACTTGTTATCTGTATTCTTGATTTTGAGAGGAACTAGTTGAAGCTTGATCTTGGTCAAGCTTTTGATTACAAACAAAGCCCATTGACTGTGGTTGGCCATGGGCAATAACATTGCATGAGACCATTTTCGGCGGTCTTTGCTGACTGGAGAGCACCGTGAAATGCAGTGCTCCATGAACACCCCATCCTCTGACATGAATACCAGATGGGGCATTGGAAATTAACTGATGCAATCTTCTTAGTGCGCCAAAGCATGAACGTTGAAGGTCTCACTACTGCTTTTCAGCCTTCGGATATCGAGAGACTGATAGAGACGCCAAATCAATCTGATGTTGTAACCCTTCTATTATCTTAAGATGATTTTCATATTCATCATAAGATAATACTTTCTTTTTCAACTGACAAAGAGTTTTCCATATGTTGAGACGAAAATCATGAATTTCATCTTTCGTCAACATTTCTGGAATATTATACTAAGAGTCAAGCAAAGGCCAAAACATGACTGGCACTTCACCTTTCACCAGTTGTTTTCTCATATTCAGCATTTCCTCTTTATCATTTGATGAAGATTCTTCTACCTGATTTGACCAGAATTGGTGTTTCCTTGTTGCTTCATTGGATTCAAAAGGATTGGTAGAGAAATCATTGATCAAACTAGAAGATGCATGACTTAGGGGTAGTTCAGAGAATGACCTACACCCTGGGGTATCTTCTGGTTGAGAAATTATTTCACCTGCTAGCGATGAAGCTTCAGACTTGACTGGTTTCGCATTTGCAAGTTCCTCAAGATAATAGGGCTTTCTCGGCACTACATTATCCACTGGAGCATTTTCTGGGCAATGTGCATCACTACTGTGGAGAGGACTTTCACAGCGAAATTCATCATCATGGGGAGGACCACTATAATAGGTTACAGCAAAAGATGAGATCTCTTGCTCCTTGGTCTTCTAACCACACAGAGGGTTCCTGTGGCACTCATCTGAAGATGAAACTTCGAGATCGACCGAATTTTCATGATGCAAGCCTTCATGAGGAAGTGTATGTTGAAGACCTTCGTAATTAATGTTCCCACTATTGGGAACTGAGGGAGTAGAATCTTGAATTCCAATAGATAATTGTCTTAGGGATTCAAGAACTCCAGCATCGAGCAAGGACTTGTTATAGATTGGCTCTTGATCTCCTGACTGTGCTGGGTGGGTCTTTTTCTTAGACGCCTTCTTAATCGCCTTGGAAACCACTTGTTGACGAAAGTGGATGCTCTGAGAAGGTGTATGTGCCTGATCAGGAAAGATGGCCAGGTTAGGCTGACGATCTCCTCTCAAATCAGGTGTATGTGCCCGACTTGGTTGTCTGTATGATATGGGGGAGTATGCCCCATAACCCTCTTGGACTGGAACAGATGTGTGTGTCTGTTCTGGAGTGAATTGTTGATGTATCACTCCACTGGTAGGGATAGATTTATGTGTCTTTCCCTGAGATGCCGCTGAAGTTGTTATAATATCCTGGCAGGCATCCAGAATATGAGCAGGGATTTGCTTCTGATATTTCACCATTGATAGAATATGTTTGGTGACTTCAGCTGCCAGAACGGGAATATACGTCCATTCCGGGCTTGGAGAAGGTGTATGTGCCTGCTCCTATCCTCCTTTTCCTGTCAGTGAATCCTGACAGTACTCAAGTGTGGGGGCAGAGAGTTGATTATGCCTCCTATTTGTCGTCGGGGCTTTCCGACTAACTTCTCTGAATGCTACCAAGAGAGACTGTTGGTAGGCTTGATTAATACTAGCAGGTGTATGTGCCTGCTGATTGCACTTCGCCAAACGTGGTTGACGAGATCCATCATATGTAGTCAGACGAGCCTACTGACTAGCTGATGATGTATAAACAGGTGTATGTTCCTGCCTATAGTACTCCGCCGGAATTGCCGGGCGGGATTGGCGTGATGCTTCCAGACGAGTCTGCTGGATAGCGGAATTAAAACGGGCAGGTGTATGTACCTGCTCATTGCTTGCCACCAAGTTAGGTTGGTGGAATTCTCCGGATATGGCAGAGATGAGAACCTGCTCACTGTTGACTAGATTCTGCCTCCGGTGGTTCGTCTTGCTTACTCGGGTTCGAGGAACCTGAGCCGAACGCCTGGAGTCGGTACCCTCATCATGTTGAGGGTGCACTACCGCACGAGTCCGGCGGCTATTGTTGGTGGGAGCCCTCGGGAAGGACTCCTTTCTGTTTGAATTAAGGTCCTGAGGGACCTGCTCATTCACCTCCCCAGAATAAGGGAGCGAATGGTGATTGCGTTCGGGGGATAACGACCCGAAATGGTTAGAGATGGTAGACAACACTTCCTGGTTCTTGATCACTGGTCATCATTGTCCGAATGACCGATGTGAGTTGTTTACTTGGAGGTCTTTTCGGGCAGGCTCCAGAGTTGGGATGGTACTGTGTTGATGGTACTCTTTAACCAGCGCATTTGATACCCAGCGTTGAAGACGCTGAGTAGGTAATATCATCCTTAGAGCAGATGATGATCCATCAGGAGTAGCTACAGTGGCATTTGCAGCAACAGTATTCATAGGTGTGAACTTAAGAGCAGCCATTCTAGAAATACAGAAGATCTTGGAAAAGAGTGCCTATTTGATATAACAGACGTAATCAAGATAAATTCAGCTACTACATCTTTTGGATGAGCACATATGTCAATGATTGTTTTTGTTGGCCCTCTCATTGAGTTTTAAATAGGGGCCTAACAAATAGGTAAAACATCATTTTAACTTGGTTAAGGATTCACGTCGGGTTCACCATTTTTTGTTTCCCTTAGAATTCGGGGATGACCTCCTTGATGGGAGGTTCAAACGTTCTGATCGGTTTCTAACAGGTTTGTTCGTAGAACTGGAAACATCCAATGATTCCAAATCCATTTGGACCTACATTCCAAAGGTAGGCGCTCATTAGTTTGTGGACTGATGAGGCTTAGGAATTTGCATTGGTCAAGAGGATGGGAGGTCGGACTCATCACACCTTTTTTAGGGGAATTATTGTCTATTCTGGGACTCTCTTTATAGATTTAAGTTATGTTCATGAATCCTTATTACATTACCAAGTATAAAATGAGATTTCCTTCAGATCTGACAATCAATGATCAAATATGTAGGAAATTTAGAGAAACTTTTATATGTATACAAGGTTCTTTATCGATAGAGAATCATCTGTATTTATTAAAGATTATTGGTCAATGGCATCCTTCAGCATATTTATATAAAAGTCTCTTGGTCATTATGATGATCATGCTGGTTTCAAAGCCACTCAGTGGGGAACTTGAAGTTTATTGTCATTCAGAAGGACATGGATTATTTCAGAGTTGGGATAGAACCTGCAGATGGGCTACCTACGTATCCTTTGTTTTGGAAAAGGAATCAGAACCCATGTAGTTCGAGTAAAGGAGTATGATGTTTATGATTGATGGCTCAAATAAGGATGTCACAATTAATTTTACACTCTAAGCTCACGTGAGTCATGCTCGGTGTGAGAAACAAAAGGTATTGGTAAAAATTAGACAATTGTTCCATGAAAGATGCAATCATAAGAAATAATATGGTGCTTATGTATGTATGACTTCCCAGATAAATGAAGGTTAGGATTTACTTTAGGGAATAAATCCAGGAACAGGTTCCATAAAGGTATATGTGCTTCATGGAGATTTTGAATACTCTAACTTGGGGATTACTCCTGAAAAGGAGGCCCAAGTTAGGAGAAGACTTATGATTGGGTTTCACTCCTGAAAAGGAATCCCAGATCAAAGGTAAATTAGGACTAGTTAAGAGAAATTAAGACTGGGGCTTACTCCTAAAAAGGAGGCCCAGGTCAAGGATTAAGGTTTGGGGCTTACTCCTGAGGAGGATGCCCAAATTTGGGGACTGGGGCTTACTCCTAAGGAGGATGCTCAGATTTGGGAACTTTAAGAATTGGGGCTTACTCCTAGGGAAGATGCCCAAGTTAAGAATTATGACTGGGACTTACTCCTAAAAAGGAGGCCCAGGTTAGGGGATTTGGGGCTTACTCCTAAGACGATGCCCAAATTTTGAGGACTTATGACTGGGGATTATTCCTGAAAAGGAGACCCAGGTTAAGGATTCTCTCGTCTTAAAGGATGAGGTTAAATGAATGAAATCTCAATCTTTAGTGACATATGGATGTGTAAATCACTAGGTTTTGAGAGATATTCCATAGAATTTCTTTCAGGCAAGGAAGTAAAATCAAGAAATCATGCCATAAATGGATTTGAAGAGTGTCTTGAAGACTGAATCTTGAATAGTAAATGTGTAATGGCTTAAGAGGGGTGAAATGGGCAAGAAAGGCACCCAAAAAGGCAGAGGCGCTCAAGTCCTGGCAGGTGTGCAGGTACTGTGTGGGCGCGCAAGTCTTGGTCACACAGGTATACATGCACGACACATGGTGTGCTTGCACGACGGTTAACCAGAAGGGTAATACTTGAGTGACTCTTTATTAAAGCCTTTAGAATCCTCTTGAGGTTCTTCCAGAAGAAGGGTGCGCAAGATCTATTGAAGGAGTAAGGCGGCGCGCAAGTGTGGCCCTTTACCCTTAAGGGATGGCCACTCAGGTGCACAAGTGTTGATGAGTTTCAACACTTAGTCCTTCCTCCCCCTCTTTAGATATTCCGTTCTAGATAAGAAATTACATTAGAAGTGTTTTGGAAGCTTTGAGAAGAGACTAGGGCGCCGGGAGCTCAAATCTGAGTTTCTGGAAAAAAATCCCCCCGAATGGGGGGGCCCACAGGGTCTATTTATAGGCAGGAGAAGACCCCGGGAGGTTATCACTTAGGTCGCGCAAGTGAGTTGCGCGACCACTAGGAGTCGCGCAAGTGACTTGCGCGACCACTAGGAGACGCGCAAGTGGACTTGCGTGATAGTGATAGAACTTGTGCGGTGCATGTGCTCTTGATCCTTTGTTCATGCCTTTGTCGATTTTTTATCTTTTCTTCAAAGGATGTATCAATTTGTGCTATGTCATTTCCCTTTCCATTTTTTTCAATCTGTGACGAAAGGAGCGTCAACAGTATCATAACCAAGTTTCGGTTCTAGTTGATGTACCATTTTATGTAAATCCTATTAGATGAAAATGGGTATTAAATAAGAAATTGTACATGGAAGGTAAATTAAATACTTATAAAGTAGGTCTATTAGCTAAAGGGTTTTTACAATATCAATTACTTGACTATAATGAATCTCTTTCACTAGTTTATATGTTTAAATCCATCAAAATTCTACTTGTTATAGTATCTTACCATGACTATGAGATTTGGCAGATGGATGTCAGAATTTCATTCCTTAATGTGAACCTTCAGGAAGATATCTATATGAAACAACCATAAGGGTTTGTGACTCTAGGTGATGCCAAAAGAATTTTCAAGTTACAAAGATCCATTTATGGATTGAAGAAAGCATCCAGTTCATGGAACATTCAATTTGATGAGTCCATAAAAGAATTTGGTTTCACTAAGAATGAATGTGAGCCATAGGTTTAGTGGGAATGCAGTCGTTATCCTAGTAGTATATATTGGTGACATATTACTTATTGGAAATGACATACCAATCTTGCAGTCTGTTAAGGACTCTTTAAACAAGGGTTTCTCTATGAAGGACTTAGGTAAAGAACCTATATTCTAGGGATCAAGATCATTTTTGATATATCCAAGAGGCTACATAGACTAAGTCAAAGTACATATATTGACAAGATAATAAATATATTAATAAGGAATAATTCAAGAGAGGATTGGTTCTAGTGTAACATGGTTTATATATTTTAAGAAAATGTGTCCTTAGAAACAACATGATAATGATATAATGAGTAATATCTCATACTCTTAAGGGATATGATCAATCATGTATTCTATATTATGTACTATACTTGATGTTGCCTATGCATTGAGAATGGTAGAAAGATATCATGTTGATCGAGGAGAACATTATTGGTCTATTATTAAGGCTATACTTAGTATCAGAGAAGAACTAAGGATATATTCTTGGTGTATGGAGAAGACGAGAATATGGTCATCAGGTATTATACTGATGCTAGTTTTTAGATAGATCAGAATGATTTGAAATCACAATCAGGGAATGTTTTATGTATCAACGGAGGATCTTTGACCTGGAAAAGTTCCAAGCATCCAGTTGTTTCTAATTCTATAGTGGAATCTAAGTATATAGTGGGTTATGATACAACCAAGGAAGCTGTTTGGATTTATAACTTCATCTAGTATATTGATGTGATACCTAGCGATAAATACCCTATCACATTGTATTGTGATAATACTGTAGTGGTACCACTTGAAAAAGATCCAAGGTCACAACAACAGACAATGATTATAATCTGAAAGTATCACCTCTTGAGTGATTTCTATCATAAGGGTTAAGTTACAATTATCAGTGTACCCATGGAAGAGAATGTGGAGAACCATTAAATAATGTCCAATCTCAGCAGAATCATGAGTATCATGTGAGAGCTATCAGATTGAACATTTTTAGAAGTTGGATCTAGTTAAAGTGGGAGTCTGTTGGAGTTGGTGCCAAGAACCAACTTATATATACTTTATGATAAATTGAATTTATGGTTTTTAAATATTAATAAAATCATTATCACATCATTTTTGTTCTTTTATGTAACATTTTATGTGATAATGTCCCAAGAGTAGTTGTCTCACTAAAAGGTCAAAACAGTTCCCCACTATGATGAGAAACAGGAAGTGATATGACACTATTATTAAATGTATGCTATATATCTAGATGATATCATTTTAGGGACACAAATGATATAGGCTATCAAGGTTAGATACTCATAATACTTTGAGGCACCTTCTCATGGTGTACTCTATTTGTGATATCCAGTAAGATATTATGAGAATGAGACCTACTAGTAGGAAATCCAAATTTATATGTTCGATTGGATGTTCTTATCTATGAACATGTGTTTTGGTCCTTAGCCTTTAATATTTTTATTAATGAGTATTATGAGATGCGTAATTTGATGTATTTATGAAAACCCTGATGAAAGATGTTCATGGCGTGGTAGGATACATTTGGTGCATCATAACTAATATTATATTAATGAACAATGTGAGAAAAGATTTGTCCCTTATATAATTTAACAGAAGTTGATATCTCTGGACCTTTGTCGAAAATGATATATCCAAAATAAATCCATGGACATGGTGTTGTATAGGAAATTTCTATTTCCAATAAGTTAAAAAAAGATACATTGAGCGCATAGGTTAATGGCAGCAGCATGAAATGTTAGGATCAAAAGGGGCCTAGATACCCTAAGAGGGGGGTGAATCAGGGTATGGATATTCTATTTCAAAATTCTTCCTGCCCCCCCTAGATCTTGACCTCAATATTATAAGGGTTACATTTTTTCCCTTATGTTGTTAATGTTTATCTTGTTCTTTCCTTATTTATCTGATAAGGATTCTTTGGATGCAATGTAGGGAAGCAAGCAGGCAGACACATAGTTTTTACTTGTTTCACCCTCATTGGGATACGTCCAAGGAGAATACAATGGTGATGTCCCATTGTACCAAATCCACTGAAGCTCACTTCCAATTTAAAAATGTTTGGGCTAGATCACTTCTATGCTCAGGCTCACTGCCTTTATAATGTTTAGGGTTAGCTCACTACTTTCCCAAGGGTCACTCCATGTTCCTCTCTCTCTCTTTCTTTGGATCACTTTCGATATAAAGGACCACTTTCTTTATCTTTTCTCACTGCTCTGGAAAGTATCCACATGTAGTTTATGGACTTGTAGGTTTGTTCATTATCTGTAATGAATTCTTCATTCTTAACTGTTGATAGATGCTATGTTGATGCCCAACTTTCACCCATAGATGAATCTCTCTTTGCACCGAGTGTACCGAGAAACTCCAATTTTTACACACATCCCTTAATGAACCTTGCGTGTAATTCCTTTGCCTTGCACGAAATAAAATTTTCACACAACACCTCTTTTACGCGCAATAAATTGTTTTACATGCAAAATCCTTCTTTTACATGCAGATTTTTCTTTATGCGCAACAACCTTTTTACGCGTTTCCTGATCTTTACGCACAACATTATTTTTACACGTAGCCTTTTATTTATGCACAAACACCTATCTTTACGTACAAACTTGACGTTTATGTGCAACTCCCTTTCATATTCCAATTTCACGTGCTAGAACTTGGATACTCTCTAATTCTTGAGCTTCTATGAATGAGGGGGATCACTTCATATTTATAGGAAAAATCGACCCCAGTGCGAAAAACTCTCCTTGGGTGCATAATTTACTTCGAGCGCGAAAAACACATCTTTCGCGCAACATCATTTTTTTTGCACTGCTCCAATATTTTGCACACCTCAGGCATTTTCCAATTTTCGAGCTTCTGATCTTGAAACACCTCTTGCGTGAAAAACTCTAATACTCTATTTCATGCACCAGGCCAATATTTCGCACACCACTTACTTTTTTTCTCACTTCTCTAATATTCCAAGCACCTCATGCCTTTACCAATTTTTGAGCTTCTGATCTCGAAACACATCTTGCACGAAAAACTTCAACCCTCTATTTCTCACACCATGCCAATATTTCATGCACCACTTCCTTTTTTGTGCACCACTCTAATTTTACGTGCACATCCCTTTTCAAAAACACATCTCTTCATTTCCCAATTTTCAGGCCTAAAAATTTCGCAAACACTGGAAAATGGTACCACCTTGTATCTGCTCTTTTTCTATCACCTCCAGATCATCCATTTCTTTGTTGAGGTTCTTCATTCAAACATGGATTATTGACAACATCTCTTAAACCCAACAACTAAACATGGAAACCCCCTTTCTCAACAAATTTTATATCGTGGTCTTCTTTATCAACAAATACAACATGGAGGCCTGCTTTGTCAACAAACACAATCACCTAAAAAATGCTTCAATGATACCTTGAGGGATTTTTTTCCCAACATGAAACCTTCTTGATTAGATATATCATGATAAAGGGATTAAATTACATAGTAAGTTTTTGTATGAGGTATTATGTCATCACAACATTAACTTTTTTCTCTATGGGTTCCTTGGTGTGTTTCTAGATTCTAACCTTGGACTTTAGGCTGCTTCACCTAATGACTTTAAGAAAGAGGCCTAGAGGGTCGCACACTAAGTGTATCCAGAATATTAGTTAAATAATATATTATTATTTATTATTTAACAAGTTGAATAAATATTATTTTTTCACATGGTTTAATAGTTATTCATGTATGTTTAATCATAGATATTCTGTCACTAGTTATTCGAGAGAATATAATATGAGTGGAATATTTAATAAATATTTACTTTCTATTAAGTCGATATAATATTTATTTATTTATTATAGAATAATGTGGTGATGTTTATTTAATAAATAAATATTCATTATTCAAGGTCTAATAAATTTTATGGAGGAATATCGGACCGAGTTTAATGGTCCGATTAGAAAAAATAAATATTGAATATTATTTTTTTAAATAATATTTAATTTAATTTGAAAGTTATGCCCATGTTGAGAAATAATAATATTATTATTATTATTATTTAAATCGGGGATCTGTAGAGGTTAAATAAATAATAAATATAACTTTTTTAATTATTTTATTTTAGCCCTAGTAGTATATAAACCCAATTATATTGTTTTTTAAGAGATCCAATTCATTTGTGTTGGTTGTGCACAACAGATTTGGATAATCCTTTCAAGACCTAGAGAGATCCCTTCTCCAAGAATGCTCCCAAGAACATAGAGTGATCTTCCTTCTCCTCTCACTCTCAAGTTAAGAGAAATCTAGGACAACTCCCTGGAAGTAGTTCTCAAGGATATCAAAGGTGGATGACAGAAGCGCTATGATCTATCATGCTAGCACTCAGATATTTTTATGAAAATGTTCAGAGATTTTTGGAACACCTATGGATCACTTCTAGAGGGAATCAACTTTTATATATACAATGTAATTATGGGAAAATACAGATCTATTTTTAGATCCACCAATGAATAAATAATTCCATCAAGGTAATTCTTTATTTAATTAAATTAATTATAAATAATATGTGATGATCCTCTCTTTTGGATTGGGTGTTCTATCCCTTTTCTATATTATTTGATTCAATTATGTAGATCATGATGTTTAATTTTGTGTAAATCTTAGATTGATCATTGATCATGGAAAAAAGAAATGTTGGGCACGAACCATCGCATGCTTCCAATGCACCCAGAACCAACATATTCAAGGTAAGGAACCCATGAATTATTACCAATACATGTGTAACCTATTATTTTTTGTGGAAAGTATCAACAATTCTCAAGAGTGATCTTGATACAAATGGCAGGGACCTCTTGGGCTACTTGATTATAGTTTCCTCTATGATTTTCCTAGGAACCAAGTTGAGACATTATGCTTCCTATATGATCAGAGATACCAAAAATAGTTGATACAGTTAGTGTATACATGGGTTGTCCCCTTGAGTCTTGTGAATCGACTTACTTCCAGTTATTTCTAGAGCTTATTATCATTTCAATATCACTTATTTATTTCACAATTTTACTTTTTAAAATTATAGATTGTATTTTTATTAGAGACCATTAGTGGTGTCCAACTAAGTTATAATCACTCCATGTTTGGGCTACCATGGAAATTGGGTACTCGAACAGATGATTCTTGGTCATAGGTTATGGGTTTAGGGAATGGATATATGTGATGTTTGGTTGTATGTATAGGATAGATCATAGATATTTGAGCTAAGTTAGAGATAATCACTCCCCATATTTATGCAGTTTTATATTATTTTACTTTTTTTTACTTTAGGATTATTTTTATTGACATGAATATTATATAATTACTTACCTATTATATATCTAGAATTGTTATTATACTGTATGGGATAAGATTTTGTAATTTTGAACCTACAGTTAATTTATCTTGTTTTTTCCATTATATGATGTTTCCCTTATTTACTTATGTTTTGTTAACTCTTGTAATAAGGGAATAGTATCCCAGTAATAACCTCATAGACACTCACCATGGGTTAGTAGCCTCTAGTGTATAGGGAGAAAAAATTAATTCCAAGTACTGTATAAGCAATGGGAACCAGTTTAGTGGCCTTCGGGTCAGGGTGTTATAATACTCTGCTTCCACTTCTCCATGGGTGTATCTCTATCATTCCCTAATTCCACGCACCCTATTATCATCCCTTCTATAAGTAAGTAATAATATACACAATTCAGACCAATCATAACTTTACTTAGTCCCATGTAGGTCCCAACATCTCATGTTAGCAACAATCCACATATACATATCATCATCATAATTATCCCACCTATACCTAAGTGTATGTCTGGAAGACACTATATCCTATGTAAAATAATTATACCTCAATACATCATTTCCCAAACATGTGCACCCATGGGAAGATATATCTACCATGACCAGTTAAATGTATGCACTATACCTTAAGCCATTACATCCTACACATAAATTTATATTAAAAATTAGTGACATCACAGGCTGAGTATGAACACTATATACCTTAATCCATTATAGACTTGGATATTCCTATTCATATCTATTTATAAAGAAAAATAAAGGTATAGGGATAATTCAATCATCTAATACCTCTATATCCTAGAATTTTGAGAAAAAACCCTAAAACAATTGGCCCTCGGTTTCACTACCAATGTGGCGGGGGTATCATATGAAATCAGAAAATACAAATAAGATAAAGAACAACTACACTAAGAAAAACTACCTAACCTTAGACTCATCTAAAATTATCATCACACAAGACCCATAAACTACAACTGCTAAGGTATAGGTAACAAAATTAATCATACAAGACTCAAGGATTATAATAATTAATTAATTAATTAAACATTAATTATTATTATCCCAATATTAACATTTTAATATTTTTGTGCAAAGTTTTGTTGAAACTTTTAATTCTATTTCTTATATTATTATTTATTTCATCATCTTTAAATTTGGTTTATCCATTTCATCGTATCCAATGGGATTTATTAAACCACATTAAAAATTCTATATTTTATGCACATGCTCCTAGGAGCATCCTATTCAACCATCCAACGGTTACCATTAATATGATATATGTCATTTAACATCAATGTCATCAAAAAAATCCCAACCAATGTGATAATTATTTATTAATTTATCAACAAAAAAGTATATGGTGCTATATAACTCTTCCAAAATTACCACATCAAATATCCACATGATTTATAGAGTGTTTTATGATATCAAGAAGTGGGAAACAAACAAATAACACTCAGAAAATAGGCCATCTAGTAAGCATCAATAAAGAAAATACATAGATGAGTAAGCCCCAGTGTAAACTCATCTTGAAAACCCTTGTTTCCCACACCATTGTTCATAAAATCTATTATCCTACCATCATTAGTATCAACCATCACTACACCCTAGGATCCCAATCCATTACTCATATATCAAAATAATCATCAATTAGTACAACCCCAATCCTTCATCCCATCACTCATCAAAGGTTCCTACCCAAAACAAATATATAAAAAAATACAATAAGTCTCAAAATATTTATAGATCACACATACATTTTAAATGAATTTTCCATGAATATGCATGGGAACTAAGGCCATAAAACCAAGGCATATAAGCCTTCCACAATAAAAATGGTCTCACTTATAACGAAAGCATTTATCTTTAGAAAAGAATCATTTTAATTCCTATATTGAATTAATTACTTTATTATTCATAGGTTTTTAGCTACATGAAACCTATAAATTATATTTAATTAACATTTATTTACAAAATAAACAATATTATATCATTTATTTTATATTAAACTCATAATAAGGAAGAACTATTATCAAATTAACATGTATTTTTCCTTAATCATTTCATTGTTATTATTTTGAATTTAAATTGTCTATCATATTCCTAAAAAAATAACCATGATAATTATAACAAAAAACTACAAAATTAATATAGCACACTATAAAGTAAACAAGAGGAAACAACAACTTAACAAGATATGATTGTGCTCAAAAATCCTAAAACCATAAAAAAATTATCCATTCATTTCATATTATTATATTTCTAGGTTAATTTCACCATTAACAAAAGGATTAAAGAATGATAGTCCCACACTTTCACTTCAAATCAAGTGTAAGGTGAAATATCCCATACATAAACATGAATATTTAAACATTCTCTGAGTAAGAATGGAACTACATGGTCTAATATTTGATTACCTATTCTAAAGGGAATCAATGATCCTTAAAACACAACCCAACAAGATCCCTTTATAATCAATCAATAGAAACTATAAGAAAATAAAAGAGAACAACCCATTATTACTTGGTAAGGGAAAAACAAAAGAGAACAAAACCATCAGATATAGAAAAATAACATTGGATCATAATAGATCGATATTTATAAAATAGGAGTTGAATCCAGTCAAAGTATAATCAAAGGCATTGGAAAAATATCCCACGGGTTCTTAGGGTTTGAGATAGGAGAGAAGAATTAGGATAAAATTGGGGGGTCCCAAACATATAACCAAGATAGTAATTTTTCATTCATGATGTGAAAGGGTACTTCTCATAATAAATTCCTTTAATCCCACATCTATTAAAAATTAAATCACCACATACATAATACTATTAAACTCATTCATGTTATGGATTAACAATTCATGCCACAAATATCCTTTCTATAGAACCACCAAGTTCCAACTCAAAACCCTTCTAGTTAAGAACCATAATATAATCCATGAATAAAAATTCACATCATGAATACTAATTACAGACCATGAATTCCTCTTGATATTAGGTTATCATCTTCTAACCACCCACTCCCACGTCAATATCATAATGGAAATAACAAAGAAAAAAATTGCCCTTACATTACTAATTGGTATAGTTTAAGATTTTATGAATAGTTATTATATAAATGGTGTGACATAAAATATTATATTGAACCATATTTTTTCATCAATGGTTTTATTTTCATGTCCAAAAATAAATAGTGACACTTTTATAAAGATATAATATGTTATAGTATATAACATATTAATAACATTATTTTTGTACTAATAATGTAAATGAAGTATTACTAATTGATAATGAATATAGTTCACATGACTCATAATGTAATATGTTTTGGAATCATCAAGATGATTATATAAAGAAAATTAATTTGTTTAAATTATATCAAGATTTTTATTTAGATTCTTTTGAGATAAAATTCTTAGTTATTTTTTTGGTTGTTTACAATGAAAAATAAAAAGGTTTACTTCAGTTAAAAAGGTGGTAAATATATAGATTTTATATAATTAGTTATTTTTAATGTGTATTGACCTTTTACAGTCAAAGTAAGAGGTAGATACTCATACTTCATTAAAATTAGAAATGAATATATCTACTTTATATGGTATAAGTTTTATTTTGATAATAATTTTAAGGAATACAAGAATGAGTTAGGGAATCACCTTGTTTAGAAAATAAGGATAATATTCCCAAATATAGGTAAAGAATATATTAACCAATAGTTCATTAATTATCTAAAATATTTTGAGATGTATCACATAATTCCCCTCCTTATAAAACATAGTTTGAGGGCTTTAGGTAAAGTATGAGCTAAAACTTATTTGAAATGGGGAGATATATGATGTATCATCCAAATCATTTGTTATCCTTCTGAGGAAATGAATTACAATCCACATCATATACACTAAATTTAGTTCTAAAAAAGAAAAAAATACCATATGAGTAATGGTATGTTAATAAATCTATTTTTTCATATATATGTGTGTGAGTATGTGATGTGTTTATTATGGATAATTCTAGTATTAAATATTTATCATAAGGAACAATCTTTATATCAATTGGATATCCCATAGAGACAAGAGGATATTAATAATATGATCCCTTAGATATAATGATAATCATGTAAAGTCATTCTATATTTTATAAAGGTAGATAATGTTCACATTAGATTGTGGGAACAAGGAATAAATTTATGAATTGTATGATCAAGTTACACTATAGTTAGTACAAGATTAAATACTAGAAGACAAAGTTGTAAAAAAATTAATATACACAAGATCTATATATGAGATGTATAAAGGTAATAAAACTATAATTATATGGATTTTAGTTGAGAATAATGATATTTTTTCCTATAAAGAAGTCATACACATATCATAAGTTGAAGAGTGTGAAGAAGCTATGAATTTTGAAATAAATTCCATATACAAAAATGGTGTTTTGGATTTAGTAGATCCCCTAATTGATAGAATTATTATTCAGTGAAAATGGGTATTCAAGAATTTATTGTGCATGGATAGTAATTTATATACCTATAAATCAAGATTTGTTTCTAAAGTTTTTAAGAAACATTAGGTCATAGACAATAAAAAATATTTCAACTAGCTTCTATTCTAAATTTCATTAAAATTATTCATTCTATTATAACTTTCATAGATCAAAAAAATTGTAAAATGTGTTCCAATGATGGTTTCATTAATAACAAACTTATGCAATATATCCATATGAAAACAAAAAAATATATTTTTGATTCTAACTAATAATAATAAGTTATACATGTTTTAGGGATCCATTTATGGATTTATGCATGAATCTTGATCATGGAATATTCATTTTTATGAACCAATTAAAGAGATTTATTTTATTGAGAATGAATTAGAGACTTATACGTATAATATGTTTAGTTGGATTTTTATTTTTTGAAAATTAATATAGGTTCATGATATATTTCTGATTTGAAATAAGATACATGTCCTACAGTCAATTGATACATGGTTGAATAAATTATTCTCCATGAAATACATAGGTGGAGAAACATATATTATAGGGATCAGGTTCCATTGAGAAAGATCATAGATTATTATTGGAATATTTCAAGGTGTATATATTGATAGGGTTCTAAAAATATATTAGATTAAAGAGTAAAATAAATTACATATAATGAAAGGTCTTGGATGATTTCATGGGTGCTAATGATTATTGTCACTCAATAATTCAATTTACATAATGAGTCATAACCTCTTGAACTAAGCCAAGGTTTATATATTGATAGTGTATTAATGATGGAACTTCCAATATTAATGGAACAATCCATGTAAGTAAATGAGTTATATTAAATGACCATATTATGTATAGAGAAATATATAATACATGAGTAAATGAAGTAAAAAAAAACTTGATTTCCAAAATGGGAAAGGGGTGTCCTAATTCTTCTTATTATGCTCTCATATCACCTTAATAGGATACCCATGATAGTTTTAAAGTTGTAGTGTAGTATCCAATGTCTATGTTAGCTATGGAATCATTATAATACCAATAGTCCCATCAATGGACAATGCAGCTGGTGGTGATGATGTATCAGTAGATATAAGTGTGGGATCAATAACAAGTGTTTGAGGCATATTATTGAGTTAAAAAGTCTTAATTTGGGTAGCCTATGGGTCAATTAATGGGTAATTAGTTGGTTCAGTAGTCGTATTCCCTATTTACTTCCTTTAGGCATACATATTTAACTATAAAAAGGTGGTAGGATCATACAGAGAATTCATAGAGACCTCTATCACTACTAGTATAAGAGTCCACTTAAATGAATGCTTTATTGATATTGAGGTGGTCTCTAAAAATACATGGAGGATAATGCATAGTTGGGATCAAAGGCTACTATGGGAATGAATTTAGATAATGTTCCCGAGTATAGTTGATATGGATGAGGAATGGGCGATTATTTTTATATTCAAATAGGCCTTACCTCAACCTATATCACCATATTATAAAAAAAATGTGGCATTGAATAAAGAATATATACTAAAACACCTGAAAATATAGTGATTACATTCATTATTTAGAATAAAAATCCAGTGTGAAGCCTTATATGTCATACTAGTAAGCCTACCAAGGGGTGAGTAGGGAATGGAGGTTACCTGATATTTGACATTCACACCCTTAACTAGAGCCAACCACAGGAAATATCATCTTCCTTGTATAGTGATTTATATTCATCCTTATTAGTGTTATCAATTAAAAGATATATATGTCAGTTAACACAATCTTTCAAAGAGAGGTAAATGTGATTAAGTATTAATAAACTCCTTCATTCAATTCTAGGTGGGTGAAAAAAATTCAATCCATGATCATTTCATTCTTTCTATTCTAGTTGAAATCAAAAATAAATCACAAAGTAACACATAATGTGAAGATTAATTTTGATCTATATTTAATTGAGGATTAAAAAGCAATATAGGAAAATGGATACTTAAAAATTACATTTTCAGTACCATTCATGGGTTCGAGTATTATATATAATCTGATGGGTATAGTATTGAGTTTCTTACACTTACACATTCATTCATAATTCCTCATTATGGGTTCAATAAATAAAAACTTGAACATGTCCTACTTTTTTATAGAGTTTAAGTGACATATAACTCTTTATATACTGTAAATTGAATAAAATCAGCACTATATACCAAAATTTTATCTATGAACTCAATGAATGTCATCCACCACTCATTCATAATTAATATAAATCTCATATCATCCAAGTATATCATAAAAGTTATCAAAGCATCATGGTCATCTTCTTAAAATATTGTTCGTGAACCAAATTATTTGTTTATGGTGAATCATACTAAGTTTAAGGATATATAGATCCATAAAAATATTTCATATCACTTTCAAATCAAATTTTTTTAGGGTCCTAATATTCTTTATCTATAACTTCCCCATCCTAAAAAATTTGGTGAGGTCGGTGAAGTAAAGACAATGGTGGAGGTTTGGTTGGGATGAGTGATGGCCTATGGATCAATAATTACTTGGGGATGATTTTGAGTAAATATTTAGGCTAGGGAAATGGTTGGTTGTAGGTTTACATGGTGGGTTAGGGAATTTCTTTTTGTGGGTAGAAGTTTTATTGGTTATTTAGTTCTTTTTTTCAGTGGTATTTTGTTTAGGTGAATATTTTTAGTTATATTTTTGTATTTAAATGGTATTGGGTTTTAGGTTATAGTCAGGGTAATTAAAATATTAGTCATATGGAATAGGTAAATGGTTGGTAAAAATTTTAGACACCATGATATGGAATGATGAATTGAGGTGAGGAATTGTGGGGAATGTTTAAAAAGTTTCTTAGGTAGAATTTTAGGTTGGAAATAATGTTTCATGATTGTTTAGGGATTATAAGATATGGTTTAAGAAATGGGGTGAATGGAATATCTGTAAAATTATCAACAGTAAAATTAAAATCTATGAAGATAAAAATATAATATCTTACGAGGTCAAATCAAGGTTGAATGGGTGGATTTGAGAAACTGGAGAGTTGAATAAGCAAATTACTAAACCATGGGCTGCGAAGTTTCATAGAATTAATTTAAGGATATAGATGAATATTTATATATTTTTAATCCATTATGTCATGGTTTATCCTATTGTGGTGTAGAGAATTAAAAATTATATACATGATATATTTTATATTCAAAACTCTCATAGTGATTCGTCATGGGTATTCCCATCCCTTTAGATTAGATGATCAACCTTGTTTCCTCATTCTATATTTCTTAAAGATTAAAATAATATAATTCATGAAAAATTATGGGTGATAGTTATTCCAAAATAAATGTTCCTTAATTTTGATCCCCAGGTCTATATGGTATGTCCCTATAGCCTGAAATATTAAGCATTCTAGGATTAAGATATAGTTCATCTACATTCTTTATCATTGTAACATGGATATACTATTGCACAGTAGTGATCCATAATTCTCAAAAATATAAAATTTATAGAATATTGATGATAAAGGTATTATATTAATTGTCTCATAGATTGTGACATAAAGGAATGGGTATTAATTGACTCTAAGTCTTATAGATGATGACTATAGTGTGGTATGATTAACTACATTGTAAAAAATATCATATTCTATAAAGACCAATTTATTTGGTTTGGAATAAAAAGGATATTTGACTTGGACATTGGATTATGAATGGTTTGGTCCATGTTTCCTTTGACATAAAATATTTTTACTTTTTGTACCCAGGTTATTAAAACATGGAAATATCTTGACATTGTACTTGAGATTAAAATGTAAGATAAAATACATCCTTCATATAATGATCATTATGCAGAATTATGTTTATAACATGTTTCACAAAAACCTTCTAAAATAATAATTTTAACAATTCCCAAAATCAAAATTCTTCAAAGTGTGATTTTCCTCCCTTCCCCAGAGTGTACTACATGGATACTTTGGTGGTAAAACTCTACTACATGAAGAATTATGCTTTGTCATGATATATCCTACCTTTACTGGACTTTATATTTTCATTCAGTAAAATGACACCATAAAACATAAAAACATTATTTATCATTATTTATAGAGAATTTATAAACCTAATCAGGGTATTTTTAGTAAAACTCATTGGAGTAGATAGAATTTACTCTTTTACCCTAAAAAATTAAATCTATAAGCTTTAAAAAATAATATGGAATGAAAATAAAACATACAAATTTTGTTTCATAGTTAGTATTTTATTTAAAGTAAAAATTCCGATATACATGTGGTTCATCACCCAATGATAATTTTTATGATACTCCCCACATATACTTATAAATTTAATGTGTTAGAGTATGTCTATTCACTTTTAATGATTTCACTTTATATTTATGAATATCCATAGATCAATGTGAAAATTATTGTATAATCATGAAATGAATTGACCATATTGATCTTAGATTATCTAGAATTAGGCTTAAAATGATTTTCATATAACTACAATATATCTATGTTCTAAGTCTTTCCTCTTGATGTATCATTCATTCTATTTGCTTTTTTTTCTTTTTAAATTATGACACAGTAATATGAGACCCTCTGAATTATTTCATTCTCATATAATTCCAATAATCACTTACTTCCTACATTATTTCCCTTCTAAATTATATTCATTACAACCTAATATGATTTATGGGCATGTTCCATTGTAAGGTGGAATGATTTTTCAAACACCAATATAAATGGAAACATTCCCAATGATGTTTTGTACACTATCATGTATGCCCAGAGAGAATTGTTAATTTTCCTTGACCAATTTTTTCTACATGATTTGATAGTTTTATCTTAGATTTTTTTTGATTATATAATTTATAAATCCACTTTTCCAATAGTTTTAGGGGTATATTGGGTACTTGTACTCTATTTAACCACATATGTCTCTTGTAAACTTTTAAATGGATGATTAAAAATGATGTGCATTATGATCAATTATCACTATATTTGTTATGTCAAACATATAAAATATATTTTATTTATATATTGGGTGATAAAACATTTATATTGGTATTGGTGGATGTATCTTTAAACCATTTTTAAATATATTTTATGCAATACAATATGTAAATATGGATGAATTAATTAGGTATGGGACACATGAACTTGATTTATAATACATCAAAAACTTCCAACTCTTTGATTTTGTTTTAAATCATCTCATTATTCTAACCAATTGTTTTGGTTTTTTCGTATAAATAACATTCTTCCTCATAACACATTGTATCCTAGTGTAGGGTTGACCAAAATAAGTTTCTTTGAGGTTTTTTCCACATTTCATTCTGAGGCATCATCTCCTACCATCGGTGAGGAGTGAAACAATTTTCACACACTTTCAATCTAAATTTATGGA
Organism: Viscum album; assembly: GCA_963277665.1. Lineage (NCBI taxonomy): Eukaryota > Viridiplantae > Streptophyta > Magnoliopsida > Santalales > Viscaceae > Viscum > Viscum album. The sequence goes on from OY728136.1 coordinate 295,566,655, forward strand.
TTAAACAACTAAATTAGGTCATCTTCACATTTATTTAATATTAATGGATCATCACAAATGATATGGAAAAACTTACCTAAAAACAACTTCTTTTATTGGTATGAATCCTCTGATAAAATGGTTCTTTTTTTCAAGTATTTTTCTATGTCATGGAACCATGATCATGTAGGGAGATTCTATTTGAATAGATTTTTGTATGATAACTCATCCTGACTTTCAACTATCTAATATTCATTAATGAGGGAAATTATGTTCTTGAAATATGGAAATGGTTAAATTCATCAATCCCTTCTTATATTTAATCACTATATTGAACTCCTACAACAATTGAAATCATTGAGTCAATAAAGGTTAAGTGGAATTCGACTTCAGCTATTTTTTATGCACCACAATATTAGTGTAGTCAACCACTTTGTAGAGTATAGGGCAGTGACCAGATATATCAAAAGTAAAAAACCACTATATGTGAATTTTTCCATGTACTAGTGTAATTTAATCTTCCTTTTATTAGGGTTTGACTATCAAATAATATGGGCCTAAATTTTTAATCTACCTTCTTCCAAAGAATAACCCCCTGATTTTATTATCACTTGTGTTGTACATAAACATGAAATTCTCCATCCAATTGTGAATTAACATGATGTTTATAGTGATTATTATTTTCAGTAACTCCTTGAAACATTATTTTCAATATTCATCAAAATAATACTATATGTGCCTAAAATTTGGGTAATGGGTTTAAGAACAAATAAAATGTTCTTTAAAAATATTTGATATAAACAAATAAGTACTAAGAAGCTTAAAATATCCCTTCATGTTATTGATTCTAGTAGCACATTTATTACTGTTGCTTTTTCTAAATCAACCTCTCTTCATTATTTTGAAATATGATGACCAAGTAAACTAACATAAATCATTATCAAGTGGTAGTTCACCCAATTTAAAACAATGAATGTTTTTTCAAATCATTTAATCAATGAGTTTTTTTCAAAAATAGTTTAATTATATTCTATATATCAATAAATTTACCATAAATTATTTAAGTAAATTTTCAAACATTCAGAAAAAAATGTTATTCATACACCATTGGAAGGAGAAAATTAAACTACACTACCACATAACAAACATCACCATGTGAGGGTCCCATAGGGGAATTTGAATGTTAGTTTGGCTTAATCCCCAAGTTCCATATCTATTTGATTACATCACAAATAACAATTAAGGAATCAATAATTATCAATATTAACATGTCTTTCTTTCATTTTATCAATGAATATAAGAGGAAAATAATCATGTGTTGTTATATCAATTATCATCTTGTAATCCACACAAATGCACCACTGTATCACTATAAGGGTGGAAATAAGATCATTATTCTTCTTGAACATAATAATTCCTCCTTTATAAAAGATAATTGGGTTTGTGCCTCACCCAATGGAAATCAAAAATAAGAAATAAGACCTAAATACCTAGCCATATCAGTGTCACCTTCTTCACTAACTCCATCACAATAGGATTAAATCTCTATTAGGGATGCCTTATCATTTTCTTACCTTTATCTATGTGCACCTTATATTTATAAATAGTTGTGGTAAAGCCTTTTATTTCATAATTACTCCATGAGAAAACATTCTTTCATTTCCATAGCAATTTAATCACTTTCTTCTCTTATAATTTTTAAAGGGATTCATTCACAATGATTTGTAGTGAATATCCTTCTAGGTTTCTTGAGATATATTTATGCTCTAACTTTAGTTCTTTTATGATTGAAAAAAATTGTCTTTAGACTGAATACATTGAATATTTTTCTATATCTATAAAACTTTCTTCTATTTTCATATCTCTTTAAATGTCTTCCTCTTTTAGCTTACCCATGTCTTTATTAATTAGATCTATCATAACTTCTTATTCATCTGTATGAATTTGAAATGGTATATATCATTCTTCACTAGTAGTAATAGCATTAATTTCCTCATATTCATATCCATGTTTCATATCCTTCTTGATATCAAACAAAACCATCCATTTTCCAACTCAAAAAATTAACTTAACTTTACTAACATCAATTAGTGCCTCATTATAACTAGGAAAGGGTTATAAAAATGATATGGGTATCCCGTTATTCTTTCATACTCATTATCAAAAAAAATGGGAAATTTATTTTTCCCACCTTTACTATAAAATCCTCAAAAATTAAAATTGTGTTCTCCACCAATCTATCAACTAATTTTTAATTGAATTTTATGATATTTATGTTCTTTATATTTATTTTCATGAATCCATTAAGTGGAATTAAATTGTTTATTTCCCTAATATCACATTGTTCCTTGATAAAATTACAATATCTAATTATTCATGGATCCAAGAAACTTAACAAATCACAAAAAATTGGTTGGAGTTCCCACTATGCAATAGTCAAAAATTCATCATTCAATGAAATCATGGTTATGCACTCTAATTTTTTTAGAGGATTCCCTTATAGAAAATGAAATGTGTAGAAATTTGGTAAATTCAATTGTTAAATGTAATATTTACATGATTTCTTTAAACATCTCTATAAACTTATTATATTTCTATTTTACCTTCCCTGTGTGCATCCTCTCTGGAAAATGTATGGGTAGTTGATATATCTAATATTTATGCTTATTCGTCATAATTTTTTAGTTATTTTTTTCATTTTTTCAAATACCTTATGGTTACTTCAGTGGTACCCTTATAAATTTATTTATTCCTCTTCTTATACACTTATTATTTCCCTTGTATTTCATTTTTAGCCTCCACTTCATTAATGTGGTGATTTTTTAAACTTCCCTTATCCTTATCATTTCATAATGTACTAGCCTTTGCCTATTCTTGGGTAACCTATATGTTTCACTGTAAAACACTCATTGGTCTATTATCTAGTTATTAAGAAATCAATCCCAACTAATTCTCGATGTTTTATAGGTAACCATAGTGATTTTCCATGTAATTCTCATGATTTAGAATGGATCCTTCTACCATCAAGATATAATGATAATTTTGTTGAAACTACTTAACCATTAATACTTTGAGTGATGGTTGTGATGTATGGTATTATAGTTGATGTTATGTAAATAGTTTCTAAAAAACAGAATCAGTTCTTTTAACGATTTACCAATAAGATTCAATGCTTATTGTATTTTGGGAAAACCTTGAGGCTATTGGAGATGATTAAGATTCTTTCCTCTTTGTTTTAGACCTTGATATTGACTGGCATACTAATATTATCTCCCAAATTGGTTTTGAAAATATGGTTTAGGTGATTTATAACTCATGAAATTAACCTCACCCATTTATTTTTTTCATATCCAACATGAATTTATTGAAAATTTTTGGTCCACAAAAAATTTCAAAATAATGAACCTATTATGGATCAAGTGATGCTCTTTAACATAGGATGTCAAAAAAGCATCAATTTTTTCAATAAAAATTCTATTTGGTCCACCAACATGGTTTTATACCTAACTAGATGTTCTTCACACTTAGGTGGGACTCACTCTCCTTAACATTTAGAGACATTATCTATGAGGTCATACTGAATTACTTTTACCTCTAGAGGGATATTTTTCAGGATTCCTTTTCAATATATTGAATTGACTATAACTTGATAGTGGTTTGGAAAAATAATATAGTGACCCATAATTTACATACATTGATATTACTTTAGAATTTTAAGTATATTCATTAAAACATATAAGAAAACCATGACAGGACCATATAGGTATAGTTTCTTTAGAAACTGGGATACATAAACAACTGGTTCATAAAACATCTACATTATCTCCCATTTATTTCATCATAACTAGACTCCTTTTTAGAATATAATACTTAATAATCTTCTTAATGACCTTGGGAAAAGAAACATATGAAAGGTTGAGCTCAAATTCTCAATAAGGGTAAGTAAAGGAAATATCAATCATATCATATTCATAAGAACATAACATTTAAAAATATTATCCTGTATATAGAATATCATAATATCATGTCATGGGATAAATAATAAAAGTGAAATGTAATCCCAATATTCATAACATAAGACATGAAATTTTGTTTCATACACACATAATGATAGAAAATTATTTCATATTAGTCAAGGATCATTTTCAATACCATCATAGTGGACAAAGTCCATTACTAAACCTAGTTCACTCCTCATTCTAACCCTGTATTACTGAATCGGATTTACTTTTCATTCCAGTAATGTCTATTTCATGATATATAAATATTTAACCAATGATTTGGAGGGAGATATAGGTCACACCCATCTCATAATGAAACCAGTCTTACATGTTCCACAAAAACATAAAAACATTCACTATAGTATAACCCATGAAACAAATGGGTTTCTTAAACACCATCCCATCATAACATAATCCATAAATGGATTTCAAAAAAATAATTATACCATTTACACAATCAAATCAATTTAATAATAGGTATATAAACATAAACCTATGTAACCTTATATGGAAAATAATTTTGATAAAATACTTGAGCTTCATTTGTGAGGAACATATCATTTCTTCTTCAAAAAAAATTTCCTTCCTCAAAATACCACACAATTTTAGAAAAAAAAAATTATGTGAAAATAACCTTGTAATATGTTAGGGGAATATTTTTGATCAAGTTTTGTTTTCATCAATACATAATTTTATTATTAATAAGGGGGAGATTTTTTTATAACAATACTCTATCTCTTTATGATGATTTTTATGATCACAAATACCTTTATTTGTTATTATAATGATTTTACTATAAGTGTATTTTAGGAATTTAATAATCATTATATTATTTATTTCCAGAAGAAATATTTAAGTATTTGAATAGTGAGAAAAAATTGCTAAAGTATTCAGAAATTGTTTTTAGCGTGTTCTGGAAACATTGTTCATACCCTACATTGAGAAGCGTAGCGTAAGGATGGAATGCGGTGTTTACTCTATGAGATATCAGAAAAGTATGGTTAAACAGCCATACATAATCAGAAAAGTATGAAGGAACCTTATGTCTAGAAGGAACCTTACGTTTGGAAGGAACCTTACATTTGGAAGGAACCTTACGTTTGGAAGGAATGTTACATTTGGAAGGAACCTTACGTTTGAAAGGAATCTTACGTTTGGGAAATTAGAAAAGTATGGAATAAAATCATTACGTAAGTATGGAATGATATATTTCTTTCTTAAAAGTATGGTTCATCAACCTTACTTTTGTAAACAACCATACGTTTGAAAGCTAAGATAAAAGTATGGTTCATCAACCTTACTTTTATGAACAATTGTTTGTTTCATTGAAAAGTATGGATTATATATTGTATGTTTGAGAGTTGAAGAGAAATGTTTGAGATCAACCTTACATTGTAAACTTTACATCCAGAAAATGTATACTATGCAGATCAACCCTGCATTTGACGACAGATGTTTAAATTACTAATTTATTAAAGCAACGGTATTTATGTAGATTATCAGGCTGATTTCAAGATAGATTAAAAGTCCGAATTTAAAGAGATTCTTTGACTGATTCAAAGCCGTTTATCTTTGATTAAAAGGATCAATTTAAGAGGATATTTTCATGCTGAATTTTCAAGGGAGTTACAACTGCTCTGCTATTCAAACTTTTGAATATCATGATTCTAAAGGCAACTTTTATGGATCAAAATTTTTAGAAGAAGTTCTCGTCATTATTATATATATTTCAAAATATAGATGTGATATAAGGATATAAAATATACAAGAACTTCTGATCGACAATGATGAATATACATAAGATCACAACAGAGTCAATCAAGATCTATAGATCTGCTGTTACGAAGAGTGAAAAAGTTCTTTTCTCTGAAGAAAAATAAACTCGACTGAATATTTACTGATCTACATCGATTATCTTTTTGTGAATCAACTACTGTTAAAGTTGCGAATGACATTTCAAGATCTAATATATCTAGATCAGCTTAGAATGTCTTTTACTTGAAAGATCATCATTTCTGAAGATGACGATCCATCTACTGTCAATTGCATTCTGTTGAAATTGTGAAGAAAAACTGGGAAAATATTTTCACCAAACAAATAATCTTCTATTTTGAGTAATTGGCTTATCATAATAATTTGTGTATTCGGTTATGTATACAAAAAAGAAGGCTCTGTTTAGCCTTAAGATTGTAAAGGTGTCAACTGCCTGCACTCAGTTGTGGAGTGGTCTATTGATAAGAGGACCAGATATTGAAAATCACCAAGCTCGTGGAGTAGAGAATTGGTGGAGTGGACTAGGGGCCTTCTGTTCCCCGAACCACTATACATCGTGTGTCTTGTGCTATTTATTTTCCGCTGCTAAATATTTGATATAAAGACAAAAGGACAAATCACGATTATGCGAAGAAATTATAAAACACACAATTCACCCCCCTATTGTGTATATTTTGTATAACCTGATCCAACAATTGGTATCAGAGGATGATATTTTGTTAAAGCTATAATAAGATAAAAGTTTGAAAGGATTATACTCAGATCAAAATGGTTGATACAAGAGAAGGAATGTCTATGTTCAGAGCTCCACACTACAATGGTGATAATTATGGATGTTTTAAATCAAGAATGATAATTTATTTGAAAAACCTCGGATACAGAGTTTACTCAAAGGTGATGACTCCTTATGAAATTCCATAGAAACATGAAACATGGATTACAGTTATAGAAGCTGAGTATGACATAAATTTTAAGGCTATGAATGCAATAATATGTGGTCTAGGACCCAACGAGTTTAATATAGTATCTCAGTTCCCAACAGCATAAGAAATGTGGGAGACAATTGCGGTTTCTTATGAAGGAACTGACAATGGGAGACAAATTAGGTATGTTACTGCTGAGCTAAAATTCAAAACATTCAGAATGATTGAAGGAGAAAGAATCACCCAAATGAATTGAATATTGACAGATATTTTCAAAAATATAACTACTTTGGGAGATCCAATAAAACAAGTTGATCAAGAATTGAAATTACTAAGAGTAATGGCAACTCAATGGAATGGAATTTCTACTCCAATCAGATAATCATCTCATGTAAAAGATTTAACAATGAGAGAGTTAATTGGAACTCTCATGATGTATGAAGCTAAAAAGCAGGATGAAGAAAATGAGCATAAAATTATGATCAAGAGAGAATACACTGCCTTAAAAGTGTCATCACAAAGTAAAAGCAGAAATATGAAGAAAAAGTAAGAAAGGGTGAAATCATAAAGTTATAATTCATCAAATTTAGATAAGGAACTGGCTCAGATAGCCAGAAAATTCAATAAGTTTTATAGAAAGAAGAAAGGTTTCAAAAAGTGTTTTAAAAAGGATGAAAAGGAATTCAGATGCTATGAGTGTAAAAAACTTGGTCATATCAGACCTGATTGTCCACAATTAAAGGAAGACCAGAAGAAGAAATTATTCAAGCGAAATGATTATGAGAAGAAAGAGAAGAAGGTAATGAAAGCAACATAGATTGTATCTGAAGACTCTAGTAGCTCATCAAAGTCTGATTCAGAAAAGGAGGAATCAAATTTGAAAGGTAATATGTGCTTTATGGTAGAAATTGATAAGGTAAAATCCTATTATTCTTCTTACTCTAGTTCTAAATCAAGTTGTTCAAATGAAAAACATGCATCCTACTGAAACATGCTTGAAGAAAAATACGATTCTTTATTTAAAAACACAAGTATTTAAAAAATATTCACAATGTTGTTTTAAATGAAAGAGAAAAAATTCTAAAACAGCATCAAGAATTACTGGAAAAATATAACTCAATAAAAACAAACAATACAGATCATGAAGCTAAAATAAAAACACTGCAAACTGAAGTAGAAACATATAAAAGTGAAGATCTTATTTTTACAAAAGGAGAAAATACAACAAATGAAATTCTTAGAAATAATGTAATTAAAAAGGGAAGATATAGAATTGGTAGTAAATGTGAAAAACCTAAACTGTACAAGAATTACTTTGTTCCTAGTACAAAAAGATTCAACTGTAACTAATGTGGAACAAAAGGTCATGTATCTAAGAATTTTTACTTAAGGCAACCCCAGATAAGTGGAATAAAGAAATACTTTTTCTCAAATAATTTATATGATTCTGTTGATTTTAGAAAAACAAAGCAAGTCTGGATTCTCATATCTTTGCTGGCTAACACATATGGACCCTACAGAATATAGGTACCAAAACAATCTGTTTAAATGCCTTTGTAGGAAACAGGTGACAGAATCCAAACTATCATATGGTATATAGACAATTTCTTCTCCAGGCATATGATTGGAAACTCATCGAATTTAAAATATTTAACACAAAAAGATGGATGACTAGTCACATTTGGTGAAAATTACAAAGGTAATATTATTGGCATTGTAATATTTGGAGATCCAGAAACAGTCTCAATCAACAAAGTACTCTATATACAAGGATTAAAACACAATTTAATAAGTATATCTCAACTCTATAATTATGGTTACATTTTTTATATTTCTAAAAACTGTTGTTCTGTTTTCAAAGATAAATTGGTTAAATTTAGAGCACCCAGAACTGATAATGTGTATACCCTGGATTTAAATTTCCTGTGTAAACAACAAGTAAAATTCTTAACTACTAAGATAAATGAATCCTAGATCGGGCATAGAAGACTTAGACATTGCAATATATATGCTTTACATAAGTTATCTAAGAAACAATTAGTTTCTGATTTCCCTAGTCTCAAGTTTGAAAGTGATAGATTTTGTGATGCATGTCAACTTGGAAAGCAGCACAAATCATCCTTCAAATCAGTTAACAAAATTGCTACATATAAACCTCTAGAACTTATCCATATGGATTTTTTTGGACCTTAAAGGGTAGAAATCTTGGCTGGTAAATTATATGTATATTTTTTAGTTGATGACTATTCTAGATTTACTTGGATTTTATTTCAAAAATATAAAAATGAAGCTTTTACTATATTTGAAAGTTTTTGAAAAGCTGTTCAAAATGAAAAAGGTTTTAAAATAATTTCGTTAAGAAGTGATCATGGTGGAGAATTTTAGAATCTGGAATTCAGTTCCTTTTGCTCAAATATGGGTATTAAACACACCTTCTCTTCACCAAGGACGCCTCAACAAAATGGAATTGTTTAAAGAATAAATATGACTATTTAAGAAATGGTTAGGACTATACTAAAAAAATAAAGTCTTTTAACCTATTTTTGGGAATAAGCTGTAAGTACAACCTACTATATAATGAATATAGTTTTAATTATACCAATTTTTAAAAAGAAACCCTATGAACTCTGGAATAACATAAAACATAAAGTAAATTACTTTAAAGTTTTTGGATGCAAGGTTTACATCTTAAAAACCAAGGAAAAACATGGTAAGTTTGATCCAAAATCTGATGAAGAAATTTTCTTAGGATACACTTCTACTTAAAAATCATATCGAGTTTTTAATAAAAAATCAAGGATTGTTGAAGAATCAGTTCATGTGAAATTTGATGAATCTGATCCCTTTGAGAAAAGGAAAGACCAAATTGATGAATCTGACTCTGATGATAACATGAGAATTGAGAACTTGAAAAGGTATTTTGAAAAAAATATAAATGAAATTCAGTCCAGTACATAAGAACATGACACTAAAGAACCTATAAGTATACTACCCAGACAGTCAAGAACCCTAAAGAATCACCATTTAGAAACTGTAATCAGGGAATTATACACAGGAATAAAAACTAGAAGGAACATAGGAAATCTTGTTGAGTTTTCTGACTTTCTATCCCAATTAGAACCCAAGACTATAGAAGAAGCCTTATTTGATGAAATTTGGATGATAGAAATACAAGAATAATTAAACCAGTTCAAAAGAAATGAATTTTGTAAATTAGTTAAAAGACCACAGAATTATCCAGTAATAGGAATGAAATGGGTCTTTAGAAATAAACAAGATGATCAAGGAATAATAAATAGGAATAAAGCAAGACTAGTAGATAAAGGATATAATCAGGAAGAAGGTATAGATTATGATGAGACCTTTGCACCTGTAGCTAGATTAGAATCCATTAGAATCCTTTTAGCCTATGCACCTCATATAAACTTTAAATTATTTCAGATGGATGTTAAGTCTACCTTTTTAAATGGTTATTTATTTGAGGAGGTTTATATTGAGCAACCTCCTGGTATTGGAAATTCACAAAAACCATATTTTTTTTAAACTTACTAAAGCACTTTATGGTCTTAAGAAAGAACCTAGAGCATGGTATGAAAGATTAAGTTATTTTCTTTTGAAAAATGATTTTACTATTGGAATGGAAGATCTAACACTATTTATGAAAATTTTCAATTATAATATTTTATTAGTTCAAATTTATGTTGATGAAGTAATTTTTGGTTCAACAAATAACACTCTTTGTTATGAATATTCAAATTTAATGCAAAAAATAATTTTAAATGAGTATGATGGGAGAATTAAATTTATTTTTAGGACTTCAAATTTTTCAAAATAAATTTGGAAATTTTTTGAATCAAAGAAAATACATTACTTATTTACTAAGTAAATTTGGACTTGAAAACAGCAAGACATATACGACTCCTATGTGTACTAATATAAAACATGATTTGGATGAAATTGGGAAATCAGTTGACAACAAGTTTTATAGAGGTATGATTGGTAGTTTATTATATCTTATTGCTAGCGGGCCATATATAATTTATTTAGTATGTCTTTGTGCAAGATTTCAATGAAATCCTAAATAATCCCATTTAACTGTTGTTAAAATAATTTTTAGAAATTTAAAAGGAACTGTTTTTCAATATCTTCTTTATCCAAAAACTTCTGATTTTAATTTAATTTCATATTCCGATGCAGACTTTAGAAGTTGTAGATTAGATAGAAAAATAACCTCAGGAACTTGTCACTTTTTAGGAAAATCCTTAGTATCATGGTCTAGTAAGAAACAACACTCAGTTTCCCTATCAACAGCTGAGGCACTATATGTATCTGCTGGCAGTTGTTGTGTACAAGTTTTGTGGATGAAAAACACTCTAATGGATTTTGGACTAAGTTTTAATAATACACCTATTTTATATGATAATACAAGTGCTATAAATATTTCAAAAAATCCTATTAATCATTCTAGAAATAAGCATATTGATATTAGACATCACTTTTTAAGAGGTCATGTTTCTAAAAAGGATATATTTCCAGAATTTGTGAATACATAAATTCAATTAGCTGATATTTTTACTAAAACACTTCCCACTACAAGGATTGATTTTATTAAGGGGAATTTAGGTTCATTTAATTTTAAGTATTTTTTTATTATTTCATTACATATTTTTTTATTTAAAATAGTTTAGTTATTTGTTTTTCAAATAGTACAATTTTTTTATTTATGTATTTATTTATTTTTTCCGTGTGTGATTTTAATTCGTTTTAAAATTTATGCAATGATTAATATGTACGTAATGAAACGGGAATTAAAGATGTCAGAAACCGCTTCAAATTTCAAACCCATTTATCTTCTAAAAACCCTTTGCAACCTCAAAAACTTTTATTGTTGTTCTCTCCCTCACCTAAACCTTCGAAACCCCAGTACTTTCGAACCTTTAGATATTTACGACAGAAATGGCCAAAACCAAGAGAACCGATGAGCCATAGATCATCACTACAGAGAGGCAGCGCTTTCCTGGGAGAAATATTTTGCAAGGAAAAGTCATAGATTTGGAATGGCTCTATCAGACGAACCTAATGCTAAAGCAAGTCCTTACCTTTCAGAATTTAGAACATATGTTTAATGAAGATTTTATAGAATTTATATATGAGGTAGAACTTCATCATTTCTTTAAGTCGGTACAGTTTAGTTTGAGAAATTATGAGGATTCAATAATTGCTAAGATTTAGGATTTAGATTTTTCAATCTCATCTGTGGAAATTGCAAAAATTCTAAACTGCCTTTATAAGAGATTTTATCATTTTGATTTGAAAAATATTGGTTATAGTGTACATAAATCTGAATATATTATGTAATTTCTATTTGGATCAACTAATATCAAGAAGATGTTTTTGAAGGACTTGGAACCAGACCAGAAGATATTGGTTAAGTTTGTACAAACTAGTATTGCACCTAGGATGTCTGAAATGTAAAAGATTATTTATCCAGATATGTATTTAATGTTTTTGCAGATAAGTGATATAAACTTGAACTTTATGAGATACAAGGTGTGGTATCTCAGTTAAAATTGCCAACCAGAGGCAAGAATGAATTTTTATCCTTTTGGAAGGTTCATCTCAAAGATCTTGTTTACACAACTACAAATACAGGTATTAACAGCGCTAAAAACAGGCTTTAACAGCGCTAAAAAAGTGCTGTAAAGCTTAGTGCTGATAAAGAGTTACTTTATCAGCGCTAAAAGAGCGTTGATAAATGAGTGTTTTATCAGTGCTCCTTTAGCGCTGATAAACTTATCTTTTATCAGCGCTTCTTTCGCACTGATAAAGGTGTAGTTTATCAGCACTTTTTTAGCACTGATAAAAGCATGATTTATCAGCACTAAAAGAGCACTAATAAATGCCCTCTCTGCTGCTACGATAAATCTTTAGCAGCACACCTGAACACCTGCAAAAAAACAGCATCTCAATAAGCCAATTAAAGCAAGTATACCCATACAAAATTAACTCATAAATCATAAGAAAATTAGGCAAAGTATACCCATACAACAATTATACCCGTACACCATTACACATAATTTATAAGTTAATTAAGTACTTAAAAAATCAATTCAGAATTCAGGGGGTTTGGGGGTTGTTCAAGGGTTTGGGGTGGCTATCCAAGGGGGGTAGGGGGTGTCCGGGGGGATTTCCAGTTCAATCCTAAGGCTCCACATGGGTGTGTTTTATCAATACATAAATCTTTGGACTTTTCTTTATCCACTATGCATCAAGTTCTCAACCTTAAAGAAGTTATAAGGTTTGTACACACACTAAGGTGCACATACTTGGGGGGAGATGAATCTCATTAATAAACCCCCAATATTAAACCTGCAATAGGCTATTGTAAGTGCATGATCAGGCAATATGCACAACCTAGTTGAGAAATAACTGGAATAAAAATAATAAAAATCATCATTAATCCTCAAATCCATGACCATGATTATACCAAAATTAATTTTCCAAGTGCTGAACTTTTACCAAGAATTTCACAAGGATCGTGTCGACATTATAAAAATATAGTTTGACCAAGTCCTACCCCATCTACATCAAGACACATTGATTCTCAAGTATTAAAGCTTGATTAACCATACATACTTCATCAAATGTTAGGGTTTCTCTGAGTACATCATAGGAACCACACAAAACATATAATATACCATGGTCTCCCCACTATATATATAATTATCATTGACCTCCAATGTGTGAGTTTTATTTATACTCCATCATGAAAATCCATTTATGGGAGTTTTCTCATCCAGGGAATACCCTCAACAGTATCTCAGACCACCCATATGTGTTCTTCCAATTCTGAGTCATAAGACCTACAAGGATCTCATCCCTATACTATGGGAGTACCCTTATTTAGGTAATAATACTAAGAAGCATATATTCTTTACCATATGGTAGTATTATCATCCAAAAAATAATCCCTAGAATCATATCAACCCTCCAATATGGGTGTATTCTCATTTGACGCATAATCTATATAATTATCTCAGCCCTCCCCTATGGGATTATTTTCATTTAGTGAATATTCCCGATAAGAATCTCATCCCACTCCTATGGTTGTATTCTAATTTTGGGAATAATACCTATATACATATCATCCCTCTCCTATGAGAGTATTCTCATTTAAGGAATAAGACCCATAAGCATATCCACCCTCCCATATGGGAGTATTTTCATCCAGATATAAGCCCATAAGTATCATAGACCCAAACACATGATCATCCTAGTATACCAGGCCAACCATGACTTGATATATATGAGGCCCCTGATAGATCACATGCCATGACCCACCATTTAAAATATCAATGCAATCCGAATGCGTTTGGTCGGATTTCCGTAGGTCAGTTGTTGTTTTCAATTAAAATCGTGTCCATTTTAAACAAAATAGAGACCCTTTGAGTGATAGAGGCCACACCATGCCTCATATTGAGGTGGTTTTTACTCGTACATGTCACCAAGGACCCTTGGATCGTTCTTATAAAATATCAATGCAATCGGAATGCGTTTGGTCAGATTTTCGTAGGTCAGTTGTTGTTTTCAATTAAAATCGTGTCCATTTTAAAAAAGAGAGACCCTTTGAGTGCTAGCGGCCACACTGTGTCTCGGATTGAGGCGGGGTTGACTCGTACACATCACCAAGGACCCTTGGATTGTTCTTATAAAAGATAAATGCAATCCGAATGTGTTCGGTCGGATTTCCGTAGGTCAGTTGTTGTTTTCACTTAAAATCGTGTCCATTTTAAACAAAATAGAGACCCTTTGAGTGCTAGTGGACACACCGTGCCTCGGATTGAGGTGGGGTTTACTCATACACGTCACCATGGACCCTTGGATCTTTCTTATAAAATATAAATGCAATCCGATTGCGTTTGGTCAGATTTTCGTAGGTCAGTTGTTGTTTTCACTTAAAATCGTGTCCATTTCAAACAAAATAGAGACCCTTTGAGTGATAGGGGCCACACCGTGCCTCGGATTGAGGTGGGGTTGAGTCTTACACATCACCAAGGACCCTTGGATAATTATTATAAAATATCAATAAAATCTGAATGCATTTGGTTGGATTTCCGTAGGTCAGTTGTTGTTTTCAATTAAAATCGTGTCCATTTTAATCAAGAGAGACCCTTTGAGTGCTAGCAGATACACCGTGCCTCAGATTGAGGCGGGGTTAACTTTTACACGTCACCAAGGACCCTTGGATAGTTCTTATAAAATATAAATGCAATCTGAATGCGTTTGGTTGGATTTTCATAGGTCAGTTGTTGTTTTCACTTAAAATCGTGTCCATTTTAAACAAAATAGATACCCTTTGAGTGATAGCGGCCACACCGTACCTCGTATTGAGGCAGGGTTGACTCGTACACATTACCAAATACCCTTTGATCGTTATTATAAAAGATCAATGCAATATGAATGCGTTTGGTCAGATTTTTGTAGGTCAGTTGTTGTTTTCAATTAAAATCATGTCCATTTTAAACAAGAGAGACCATTTGAGTGCTAGCGGCCACACTGTGCCTCGGATTGAGGTGGGGTTGACTCGTACACATCACCAAGGACCTATGTATCGTTCTTATAAAATATCAATGCAATAATAATGTGTTTGGTCAGATTTTCGTAGATCAGTTATTGTTTTCACTTAAAATCGTGTCCATTTTACACAAAATAGAGACTCTTTCAGTGATAGCGACCATACCATGCCTTGGATTGAGACGGGGTTGACTATTACACTTCACTAAGGAACCTTGGATCGTTCTTATAAAAGATCAATTCAATCCGACTGCGTTTGGTCAGATTTTCTTAGGTCAGTTGTTGCTTTCACTTAAAATCGTGTCCATTTTAAACAAAATAGAGACCCTTTAAGTGCTAGCGGACACACCGTGCCTCGGATTGAGGCAGGTTTGACTCATGCACATCAACAAATACCCTTGGATCGTTCTTATAAAAGATAAAGGCAATAAGAATGCTTTTGGACAGATTTCTGTAGGTCAGTTGTTGTTTTCACTTAAAATTGTGTCCATTTTAAAAAAAATAGAGACCCTTTGAGTGGTAGTGGCCACACCGGGCCTCAGATTGAGGCAGTGTTGACTCTTACACATCACCAAGGACCCCTAAATCGTTCTTATAAATGATCAATGCAATACGAATGCGTTTGGTCAGATTTCTGTAGGTCAGTTGTTGTTTTCAATTAAAATTGTGTCCATTTTAAACAAGAGAGACCCTTTTAGTGATAGCGGCCACAACGTGCCTCGGATTGAGGTGGGGTTTACTTTTACACATCACCAAGGACCCTTGGATCATTATTATAAAATATCAATGCAATATGAATGTGTTTGGTCAGATTTCCGTAGGTTAGTTGTTGTTTTCACTTAAAATCGTGTCCATTTTAAACAAAATAGAGACCCTTTGAGTGATAGCGGCCACACCGTGCCTCGGATTGAGGCGGGGTTGACTTTTACACTTCACCAAAGACCCTTGGATCGTTATTATAAAATATCAATGCAATCTGAATGCATTTGGTCAGATTTCCAAAGGTCAGTTGTTGTTTTCAATTACAATCGTGTCCATTTTAAACAAGAGATACCCTTTGAGTGCTAGTGACCACACCATGCCTTGTATTGAAGAGGGGTTGACTCATACATGTCACCATGGATCCTTGTATCATTATTATAAAGTATTAATGCAATTAGAATGCGTTTGGTCGGATTTCTGTAGGTCAGTTGTTGTTTTCACTTAAAATCGTGTCCATTTTAAACAAAATAGATACCCTTTGAGTGATAGCGGCCACACCGTGCCTCATATTGAGGCGGGGTTGACTCGTACACATCACCAAGGACCCTTGGATCGTTCTAATAAATAATCAATACAATATGAATGTGTTTGGTCAGATTTCAGTAGGTCGGTTGTTGTTTTCACTTAAAATCGTGTCTATTTTAAACAAAATAGAGACCCTTTGAGTGATAGCAGCAACACCATGCCTCAGATTGAGGTGGGGTTGACTCTTACACATCAATAAGGACCCTTAGACCATTCTTATAAAATATCAATGCAATCTGAATGCGTTTGGTCAGATTTCCATAGGTCAGTTGTTGTTTTCAATTAAAATCGTGTCCATTTTAAATAGGAGAGAGCCTTTGAGTGATAGCGGCCACACCGTGCCTCGGATTGAGGCGGGGTTGACTTGTACACATCACCAAGGACCATTGGATCATTCTTATAAAAGATAAATTCAATCCTAATGCATTGGTTGGATTTCCATATGTTAGTTGTTGTTTTCACATAAAATCGTGTCCATTTTAAACAAAACAGAGACCCTTTGAGTGATAGAGGCCACACCGTGGCTCAGATTGAGTCAGGGTTGACTCTTACATGTCACCAAGGACCCTTGGATAGTTATTATAAAATATCAATGCAATCCTAATGTGTTTGGTCAGATTTCCGTAGGTCATTTGTTGTTTTCAATTAAAATCGTGTCCATTTTAAACAAGAGAGACCCTTTGAGTGCTAGCGGCCACACCGTGCCTCGGATTGAGGTGAGGTTGACTCTTACACGTCACCAAGGACCCTTAGACCATTCTTATAAAATATCAATACAATCCAAATGTGTTTGGTTAGATTTCTGTAGGTCAGTTGTTGTTTTCACTTAAAATCTTGTCTATTTTAAACAAAATAGAGACCCTTTGAGTGATAGCAGCCACACCATGCCTCGGATTGAGGCGAGGTTGACTCGTACACATCACCATGGACCCTTGGATTGTTCTTATAAAATATCAATACAATCCAAATGCGTTTGGTTAGATTTACGTAGCTTAGTTGTTGTTTTCACTTAAAATCGTGTCCATTTTAAACAAAATAGAGACCCTTTGAGTGATAGCGGCTACACCATGCCTCGGATTGAGGTGGGGTTGACTCGTACACATCACCAAGGACCCTTGGATAGTTCTTATAAAATATCAATGCAATCCAAATGCGTTTGGTCAGATTTTCGTAGGTCAGTTGTTCTTTTCAATTAAAATCATGTCCATTTTAAACAAGAGAGGCCCTTTGAGTACTAGCAGCCACACCGTGCGTCAGATTGAGGCGAAGTAGACTCGTACACATCACCAAGGACCCTTGGATCGTTCTTATAAAAGATAAATGCAATCCGAATGCGTTTGGTCAGATTTCCGTAGGTCAGTTGTTGTTTTCACTTAAAATCGTGTCCATTTTAAACAAAATAGAGACCCTTTGAGTGATATCGGCCACAACGTGCCTCTAATTGAGGCAGGGTTGACTCGTACACTTCATCAAGGACCCTTGGGTCGTTATTAAAAAATATCAATGCAATCCTAAGGCGTTTGGTCAGATTTATGTAGGTCAGTTGTTGTTTTCACATAAAATCGTGTCCATTTTAAACAAAATAGAGACCCTTTGAGTGATAGCAACCACAACGTGCCTCGGATTGAGGTGGGGTTGACTCATACACATCACCAAGGACCCTCATATTTTTCTTATAAAATATCAATGCAATCTGAATGCGTTTGGTTGGATTTCCGTAGGTCAGTTGTTGTTTTCAATTAAAATAGTGTCCATTTTAAACAGGAGAGACCCTTTGAGTACTAACGGCCACACCGTGCCTCGGATTAAGGCAGGGTTGACTCTTACACATCACCAAGGACCCCTGGATCGTTCTTATAAAAGATCAACGCAATACGAATGTGTTTGGTTGGATTTCCGTAGGTCAGTTGTTGTTTTTACTTAAAATCGTGTGCATTTTAAACAAAATAGAGACCCTTTGAGTGATAGCGGCCACACCGTGCCTCAGATTGAGGCGGGATTGACTTGTACACATCACCAAGGACCCTTTTATCGTTCTTATAAAAGATCAATGCAATCTGAATGCATTTGGTCAGATTTCTATAGGTCAGTTGTTGTTTTCACTTAAAATCGTGTCCATTTTAAACAAAATAGAGACCCTTTGAGTTATAGCGGCCACACCGTGCCTCCGATTGAGGCGGGGTTGACTCTTACACATCACCAAGGACCCTTGGATAATTCTTATAAAATATCAATGCAATCCGAATGTGTTTGGTTGGATTTTTGTAGGTCAGTTGTTGTTTTCACTTAAAATCGTGTCCATTTTAAACAAAATAGAGACCCATTGAGTGGTTCAGCATTCTTGCATGTTTCTAGTGAATATCATCTGTTAAAATTGGAAAATGACTCATTGGAGAAAGGTTGTTTTATTTAATAACAATTAAAATTTTCCTATGAACATTTACATACAACCATGTTTCATCTTTTGATCCCCTTAACCCCTCTCAAAAATGACCACAAATTGTACATGTCCCCAAGTCAGATCTTCATTTTATTTGTGTACAATCTTCCATCAGGTATGCGGCCCACTTGTTTCTGAACACATATATATCATACTATGAGTATGATGCTTTTCGGAAATCATATTAGTACTGCAAAATAAAAAATAATTAATTAATAAATAACTTAAACGAACTAGTAGTTGTTTTTAAAAATACCTCTTTTGGGATGCTAGTTTGCTAATGAAAAACAATCTCTTTCATAAATTTACAAACATAATAACCGTAATCATTATCGTTTGTTTGTTTTGGACACTGAAAAAAAAATTATCATTAGGAGAATAAGTAACTTGTGTTGAGATGTGTTTGGATAGTGAAATTTTATTATATATACCATGATATTTGTCCAGACGTAGTACTTTCTTGCCTCCCTATGCTTAGCCCCTATCCTCATTCCTTTTTTTAGAAGATAATGATACACTTACATATCATAACATAATCCTCAGTAAAAGATAATATAAATTATATTACTTGATTTATAGACCTAAAACGTAATATTTAGTGTCTTATAGATTCACAAACTCCATCATGTGTGGTCGGTTTGATGGATATCCTTCCTTTGAATCCAGAAAATAAGTCTTTGGAGTATCCAAGTTCACCGTAATTAGTAACCAATGTTTCCTAAAAACACAAAAAGGAATAAGTAATAAAAGAAGTGAAAATATGATTGATATGCTTTAATCGTAGAGTATTACCCCTGCATGGTTGGTATTAGGAAAAGACTGTCATCTGTAATCTTGTGTTCAAATATTTTCATCAAGCCATTCACTATTTCATCCCTTTTTGATGGATCTATTTTTTTAGGTGTGTTGATGTGATATGAGGACTAGCCAGTCCAAATGTTGGCTCATGGGAAAATTCCTTCAACTGTTTTTCATAAATGCATCTTTCAACAATATAAAATGCATTTAGTCATAATTTTCACATTAGATCAGCTTTTGGAAAATCAATTCATGGAAACATACCTCATATATACATTTACAACTGTGACGCCTAGCCAACAATTTTCAAGTATTTCATTTGCATTTTCAGCAGCAATGAAATCTTGACTTTCCTCTCTGTATATATTCTCTTCTAAAACCACTATATGACTATTACCATCTTTTAGCTTCGTATCCACATGAGTCTTCAATGCTAGTAAATTTGGATAGAGAACAGGTGGTGTTATGGTGCTTTCAGTAGCTCCTTGAGATTGGTTGGTCGATCCTTTAGATGGTTTTGATCCGACGTTTGTCACCCCTTTCCCTTTCTCCATCTATAAAAACAATCATTGGTTTAGACACTTTTTTCATTAATTGTTAAGGGTTTAGCTTGAAAAGAAAAGGAAATAAATACCTCTTTGTCTGCATGTACTCTTACAAGTTGTGATGGCTAGGAAATGAATGTCCCAATAGCCTTTTCGACCGTATGAATATCATCGTCATCAAGTGGAATAGGTAGCTCTGCCTTTGGCTCATGAGCTACAGTAATCGTCACTTTTAGATGATCTTTCGGAAGTGGTCTATTATGAAGTGTGGCATCTGGGATATTGAACATTGTAGCCCTTGCTACAAGGTGGTAGGTGGGTGTTGACATATATACATCACAATCATTATCACCGTGTAGAAGATGAGTACAGAAAAATTATCAATGTTTGTATGATTCATATTTTATGGGAACAATTATTAGAATTTTGATTACCACGGCTAAGACAGTTATTTGAGGTGAACGTCTCGCCTCAAAGCTGGTGGTGGGTGGGGTGGGATGTTCATGCGGTGGTTGTTCTTGAGTTGTGTCTTCCCTTTGCTTCCCACCCATAAAATTTTCTAGAAACTCTCCCTGCCATTGCAATTGTTCTTCTAGGGTTGCTATTTTTTCGCTCATTTGTTCC
The DNA here is from genome assembly GCA_963277665.1 of Viscum album. Taxonomy (NCBI): domain Eukaryota; kingdom Viridiplantae; phylum Streptophyta; class Magnoliopsida; order Santalales; family Viscaceae; genus Viscum; species Viscum album. Next base: position 295,587,599 of record OY728136.1, read on the forward strand.
AATTTTTCATCTGTATCATCCATTTTTTTCTTCTTCTCAAAATATACTCAGGGTGTCACCCCAAACCCCGCACCTCTAACACGACCGTATTTTTCTGGTTGCTTCAAATCCATCGATAATAGGTCTGTATCAGCTATAGGAGTAGCTGATTCCTATGACTGTCGGATATAGGAAAATAACTAATTATTTTTATGTAATAGAAATTTTAAACAAATTATTTTATCGTCGTGTCATACTTACACATATTTCCCACACTTTCTGTGTGTTCTCATCTACTAAATTCCCTTCTTTGTTCACACATGCCTCCTTCCATAGCATATGACGTGGGATGGAAGTGCATTTGGTTTTAGACTCATCAATCTACATATAAACATAGAAAAATAATTATGATGTTGTTTATTGGAACCTAACAATATTATTGTAAATTTAAAATACGTACCATTTTCTTTTCTAATGAAGTGTACCACATCCTTGCTTTACGATAGGGGTATGTTGGTTTTGAAGCACGTTCCTTATTTTCAGTACAGAGTTTCTATTTCATAAATGAAATATTGAAAATCAAATTGATGAATACAGGTATCCTCAAACAACTTATTATCACTCACACTATACCTGAAACTTCTCATCCCCACGACGGCCAATAAATGCATCCTATGCTTCTTGGGATATCAGGTGAGCGTAGACAATGGGTGGCTGCGGGTTTATTTTACTTTTAGAATCTTTGAGGTGACATCTTGTTAAAATAGTGCGAAAACCTCGATGAATCTTTCCTGCAAGACTTAGTACATAATCCTTGTGTGAATCGTTTACTATAAATGTACTCTGCAAGAGATTGAGAAGAGTAAGACATTGTTTCATTATTTTATTTTCTAGTAAATTAAAGAAATAAATTCATAATGTTACCGTAATTTCTTCCCAGATCACAGCCTTCAGCCCGGACACAACATGGTTCCATGAATCTATGTCAATTGGTATGCATTTCTGAGTGACAAATCCAGTATAGCTGTTAAACATAGCCTTGTTGGGATTCATAGGTTGGCCTCGTGCATTCCATCCGACTTCCAATTTGATGCCTTTGCTTTTCACCTTAAGAATTTTGGCTAACACCGTCAAACTATGATGCACCTGGGATTTCTGCGACGCTGGTCCTTCATTCTCGACCATTTCATCGATATAAACATCATCTATATGTTAATCTAGAATGGTATCAACGGAATGTGATGATGGTTGTTGGACCTCAACACTAAGAGCAGCAGGAGCCGCAGCAGGAGGAGCAGTAGGAGGAGCAGCAGCAGCAGGAGCTGCAGCAGGAGGAGCAGCAGGAGCAACAGGAGCCGCAGCAGGAGCAACAGCAGCAGCAGCATGAGCTGCAGGAGCAGCAGAAGCAGCAGCAAGAATAACAGCAGCAGCAGTATGAGCTGCAGGAGCAGCAGGAGTAGCAGCAGCTGCAGCAACATGAGCTGCAGGAGTAGCTGCAGCCGCAGTAGCAGCTGCTTGATAGATTTGTTCAGCCTCAAGGTTAGGACCACCAGAATGTGCATAAGTCATTATCTGCAAAAGTGGATGAATAGTTAATTCAGATTACATAAATTCAGTAATGATAAGATAATAACCTGAGATAACAAGATCTATATTACAAAAAAAAAATATAACCTATTTACTGAACTCTATTTCTTTTTTTCAAAGGTTGAAGGGATTTGACACCTCTATCGACTATCCAAATCCCTTCATTGTGGTCTCCTCTAACATACAAAACATCAATTGCATTGGGACTGCTCTGAAATGATTAGGACGTACCACTAAAAGGATCGTCCTCAACTGAATTTTCATCAGAACCATCAGTAGTTTTGGACGATAACAGAACAATCGACCAATTTTGGTTTGCGGGATCTAGAACATAAAAAACTTGTACCGCTTGTGATGCCATTATAAATTGTTCATCTTTGTACCCTTCTTTACTAAAATCAAATTTCACAAATCCCCATTCATCTATTTTAACACCACTATTGTTATCAATCCATTTGCATTGAAAAATAGGCAATTGGAATGTCGTATAATCCAACTCCCATATTAGTTTGACAATTCCAAAGTATGACATATTTGCATAAATTGGATTTTTGTCCTTACTACCAGAAACATGCATCGCTTCAGCCACTAGTGTAACTCCACTATTTTTCATGGTACTATCTTCATCATGTTCATCTGTATAGAATGTATAACCATTAATTACATAACCACTGTAAGATAACACATACACACTTGGTCCAGCAGCTAGCCATCGAAGACGTTCTGAAATTGAATTCATATTTTCATCTAACTGCATAAAAATATGGTCCTGAAACCATCCTATAAACTAGTGATTATGTGTATTTGATAACTATTTTTCAGCCCTATATGGATTCAACTTCCTAATAATTTCTTTGTGAGTTTCAATATATGGAGCAACCTCCCAACTATTATACAAAACATAAAGATGAGCCTACTCCCGATCTATAATACTGATTGTCACAAATTCGCTTCCAGAAATTCCCTCACCCTCAATGAGTCCAGTGTGACGAGATTTCAGGAGACCAATACTTTCCACATCAGATAGGTATTCAGTACAAAATTCAATGGCTTCCTCAACAATATATCACTCCACTATACAACCCTCTGGCCGGCTTCGATTTTTGACATACCCTTTAAAAATCTTCATATACCGTTCAACAGGATACATCCATCTATAGTGCACAGGACCACAAAGTCGAATCTCTCTCACCAAGTGAATCATCAAATGAACCATCATATCAAAGAATGTTGGCGGGAAGAACATTTCTAATTCACATAATATGATGACAATTTCTTTTTCTATAGCTGGAAATTTCCCCAGGTCTAAAACTTTGCTACATATAGCTTTGAAAAAGAATCAAATTTTGGTTAACATATGATGAAAATTCTTGGGAAAAATGCAACGTAAATCTATAGGAATTAGATCTTGCATCAAAACATGGAAATCATGTGATTTAAAACCTTTTAACTTCAAATCATTCATTGACACAATGTTCTTGATATTTGATGGGTACCCCTCTGGAACCTTTACATCATTGAAGAAGTTGCAAAACTGATATCTCTCCGCCCTAGAAAGACTATAAGCAGCTAGAGGAAGAAACATTCGATTTTTACCCTTCACAGGAGCCAACTCTTCTCGTATTCTCATGTCAACCATGTCCAACCTTGCCTTAATTCCATATTTTGTTCTGCCAGGGGCATTTAGCAATGTTCCGATAACACTGCCACATACATTTTTTTCCACATGAATCACATCAAGAAAATGTCTGACGTACAAACAATTCTAGTATGGTAATTCAAAAAAATGATCTCTTTTTCCAACCGATTTTCGTAAGGTTTTTCGAAAATGGTTTACCAAAAATAGTGTTCAGATCTTTTATTTTCTCAAACAGATGATCACTTGTTAGTGGAGACGGTGTTGCGCTTTTTATGAACTTCCATTGAATGATGTCATCCATGATCGGTACTTATGCCGATGAGGTAGAAATCTACGATGTCCTAGAAACACAGATTTTGATGAATGTTTCAACCTAATTGATTCTGTATCTTCTTCGCACACAGAACACCCTTGAGTTCCTTTAATTCTATAGCCTGAAAATTTTCTATAAGTAGGGAAGTCATTTATTATCTCATACAACATCGCTCTCAACGTGAAGTATTCACTTTTATAAGCATCATACAACATTACACCTGAGTCCCACAATAACTTCAAATCCTCGATCAAAGGAGCCAGATAAACATCAATATCATTACCTGGTTGTTTTGGTCCTGATATAAGCATAGATAACATGATTAATTTCCACTTCATACATAACCAGGGTGGCAAGTTATAATTTACCAATATAACAGGCCATGTACTATGAGTGCGGGTTTGAAAACCAAAAGGATTCACTCCATCTGTAGATAACGAAAGATGAAGGTTTCTCGGCTCTTTTCCAAAATCAGGATACTCGTGATCAATTTTCTTCCATTGAGAAGAGTTGGTCGGATGATGTAATAACCCATCTTTATTTCTTTTATCTGCATGCATGACAATTGTCTTTCCGTTTCTTCACTTCCATATAGACGCCTAAACCTTGGAATGATTGGAAAGTACCATACAAATTTCTTAGGTTTGGATTTATCTTTCTTATATCGAGAAGCACCACACTTTGGGAATTCTGTAAGTGATTTGTTCTCTTTGAGAAAAAATATATAGTCTTTCGGGAAGGCATGTATTCTTTCAGAAATCATTCCCATTGAGCGTAGCATTCTTCTAGATTCATATGTCCGGCTTGGGAGCACATTATCTTCTGGGAGCATGTCATTCAAGAGAGCAAGTAGTTCCATAAAACTGAAATCACTCCATCTGTTTCCTGCTTTCAATTTATACAACTTCAGTACAGCTGACAATGTTGTATACTTAGTGCAAGCAGCATACAATGGCATCTTTGCACAACTCTTTAACTTCTCAAACAATTTTGGGAAATCATGGAGTTCATCTTGAATTGTCTTTGTCATTTCCTCAATATGATCTTCACCATCATTGACATCTATAATCACATCCTCCATACGGTCTTCTTCATTATCCATATTTGTATTTGTATCTGACGATCCATAAAACACAGTTTTATCCCATCCAGTAGCTACATTCTCTTTTTCTCTGTGTTTATTCCAACATTTATAACTCCGATCTATTCCATGACATATCAAATGTTCTTACAACTCCTCTGGAGTAAGTATTCTAGAATAACAACAACGTAAACACGAACAAAGGATTTGAGAAGGATCCTTTGCGTGATCCTTTGCAAACTTGATGAACTCTTTCACTCCGTTCTCATACTCTGGTGTTAAACTATTAGCATCCATCCAATCTATATTCATCTTCATCCTATTTGAATCTCAAATATTAGTATTTATGGTTCAAGTACACAAAACAAGACTTCCAAATACAGTAGAAGAGAACCACTTCTTTATAATGAGATCAAGTAGTCTAACCTATAATCAAGATTCATAAAAAAGAATATTAGATTCACAAAAAATATGATGATCTATCACTCTATTAGGAGGATATAAGAGGAGATAGAGGATTTCCAATCGATGAGAGATCACCTTATCAAAGAGAAACCAAATGCATCCACTGGATCTATCTGAGAAGAAGGGAGTTTGGAGGAGTTACAATGACTCTTGTAATTTTTAAAGAATCAATGAGAGATCCCCTTATTAGAGAGAAACCAAATGCATCCACTGGAGCTATCTAAGAAGAAGGGAGTTTGGAGGAGTTAAAATGACTCTTGTAATCCTTAAAGAATCAAGATTTCAAATGATAGTTATGTATGAGAAAAAAGAATATAAAATGGGGCTCATGGAATTTAAGACTATAAAAAAAGATACCACGTTGCAACCTCCCATGGACACGGTACAAAAAGGATTTAGACAACCATACTATGGTGTAGACTTCTTGTCATGAACTAGGCCAGGTTTCCATCCCACTTAACACCTGACCCAACTCGTGGGAAGGTCCAAAGGGAATTACCAATCCCCATGGGTTGTAACTAGTGCCTAGGCATTGAGTAACACCTTTGGGAATGGTTTTTTCATGTAAAAACCATAAATATTACATAATAATCAAACACCATATCATAACCAAATTTCACAATATAATAGACCAAAAGATAACACTGCAATAGGGGATAAGCATTTAACAATTTCAACCAAAACCAAAATAACAAAAAAAGGTAAGGGAACCAAAAATACAACCAAGACTCCATTAAACATGAGGGTCAACATCCCCATTCCACAACTAATAACAATCACCAAAAGGGGAAGTACTAGCACATATATCCACCATCACCACCAAGGGAGATTTGGTTTTCTTTTTCTCACTAAACCCTAACAACTATGGCAGTAAAAACATGTTTTTTTACTAGTTCATTATAGGTTATTTGTCCGTCTAGTGATTTTATGGGACATAATTTTGATTAATTTGTCTTTTAACATTTATGGAATGTGGTTTTAACAAATATTGAGTTAAAAAATTTACTTAAATTCATTTCATTGACTATTGGGGAGTGTATGAGTTTCTAAAATTTATAACTTATCAAAATATTCCAATGTTTGATATTCATGAGGAGTTTTATAATTTTTTTTAAATTATATCCAAACATGAAACAATGAGATTACAGTAGTTTTCATGTTTTTTGATTCAATAATAAATAAAATTCAGAAGTTAGTTGTTCTCGTAAAATCTAATTGGAGATCTAAATATGAGTTTTAGGATTTTTTTAATTATTAAATAATTACATGAATAAATCATTCAAAGTAAAAATGTTTTTATTATTTTCAACTCTTTTTATGGTACGATTTTCATAATTTCAAAAGAATATATTATATTTCTTGATGAGGAATATGTGATTTAAAAATGTTTTAAAAGGAATGATTTCAAATATTATTTTTCAAAGGATCGTAAATAATAAGGATTCCAATGTTTTTTCAAATTCCTTTTTGGAATTTTTATCAAATATTTTTACATTATTCTTCTGACATCCTTAACTATAGATCCTTGGAATAATTATGTCATATATTGACTTGTACCCATTAATGGGATGAATTTAATTTCTGTGTGAGGCATGGATGTATAGGAGAAATTGATTATTTATTAGGATGGTTTTGGATGTTAGTTGAGATTTATTTGTTATGTTTTATTAATACTACCTATAGTTTTTTAGTGACATACTTTTTTATTATCTCTATATAACTGATGGTAAGGGAAACATAGGTAACTATGTGATACATCATGTTATATGATAAACTAGATTAGACTACTACACTGACTAGTGTACCCTAGTGTAGATTAAAATCATATTGTTGGAGTTCCCCAATAAGATAAAGATAGTAACTTAATATCTTATAATTTATGGAATTAAATATATTTTGGTAGATGATTCCATAGAGTTTATAATATTAGAATGTCTCATGTTTTGACAAAGTGTTTTTCCAATGATGATGTTTCGATTTATAATAATATAATATGGTCTATTAATGACATATTCATTATAATTATCCCCTTGTTATAACCATTATTTGTAACACCATTCATATAGTAAATGTAACATCCTATTATCTTCATTCATTTAATTACATTCTAATTACTTGTTTTCCTCTTAAATTAGGTGTGTCACGGTACTCCTAAGGGTGGAGAGAATTTTTTTTGGAAGGTTTACTAAATTTTGGTGATGTGTTATTGTTTGAATTAATGTATTCTAGGTATAAATGAGTTTATGGGGTTGGGTTATTCTCCATCACTAGGATTCCATTGTGCTCAATTCCACCCCCTAAATAAAATTAAATCTATTTTATACAATCACACTTCCAATAATAGAAACACACATGACAAACAACCATTTACAATAGTCAAGTCATTATCAAACCCTTACGCACAACAAAAAATTGGAAAACATGTTTCCCACAACCCAGAAAATTTATAAAACCATTTTAGAACCAAATAAATCATATTAAACACCTAAAACAATGTCAAATAATGGAACAACCTACCTATTTCTTGATATCTTCACAAAACCAGAATGAAACCACCAATTGAACTAAGAAAAGGCCCTAAGGATGCAATTAAACACCATAACCATAAAGATTTAACCCAAATAAATGATTCAACCAACAACAAGAACAATATTGAAAAATTATTTGGAAAACATACGTTGGGAGGTCCGGAAAACCAAAGAGGGCGTTGCGGGCGGCGGAGGTCTGGCAAACAGAAGAGGGCGTTGCGGGCGGCAGAGGTCTGGCAACTCGAAGCGAGGGCGGTAGAGGTCCGACAACAAGAAGTCAGGCGTTGCGAGTGGCGGAGGTCCGGCAAACCGAAGGGGTATTGCAGGCGGTGGAGGTCCGTCAAACCGAAGGGGCGTTGCGGGCGGCGGAGGTCCGGCAAAGAGGAGTGAGGGCGGTGGAGGTCCGGCAAGAGAAGCGTGGGCGGGAGAGGGGAGTTGCATGGTTCCACTACCGTGAGAGCTTTAGGTCGCGATAAAACGAGGGCACTGTGCGAACGACTTTATAAAAAAACGGAATAAGGTTTTATCAGTGCTAAAAAAGTGGTGATAAATGTATCCTTTATCAGCACTTTGTTAGCGCTGATAATGGTACTCTTTATCAGTGCTAAAAAAACACTAATAAATCATTTCTATATCAGTGCTAAAATTTTAGCGCTGATACAGAGTGTCTTTATCAGCACTAATAAAGGATCGTTTTATCAGCGCTTCGTTAGCGCTGATAAAGGTTACCTTTTATCAGCACCAAAATTTTAGCGATGATACAGGGTCTCTTTATCAGCACTTTTCTAGCGCTGATAGAGGGCCTCTTTTTTAGTGCTAGAAAAGAACTGATATAGGAGTTATTTATCAGTGCTTTTCTAGTGCTGATAAAGATATCCTCTATTAGCGCTAGAAAAGAGCTGATAAAGAGACCATGTATCAGCGGTAAAATTTTAGCACTGATACAAGGTAACCTTTATCAGCGGTTTTGATTAGCGCTGATATAAGGGGGTGCTTCCCTTGGCCGTATTTGTAGTAGTGTTATGACAGATATGATAATACTGGTGGATGCTCGGGTGAGATTCCACCATAGTAATATCTTCAATAGTGGTACATTGTGACAAATTGGATATTTATGGAGCACAATCAAAGGCAAGCTGCTGCCTGTAGGAGTAGAAGAGGATGACGAAAGTGATCAAGCCCAACCAGAAAAATCAAAGGAAGAACAAGACGAAACAAGAGTCAGTGTTATATCAAGAAGAATCAGGTTTGAGATTGTGGATGCATCTAAATAAAGAAGTCATAAAGGACTTCAATTCAAAAGGACCAGGAATCCTAATCCGGTTGAAGTGCCTACTATAACTTCAAATGTTTTAACATCTGGTGATCTCTTAATCTATAAGTTTGTCAGAGAAGCTGCAGTTGAAGAGATGTTACAGGGAGAAGTTTCTCAGGATAAGGTGACTCCTCCAGTAGAGAAAGAAAGTTTGGCTTAGGAAGTGACAGAAACAAAGGCTCAAACAGAAAATATAACTGAGACAGTGCCTGGTGAAGGAGAAGCAGTGGCCTGAACTCAAATTGATCAAGTACAAGTTGATCAAGAAAATATTTTTTTGGAAAATCCAGTGATAGAGGAAGAACATGTAGATGATTCTCATGAGGAGAAAACTCCAACACCTGGAAACTAGAAAGAGAATGATTCTGATATTCATACTAAGGTATTGAATAAGGATTTATCGGTGGATGAGTCTGGAAAAGTCTTAGAGGACAAATATGTTGAGAAACCAGTACAGGGAGGGGATGATGAGAGATCAGATGTTGAATCCTTTCCACTAGTTTTGTTGCATAAAGTTGAATGAGAATATGTGAATCAAGTACAGGGTGCCTCTGATTTAGTAAATACAGATATGAAGGAACTGAACAGAAAGATGACTGAAGCTGAAAAGGTGAATGCTGCTCTATAGAGAGCATTAGAAAATGAACATTTAAATTTTCAAAGGCTAAAAGAAAGTATTGTTTCTAAAAAAGAAGTTGAAATTTTTCAAAAGGAAATGTTAAATAAAGTTGAAAAGTTGAAATCAGAGATGGTTATGAAAATAGATTTAATGGAGTTTAGATCTTTCATGGCGCAACAGCTTGCAACTATTAGAATTAGTGATGCCAGTACATCAGGTACTTCACCTGATTTAATGAGAAGATTTCAGGCTATTACAGTGATCATGGAGAATATTAATGCTATACTGCAGGACTTATAGTGCAACAGTTCTTCTTTGTCAGTGTTGTTAGATAATAAGAAGTTTCTAGTTGATCAGTTGACTTCAAGTGAACCAGGAATTAGAACTGTGCTGAATCATTTCACAAACAAGTTGACTCTTTTTATGGAGAAGGAACAAAGGCTTCATGAGTTTTTTAGAGTGAATCTACTTGAAGATATTTATTTGACTCAGGAAATAAGGGATCTAATTATCCAGTTGGGAGATGGATTGATGAGAAGATTGAGGGAACAATTAGTAGAGATCAAGAAAATAGTTCAGAAGAGATGAACCCTATCTCACAACCTTACCCAATCTTGATTCCTATTGTTTTTCATTACTGTACTTGAAATTATATTTGCAATAAAATATATTTACATCTCATTTTCATGTGTTTTAATCTATTTTACTGTACTGTCTATAATAGAAATTCCATTAATCTAGATTCACATAATGATAAATAGTTTATAATAGCATTTACATAAGTTCAGTTCTATATTAAAATGTTTTATATTCCTTATTCTATCATTCTTTTTGATATCACAAAAAGGGGGAGAAATTAGGATAAACACAACATTTTATTTTAATATATTTTAATTTATTTAAAATTTTATCTCTTTAATTAAAAAGGGGGATCAATGTTAAGTATTATATTAATCCTTTAAGGGGGAGAAATTAAGTTAAACCTAATATTGTATTTTATGTTTTTCTATAAAAATAATTTTATTTAAATTAAATATTGTATTTATCTTTTCAAAATTCAAAACTATAATTTCATTGGTAATTTTATGGGTTTTTTTATCATCATAAAGGAGGATATTATTGAGCAAGTGTTGTTTTCAACAATACATAATTTTATTATTAATAAAGGGGAGACTATTGAGAACAATACTCTATCTCTTTATGATTATTTTGATTCTCACAAATACCCTTATTTTTTATTCTAATGATTTTACTTTAACTGTATTTCCAGAATTTAATATTCGTTATATTCTTTATTTATGGAAGAAAAATTTAAGTATTTGAACAGCGAGAATAAATTTTTAAAGTATTCAGAAATCGTTTTTAGCATGTTCTGGAAACACTGTTCATACCCTACGTTGAGAATCATAGTGTAAGGATGTAATTCTGTGATTACTATATGAGATATCAGAAAAGTATGGTTAAATAACCATACGTTGTCAGCAATGTATGAAGGAACCTTACATTTAGAAGGAACCTTACGTTTGGAAGGAACCTTACGTTTGGAAGGAACCTTACATTTGAAAGGAATCTTACATTTGGGAAATTGGCAAAGTATGGAAGAAGATAATTACTTAAGTATGGAATGATATGTTTGTTTCTTAAAAGTATGGTTCATCAACCTTACTTTTGTAAAAAACCATACGTTTGAAATCCAAAGATAAAATTATGGTTCATCAACCTTAATTTTATATACAACTGTTCATTTGATTGAAAAGCATGGATTTTATATCATACATTTGAGATTTGAAGAGAAACGTTTGAGATCAACCTTACGTTGTGAACTTTACATCCAGAAAATGTATGCTATACAGATCAACCCTACATTTGATGACGGATGTTTAAATTACTACTTAATAAAAGCAACGGTATTTATATGAATTATCAGGCTGATTTCAAGCCAGATTAAAAGTCTAAATTTAAAGTGAGTCTTTGACTAATTCAAATCTGTTTATATGTGATTCAAAGGATCAATTTAATATGAGCTTTTCATGCCAAATTTTCAGGGGAGTTACGACTACTCTGTTATTCAAACTTTTGAATATCGTGATTCTAAAGGCGACTTTTATGGATCTAAATTTTCAGAATAAGTGCTCATCATTATTATATATAATTTAAAATATATATGTTATATACAAATATACAATATACAAGAACTACTGATCGATAATGACGAATATACAAAAGAGAAAAACAGAGTCAATCAAGATCTACAGATTTGTTGTTACGAAGAGTGACAATGTTTTTTTCTCTGAAGAAAAAGAAACTCAACTAAATATTTACTGATCTACATAGAATATCTTTTTGTGAATCAACTAATGTTAAAGTTACAAATGAAATTTCAAGATCTACTGCATTTGGATCGACTCAGAACTTATTTAACCTGAAAGATCATCATTTCTGAAGACGACGATCCATCTAATGTAAATTGCATTCTGTTTTAGTTGTGAAGAACTACTGGGAAAGTATTTTCATTGAAAAAATACTCTTCTCTTTTGATTAACTATATTCTCATACTAACCTATGTATTCAGTTCAGTGTATGAACCAGAAGTCTCTGTTTAGCCTTAAGATTGTAAAGGTGTCAACTACCTGCACTCAGTTGTGGAGTGGTTTGTTGATAAGAGGACCAGATATTTAAAATCACCAAGCTCATGGATTAGAGCGTTGGTGGAGTGGACTAGGGGATTTCTGTTCCCCTAACCACTATACATTGTGCATCTTGTGCTATTTATTTTCCACTACTAAATATTTGATATAAAGACAAAAGGACAAATCCTGATTATGCGAATAAATTATAAAAGAAACAATTCTCTCCCCTCTTGTGTACATTTAGTATAACCCAATTCAAAAAATATTAAATGAAATAAAGCATTATGAAAGAGTAAAAATCCATTCATTTCATACAAGTAAAAAACATTCTTCTCGTACTTTTTCCAAAAAAATCAAAAAAGTACCTCATACCAAAAATGAAAAAATATTCCATTCATACCATTTAGTAAAATTTACCAATGGGTAAAATTGACTTTAAACAGTTATTTAAGGATAAAGATAATATTTTGAAATATATATTTAGGAAACATAGATGTGGATAATAAATAACCACCAGTAAATACTTATGAATAAACAGTCTCAGATAAAAATGAGATATGAAAATTTATCTGTCACCTTAGGTATAATATGATTCGTATATATCAAAACCTCCTATATAATGATTTAATTAATGTTACTGATTTATTTTAGAATCATTATAATTTTTATGATGATCATATTTATTTGTTTGTTAGTAACATTTCATTGTTACTCGTTATTTGGGTATTAACTTCTTTATGTTCTTATGCATGTTTTGTCAGATAAGTTATTATTCATATTTTTAGGTAATAGGTATATAATTTATTACATGGTATTATTATAATATATATCATATTTATTAATTCAATTTAGTTATATAATGATTCTTTAATGAAGATTATGTATAATGAATCACATCACATCATGGAGACGGTAATCCGTATGTACGCACGAGCGACGATATCGTTCCCATAATTGTTGAATGGTATTAAAGTGGAGGTGTATAATATCTCAGAATTAATATAATGTTATAATATTCATATATAGTTATTATTTCTATCATTATATCCATCCAAGTAAGGTGGTGGTGAAAAATATATTACACTATGACGTGGAGATGGTAAGTCATACGTACACACGCGCAATGATTTCATTTTTCGTAGGATGGATAAAAGGTTAAATAGTGTTGTTTCATATTTATAATAACATATAGGTATATGAGTGATACTTATTTTATTACTTTATAATGAAACAACTAATGAAGAGGAAGTGGAAGAAGAAAGAAATTTGAAATAATCGGTAGAAGAGATTACCTCTTCCTCGATGTGCCTCCTTTAAATTTTCTCTTAGGGCACTAGAGTTGGTCTTTGAATAAAACCAGAACCTATATAATGAAAATAGGGAAGTTGAGAAGGAAACATGTCAGGTATGTCTGAGATTGAAGGCTAAAAATGAAGTGAATATATGAGGGAGGAGGTGCCCTTTTATAATTGAGGTAAGGGGCACTTTTTCAAACCTCAAAAATATTAATTTATAAAAAAAAAATAAAACCCCACTTAAAATCCTCCAAAGTGCCCCAATTTATAAGATGAGATTATATAGTGTTGTAATCTCATAAACCAATAAATTTTAGACAAGTGTTTATGTCAATTTAAGTATTATCATTTTAATTAACACTTTTTTATTCTCTTAAATTTTAATTATAGTAATAACATTCTAAATATTTAATGGTTATAAATATTTACTTATATGGTGTTAATTGACCATAAATGGATATTTTATGACATTTTAGATTTTATAATTATCACTTTGTAAATTTTAAATATTTTTATGATTTTTAAATAACTTAATAATATGTTATTTTTATAAAAGGTCAATAGTGTCATTTTTGATACTATTCATTTATTTGACTTTAAATAAAATTCAAACAGAAGATAAATTCGAAACAAAATATTTAATACACTCCTAAAATGTCATAGTCACCTATAAAACTCTTGGATCACTTTAATTAGTTCATATGATATTTCTTTTAATATTTTTAAAACCATTTATTTTATATTTCCATTAAAGAAATAATTTCTACAACACCATTGTGACATCATTAATGGTAATTATCTAATCTCTAAAAATTATAAATAAATTTCCATGATGTAGGTAATTATTTTAGATTTCCAAAGACTATATATATTCTATATTATTTCCTAGTTATTCATATAGTAAAATTAATATACTTATATAAAATGAGACTGTGATATTTTGTCACGTTAATTAGTTTTTATTACATTCAAGTCATATTCATAGGTAAGTGGTCATAAAGTGATTCCATTCCAAAAAATAGATGATAACGGTCGAATGTATGCATCAAATAGGATTTTTCAAGGCATTAAGGTAATTTTGTAATATTATTTTTACCCTTAATTACCTGATTTACCTTTAACCATGGTAATAAAATTAATTACCAAAATTACTATTCATAGTGCCCAAATATAAAAGTAGCCTATTAACATAATTTTAACCTAATGATTAAAAATATGGAATCAATTTTTAAAATTTCAAAACATAGAAGTTTTAGTAATTAATTTAAAATCAATCCCTTTTTCAGAATGAGAGGACGAGTCTTTTAAAAGTTAAAACATTGTAAAATATTGAAATGTGTTTACATATGAATTCAAGGTAAAATTAATTCCAATAAACATAATTATATTAAATGATAAAAATATATTCTATTTATACTTTAAAACCATTCAATGTTATTTTTTAACCATCTAAATTATCTCGATGGAAAAAGTTTTTTTAATTAAAATTTAGCGTATTTTTACTATTCATCAAAACATGAAAGTTATCAGAAAAATATAAAAAATTTATCCAAAGTAAATTTTTATATCCTGCTTAAAAATAACATGTTTAAGATTTCATATAAAAATTATTAATCTATCAAAATATTAATTTAAAATGGGTTCTCTATTCAAAGGTGTAAAATTAACCTCAAAAAAATTGGTTTTTATACATCTAATAGGGTTTTATTCATAACCTATGACTAAAATATCCATTGGATGAATATCAAAAATATTTTATTAAATATATAACAGACACTCATATATATATATATATATCATTAATTTCATTACCAAAATTAATTCACTCAAAATAAAAATATCTAATTGATTTATATTTTTCATAAATAATTGATAGCCAGTGAATTCATAATGCATTTTCATAATTTATTTATAATTATTTCTGCTAACCTAATGGCTAGGCTATAATGGTAATTTTATAATAAGGGAATATCGCGGTTCATTTAAACTCACGATTTCATTCAAACAAAGATACTAAAGAATAAAAATTATTTAAATAAAATATTTCATAAAAAACATTCGGGTGTTACATTCTACCCTCCTTAAACTGAATTTCACCCTTGAAATTCATCACTTAGAAACAAATAGATGAGGATACCTCTCACTCATCATATCCTCAAGTTCTCATGTAGCTTCTTCAAATTGGTGGTTCCTCCATAAAACTTTAACCAAGCGAGTGGTCTTGTTTTGTAGAACTTTTTTTCTACGATCCAGAATCACTATCAGTTGTTCTTCAAAAGAAAGATCTTTCTCCAGTGGTACGAATTTTGAGCACAGTACATGTGAAGGATCAGATATGCACTTTCTCATGAGAGATACATAGAACACATCATAAACTTGAGAGAGATTTTGTGGAAGTTCCAATCAGTAATCTACCTTCCCAACACGATCCAAAATTTCAAAAGGACCGATATACCTAGAGCTCAGCTTTCCCTTCTTTCCAAATATCATTACTCTCTTACAAGGAGATATTCGTATGAACACCTTATCACTCACTTTAATATCTAGGTCTTTTTTCAGTTTCCAACATAACCTTTTTGTCGACTTTGTGCTGCTCTTATGTGTTCTTGAATAGATTTGATCTTTTCTTCCATTTCATCAACAAAATCAGGTCCAAATAGCATTCTTTCCCCAACTTCATCCCAGTAAGTTGGAGTTCTACACTTCTTTCCATAGAGGGATTCATAAGGATCCATCTAAATACTATAGTGAAAGATATTATTGTAAGAAAATTTCACCAATGGTAGGTGTTGATCCCAACCACCTTTCAAATATATAGAGCAAACTCTCAACATATCTTCTAGATTTTGAATTTTCCTATCAGACTGACTGTCTATCTAAGGATGATAAGTAGTGCTGAAACTTAACACTGTATCTAGATCATGATGAATACTTCACCAGAACTTTGAGGTAAACCTTATATCCCGATCATATATAATGGAAAGTGTTACTCCATGAAATATTACCACTTACTTTACATATATCATGTCAATATGATCAAGAGAGAAATCCTCTCTAATATAATTGAAGTGTACTAACTTTTTAAGGTGATAAACTATAACCTAGATAAAATTATTGCCTTTGGATGTTTTGGGAATTCTGATGATAATGTCCATAGTGATGTTTTCCCATTCCCATTTTGGTATGGGTAATGGTTGTAACATCCCCTTAGGCTTCTGTCTCTTAGCCTTAACTTACTAACAAACCAAGAATCAAGAGATATATTCGGTGACATATCTTTTCATGCCATACCACCAGAAGTTCTCTTTTAGATCTCTATATATCTTTGTGCTTCCATGTTTAATAGATAATGAATAACTATAAGCCTCATCCAATATCTTCTTCTTTAATTCTTGTATGGGAGGAAAAAAAACCGGGTTCCTGAACCTTATTATTTCATCACAATCAAGGTTGAATTTAGGAATATTTCCCACCTTCTTTTGTAACTCTACATCTTCCTTATGTGCCTCTTTAATCTTCACTTGTATATATGGTTTAACATTCATTTGAGAAAGATATGATTTCTACCCTTCCATTAAAATTTTAAAATCCATCCTTTGTAAATCCATAAATATTGGATATTTCGTGATCCTTATCATCGATAATCTAGAATGGTCTTTTTGAATCAAACCATCTTCCACCTTGTTCACTTTCCCATGGTGGTAATGTATTGAGTAGTTGTAATCTTTAATCAACTCCAAACATATTATTTGGAACATATTCATCTCCTTTTATGTGAAAATATACTTTAAACTTTTATGATCAGTATAAATATCACACCTTTCACCATAAAGATAATGCCTCCATATCTCTAATGAAAAGATTACTGTAGATAACTCCAAATAATGAGTTGGGTAATTTTTCCCATGCATTTTCAACTATCATGAGTCATAATTTATCACCATATCATTTTTCATGATAAAAAATCCCATCCCCTTATTGGATTCATCATTGTAGATCCCAAACCTTTCACCACTATAAGGTATTGTGAGCACAGGTGCAATGGATAACCTTCTTTTTAGATCTTTGAAATTATCTTTACATTCCTCCATCCAAATTAACTTAACTCCTTTATGATTCAACTTGATGAGGGGATTAGATAATTATGAAACATATTTCACAAAAAGTCTACAATATCCATCCAAACCATGAAAACTTCAGATCTTAGTTACTTTTTTAGTCTTGACCATCTTTTAATGACCACTGTTTTTTCTAGATCCACATATATCCCTTCTCTTGAGATTATGTGACCCAAAAAATGAAACTTTCTAAATCCAAAATTCACACATGGTAAATTTTTCAGAAATCTTCTCCTTTATCAGGGTCTTCAGTACAATTCTCAAGTGATCTTCATGTTCTTCCTTTCTCCTTGAATTGAAAAGAATATCTTCTATAAATACTACCACAAACTGATCAAGATAGTCTCTAAAGACTCTATTCATTAGATCCATGAACATAGTGGGGGAATTAGTAAGACCAAATGTTGTTACTATAAATTCATAGTGTCCACAGCTTTTATAGAATGTTGTCTTTGGTATATCTTCCTTTTTGACCCTTAATTGATGATATCTTGAACGAAGATCAATTTTGGAAAATTATTGAGCTTTGTTTAGTTGGTCAAATAAGTCATCAATGCGTGGAAGAGGATATTTGTTCTTAATAGTTATATTGTTAAGTTATCAATAATCAATGCAGAGTCTCATTGATCTATCTTTCTTCTTAACAAACAGAACATGTGCTCCCCAAGGTGACATATTAGGGTTTATGAATCCTTAATCAAGATTCTCTTGGATTTTCTTCTTCAATTCCTACAACTCAATTGGGGACATTCGATAAGGTTCCTTTGAAATAGGCATAGAACCTGGTATGAGTTCTATTGAAAACTCAAATTCACAATTTGGTGGAAGACCTAGAAATTCCTCCAGAAATACATCATCAAAATTCCATACAATGGTCGTATTCTTAATTGTGATTTTCTCCCTAACCATTTGAGATAAATAGCCTTAATTTATTGTAATAAAGACCCATAATATGGAAGAAATTTCTACTAGAAGGTTATATTCATCTTTACATCGATATATGATCATAAATCATTTTGGAATATGAAATGTGACTTCCCCTCCTTGGCAATTGATATGATCTCTAGATAGAGAAATAAAATTCATTCCATGAATCACAACAAATTCCACTGTAGGAAGGATAAAAAAATTTTCAGGAAGCACTTTCCCACAAACTTAAACCTGAGAAAAATTATAAACATTTGATGCGACTGTTGTTCCATTAGGAGTTCTCATGGCTTTATTAACATCTAATTATTGAGGTAATATAGAAATACCCTTAGAAAATTCTTCATAAATAAAAGAGTGGGGGAATCCAGAATCCAATAAAACATCTTCTACTTTAGAGTGGATGGTAAGTGTACCTTTCACCACTTCATTATCATACTCCACATCACATATAGTGATTACATGTAAACTTCTATTTTCTTTGGCCTTAAAATTTTGTTGATGTCGATCATCATCAATAAACCTTGGATTTGGGCATTGATTGGCATAATTCCTCATTTCCTTGCACTTGTAACATTGAAGTGTATGAGGTGAATTTTGTGTATCCTTTTATTTTTTCGCATCATTAGACATCTTTTTTCCATCACTTTGGCATTCAATTTCCCGATAAACTTCTTCTCCACACTTAAAACATTTACTAGTCCCTTTAATACAATTCCCTCCATGTTTCTTTCCATACTTTAAGCGTAAGGGAAAACTCATCTTCTTTTCAGTGTAGTATTTATATTTTCCTTTGAATTCCATTTTTCTCATCTTATCAAACCCATATGAATGGTGCAATAATCTAATCTCCATCTCAACCTTGAGATCACATTAAATAATTACCTCATAGCTATTGAAGTCCCTTATGGATAATTCCCTTCGAATACTTCATTTTAAGACACTAAAGAATCGATCAATCTTACTCTCAGGTTGGATAAAAATTCGAGAAGTGTACCTTGAAAGTATTGTAATATTTTCTTCGTAGGTACCAATAGATTCATCATCCTTTTTCTTAAGTTCAAGTAACTCCTTCTCCATCTTTGTTCAAAGAATATGAGGAAAGTGCTTACTGAAAAATAAGTTCTTGAACTCATCCCATTCTATAGACTCAATTTCATCTCTTTGCCTCATATTCTTGATAAAATTCCACCAATTATCAACTTCACCTTCCAAATGATATACTGCTAAGATGACTTTATCATGTTCATAACACTATTGAACTAAAAATATCTTTTTAGTGGAATTGATCCACTGTTCAAAAACTAATGGATCAGATGACCCATTGAATGATGGTGGATGTTGTCCCATAAAGGACTCAACAAAATGTTGCTCCCTCCTTTGCTCGTTTGGAAGTCCTTCATCATTCATATCTTGAGAAAGTTGTGTGAGCTTGGCTACAAGATTTTTCATTCCTTCTCCCATAACATTTGGTTGCTATTGGGGACAATCATTGTATTTCCAGTTGCATTTAGCATTAACACAGTTCCTTCATATTCTATCCATTGACTAAAATCAAGAATCATAGTGTGAGAAACACTAATCATAATTGGAAAACCACATAATAAATAATGAAATTTCAATTTAGGACACTTTAGGTTTTATCCTAGGTTATTCGTGATCATTTCTAAAACACTAGGATTGTATCCTTTACTTAGAGATATCTTTAGGGTTCTTAGTAAGGCTTTCTCACCCTAGTTTCCAACGGTTAACAATACCTTTGATATGATACCAACTATAGTGAATCATACTTTACATACATTGATATTACTTAATAATTTTAAGTATATTAATTACAATATATAACAAAACCATGACAGGACCGTAAAGGTATAATGTCTTTAGAAACTGGGAAACATAAACAACTAGATCATAAAACATCTACATTGTCTCCTGTTTATTTCATCATAACTAGACTCCTTTTTGGCATATCATACTGAATAATCTTCTTCATGACCTGAGGGAAAGAAACAAATGAAAGGCCGATCTCAAAATCTCAGTAAGGATAAACAACAGAAATATCAATCATATCATATTCATAAGAACATAACATTTAAAAATCTTATCTTACAAATAAAATATCATAATATCATGTCATGGGATAAATCATAAAAGTGAAATATAATCCCAATTTTCATAACATAAGACATGAATTTTTTTTAATACACACATAAGTGTAGAAAATCATTTCATATTAGTAAAGGCTCATTTCCAAGACCATCATAGAGGACAAAGTCCATTACTGAACTGAGTTAACTCCTCATTCGAGCCTGGTATTACTAAACTGGATTTACTTGTCATTCCAGTCATGTTTATCTCAAGATATATAAATATTTACCCAATTAATTGGAGGTAGATATAGTTTCCACCCATCTTATAATGAGTCCATTCTTACGTATGCCACAAAAACATAAAAATATTTACTATAGCATAACCCATAAAATAAAATGGGTTTCTTAAACATCATCCCATCATAACATAATCCATAAATAGATTTCATAAAAATAATTCCATCATTTACATAATCAAATAAAAGTAATAATTTTTATAGAAACATAAACCTATGTAACCTTATATGGAAAATAATTTTGATAAAACACTTGAGCTTCATTCTTGAGGAATATATCTTTTCTTCTTCAAAAACATTTTCTTTCCTCAAAATACCACATAATTTTAGAAGAAAAAATTTTATTTGAAAATAAACTTGTAATCTTATTGGGGAAGCTTAAAGTAAATAAATCATTATGAAATCATAAAAATCCATTCATGTCGTACAAGTAAAAAAACATTCTTCTCATACTTTTATCGAAAAAGTCAAAAAAGTACCACATACAGAAAATGACAAAAGATTCCATTCACACCATTTGGTAAAATTTACCAATGGGTAAAATTAAATTTAAACCATTATTAAATGATATAAAGAATATTTTTAAATACATATTTAGGAAACATGGATGTGGATGATAAATAACCCCCAGTAAATACTTACGAATAAACAATCTGAGATAAAAATGAGATTTGCAAATTTATCCCTTACCTTAGGTCTGATATGATTTTTATGTATATGAAACTCCTGTATAATGATTTAAATAATGTTACTAATTTATTCCAGAATCATAATAATTTTTATGATGTTCATATTTTTATTCGTTTGTAAGTAACATTTCATCGTTACTCATTATTCGGGTATTAACTACTTCATGTTCTTATGCATGTTTTGTCTGATAAGATCTTATTACTATTTTTCAGTTATAGTTATATCATTTAAAGAATTTTATTAGAATAACATATATCATATTTATTCATTCAATTCATTTATTTAATCATTCTTTAATGAATATTATGTATAATTAATCACATCGCACTGTGGAGACGGAAAGTTGTATGTACGCACAAGCGACGATATTGCTCCCATAATTGTGGAATGGTATTGAATTGTATGGTGTATAATATAACATAATTATTATAATGTTATAATAATCATATATAGTTATTATTTACACCATTATATCCATCCAAGTAAGGTGGTGGTGAAAAACATATTACACCACAGTGTGGAGAAGGTAAGTCATACGTACACATGCATGGTGATTTCATTTTTCGTAGGATGTATAGAAAGTGAAATTGGGTTGTTTCATATTTATAATGATATATCAATATCTGATTTATACTTATTTTTTTACTTTATAATGAAACAAATAATGAATAGTAAGTATAAGAAGAAAGAAATTTGAAAGAATCGGTAGAAGAGATTACCTCTTCCTCGACGTGCCTCCTTTAAATTTCCTATTAGGGCACTAGAGTTGGTCAAAGAATGAGACCAGAACCTCTATAATGAAAATAGGGAAGTTGAGAAGTAAATATGGAGGGTTATTCTGAGTTTTAAGGCTCAAAATGAAGTGAATAGGTGAGGTAGGAGGTTTCCTTTTATAATTGAGGTGAGGGGAACTTTTGGAAACATCAAAAATATTAATTTATAAAAAAATAAAACCCCACATAAAATACTCCAAAATATCCCAATTTAGAAGATAAGATGAGATATGGTTTTAATATTCTCAACCAATAAATTTTAGACAAGTTTTTATTTCAATTTAATCATTGTCATTTTAATTAACACTTTGTTATTCTATTTAATTTTAATTGTGGTAATAACATTCTAAATATTTAATGGTTATAAATATTTACTTATATGGTTTTAATTGACCATAAATGGATATTTTATGACATTTTAGACCTTATAGTGATAAATTTATAATTTTTAAATATTTTTATGATTTTTAAATAATTTAATAAAATTTTATTTTTATAAAATGTCAAATGGTGTCAATTTTGACACTATTCATTTATTTGTCTTTAAATAAAATTAAAATAGAAGATAAATTCAAAAAAAATTAATACACTCATAAAATTTTATAGTCACCTATAAAATTATTGCAGAACTTTAATTAGTTCATATGATATTTATTTTAATATTTTTAAACCCATTTATTTGATATTTATATTAATAAAATAATTTATACATCACAATTGTGTCATCGTTAATGGTAATTATTTAAAATCTAAAAATTATAAATAAATTTATATTATGTAGGTAATTCTGTTAGATTTACAGAGACTATTTATAGTTGATATTATGTCCTAGTTATTCATATAGTAAAATTAATATACTTATATAAAATGAGACTGTGACATTTTGTCACATTCATTAATGTTTATTACATTCATGTCATATTCATAGGTAAGTGGTCATAAATTGATTCCATTTAAAAAAATAGATGATAAGTGAAAAATTTATTCATCCAGTAGATTTTTTATAGGTGTTAAGTTATTTTGATAACATTATTTTTACCCTTAATTACCCTATTTACCTTTAACCATGGTAATAAAAATAATTACCAAAGTTACCATTCATAATGCCCAAAAATAAAAGTATCCTATTAAAATAATTTGGAACTAATAATTCCAAATATGGAATCCATTTTTAAAATTTCAAAACACATAATTTTCAGTAATTAATTTAAAATCTATCTCATTGTCAGAATGAGAGAACGAGTCTTTAAAAATTTAAAACATTACAAAAGATTGAAATGTTTTTACATAAGAATTCAATGTAAAATTAATTCCAATGACCTTAATTATATTAAATGATAAAAATATATTAAATTTATAATTTAAAACCATTTAATATTATAATTTATCCATATAAATTATCTCTATGAAAAAAAAGTTTTTAAAATTAAAATTTAGCATATTTGTACTATTCATCAAAATATGAAAGTTACTAGAAAAAAATCAGAAATTTATCCAAAGTAAATTTTTATATATAACTTCAAAATAACATGTTTATGTTGTCATATAAAAATTATTAATGTGTCAAAATATTAATTTAAAATGGGTTCTCTGTTCAAAGATATAAAATTAACCTTTAAAAAATACGTTTTTATACATCAAATACGATTTTATTCATAACCTATGACTAAAATATCCATTGAATGAATATAAAAAATATTTTAATAAATATATAACACATATATATCTCATTAATTTAATTACCAAAAGTAATTGAATCAAAATAAAAATATCTAATTGATTTATATTTTTCATAAATAATTGATAGCCAATGAATTCATAATGAATTTTCATAAGTTAGTTATAATTATTCCTACTAACCTAACAGTTAGGATATAATGATAATTTTATAATAAGAGAATGTCTTGGTTAAATTAAACTCATGATTCTATGAAAATAAATCTACTAAAGAATAAAAATTATTTAAAGAAAATATTTCTTAAAAAAACATTCGGGTGATACAATTAATGTAGAAAAACTAAAATATCATAAATATAAATTAATCACGATGAATAAATATTCATAGTTTATGCTTGAAGTGATGTTAATCCTATTAGATAGACACTTCATCATACTGTTAAAAAATTAGAGTATCATATATTATCTTTTTAATCTTCACTAATATAAAATACTACTCTACAAATATCCATGAGAGATCATACTGAGTTGTGGTATATCCAAGCAGCTTAGATTCTATTCAATGGAACCTACTATAAAATATAATAGAATTTTTTTTAATCTGATGGAATCTTCACTGACTAAAATGGTCATGAATATGTCATAAATTTACAAAAAAAATTGAGAGATTAAAATTAGCATCATAAATTTACATTCTTCAAAATTAAACCATGTTTTGGATCAACTGTAGAAGATTTGGTTTTAGTTTGAAATTATTGGTATGTTCTAGTTTTCTGAGTATTCTTGGAGTAGCCCCATTGATGAATAAAATTATTTATTCCAACATTATCATCCAACATAGTGCTAATTTTACTCTACTAATTATATTTTTATATTAATCATTCATTTTGTAACATATATTGTTTTCCATTGTTTCTATCTAGTATCTCAAAAGTCAGTTCCCAATTTTAGGATTAAACTTAAAATATTCCACATAATAAAATCACCTCGATCGAGTGTGTGTAATGTAGTTCATATATCTAGAATATTCAACAAAAAAAATAATACCAATCAAAGTAATAAATATGAGAAATATAAAAAAAATATAAAAGGAAATAGAAAAAATCAATAAATAATAATTTTTTATCTAATTCTATATTTTCCTAAGAAACTAACCCAAAAAATTGATGCACCTCCATTTATCATCACCTCCTCTGGGTGTGGGGTTAATGATTATAGTTTGTTAAGCTTGATAATTAATCCATAATACTACTAATTGTTTTATAGTAATGGAATGTATTAAGTTTGATCCAATGGGAATAGTGGAAACATAACCCCACACCCAGAGGAGGAAATAAAACATGTACAAAACCAAATTTAATGAAAGAATATGAATTAAGGACAAGAGAAAATTAGATAATTTTTTGGATTATTGAAATCATTTTATTAGGAAATAAAAGATGGATTCATTTTAGATGATATTCTTTCCTATGTATATTGATTTCATTATCATGTAAATTTACATGGTTCAATAGTTATGGGATTCCATATAAGTAATTAATTCCACATGGTCATTGTTGATTTAAACTACCTAAGTCTATTAAATTATTATTCTAAAATTAATCTATTAATTTTTTTGAAGCATTGAAATTTTATAATAATGGAAATGAAAGATTAATGTTTTGTATCATGATACCATCTATCACCATCACAATGTAATTCATCCCTTAATTTCCATCACTCTCACATGAAATTCACATGATAAATTAATCGGTGAAACTGCAACCATGTCCTCCTACTTCTAGTTAACCATCCTCTAAAAAACTACTCACTCATGATGGAATGATCACATATCATGAGATAATGAGTATTATCCATTGATAGAAGAAAAATATTTATATAAAAACAATTAATAAAAGATTGGATTAATTGAATGTGAACTTAATTTTCATACCAAACACAATCCTAAATCTAAAAATTAAAGAAAAAACACAAAAAATTATCATTAATAATGTCTTAATCAGTCAAATAATTCTTTCTATAATTATTCTTTCCACCTATTATACTCTCATTAATATAGTCTATTGTCATTACCCAACCCATCGGGGCCTGCCTAGTCAGTGATAAGATGAGTGTGACTGCACTAAACCATCCTTCAATAGGGCAGGGGCTAGAAACCAATTCTGAGTAGGCATAACACTCACATGATGGGTCTTAGTCTATGATACCTATATGTTCACACACACATCTCAAATCCCATACAATGCTGAAATGTAAAATACAACTAATACCAAATTCATGCATACAACTAAAAACCACAATCAAAGTATGATGATTAATACTGGAAAGCATAAAGGGCCAAATACAAGCCTACCAAAAACTTTAAAGAAATCCAACCTACTAGAAAGAAAGCAAAAAAGTAAAATGAGACTCATTTAATGTAACATGGTATATCTAGACCAAAACTAAGATATTTCTATTCCTGGTACACTAAAAACCCTATTTAATGGTTGGTAATCTCCATAATACACAACAAATGTTGGAAGAGAACATGTAGGGGTGATTATAACAATATTCAGTAGGACATCCTAAAATCACTAACCATAAAGCATCTAGAGTAGTTAAGCAACCATATGATATGTATATCACAATAGGTTATATAAAATAAAACATCTATATATTCTCATAGTAGACACTAAGTCTCAAGGTAAAATCACAACCGCATTGTCAGCCTAAGACTTTGTTCAAGGTTCTGTAACCACACTCGCCCAGGATAACTCACACCGTGATTCTAATATTACTGATGGCATACATATTATATTTCACACTCTTCAGTTCTATATATTATAAAGTACATTCTAGAAGTATGAAGATATCAATATATAGATGGGGATCACACTCAGGGCCATGGGGTATACCAACAACCCAATCTGAATTAACCTAATAAGTAGGGGATTGATGCCCTTGTATAGTTAGTCTCATTGGTTCCAAGAACACTGCCAAGGGAAGAATATGATAGAGTATACCATCTCATCCTCCAGAAGGCATTCCAACAACTATATTCAAAACTAATCCCTTAGATAGGATCATAATATTATACTTAGGACGTAATGTAATACTATACCCTTACAAGGATGGATCAAGGGAATTCACACTTAAGGAAACTAGTCCATTATTAGAAGAAAAATATATCTAAGTAATATTTGAAGAAGTACATGACATGTAAGAAGGGGACACAACATATACTACTAATCCTGGACTTTCCAATGTCCATTCTCATGTACATTTTTCGGTGCTCATGTACATGCCCATGTATATGGTTATGTCCATGTACATGGCCATGCCCATGTACAAACTCATGTGTCGAACCATGTATCTACACATTCACCCTGTGGTATATGTTGATCCATCAACCTAAGGTCACGTAGAATTTTAAATGTGTCACATAGTGTGTGATTATTAACTTTTCATGTGAAACCTAGTTCCATAGAAGAGGGACTACACAGTGTGTGTTCATCGGACTATACACTATGCAGTCAGGAATTTTCAAGAGAGTATAGATTATTCATGTGTTGTCTGATTGAACCAATTTTGCCTCTATTTATCCATAAATCTCAACATAGATATTGGTTTTAACATTGACCAAGCTTTTTCATCACTATAGGTTGGATTCCGGCCTCCAATTTGATCAGGAAACACCATAGTTTCTCGTGCCATCATTGTTTTCCAAACTGGAAAATGAAGGACCTTCGATCTAGTCTTGATTCATCATAACTACCATCTTAGCTTAATTCAACCATCACTATGAACCTATATCTATGGTTTTAATCTATTTCGCCAAGAAACGAGTTCCCAATGATTGATTGTTGGGTATTTGTTGAACCACTGACCAAAATAGACTCTAGTGGTGAATGAATGAAGAGTGGGGGGAGAAATGCACAAAGAACAAACATAAAGAATAGAACTCATCCAATGTTCATATTTTCTTTGATTTGTTTCTATTTTAATGACAATATAAGAGATATAAATAAAAAAGTAAGATAAATCCCCAAATTGTTGGGAAAATAATCCCATACCCACAATATGATCGATATGTGAATCAATTTGTAATTTGATTTATTCATATTAATTGTAGGATAATAAAACTAGGATAAATCCATATAAAACAACATCCAAACCCAATTTTGATCAATCATTGGTGAAGAATGATCATACATAATTGTCTTTACCGAGATCTATAAGTTGTGTTAGAAAATATGATCCTCAGTTATCGATTGGGATCTATTGTGTTTTCCAAGATCTCATCTAATATTTTCTCTAAATCTATAGGGTTATATAGACCATCCTAATATTTACTCATATCCATATATTTATAGTAAATCTCATATAATTTAAAATTATTTAAATAAATTATTTTTAATTTATTTATTTATTTATTTAAATATTCACCCATGATCATGCCCAACCTGAGCATCCAATGGGATCCACGGTTATGTCATGCTTAGGGTAAAACTCATGATTAAGACTAAATAGAGGTCTTATATTTCCAATATTAGACTCATTTTTTATATATTTCAATTTTTCATGAAATTTATTCATGCCTGATATTAATATATTTAATATTTTTTAAATATCGATTGTAGGCTCACCAGGACTCAGATTCTTACACTGTCTCAGTGCCTGGATCTTAAAATATTACTAGATATATTTCAAATATTTACATAGAAAAAACAAATATGTTAAATATAATATCTATACTTGATCTCCATAAAACTATATATAATGAATTAATTATAATCCAGTACATCATATTTGTAAAATAAGGATAGATATGTTGTTGCTTATTAAAAATCTATATTTTTCTCCCCCATAAAAATATTCTTGTTGAAAATTGAAGATTTCGTCATGAAGGAATAAATTCTTCAATAAAAGTTAAAAATATCATAGAGATAATAGTTTGATGTGTACCATTCTCAATTATGGTTATACTATATTAAATTTTTATTGATATTGTTGCAACAGAACATGAAAGATTGTGGTGTAATGAACATTTGACAAGAAACATGTGCTTCTACCTCTTTGTGATACTCTATAGCATCATATCCACACTATGGATTAATATATCCTTGATTCATCTCGATTTATATAACATATCTTGTTAATTTATTTTTATATATCCCCCTTGTAATGAGATGATTTTTTCATGATTCATTCATCCTCATAAACTATATAGAAAAGTATTTAATCTGATGTGTTAACAGTTCACCCCAATGTATATCTTATATAACTAACACCAAATACATTTTAATATATTGTATCATGTTCGATTCATGACATGTTCTTATGTGTTTTCCCTTATGGTTCAATACTTCATATTATTTCCCAATCAGTGATCTTCCATATCTTCACAGTAGTTATTATGATATTTCCTTTAGTTTAATATTATATAGAATTGAGATTAGTACATTATAGATTTTTTTTGTTCAATAAATCCTATCCTGAGTGTGAGGACATCCTTGAACATACCATATTATTTAAAAACATCCCCCATGTTGATATTCAGTATTTTTATTTCAATATAATGGTTAGGATTTCACCCTGGTCTCTTCTTTATCATCAAATATTAATCCTATGCATCCCATCATTACACTATATAAAGGGGAATTTACCTATTATTGAGTACTACTTTATCTCAAAAAGTTCATATCATATTTATTCAATCTATGGAGTGTTTGGTTATTTCATTAAATCATTTAAAATTTTCCAATTCACCATAAAAACTCCAATATTATTTTAATTTTTTAATTATATGGAAATCCATTAAAATATATATACATCAATCTTAAATTTTATCAAATAAAGTACTCAAATTATTTAAAATTTATGTTCATATTTTTGGATCATCCATTAATGGTGTATACTTTTATTATAGGGAATACAAATTCATCCAAATTATCATTCCCCTTCTACTAATGTGATCTCTTATCCCTTAATAACAATTTATCATCGGTTATAGGCATTTAAAGATCGTTAATTTTAATTTTATTAGTATATCTAAGTTGAAAACCCCCCATTATACTATTTTATTTATATTTTACTAGTTTCCACTATTTAATGGATTGGATAACATGTATAAGAATTATAGTTGTTAAATAAGTCATGAAAATGTTAAACCCACTTGAATGAGAGGTATGTTCTTCTAAGATTCTAAAAAACTGTGATAAAATATACCTATATCAAGTTGAAAGGGTTTTTTAGTGAAATTATGCTTCCAAGTGATTTTTTATTCATTTTAGGTAATTTTGAGTGAATTTTAAGATTATTTCATTTATATTTTTTATAAACATGGTAATAATTAGATGGTATTGTGGTTTTACTATTAGTTTACATTATGAATTAAAGTTATGAGTGGGATCCAATGTAAGTTTCATATCTTACTTATTTTTTTTAAAAAAAAGGTAGATTAATAAGGTTAAAAATAATTTACCACTTTTTATGACATTTAAAAGCCTCATTTAATCATATAAAATTTATTTTTTGTGTTTAATATATTAATTTGAGATAATTTAATATATCAAGATCCATTATTTAGTATGTTGGAAAAAGGATTGATTTGTTTGAGAGAGTTTTAGTTATTTAAAAAGTAATATGTGAGGATTGATAATTTTTCCATTGCCTAAAAATTATAATCAATCATTTCAATATTTTTTTGAGACTATTATAAATTATAATCAATTAATATTTTGTTTTTTTAAAAGTTTTCTACAATTTTAAAATTAACTTAGTGTTATTTTTTAGTAGTTACAAGCATAAATTTCATTATGGGGATTAATTAATTTCAAAAAGAGATTATATATAATTTCAACTAATATAATATATATATATATATTGAGGTTATAATGTCATGTCACATTTCCAAAACCCATTCCAAATATCATAAATTATAATTTTAAAGTATTTTTTCATTGAGAAAAGAAATTGTATTAAATCATGCAAGATAGTGTTTGGAAATTTACATAGGACTATCAAGGATTCATTAAATAGCCAACAATTAAAAGTCTTAATAAATGAATAAGTCTTAAAATTTCCTTATTCATATTTTAAAAACTATATATTTTTAGAATTTCCATTGCGTCCTTGAAAGTAGATTTAGATTTTACATGTCGTTTAAATGAAATTTTGGAGTGGAATTTAAATTTAAATTAATTTTTATTTATTTATTATTATAAATAATTGATATATAGATTCAATGATTTTTTGACAAGAAATGTTTGGTGCTTGTACAACGGTGATAAATATGGTACACTGACAAATAGTGATGTATTATTAGAGATTAGATTCACTAATCATCAATTCATCATTCTCAATCTAATGACTTTATATAAAAATTAAATAAAGGTCTTTAATATAATGAGTTCATCATTATTGTATTGAGAGAAAGGAAATGATTATTTTGATTATTGTTTGCAATATCATAGATTAAATATATCAATGAATAATGAAAAAAATAAAACCCAAACACCCACTCATTAAGAGTTAAATTAAAAAATTTATTGGATTCCACTTTCTCATAAAATTATTCATATATTTATATTATTGAAAATAAAACTGATATTAAAAAAATAAAGTGATAATCATGAACCATTTCCCCTAGGTATCATGGCTCATAATACTCTTATATATATACATGATTGACTATGTAACCATGAATGAATTTGATCTTTTATATATGTTTTTTGAGATTTCAAACCCAATTTCTTATAAGGGGGACTAAATAATATACAATATAAATTTTATGGATAAAATGGATACCATTTTAACAACCAAATCTTAATCAAACCCAAACCACCCCAATAATATTCTTTCCAACTATAAATTTGTTGGATAAGAATATGTCTTTTTCTACATCACATGATAAATATAATCTAAATCCATTCCAAGATCATGTTAAACTCTAAAAATACATTCTCATATAATTTTCACATGAACTTTTCCAAAAGAACATAATGTATTTAATTTTCCATTCATAAGGTAACATTATCAATTTTTTGATTTATATGGTCTAAAAATAAACACAAAGGGTATATAAGAGATCACAGAAGGATGAATAACTAGAATATAACACTATATTTATGTTAGTGTTATTGATAAGAATTTTACATTTTGGTTTTTTTATTTTATTAATCTGGAAAAAACAAATAGACAATAATAGTCCATGACACAAGATTTTAAAAATAAAAAAAATGTATAGTAAAAATAAAAAAACACTCAATGAATAATAAAATATATCACTTTGGAAAAAAATTATATAAGTATCCTTACAGCTAATATATATGTGAGTGAAAAAATAATTAGCAAAAGAACCAAATTAAAAAGTTAATGACAAATATTTCAATCATAACTTTATTAATTATAATGAAATCAAACATTCTAAAAGACAAGAGTCCTAATAAAACTAAATTATCTAAAGAATTAGGATTCATGCATGAATTTATATAGGAAGAATATTTCATAGGTGTAGGGGTCACTATAGAAACAAATAAGTATATGAACGATTTATAACACTCACTTTTGAGTGTAAATCCAGGGTATGGTTAATTTTATGTATGTGAAATAATATAATCGAATCAGAATATTACATAGTGAATTAAAAAGAATATTATATGGAGAAAAATAGAAAATATTACTCAAATATAAACATAGATTACACATAAACACCATAACTTCATATAAGTCCCTTAATTCCACTAAGAATCAACCTATAACCTAGATTTTTTGAACAAGTTAAAGAACTACCACATGGACTACAACATTATCACATGGAGTTGTCTACAAGATTTACAGGAATTAAAATTTACTAAAATTAAGTAACAATTAAAAAAATATATAAAAGTCTAAAACCCATTAAAGAGAAACACTTGATAGCAATGACTTTTCATGATAAAATCGCATTCCTTTTTCATAGAAAATGTTTTCTCTAATTTATATAATAAATTTTTATAAAGGAATAAAATAGAAAATAAATTACTATTAGCATAATATTTCTATTAAATAATAGTTATTGGAGTTTATTGACCAAGTAGTTATATTATGAGTGTTTTTTAAAATTAAAATATATGAACATTGATGGTGACCATTAGAGGATTAAAAAATATTAGTTTTTATTTTTGGATAGTTTTGATGAAGACAAGTAATTATATATTAATGAAATTATTTAGTTAATTTGAGATGGTAATTTCAATTTTATGTAAATATGTGTGTTTTATATATGGGAGTATAATTTTTTTATAGATGTGTTTAATAGATTTTTATAAAATTATAGAAGACCAATGCAGTTTTTTTAGTATAAGTAAAGACATTGATGTTGTGTTGATCTAAAAAAAGAGTTTTATAATATATTTGTATTCATTGTAAGAAAATAAATATAATTATGTGATGTAAATCTATCTTTAATGTATTAACTAGAAATTTATGACATTTATTTATTGAACACATTTTTTATTATTTGTTTATAATCTATGTAAACATTTTTATGTTATGTTTTTTCAATAGAATTATTAGTTAATGGTATTTTTTATCAACCCATATTCTACAATGAAATGAATATAATTTAGACATTGATCAAGATCATATTAAATAAATTAAAATATGAAGAATTTTTTTAAGGTTTTGTTTTATGATTAAATAATATTATCCATGTCAGTGAACACTTTTGTGCATTTTCCTTTAAATTTTGTATTTAGATTTTTAAAAATGAATAAA
Organism: Viscum album; assembly: GCA_963277665.1. Classification (NCBI taxonomy): domain Eukaryota; kingdom Viridiplantae; phylum Streptophyta; class Magnoliopsida; order Santalales; family Viscaceae; genus Viscum; species Viscum album. The sequence continues at coordinate 295,621,362 of OY728136.1, forward strand.
AGTATGGTGAAGTTATTTGACATGTTAGAGTCATCAATGTAATGTGTTAGATTAAATAAGAATTAATATTCTAAAAATTGATAATTAATTATGAGTCTAAATAGTGTAATATTTTATTATTCAAACCACCAAATATTTAATGGAATCGAAATGAAATTTTTTCATGAAACATAGTTGGGGTGGTATATTTTATCTAACACTAGTTTTAAATTATTTTTCAATGGAGTTATAATGTAAGATATAGTAATAAAAATTTAAATTTATTTATATTTAACATATTATTAAACTCAATAGATATCTAGTAGAAAATTTAAAATATGATATAATGTATTGGTTTTTTTCTATATCATAATGTGTATTTGGTGTTTCTGTATTAGATCTCATTGAATCAACCCTCACTAAAATTTTAACTCACTTATGGATGATAAAAATGTAATATTATGATCAATGGTCACATTTTGATTAGGAAATGGTGGTGCTTCCTTTTTATTAATGGAATTGTAATTTGAAAGTAATATTTTAATGTTTTTGAGGATTATTGATTAGTGTGAAGAAAAAGTGAGGAATAGTATAATGTGATTTAAAATGATATAGGGAGATACTCATTTAACTATAGAAACTCAAATTTAATATTATCATTGATAAATAATTAGATTTATTTATGTGAAAACATGTCATTTATTGAATTCTTAATTTTTCTTGTTATAAAGTGAAGGTGGAATGTTGTTCTCTATTCAAATAAGTCTAATATATAAAAACAAGATGATTTCACACATCAATTAGGTATTATAATAGAATAAAAAGTTTTTAAATATACCGGTATTTTTTTCATAAGTATTGTCTCTAAAATTTAGATACAAAATTATCATTAATTATATTGGAGTGAGATAATCACATGATGTTGATATAATGAATTGAATGTTTTGGGTTTTATAGTCTATTTTTTTATTCTCTATTAATGATATGTTGGAAATATAATAAACACAGTAATGTTAAAGGATAACCATTTACCCATTTTAAATATATAATATCACATTATTTTAAGTTGGTTTTTGGACAAATGCATTCTATGTTGAAGTTGGGAGATCATTTTTTGTTTACATTGTTAGATTAATGTTTAAATACATGATTCATTATCATTATATCATGAGTTAAATGATAATCCAAACCATTTTATATTCAAAATGGTGGTTCTATTGAATATGGTGACATGATTTCTTTGGAGTTATGCCATGTATATGACCATATACACTAAGTGGTTAATTTCACAACTTCCACCCATCGGGAACCCCTATTGGGATTGTATTTACTATAAGAAGGACCCTATAATCTTACCACTAATAAACCATGGTTTTGAGACTAGAACCAAATATATAAAACATTAAAAGGGGGAGCATTACCCTATTATATCCTAGGAATACATAAATAAATATATCAAGTACAATACAACATCATAAGAAGAAACTTCATAGCCAATCCTAAGATCTAAGTTGGAGTTGTCTAGCTTGGTCAATAAACATTTCCTAGAAATTATAAAAAATAGATTGTGTGTGTGGGTGGGGAATGATTATAACATGTGTACCCAATAGGGTCATATTCAAGATCTCTCAAGTATATGTGGAAGGAGTATACTAAAGAAGTAGTGAATAAACATTAGAATTGACAAGCGCTGATCGAGTCAACTAAAAAACCACCTCACCAAGACTCACTTACGAAATATCACATCCAAGCATAGTAAATTATATTGAAGAATATAATATAAAGGTTAATCATAACCACTTCCCCACCATTTTTTCACTCTCACACCATGACATCAAATGTCTTGTGCCCCCAATCTCATTTGTGGCCATGCCATAGCCCACTATACCACTTATCACAGTGATAGCACATACCCTAGACACACCATCCTCATTATCCTATATTCACTTACATATACCATGTATCAATGATTCACCACATATCCAATATATTTGGGAATCATGAAAAATATGGACATCAACCTTGCTCCCTCCCCTTATAATAAATGATCCCCACTATGTGATATCATATAATCATTACCCTACAAGGTCTTCTAATACATCATGTACCTTCTTATCCATACATCGTAGGGTCTTCCAATATATCATTAACCTATTTTATCACTCTAATACCTTACCATATTTTTATTTTAGAATAAATTTACTTTTATTTATAGCATACAAAAGCACATAATGCTGAGTTATTTTTCAAAGCACACAACACCCGGTTTAAACAAAACACTATTTAGTCATGTTTTTCACAGTCAATTAAGTTATATAACATTTAGAAAATTTATATAGTAAATTTATATGATATATATCCAATAAATTATTTTTAAATTCACCCAATATATTTTATAGTCATAACATAAGAACAACCCCAATATTACATATAAAAATCTATATTTGTATAAAATCAATTTTACAGCCTTTTAATGGAACACCTAATTTAAATATGAATTTTGAAACTTTTATAAATTTAATATGAAAAAATAAATTAATTTTTTAAATAAAAACATTAAAATTAGATTTTTTTGGTTTTTTTATTTTTCTGAGAAGTTTCTTTTTTTAATGAATAGTGAAAATATATACTTTTAATTCAAAACTTCTTTTTCATATATTTATTTATAAGGTTAAATTACATTTTCTATATTTTTTTAAATATTAGTAAAATCAATTTGATATATATTAATATGATTTAGGTCATTGAAAACAATTTAAATTTGAAATAAGATATAAAAACTTAACAAACTTTTGAACGTTTTTACTTTAAAAACCTGCATTATCGTCTTATCTGTGGGGTTAATATTAAATTAATTTATGAAAATTATTTGATTATAATTTGGAAAAATTGATTCCATATTTTTAATAATAATAATTTATAATTTATAATAATATCAACTTTTTTTTACCAAAAATATTAGTGAAAGTGATTAAAATTAATTTCAATGATTAAGAGAAAAAATAGCATAACAAGGGACTAAACCTTAAACTTAAGAGCCAAAATGACCTAGAAACTTGTCAAAAAGACATTGGATTTCCATATTTCAAACCTAGCCTCCTATGTATAAAATTTGGTCCATTATTGGATCCACTTGACATGGGAAAAATATGGGTGTAATTCCCTTTTTAAAAATTTACAGGAATGTCACTCCTTCACTATAAAAAGGCACTCACCACTCCAAATTATTCATACCTCTAAATCCATTTGGATCACCAATAATATGCTCAAATAAGCTCCCAACATCTTTACCCTCAACCTATAATCCCCCCTTTTTTAATAAATTCAACCAAAGAAGTATTTTGTTATAAACCAAAAGGAGTTACCTGAAAACGAGGTTACATTATTCAATGATAACTTTTATTTTACTTATTTCTCAAACAATTAAATTATTATTAATACATTATTATATAATAATATCAGTATCCTCGATATATTGAGATATTTTTATTCTAATAGTTTTACCTAAACTTACACACACCATCATTTAATGGGTAACGAATGTACGGTTTGTGTGTACGGTGGGCTACCGCCTCACGAAACAATGATTATTCGTTCTTCCTTTACCAACTATCATGGTGGGAATTATGATAGAAATTCTATTTTTATAGGATATATATGATATTTATTATGTATTTATTCTTTTGTAACTTTTATATAACACATTTGTTTTTTCATGACCCAGCCCATATCTGGCTCAAGCCGCAACTACCCCAAGCCCGCCTCCATAGTCCAGGGGGTGGCGACAAGCGTCGAAGGCATAAAAAACTCAGGGATTCCTTTTCTTAAGTACCTATACACACACTGAAAAATCAATGAAAAAGTGCAGAGGGAAAAGAACAAATGATGTTAGACTATTGTAAAGTAAACCAAACATGCATGTACATAACCACTAAGGAAAAGCAAGAGTACAACAGTGTATACTGAAATAGAAAAAGGGTAAAATACATGCGCAACCAAAAAAGTTCCACAAATTGGAAGTAACTAAAAAATGTAAAATAGTTAAGAGAGACCTTCTCCTGGATCCCAAGCTATAACCACCGTGCATGGTCTAAACACTCATATACCTAAGCTCCTCTAAAGTCACGATCAATCTGTCTGTCATCTACATAAGGAACGACATGTGCTAGAAAATTACATGTAGGGGTGAGTATAAAAATACATAGTAGGATGCCCCAAAAAGGAAAAGGGGTGGAAATAGATACACTGAATAATAAATCATTAGGGACAACAAGTTATGGTAAAAAGTACAGCTCAACCCAACAAGAGAGTGGAAGTAAACTCATCCAAACACAATGAGATCGAAATGGTGAGGAGATGAACTCCTGGTCAAGTGCTCACTACCTATAGCAGAAGATTAGACTCATCCAACCATGAGAAGATAGATACATAAAACATGTCGCATACCCCGCGTGTCTTCGCATCTCTTAGAATGAGAGTAAACAAAACCCAAGGAGTGGGTACTGAAATAAGATATATATATATATATATGCTCAATCAAAGAAACCCAAATAAGAGAGTAAGGGGATCTCCATATCACAGCTCAGTCTAAGAAAATAGATGCCAATAGTTCCAAAAGTATCCACCAATGATGACCATTATCCCACATGTCAGTCCTGAACATGCAAGTTAAAGGGGTTCAATCACCACACCTTGATACTCTCCACTTTGGGTAGATCTTTCTTACCTGTAGGGTTTTAGTTTGTGTAACAAGGATTCATCTTGGTGGGGAAAGTTCCCCTCTTACTTATGAGTCAAAAGGTACATCAAACCACATATCAACACTGATTCACATAGCCAGATGGTGCATACTCAAAGTAGAGGATTTGACCCTGGTATGTTAGGGGGATTTCACTCTAATAGTATCCATATAGGACTTGTTCCCTAGTGCGTTAGGTGGATTCCACTCCAGTCATTGGGGATCTGCACCCTAGTGAGTCAGGGGGATCAACACCTGGGAGTTGATGGGGACCCACTGCCCAGCCCTACTGAAGGGTACTAAGATGGAGGGTACTTACTGGAAAGTAGCTACAGAGGACCCACACCCTAGTGTGTCAGGGGTATTCCACTCCAGTCATCAGGGATCTACGCCCTAGTACGTAAGAGGGATTAGCACCCAGAATTAGTTATAGAGTACCCTCACCCATGTAGATGGTGGGTCAACACTCTGGTCATCAGGGAATTCCACTTCCCAGCCCAACTAGAGGGTAAGTCCAGTACTACCATTAGGGAATACCACTGCACAACCCACCTAGAGGGTAAGCCTGGTACTACTCTGGTAGTCCCCTATGATCACTTCTGTTATCAAGTGTTGCCTCGGATAGGCGTCATGTAAAAAATATCTCACATCGTATCACAAAATCCACTACAGAGAGAACCATCTCATTCCATCTGAAAAAACACTTAGGATATGCTAATCGTGGGCCAAAATATAAGTCCAAAATAAAGAGATACGATATGTAGAAGATTCATTAAGTGGTATATGGTGCATATGAGGCCAACACAATGTGTGACCCTGCCTCATCATCTGGTTGTGTACCTAGCCATACTCAAGTACTAAACTATGTACTAGTACCCCTAGTAATGCCAATGCACTCTCAGATTACATGGCGTATCCAACCAAAAGTCTTACGAGATCATGATGCTCGTCGCTAGTCCGAAAAGGAAAAAACGTAACTTACTGACTTCCCTCCTCATATTCCCATGGATCACCAAATGGATTGCACCACTGTGATTCTTATAGAAAATTTCATAGGATCGACTACTCATTTTACCAAATCGGTTATCCAGAAAAGAAGATGAATTTCACCGCATTGTGCATGAACAGTGCCTCTTGGGTCCCACATCTCAATCCCTAAATAAAATATATGGATTAAACCTTTGAGATCCTCATGGAAAAATGCATGGGATTGACTATTCATTTGTCCAAAATAAACACCCGATGAAAAACTCACATTTCACCACAGCACGGCCGAACTGAGATTCATGGGGCCTAAACCTCAATATCGATTTAAATACTAGAAATTTGTCTTGAAATATGTGCCTTAATTTCAGGGTCCCTACGCCGCTGAAGGCACGTCGATTGGACATTGCATACGGGAGTTATGACGGGTCAATGTTTTAATAGTAATAATATATTATTATTATTTGGGAATTTTGTGGTCCCAATCCGCAAACCTGAAAAAGGAATCCAACATCATTCTCAAAATGATCATCTTGAAAACTAGGTCCCGCTACCATAAATGGTTCATCAATCCAAAGTCTCGGTCAAAATTTATAACAAAAACATTGATTTTTATCAAAAATAATAATGATAATAATAATAATAATTTTATTATTATATTAAAATGGTTGTAGGAAGACCATTTCATGTAGGGGTTATTTTTTTCCATACTGCACTTGGTCCATGCATCCAACCCACCTTCTCTCTCCTCTGATAGATTCAGTTAAAATTTTATTTTAATTCCTTTAATCAATTATCCCATAAAAGCGTCTTCTTCTTCCTCAAACCCTACATCTACATTGTAATTCCTATTCGCATGCAGTGGATCATGTAGAGCCCATGTGATCCACCACCTCTTAATCCCAAACGACCACCCTACAGCTAACCAAACTCGCCTACTCATGCCAATAGACCACCTTGCATGCCTACACGCACCACCTGATTACTTCGTGTGCCTAAAAGCAGCCTCAGATCCATGGGTTTTCATATTCGAGGTCCAAAACTCTTTCTCCACCATGAACCCCAAGAGTGTATTTAATATCAATCCCATACCCATAAATCTACTATGACAAGGATTTTTTCACAAACAATTATTTTTGGGTATTTATCGAACCACCATTCAAAAGAAAAGACAACGATGAACATAAAGAGAAGTAAGAACATAGGCAACGAGTAAAGGTTCTGAAGAATAATTATTGCAAATAAAAATTATATAATTATCCATGCTTCAATTATTTAATCAAAATGCATGAGAACCACAATTTAAGAGTCCTACCTAGATTTTATGGATCGTTGTTGATGAAGAACACGCTCACCAAGATCTATTGTATTTGTCATCCTTTGAGTCACCTGGATTTGAAGTTTTTTCATTGAATCATCAAAGGGAGTGTAGGAGGATAGCTTACTATTTATGGTGGAAAGGTTATGAGGAAACCCTAATCAAGAAACCATAATGACCTATTTATAGAAATTAATTAGGTCCCCTACCAATAGTTGCAGGATTCAAACATATCATGGCCTCTCACTTTAGGTTGCGCTTAGGTAAAATGTTTCATTACAAACTCAATGGCGGTGTCATATTTCCAATATAAATCCTTGTTCAAGAGTTATTTGAATCAACGTCCAAAATAAAATTATTTTATTTTATTATTTTATTTACAGTTACGTCCTTAGTGAATTTTTATATAGAAGACATGAGCTGAAAAAATTTATGTTCTTCCTAGGGTAAACACCACATTACGAACTCAAACATGACCTTAAATTTATAATCTGAGATACCATTTGAGAGATATCCCATTTTCTTCACATTAATAGTATAAAATATACTTAATATTTTTATAAAATTAATTTTGGGAACACAGGGTCTCAGAATCGCACGCAGTCTCAATGCCTAACTATGGAAATATATGTAGAAATATTCCAAACTCTTGAAAGAAAAAAACTAGTTCTCTACATGTTTATGAAACCCTTTTTTGGTAATATGATAACATCATTTGTGGATGTGTGGACTACCACCTCTTCAAAGTGATTTGATACGTTCACAAATTACATGGAATGTATTAAGGATGGTTTTAATTAAACAAATGTGACATAAATTACATATATATGATATTCATGACATAATTAAATTTTGGGAAATATAATATATCATTTTATTTATTTCCCTCTTCACACACTAAAAAAGTGATAACGTCATACGTGGACATGTGGACTACCGCCTCCTCGGAACAATGTGATACCTTTTACATCACAAGAATTATATATAAAAGTATCTATGATTAAATAATATTTTATATATGATATAATGGTCATTATATAAAGATAATTTTTACTTACCTTATTTCCATAATGATCATTGAAAAATAGGAACGTTACTCATGCGTATGTACGACCTGTTGTCTCCATGATTGTAATGTTGGTTCATTTTCATAACCATATTTCATGAATAGTTTTAAAAGTATAATTGATGTATAAATATGATCATTATTTCATGATCATTATTCTAAATATGTTTATATAATGACCCATTTGACCATATTGGACCTACCAAAGTCAAGGTCAAAAACACCCGACATTAACATAATTGTTTATGTAGTTGTATACAACATTGTAATAAGTGAGGTAAAATTAATAGTAAACATGAAAAATTTTCTAAATAAAGTTAATAATAATAATTATTTTATTATTTGGTAATATTAAGACACATGCGACAATTTAGACTCAAGAAAATGAAATTTTTCTCAATTTACATTTCATTGAGACTTATTTGATTTTTTACACCAATTCACTTCTATAGGGTGTATATACAACCCTTTTAAAAGTTACATCATGAATATCCTTATTCTAGTGATATTGTAAGTTTAATTTAGTTTTATTTATTCATGTGGATTATGATTCAAATGTTTCAAAGTGGTATGAGACACTTTGCAGTGTTTAATGATTATTTTCCTCAAGAATGTTTTAATGATATTTCAATGGTATTTCCATTCATCAACATCAATAACCCTTGTTGTTACCTATCCTCCATTGAGAAAATATTTATAAATCAGTATTTTTTATTCAATATAGATATTTGTTAAGTCATATTTTTTATTAATTGAATCGATTATTCGATATGAAGAATGCTTTGGACATGTAGCGATAGGTGGGGCCCAAAATTTATATAACCCCTCGATATATTGATAGGTTATCATGACACAAATAGGTTTTCCAAATTAAATAGGTTTATACCTATAGTTTTGAACTATATTGATGATGGATCTTGACAATAGTGGTTTTCATGTGCGTGATACATGACATCCAATAATTAAGCATTACCTTCATTTCAATTATCATTTTTATCCATGAGATTTTCATATGATAAAATATATGGATGCATTTCATTCATTGTTTATTGATTAAATTTCATGTATTTTAGTTATTTACCTTTAAATTTTGATTCTTTCTTATCAGGTTATTTAAATTCCATGTGTTATCATTTATTTACCTTTCCATGTTAATTTATTCTTATTGATTCATTATTACATCTGATATACTTACCCTTACAAAGCATTTGAGCTCACCCATATTATGTTTCCTTTACCCAAGTTATGAAGAGGAATCCTTTGAATTATTTTCAATTATGTTGAGATTTTACTATTTTCATGCTTTATTTTCTTTTCCCAATGTATTATGCGTATCACGTATGTAATCTAGTTTTATAAAACTTCTAAACAGTTCGCTCCTTTGGGATTTGAATCTTGTATCTATTCCTATGTAATAAAGTAATTCACTTGATTCGAGCTTCTGGGGTCATTTTGTTACACTTATCATCAAAAAAATACCATATGGTTAGATAGAACACCACATAATATGGTACTATGATCATACCTACCTTGAGATATCATTGACCATACTAAACCTGGAAGGGAGAGTGGGGAAGAGGGAGTAATAATCAATCCATTTCCCCTCCAACTTGGATATTATGATAAAATATCTAGTGCCCAAACCATGTTGGGAATTAGTAATGGTATTCTTCTTGAGTAGGGTGTGTATTTAAATCACAAGGAAAATATATCATATATATATGGATCATAAAATATCATCCTAAAGGTTCAACACTATTACAAAACTATCACAACCCAAAACAATCACCACACTAATATCATCACACACCACCACTAATTCTATCAATAATAATATGTCCTTTACCACTTCTTATATAAAACATCAACAATAAACATTCCAAAAACTTCAATTAATCATACCGTTATTTCATTTCCATAATTTCCATTTATTGAAAAAATTTAAATTCATTGAGAAATTCAATTCCATATTTCATGAAAAAACACATCCATAAAATACCCATATGAATTCCATCCATTGACCATTAATGATTCATCATCAATTATCATTTTATTTTACTATCAGGAAACTATGAACAAACCAAAAACAATCAGTTATAGAAAAACCTTAAAAAAATACTCTATATCTATCTCACCTTCCATGGAAAGGATCTCATGTCACCACTACACAATACATATACTCAACTGAATCGAATTATTCCACCCATGGAATCTTATGCAATACCAACTACCCCAATCTAGACTAACAACTAAGGGAGTTCAACCTCAACGTATAGCCAAGATAAATAATGCATCCATGTTTCTCAGCACATGAATACCAACACAACTAAACCCCACCATTTCAATCACCACATAATATCCCACACATTAAACATGCAATCATATCCATAATAATAATAAATTTAACAACACACAAAGAAATATTTCATTTTCTAACACTTCCCACTATTCCTTACACAAAACATGCTTTCATGCTAATCCCTATATTTTCAAAACTACATCTTCATAACCACTTAATTTTATTAATCCTTTATTAAAGGTTACCCCAATAGAAAATTAACAATATCAAAAAAAAATTCTTAATAAAAATAATGATTTTTAGAAACTGTAGAAACAAAATCAATCTCATGAGAAAAAAATATAAATTAAACATAAGTTATTCACCTAATTTTTATCAAATTATTTATTTATAGTTATTTTTTTATTAATCCAATATATATATATCACACAAATAAATCAATATTATAAAAATTATCTAATTTACAAAATTTAAAGGAGTGTTTTCAAATCCCTTACCTCAAACCAAGGAATCAAAGATCACTGTGCAAGAACAATGTGAAGATGAGTTGGCCTCAAGTCTTGAATAATACAAGGGAACATCAAAAACCTATAACATGTAAAACCCCATAAAATCATGACCAAAAACAATAGAAACTTCTTTCATATCCTTTCCTAGATGAATAAATGATAGGAAACAAGGAGGGAATAAGAAATAACACACCTCAGATGGATGAATACTTGATATCAAGAATCCAAGGATCAAAATATTATTAAGGGGTATCAAGTGTCTCAAAAAATGTAGCACATGTCTCTTGTAGTTTTAGGAAAATTAAATGAAATTATAGATAAACTGATGGGAAAATAAATTTATACATAGGATGGAAAACCACAATTTAATGACATGAAATTATTAGCCATTATAAAATGATCCATGAAAATATTGAATCATGGAATGACAATCCATCATCATATCATGATGGTCCCATGTATTTGTATATCAAAATTTCACACCGAAATTACTCAAATATAATCCATATTAAACTCCTTTATTATCTCTTATATGATTAAACTGGATATCTATCACATTATGACCCATACCATCGTCTCTCAGAATCACCAGATATAGAGGCATCCATAAACCAATATTCATTATATAATCCATGAAAATCATGGTTATTTTGTAAAGATCATCAGTGTATAAACTTCACCACTACCCAGAATGAGTCGCATCATGAACACGTAAGAAAACACCACGAAACAGACTAGGATAAACCCTTTAAATACATCTCAAGACTCCATGTTATGACATTGAGTACTCATGATAAAATCAATATCCTTTAAATTCACCCTCTAATATAGCTAAACTTCTTTGACCATGACTCCAAATCCCATGATGTGACCTATCCCTCTTACCTAAAATTTCATCTCTTATAACACTCTAGTTCCTCCAAACTTATCCAAACATCTCCAACATCTTAATATCATAAAGGGGTAATATGAGTTAAATATAATATATTAGATACCTCAAAAATGAATATAACTGATGAGAATAAAAACCAACCCAGAAAGAAACATCATGACACTACCAACTATCCATCCCTTGTGATATACCTCTCAGATGGAAGTAATCGACCACCAAACCATAAAATAACTTTAGGGGAAAACTATTTAAAATTTTAAAAATAAAAAACCACTCTACCCAATTTGTTAGAAATGTATTGTCTCAACAATACTCTATGAATCTTATTGATTTTGATTCTAAAAAATACCCTTTTTGTTTGACTAATGAAATTACTTTAAGTATTTTTTAGGAATATATTTCTTGAGAAATTTTTCTTATTAACATGTTAAAGTATTTGATTAATTATTTTGGAAGTATTTGAAAGTAATCTGGAAGCAATGTGAATACCCTGTGTTTTTAAATGTAGAATATGGTTTGGGAACCCTACCTTTAGAATAAAACATATGGATCATGTACCCTAAACTGTTGAAAAAGTATGGATCAACAACCCTATGTTTTTAAGAAACCCTATATTTAAGAAACAAATGTATGGTTCATAAACCCTAAGTGTTTAATCAACCATAAATTTTCATCTATACTTTTTAGAGTTTTTTACTATGTGAAGGAACCCTACATTTGACTTGGACAATGATGGAGTTTTAGATTTAAGGTATTTTTCATGTTTTTGAAATGGTATCACTAGAAGTAAATATATATTTAATATTGTTTTACAACTGATTAAATGGATCATATTTTATGGATTAAATCATTCCTATTTATAAGGTAATTTGTGATGAACTTGAATGGTTTAAAGATTAAAATTATCATCATTTGTTAGGATATATTTGTAGATCTGTTTAGACCAAAAAGTCGAGTTTATCTTGTTAAATAAGAAAGATTATTTTTTATTTCTATGTGTGATGCCCTTTTAGAATACAAAAAATCTAAAAAAGCTAAAAGATCTAATATCTCTATTATTTTAAAATAGCTATATTTTGGAGCCTTACATGTTTCAATCTTGTGTTGTGTAAACTACTGATCAATTGTTACTATTGTTATTTGTCTATTGTTATTTTTATTGAAGATAATTTTCAATTAGGATCTCTTTGAAGATGTTCTTTCTTAAAGCCATTTATATTTTATGGATAATATACTTTTTCTATCATTTGATACTGCACCTATAAACAATAATCTATTTATTCAATCAAATCAATCTCTATTGATTCATTAGAGTATCGGCTCCTCGAACTCAGTAGTGGTGGAGTATCAGCTTCTTAGAATAAGATGTGGATTTATAGTTCCCTATAAAAGAACCAGAAGGCCCTATAAAAGCTTTATTTTAAAGGTTTCAACTACCTGTGTTTAATTATTTAGGTCTTTTGATAAGAGGACAATGTCAAGTGAAAATCACCAAGATCACTAAGAGATAATTGGTGAAGTATATTAGGGGGTATTTGTTCCCTAAACCACTAAAAATTTCTGTGTTCATATTATCCATTTTTCTTCTACTCAACTTACTTAAAAAGATAATGTTTCATATCTGTATAAATCACGAAGAAGGATGAAAGTTTGAATCTGCCCATATCTCTAAAAAGAAATAATGCACCATTATATTGTGTATCTTTGTATTATTCTGACCAAACACAATTAAAAAAATAAAATATATCATAAAATAAGAAAAACATTCTCAAAATAACTCAGGATACTAAGTTAACTTCTATGACACTCATTAACATGTACAATCCCCACACTAAAATTCCTCGATAGAACTATACTCACCCAAACAAAACCTTCTCCCACTGATATTGAACCATGATTGGATGCTCCAAAAACATTGTTTAATCCCCAAAATTTAACTTCCCCTAACTAATGACTTGAGAATCATCATGAAGATATCATTGGACCTGATACATATTGAATATGGAATGGATCTTGGCCTACTATAAATCATGAAATAAATGGAAAACCATATAGTAAATATGTTACAACACCTTGAAAGGAAAGATAAATTGGGGAGTGAGATTACTGTAATGTCCCAAACCTGGGTTCCACTCAAAGGTTCCCCGATTCTGGTTGGCCACATGGCCTCAAGTGCATCTCCCTGAATGTAAGAGGCTTCCGACTAGCAGTGAGGGTCTACGACATGTCTATGGGGAGACTATTCCCTTATTACCTAAGTGTAACACACTAGATAAATATAATAACAGATAAATTGATGAAGAAATATAAGTAAACATATGGCATAGTATGATTATACACCAAGACACTAGAGCAGTAACCCACGGTAGTAGAAGTATAAAGAAATGTAAATAACAAAAGCAAATGATAATAGTACTCAAATATGATAACTAAATCATATAAAAAAGATGATGATAATGTATTTTATTTCTATAAAAACTAGAAAAATAGTTATAAATGGTTGTAGGAAATACATGTTATAAAAAATAACCAAAAATATGTCAAAACCTATCCAAGAATCCCAAGCTCTATCTTATTCATCTACTACAAAGATCCATCCTAAGAAATCATGCAATACCTGGTGTCTAATGTGAAATGCTTCCCTTTTTCAATGCCCGTATACATGTAATCTACTTAGGTTCCAATATTCTCCCGAATAGGGTGTGAGATAAATCTTAGTAGGCCACCACCAATGGCCTATATAACATCCAATTCATATAGTATAAACTAAAATAGTGTGTAGAAATTCATATATAAAAGTAAATTATTACAATAATGTAAATTCCTAAGTACTTTCTATAGCCTCAGTTGGTTTCTGAACATGTAATCATTTCATTAATTAATTATGTTCCAATTTATATATAAAGTCACGTAAGGTATAACTATCACTTACATCATGTCCTAATAATAGTAATAATGAAGTATCCAATATATAACAAGTAATATTGTAATGGTTATAATAATGAATAGGATTCAAGGTAATAACCAAGGCATTCTGGACCTCAGGGGTTGAGCCAAATTAGTAATAATTTGTAGCCTGGATAAAGGGTTTACATGTAATCTAAGGGGTACCGCTCTAGGAATTCCCCTATAATATGATTCTAACCATGTCCAAGGAATTCATCCAATGTAAGATGGGATAAGAATTGACTAGTCACAATGGGGGTATCCATGGTGCCTCATGTCTATAGACGTCATGCTAGATCCATGGATTTTATCCAAGGCATACTATAATGATAATGTAGGGATCCTAAGATGTCACATAGGGCATCCACAGGTAGACAAATATTGGGTTCCAAGATGGGTCTCACCCTTTGCAACTGGCATCCTTGAATTGAAATGGCATCTAGATCGCTCAGGACATTCCCTCAGGAATCCAAGGTTATCTCGAGTCTAACCGCTATTATAATAATAAATAAGCCCATATGCAATAGTCACCATATACTTGATTCCTTAGTTAATTAGGCCATGTAATACTCATGTCCTATAATAAGTCATTTGGTTCAAGTTGTTACCTTCCATTAGTATGAAAAATCTAATAGGGTATGTAACTATTTAGTTCTTTGATTACTTAATTTTATTATTCATTTATTTAGTTCACTATACTTTCTTACATAATCATGAACATTTGTGCTAAAGACATGAAACCAAGTACAATTCCACCATAAGAAACTAGGCCAAGTGATAAGTATCAATATACTTTCCTTTCAGACTAGACGCAATTTTGAGGTTTTTTAGAAAGCTCCTCTCCCAAGATGGATTAATTTTAATATTGATGGAACCTCTAAAAGAAACCTAGGACCCTCAGGTTGAAAAGTGATTTATATGAACTACCTTGAGTAGATTCTTAGTTGCTTCTATGGAAACTGTGGCATTGCCTCATATTTGGAGGTATAAATGTTGAGTGTCATCCATGATATCACCTTTGTAAAGTAATAAGGTTGGAACAATATATGGATTGAAAGTGATTCAATAACCATCATGAAATATCAATAGAATGGTGTGTTGTATCTTTCATGGCCACTCACAACTTGATCAATGGATTGCCTCCACTCTCTTAGGGATGTCAACCATATCATCACTCGTTCCTTTTGTGGGTGAACATGTTTGTAGATGGTCTTTCAAACAAGGTATTCAACCACACCATCACCTAGTTTTATAACCTACCTATTTATTTTCTTCCATTTCATGAAAAATACTGTAAAAAATCCTGTCTTTTAGACTTATGTAACTTTTATTTTAATAAATAAATGAACCTTGGTTTTTAGACCAAGGCACCACCCATTTTAAAAAAATCAATAGACTTTCCATTTATCATTTAAATGATTATTGATTAATTAGAAACACTTAACATATAATTTTTAAGTGATACATACATGTGATAACCATTTATAACTCATTCATTTAATTAAAACAATTACCTTTATCAAGGTCAAGTCACATCACAGCCAAACAGTGGCATAGATAGGCTTAGCAAGATACTAAAAGCATAATTATGGAAACTCCCTACTTGGGGTGCTCAATGTTGAGGTCATAACTTCAAACTATGGATAACATATATAACGAGCATCTTATAATATTATTCTAATGACTATAAGCAAGGAAAGTGAGTTTAATAGGACACGCCCGATGAAATTAGTGTGCGCACAGCTAAGACAATTTATAAAATGGAAAAACATTAGGGAAAATTCATAGACCACATACCTTAAGCTCATACAACTCTCTTAATCTAGTATCAGACTTTAGTTTGGCCTATATCATATGAAATATGAAGAATTGATCAATTCTCTGAAAATAGGGCATATGAGCCTGCATCTAAATAGCATTGTCGAGGGAAATAAGAATGAAGAACAACTAAAAATAAATCGACCACTTAACTATGTGCATACAACATGATGAATAGAGTTCGAATCAGACTTCAGATGGAATAACAAGATCCAAAACTATACAAGAGGGGTTTTAATGCTAAAAATGAAGAAGAATGATCTTTTTTCCCATTGGAATGATCCAAGGATGAAGGAGATGAGTTTAAAATTTCATTAAAGGGTATTTTTTTAAATTCAACCAAAAAATAAATGTGCAAGGTTGGGATGCATGATTGGTAAAACCATGGGCCAATCATGCAAAGCTCACTGCCTTGGAAGGGCACCTGCACTATTAGGGAAACCATGCACCAACTGTGTGAATCTCCTCTGCTAAAAACTACATACATTCTTCATGGGTGTGTTTACCCTAGAGAATGATTAGGGAAAATCATACACCAATATTCACCCCACTATCCAGCCCCTCATGGTTAGGATAGACCATGTGGGATGGGTCAAATAGTTTCTACTAACTATGCGACCCAATTTTTTTTCTCCATTGGTTGGGGTTATGAGCTCCGAACAAGCCCTGGACACCCCCCAAACCCTTATAACCTCATAAAGAATCCATGTTAGGTCCATAATAATGAATTAGATCAAATTTAAAAGGACCCATACCTAAGATAAAAATCGAGTTCTTGCAGTCATCCCCCTTAAAGGAACTCATCCCCAAGTTCACCTTCCAAGGGAGGAAAAACACTGTCTGAGAAAAACTCTATCCACTAGTCATGTACATTAGCCTCCCAATCACAAGTCTCATATTGTGCATGGTTGTTCTACCATATAACCATACTAAAGGAATATATTGGCCTCATATATCCTTCATTATTTGTTCAATAATGTGTATAGGATTCTCCTCAAATTAAGCATCAACAACTAACTCAACTTCTTCAGGATAAAAAAATGATATGAGTCGGTATGATATCGTCGAAGCTATGAAATGTGGAAGGAATCATGTATGGAATGATATCTCTAAGGTAGTAACAACCAATAGGATACCAGCCTAACTCTCTCCATAATATCAAATAGCCCATCATAATGAGGTGATATCTTCCCTTGCCTATGTATCCGTCTATGTCCAAGCATGTGTGATACCCATAGGAAAACATGATCCCTGACCTCGAACTATAGAGTTTAATTATGGATATTAGCATTATATATCTCTATATTGAGTAGTATACATACACTTCTTAATCAGATGAAACTACTCTGAAGTCTCCTACATGAGACAAGGACCTAATAGGGATGCCTCTCCTACCTCTAGCCAACACAGGGTTCAATGGAATATCCTAGAATTCAGGTCCTCAAAAGGATCCATCTAAATCATTACCTGAAATATATTATTGTAGGTGGACTCTATGAGATAGACATAGTTCTCCCAAGAACCATTTAAATTAATGATTCTTTCTTCGATCATGTCCTTTAACACATGTATCATCCATTCTGATTAGCCATCAGTCTGAAGAATAAAGGTTGTTCTCAGAAGCACCTATGTACCCATATCTTTCTATAACCTCTTCCAAAATCCTGATGTTAAACAAGAGTCCATATCTGAAATGATAGTACAAGGGACCTTATGTATCCATATGATCACATGGAAGTATAGTCTTCCTAAATCATCAACTAAGAAATTCTCATAAATAGGAAGTAAGTGGGATACTCTCTCCAGTCTATTAATGACAACCCAAACTACACCGTAACCTCGAGGAAACCTCATAAAGGAAAATAAAAAATCCATATCAACATATTCTCATTTTCATTCCAGGACTAAAAGTAGTTGTAACAAGACTACTAGTCTTTGGTGCTCTGCCTTTACCTACTGATAGGTAGAACACCAGGTGATAAAGCCTATTATCTGACATTTCATCCTAGGACACCAATAATGGAGGCACATGTCTTGATACATCTTGGATATTCCTGGATGAACTGCCCACTGAGAAGTATAGGAATCTAGTATTAGTTATTCTATCATATATGTATGAACCTAGACATGTCCATGTATATATAATATGTCATCTCTATATATAGACCAATCTAGAGGTGGGTCGCCTCTTGAAATTCTCTCCCATAGAACCAATCCTTTGGGTTCTAAAAATTGTATGATCTCCATCTTATCAAGGAGGTAAGAGGTAATTATCAAGGATGAGAGATAAGACTACTCATGACTATCATGAAACTCCATATGCAGTTCATAAAAGAGGGCCATCAATTTCCATTCATCACAGGCTTCTCGTACGTCATGTGCCTGAGTTTTATGACTCAGTGCATCAGCTACTACATTTTCATTTGCATGCATATAGGTAAGCTCAAAATTGAATTACTGAAGATATTTGACCCATCTTTATTGTCTGAGATTCAAGTAAAAATGTGTAAAGATATATTTTAGTCTCTTGTGGTATGTATACACTACAAAGTGCTTTCCCATCAGATAGTGTCTCCAACAATGTGGGGAATGGACAATTATTGCTAGCTCAAGGTAATACATAGGGTAATTTCTCTCATGAGTCCTCAAATACAAAGATCTGTACACGATGAATCTATCCTCCTATATCATAACTACTCTTAAGTCAATTCTTGATTAATAACAAAACATATTATATCCTCTACCAAGCTCTGAAGGAATCATAATAGGTACTGAAATAAGGAATCCTTTTATCTCCTAAAAGTATTTCTCACACTTTTATGACCATAAGAACTTAACACCCTTCTTTGTAAGACTAGTAAGAGGTGAATAATGTTATGATAATTTCTATATGAAATTCATATAATATCCATATATCCCTAAGAAATTTAATATATCAAACATGTTCTTAGGATACTCCTAGGACACCATAGCACTCACCTTCTCTAGGTCAACAAATACTCCTGATTCTGAGATAATATGACCCAAGAAGTAAAATGTTTTAATCTAGAAGTGGAACTTAGAAATATTGGCATAAATTTTATTCTCTCTTAGTGTATTTATAATGATTTCGATGTTCATATAATGGTCTCTACAAGTATGAGAATACACCAAGCATTCATCCAAAAATACCACAATAAAATAATTTATATAGGGGTGGAAAACTCTATTAATCAAATCTATGAAAATGGTGGGTGTGTTCATAAGATTGAATGGAATAATGAGATACTAATACAGAACATACCTACCATAGAAAGTTGTAATAGGTATTTCTAATGGACTAACTCACGCCTGATGATATCCTAATTTCATTTCGGTCTTAGAATTCACCATATCACCTCAAAGTTGGTCAAATAAATCATCTATTTGAGGTAGTGGATACTATTTCTTGATCATAAGTTGGTTCAAATATCTATAATACATGCATAAATGAAGGGTCCCATCTACCTTCTTATAAAGAAATATGGGTGGACCCCAAGTGGAATTTATGAACCGTATAAAACCCTTGGCCTCTAGATCCCCAGCTATCTCTTAATCTCCTGGAGCTTAGTAGGTTCCATCTTATATGAAGGAATAGACAATGTATCTTATTCTAGAATAAGTTCAATTGTAAACTCTACTTATCTCTCAGGAGGTAATCCATAAAAATCATTAGGAATGACATCCTTGAAATGATTTTCTACTAGAGGAAATTCATCTAGGTATGCTCCTTGATCCTCCATGAAGAGACTAGAAATATGGGTGGTCACTCCAGCTAGCCCATGATTTTATGGTATCGCTATACTAGCCAGGATATTCCACTCACACTTATGTAGATAATTCCTACCCTGTGGTGATGAAAATGATACCCTACAGTGATATAAGTCTATAAAGTCATGATACGGGACTAACCAATCCATCCCAAGAATGACATAAAAGCATATCATGTAGAGAAAAAATAGGTCCTATGGGAAAGGGTAACTGCCTACCTCAAAGGGACAGTCTCTGCATTGGTGTATTCCCTCTGACCATACTCCCAACGGTGTATCCAGGGTCATAACATCATAGTAATACTGAATTTCCAACCCAATACATTCCATGATAGATAAATATATGAAGGAGTGTGAAGCACCTATATCAAATAATAAAGATAATATAGTGGAGGAAACTTGAATAGTACCTCATATTATAGATGTTCATTCACTCTGGTCCTCAGTTATCAGCTATAAAGCATGAAGCTAGACTAATATATAACCCTATGTTACAGTTGGACTACCCTGAGTATGCCCACTCTACTAGAGTTGATGATCTAAAGTCTGGCTACCACAGCCATGACCTCCTCCATGGAAAGTACAACTGATTTTACTATAACTCCATGCCTGATGTGGTATAAAAGAACCTTTTCCTCAAGGTGGAGTTCATATGGATCCTCTTCCACTATAATCTTATAGAAGGGTCTGAAAAAATCTATGAAGATTCCTAATAAGTCTGCAAGCATGCCACTCCATCGGGTATCTACCACACTGAGACTTTAGATTCCCCTATCATCTACACCGATGGCATGAAATGGAGATTCTAGTGCGGTTACCCTGACTACCACTACTCTGATGAGAATCCTTGAGGGAACATTTCTTGCTACTAAAAGAACTACTAGCCTTCCTTGGCATTGATCCTCTATTCCTAGTACTATTCCCTTCCCTTAGCTTTCACTCAACGATCAGACTCTGATTGACAATCTCAGAGAAAATAGGTTGATGAAAGACATTCACCTGAGTATAGATGGAATACTAGATCTCATCCTTAAAGGATCTAGAATGTGAAAACTTATCACTGGCTAGAATCGGTGCAAATAATTGTAACACAATAAAACATGTTGGATAATCCATAACTAACATAGCACCCTGATCCAGATGAATGAACTCTATGGATCGGTTAGCTCTTAGTGTTTAAGGGAATAATTGATCATATAAATTATTCTAGAAATGATCCCATACCATGATCTACTGGTGACCATCCTGGGTAATCACATCCTGCCAAACCTTGGCTGAATCACGCAGCATGTAAGTGGAAAAAGTGACCCTACACTCTGGAGGCATCTTGAGATTCTCAAAGATAGATAGGGTTTCCTCTAGACAAGACTCATAAATATATGGACAGCCATCCCTAGAGAAGGTTGTTGGATGCTTCTTCTAGAACTTACATGTCAGATCATCCATTGTAGGTGTAGGTCGTTGAACATATTTCATGGACTGCATCAGATGTAGAAAACTCTCATAAAGTTGAGCGTTAGTTCCCATCTTAGGTATAGTATGTGGTCCCACCACATATAAATTATATTCATCTCCACCCTCCTGAATCCCAACACTAGGGTTTCATGGTGACATAGCTCTATAAATTCCAATCACATACCTAATAAAAACCTTTAAGTAGATAGATACACTATCAGAAGAAAAAAGTAAGAATAATAGCTCACTGACCAAGGTATACTACCCCAACTACCTACTTAGAAGGATAAGTATTGGTAAGTGTTCAAGTTTAAATTACATGGGTTTTATTAGATTAAGAGTTAATATCACTTTACCTCTTCATTTACTAGAAACAGTTCATTCTTAAGTCAAGTTTCAAATTTTTAAGTTTCATTTTATTTTAACTTATATCAAAGTTTGATTAAAATTGATTTTCATTCCCAGTGAATCAAGGCCCATACACCTTATCATTGAAATAAACACTCATTTAATTTATAGTTAACTCTGTCTACATTTGGTCTTGGAATGTAATGTGATATAAGATGGATTAACTCGAAAAACTACCCATTCCAACCCATGATAGAATATACACCTCATGAATTGAAACTGGAAATCACTTAACCACATCCAAAGAACAACACATGAATATATATATATATACAAGGCTTACTCAACAATCATAATCAATACAGGAAAATATAAAAAGCAAAAAGAGCCTATATGGCATGGAAAATTCATGGCATGTGAATTCTAGGTTCTTATGATGATGCATGATTGATTCTATGTGCCCTCATTTCATCAAGCCAAAAATGAAGTTAAATAATCAATTAGAATAATAACAATAACCATCACATAGAATGTGTGTCACCCAATGGTGAGAAGATATCAAATGTAATAGTAAAAATTATAACAATGATTATTATTCAAGAAACTCAGAATGTACCCCGAACATGGGTTAGCTATGCCCAATAACGGCTTATAACCAAGTTCCAAAGCATTATTAATATCATATCTATTTCCTCTAAATAGTAAAACAAGAAATGAATAGATTTAATACCACTTTGTGACATCCTGAACCTAGGTTCTTCTCAAAGGTGCCTTGAGATCGGTTGACTACATGGCATCAAGTGTGTCTCCCTAAACACCAAAGGTTTTAGACTAGTAGAGATGGTCTACGGTGTGTCCATGGGGATACTATGACCTCATTTATAGAGTTTATAATAGTGGATAAAAATAATAATAGGTAAATAGTGGAAGTAATATATATAAAAATATGGAACATCAAAAGAAGACATCAAGACATCGGACTAGTAACTCGTTGTAGCAGAAGCAGATAAAAATAATAAATAATAGAAGAAACGGATAATAGTACTCAAAGAAGATAACTAAATAATATATAAAAGATTATGATAATGTATTCCATGTCTCTAAAAAACTAGAAAACTAGTATACATGTAAAAAGGAAATACATTCTATACAAAAGAAAAAGAAAAGAAGTCAAAAAATATACAAGATTCTCGAGCTCCAGCTCGATCATCTTCTATCAAGATCCATCCTAAGAAAAAAAAGAATATCTAGTGTCCAAGGTGAGATTCTTCCCCTTTTCAACATCTATATACATGTATTCTTTTCAGATACCATTGGTAGACCGGATATGGTGTGAGATAAATCTTATTAGGCCACCACCAATGGTGTATATAACATCCAATCCATGTAATATAAACTAAAATAGTGTTTAGGAATGCATATAGAATGTTAAAGAAATACATTAATGTAAATACCCAAGTACCTGATTCGGTCTCATATAGTGTCTAACATGTAATCATTTCATTAATTAATTATATTCCAGTTTATATAGTAAGCCACATGAGTTATAATCATCACAGACATCATGTCATAATAATAGTGATAATGAAGGGTCCAAGATATAACATGTAATCCGGTAATGGTGATAATAATGAAGAGGATCCAAGGTAATAACCAAGTCATCCTGACTTTATGGGTCAATCCAACTTAGTAATAATTTCTAGTCTGGCTAAATGGTGTATGTGTAATCCAAGGGGAATCGTCCAAGGAATTCCACTGTAATATGATTGTAATCGAGTCTAAGGAATTCATCCAAGGTAAAATGTGTATCCATAGCGCCTCATGTTTGTAGACATCATGCTGGATCCAAGGAGTGTATCCAAGGTAACCTATAATGGTAATAGAGAGATCTTATGGTGTTATTCTAGGCATCCATAAGTAGACAAATATCAGGTTCCAAGATGGGTCTCACCCATGGAAAATGGCATCCTTGAATTGGAATAGCGTCTATGAGTGATCAAGGAATTCCCTCAAGAATACAAGGCTAGCTTGAGTCTGAACAATCCTATAATAATTAATAAGTCCATATTCAATAGGCTCCATATACTTGATTCATTAGTTAATTAGGAAACCTGATACTCACATCTTGTAATAAGTCATTTGGTTCAAGTTGTTTCCTTTCATCAGTGTGAGAAAATAATATGGAATGAAACCATTTAACTCTTTGGTTACATAATTTTATTATTCATTTATTTGGTTCACTCATCTACCTTCTATAAGCATGAAAAAATGTGCTATAGATGTGAAACCAAATACAATTCCATCATAAGAAACTAGGCCAAGTGATAAGTATCAATATACATGGCATTTATCATTTAAATGACTCATTGATTAATTAGAAACACTTACCTTTGAAGGTTCAAGTGATATGTACATGTAATAACCATTTATAACTCATTTATTTAATTGAAATGCTTACCTTTATCAAGGTCAAGTCACATCACACCCAAACGGTGGTGTAGATAGGATTCACAAGCTACTAAAATCATAATTATGGAAACAACCAACTTGGTGTGGTCAAAATTTATGTCATATCCTCCAAAAATATATAACATATATAAAAAGGTTCTTAGAATACGATTCTAACGACTATAATCAAGGAACATGAATTTAGTTTGCCACGCCCAATGTAATCAGTGCATGCATAACTATGGCAATTTAAAAAACATCAAAACTTTAGGGATGAGCCATAGACCACCTACCTTAACCTCATATGAATCTCCTCATCTAATATCATACTTTATTTTGGCCAGGATTGGAAGAAATTTGAAGAACATATCAATTCCCTAAAATAGAGCATATGAGCCTACATAACATCATTAAGAAAAATAAGAATTACGAACAGCTAAAAAAGGAATTGAGTACTAATCGATGTACATCCAAAGCGATGAATGGGGATCAAATCATACTTTGTATGGATGAACGAGATCAAAAACTATGCAATAGGGGTTATAGATCTCAAAAAGGAAAAATAAGGAGCTTGTTATCTAATGGAATGAGACAAAGAAGAAGGGGGTGAGTTTAACATTTCATAGAGTATTTTTGTTAATTAACCCAAAAAAACTGAGGTGCACGGTTTGGCCACATGGTTTTCCAAACTGTGCACCAACCATGAAAGGCTCGTAGCCTTGGAAGGTAACCCACATGGTTAGGCCACACATTTAGGGAAATCGTGCTCCAATCATGTGATCTACTCTGCTAAAAACGGCATACACTCTGTATGGGATTGTGGCCCCTGGCGCATGGTTAGGGAAAACTGTGTTCCCTAATTCAACCTAATATTCAACCCCACATGGTTAAGAGAGACCATACAGGATGGGTCACATGGTTTCTACTAACTATGTGGCCCAGTGTCTTTATCCACCATTTGGGGTTTTGAGCTCTGGACAAGCCCTGGATGCCCCCCAAAACATTTCTAACCTCATAGGGTATCTATATTAGGTTAAAAATAGGTAATTATACTAAGTGAAAAAGGATTCATACTTGAGATACAAATCGGGTTCTTACAATTACTACCTGATAAAACCTCCATTTCCCATGAAGAGGGGAAACCCTCAAGAACATGCGATCACCGAACTCAAACTCTTAAGGTATCCCCCTTTGATCTGCATAAGATTTTTGATGGTCATGTGCCACCTTCAACCACTCTTAAACCACATAAATCATCTCTATCATGTTACGCACCACATTTGGACCCAGGATTAATGACACCCCAACCTCAATCATTCATAATGTAGAATGAAAAGATCTATTATACAACGCTTAAAATGGATCCATGTCAATGGTATAGTGAAATCTATTGTTATAATAAATCTCAACCAAGGGAAAATGATTTATCTATGAACTAATGAATCCAAGAACAAGGGTTTGTGACATATCATACAATATATAGATAGCCTTATTGGTCTTTTTATTCATCTGAGTATTGAAAGTAGTGTTAAGGTGTAAATGGGATTCCATAAATTTTTGCAATCTTATCTATACTAGTGAGTTAAAATTGGTATATGGATCATAAATGATTGTTCTTTCTACACTGTGAATTCATGACACCACATAAACATACTTTCTCAAATAAAACCGAGGTGGATTAAGCATTTCATACATTAAGAGTGTATTATTTAAGATTAATATTCAATACATTTCACAATAATACACACCCAAAGACCACAATATTTTAGTTTTTTTTATACTAGATATATAATCATATTATTTTTTGAAATATTTTCAACATATCACAAAAATATCTTCCCACATTATACCTTCTTAGTAATACCCTACTTAAAACCGTTATTCATAACCTGGGGAAAGGAAAGATAATAAATAGTGACATTAGATTCTTAGTAAGGGTAAACATAAGAGATAATAATCAATGATCATAAGATAATCATAAGGGTATGGTAATATTATCATAACATATGATAATAAAACTAAATTAGTCAATGATATTTAATCATGAATCATGGTATAAAGTTTTTTCAATCAAAATAAATAAGACAGATGATTATGGAATATTCAATAATAAATCATGATCTATGAGAACAAATCATAAGAATATGACATGAGTTTTTAGAATACACATAAGTATAAAAAATCACTTAATTAGTCCTAGTTCACTCCCAAGACAGTCATTATGGATAAATTCCCATAATGGACATGTCTACTCAGCCTTTTCCAACATTATCATAAGATTTACTTAAATTTAGTTATCTTTTTCATCTCTTGTGATTTTATTAACTTTTTCATCTCTTAGGGGATTCTCAAATTTTTCATTATTACCCAATGAATTAGAGGGATATATAATTATGGTCCCATCATTCAAATAATGAAAACTATACATATGTGTTCCATAAGATCATAAAACATTCAGCATACAATCATATTATAAACCATGAAAAATAAATGTGTTCTATAAACATTTCATAATTTTATCATATCATAACCCCTGGAAAATAAATGGGTTTCATAAAGGTTTCATCATAACTTAATTACCCTATCGGAAATAAATGGGTTTCATAGAATCATCCTTAAATCATCATCAAAATAAGACATTTGTATAAATAAATAGGATGGTATCATAAGATAATTTCCCTAGTGAAGCATAAAAATTCTTAAAGGATGTTAAAATATATGAAAATTTTCGTTAAATGTTCATTTGAACATTTCTTTGAAAACATGATAAAATATCCTTTTCTTTTCGTAAAATTTTAACTAAGAATTAATATAATTTTGATAAATTAATTTTCTTTAGAAATAAATAAGTTAATATGTAAAGGAAGTTTCAATGTAAATAATTGTCATGATGGTGGGAAAATCTATTCATGTCGTATATGTTAAAATAAAATATTCCATTATCACTTTTTTAAAAAGTGAAAAAACAACTTATTCAGAATAATTTTATTTCAAAAGATTCATTTTAGAACTTTTAATTAAAAGGTAATGAAAATGAAAATTTTGAAACATTTCATGTATAACTAAAAACCTTTATAAAAAAATTTTAATA
This sequence comes from Viscum album, assembly GCA_963277665.1. NCBI lineage: Eukaryota > Viridiplantae > Streptophyta > Magnoliopsida > Santalales > Viscaceae > Viscum > Viscum album. The sequence continues at coordinate 295,649,041 of OY728136.1, forward strand.
TCATGGACATGGAATAAACAATTTGTCACCCAAAAAAAATAAGGTTATATTTTCATTAAAAAAATTAATGATCATTTTAAGTACAAAAGAGAGGAAAATGGTACCGATACATAATAACTCTATAAATAACTATATGAGAGAAAATTATATTGGGTTTAAAGTATAATATCTATATAATTTTCCTACATGAGTATTTAGTATAGACAATCCCAAAATGAAATGATATTGTAACATAAACCTATTACCTCAAGTCTCATCCAACTGTGTATGCATTTGAAACTCCATTATAATAAATTTATTTTTATTATAAATAGGTTACATAACCATATTCATACATATAATATCATATATAATTTATTTATTAAATTTTATCACCCATTTATTAATAATTGTTTTTTAAAATCATTGTTCTATGTGATAATTTTTATTATTTTCAAGCAAGTTTCAGTTTAGAAGTTCCAGACCTTATAAATTAATCGTGGTTACATTATATCCATATTTTTAATCATGTCATAAGTATCATTTTTAATGATTATATATAATTTTATAACAATTTAAATAAAGTTGTGATGGAATATAAATTACATCACTTTTTGGAGATAGTAATATGTATGTACACTTGAGTGATGTTTCCAATTTTTGATGGTTGAAATGAGAGAAAGGTAAATAATGATTCACATTTCTAGAAAAATTATTATATCATAAATATAATATATTATCATTAAATATTTCTTTATTTACTTCCATTTAAAGAATAAATGAAAAACGAATCGCATCGGTTTGTGGAAGTGGTAGTCCCCATATACGCACGAACGATGTTATCATTTCACAACAGATGGAAAGATAAGAAGGTAGATATGATCATATAATTGTATAAGAATGGTTATTTTATAAATATAATAAATAAACATTAAATAAAACCTAATAACCAATAATTAATTATGATTATGTAAAATTAATCATATCGGTATGTGGAGGTGGTAGTCTACTTGTATGCACGAGCGATACTATCTTTTTCCATTTGATGTAAATGAGGTGAAAAGTGGTTGATCCATAATCATAATAAAAATTTATTATATTTAATTTATTTCAGAAATTATTTTATAATGTACACCATATATTTATAGATGGTGGAATAATAAATTAAATTTAAATTACTCGATTAAGTGTTACAATTTTTCATTATGAAACCTCCTTTGTATTACACCTTAAGCCTCTAAATGATGATATTATGATAAAAAAATAAATATATGAGAGGTTTATGGATCTTAATAATTGATTGGGTAGGTATTCTGTTAGATATAAGGCTACTTAAGTTTGTTTAAGAGGGGATATGTGGTATCCTTTTATAAGGGATAGAGAGAAGACACTTGGAATCTTTTAAAATATAAAAATATAATAACGTATTAATCAATTAAAATTGATAAAAAAATAAACAATATTAAAATATAGGAAGTATAACGTCTAAATACCATCAAATAATCAAATTATATAATTTTTTTCTAATATTTTAAATCTTATCACTTAGGTTAACCACATGGTAAACCCGTTTTAACTTTAACTGTGGTAAAACAAAATTACAATTTTTATTATTGATTATGACCAAAAATTAAGTTGAAATTATTATATAATTTTAATTATTATGATTTTAAATATTTAATAAATTTTAAACTATTAAATTTCTATAATTAGAAAAGTTTCTTTTTAATATAAGTGAAAAAATTCAATAAAATCGTTTTTAGAAAAATAAATTTTTAAGCGTAAAATATAGTTTACCTTCATCACTTTCCAAGTTAAAAATATTATATGAATGTTAAAATATTTGAATAAAAATGTAATTTAAATATTCATTAAAATCATTCATAATTTTAGATGAATTTAATTTATTATGATACAAACAAATTATGTGCATAGAAACAGTTTTTCAGAAAAAACATATCCTTTTACCTTCAAGTGATTTTATTTTAATTTTCAACTAATTAAAAAATAATAAATTCATTTTATACATATGTAATTAATAATTTTACATAATTTAGTTAGTATTATTCACACCTTTCAATCCAACAACTAGGAAATAAATATCACATTAAATAATAATATTTATATCACGGTTAGTTTAAACGTAGTGTTGCGTATAAAGAAAGATATCAAAGAAATATAATTTATATAAAAATAAATATATCATAAAATATCAATATGTTATATTATATGACCATTATAATAATTTCTACCTTAAAATTCCATCACATTGATACAAACAACTGAGGATAATTTTACCTTATCACATCTTCGATTCCCCACATAGCTTTCCCAAATTTATAGTTTCACTAAAAAACTTTAACCAAGTGAGTAGTCTTGTTACATAGCACTTTCTCTCTTGAATATAGAATATCCACTAGTTTTTTATCATAATATAGATAATTATATAGTGGTATAACCTATGAGATTAATATATTTGAAGGATTAGGTATATAATTCCTCATGATAGATAGATGGAACACATTGTGAACTTGAGAGATATTCATTGGAAGTAACAAATGATAAGAAACTATCCTGATTTGATTAAGAATTTAAAAATGGACAATATATCTAAGGATCAATTTTACCATATTTCCAAATATCATAACCTTATTCCATGGATAAATTCATAGAAATACCTTCTCGCTTACAACATACCAACCAGGGTAAACCAAACCATACACTAGAGTTGATCGTCACAGGGTGAGGTGAAGCAAGAAAAAATAACAAGGTCTTGTATATAATGAAACAAGACATACAACCAGAGTACTATCTAGAATAAAAAGGTACAACCAGATCTATAAAATCCAATCTAACCCATATAAACCCAAAATTATAAAAAAATAAAGACTAACAAGTCTCTATGTGACCAATTTTCACCTCTAAACCACCCCACTATGAAGGCAAAGACTAAAGGAGAAGTTGACATGCTACAAGATGACCTTTCCTTTAACTGTATCATACAATAAAACATCTACAACTTCCTAAAGGAAAATTTATGGTATGAGAAAAATATTATTAGGATACCACCACAGTGTTTATACAACATCTATTAACAATAATGAAACAATTATAGCTTTTAAAACAAAAATAGATTTATAATTCATTTTCCTAAAACTAATTAATTTGTAAATCATTTTCCCATTGGTTTTTCATAAAAACCTTTCATATTATCAAGCTATAAATATAAAAAGTATAAGTGATAAACTATGAAATTACATCCATGCATCAATAGGAAAGAAAGTAATCACATATCCATGGAATAACCTATCATGTGAAGCTATGTGATAAAAACTCATATAAAAAACTAATAGAAACAATCCCTAATAAAAACGATCATTAGATAAATAACCATAGATGAAAAATAACCTATTATTAGGCCCTAGACTATGGGATAATGTGTACTAGACACTCACAAGTCTAAATAATTATAATGTTAGTTACAACCAATATCAAGTCCTTCTATAGTCCATTGATATCTAAAAGGATACCTCCTAGTGGTTCCACACACACTAAGGCTACCTGTGTCTCATTCCCAAATCACCCAAGGTTCCCAAAGTTCCAATTTTCAAAATACATTTCAAATCCATGCTCTCAATTTTATAAACCATTTTCAGAACTAATCCAATCCACTTCGGTGTTTGAAACCCCATTTCTAATTCAAGTAAATCCTCTTTCAAAGAAAACCCCCTTTTTGAAAACATTTTCCTTTCCAAGAAAACATTTGAAACCATATATCACTTAAAATTAATGAAAAAACCAAATTAATTTACCAAGAATGATAGGAAATTAATTTCACTAAATGATTTTATAGAAACACCTACCTAAAACTGGTATATACCTAGCTTCCTTTAACAACAGTGATTAGAAACAATGAGAATGGCCTTTGAAAGACATGGCACACTAAGAAACTGAAATGGATCAAAATAAAACACAATCTGGTCAAAAATCCAAAAAAAACATATCCAACATAGTTGCTACAACCAAATGAGTAATTAATCAAAAGGATCACAAACATAGAGAGATTCACCATAGCAAGCCTGATAACCAATCACTGAATGAAAGATCTGGAGGGAGAGTAAATCCCTCAAAATAGATTTAGATCTCTCGGGGTCATGTGAAGGTAGGTTGTATGTGGAATGAACCCTTAATCACATTTACAGTGCCCTAAAAAAGAACTAATCCTAAAAATTACATGGCATGTAAAACTTTCATTCCCTATATTTCTTGATTAAAAACATTCCTGAAAAACTTGTCACTTTCTTATTAAAAACTGATTTTTGATCATTACACAACATGAACTTGTTAAATTTTGTGTAAACCCTTCATGACCTATATCAGTTCATGAAATCTTTCAGGCCATGATTACACATCATGTAACCCACTTAAACAACATGTAAATCCCCAGAAGACTGCAAAAATAGTATGATTAAGCATAAAACTAAAAAACCCCACTCTGGGAATTCTCTGAACATGGGAAGAACACCAATAATTATTTGACACATTTATACCCAGACTCCATTAATTCAAACAAAAATACATCCCTAAACATTAGTTAATTTTCCCTATTAAATGATCTCCATCCTCAATAATCCCACAAACTCACCCAAAAAAGTTAGATAAAAAATATAAAAAAGGGAGTAGCTAAAAATTATAATAGGGTGTTACAATATCCCCACTATAAATAGTTTATACCCCCATAAATCCATCTGATTATTGGAATCACAAAAATTTAATACCACTAATACCTCTTCAAAAATTCCCTCTCCCAAGTCTTGTGGCTATCCCATCGGCACATCCATAGTACTTTGACTAGAGGAATCGATTTACAACAATGTACCTTCTCTCAATGATCCATAATCTATGTTGGTCACTCAACTAAAGTGGTTTTAGTCTCATGATAAACATCCTCTCATCCAATCACATGGGAAGAATCAGATATATACCCCATAAACTAAGAAACATGAAACTTATTATGGATATATTTCAAACCAGATGATAAGTCCAATATATATTCTACCCTCCCCAGTTGTCCAATGATCTAAATGGGGCCCACAAACCTTAGTGCCAACTTACCCTACTTAAAAATGGAAGATTCTCCAAGAAAGGTGAAAATATAAGAAAAATCCATTCACTAACCTAAAACTCTAGTAGCCAACGATGATGGTCTATATAAGATTTTTAATGACTCTATGTTGTGATCAGTCTCCTCTAGATCAACTGCACCATCTCCATCGTCTCTTAAATGAGACTCGGCCTAACTAAGGACCACTCTCCCAACTCTTCCCATCATAAGAGAAGTATACAAAGATTCCTATAAAAACCCTTAAAGGGGATAATCATAATCGATGCCTGATAATTATTTTTATAAGCAAACTCAATCAAAGGAAAATTATTTTCCCAAGATCCTATAAAATCAAGAACACAAGCCTAGATCATATCCTCAATAACCTGGATAGCCCTCTTCATCATCCCATTCATCTAAAAATGATAATTCGTGCTCAATCTAATATGTGAACTCATAACCTATTGTAAACCTTTCTATAACTCGGATGTGAACCTTGGTTCCCTATCAAATACAACCACAGAGGTAACCCCATGAAGTCTCAAAATCTATCATACATACAAGTCCCCAAGTTGTTCCACTATTGTCATCTCCTTGATAAGGAGGAAATGTGCCAATTTCATGTGTCGATAAATGATAAAACAAATCTCAACCTTCCCACTAGTATTTCATGGTAAACTAATGATGAAATCAATGGAAATATCATCCCACTTCCATACTAAAATTAATAAGGGAAGCAGAAAACTCATAGGTCTATGGTGTTCCACCTTAATTCTTTAATAATTAAGACACTGTGATACAAAATATGAAACTGGTCACCTCTTCCCCTAAAACCAATATAAATGTATCATGTCAGGATAAATCATGGTAACCCCAGAGTTCATGGACCAACAAAAATGGTTTCTATTATCTAACAACTCCTTACTCAGGGAAATTGAAACAACCAACCTACTACAGAAGCACAAATCACTAATGGGAGATTGAGACCGCTCACCTGAGGTATCCCCACCATAAAGTATTTCATTGAAATGTTGGGTCTCAGTGTCTTCCACCTGATCAATACAAAATATATCATCCAAATATGATTCATCTTTCATCAAATCCAAGAATAAAAATCCATCAACCTCTTCCACTCCCAAGCTCATCTAAGAAAACAAACTCATCAGTGACCACTAGTCAACTAATTCCTTCATGTATTGGGTCGGTAATTTTCAACTCAAAGCATCGGTAACTACATTTTCTTTCCTAAGGGTCTATTCAATATAAAAATAAAAATAATGAAGATACTATACCTAGTTTCTCTATCACAATTTTAGATCCCTCTGAGTAAAAATATATTCCAGGAACTTATGATCTAAATACACTATAAATATCCCACTAAAAAGATAGTGGCATGTCATTTTGAGTGCATAAATAACCGTTGCCAACTCAAGATTGTGGGTAGGGTATTTATTCTTTTGAGGGTTAACAAGATTGAGACATAGGCCACAACATGTTCTCCCTATATCAAGACATATCACAAACCCATACTAGAAGCATTACAAAAAACCTCGTAACCCAAACCTGGTTCAATAAGAATCAAAACCGGTTATGAAGTCAGCCTCACATTTAGCTCCTTAAAATATCTCTAAAATTTTCCATTATTTTAAAACATTACAACCTTATAGGTTAAAGTATTCATTGAATATGTGATCTTAGATAAATCCTGAACAAACCATCTATAGTAACTAGCCAAACCCAAGAATATTCAAATCTCAACCACATTTCTAGGATGCTCTCAGGAAATAAATATTGTATCTTTTCAGGATCCACTGAGATTCCCCACTCAAATGTCATATTCCCCAAAAATTTCACTTACTAGATCTAGAATTCACATTTAGAGCACTTACCTCCAATGGCCTGAAGGAATTCATTTTTTATTGATTATTGATTATCTACCTTTCAAGGGGTGAGGTGGAACCCTTACAAGGCTTGTAGGAATAAGTATTACATGGCTTGTATTCCTTAGAGGAATTCATTGCCCGTAGGATTCAAACATTACATACAACCCAATTTAACTACTTAGAACTAATCCTTCCCCAGCATCTTCATCGTGATATCATCTCTCCACATTTTCATGGATGTTCGGCTAGGTTTTCTCATGCATGCACAGGCTTGTCCTGATGGAAGGTGTCATACCCTCTCATTCTTGCAATCTATTTAGCTTCTGCTATGGTGAAAGCTCCTTAATCATCCTCCATATGGAGCTTGTTCCTTGTAGGTTATCTAGTTTTCATCTGCACTTAAGGTGGAATGAAGGCCTTACTGACCCAAAGGTCATGGTGGCCCAAAGGCCTTAAAGGACTCAAGGACAAAATCGGTGGCCCAAAGGCCCAAACGGGGGAATAGTCTTGGATGCTATAGTGCAGAACAGTACCTCCTACATTACTGATATAGTAATACCATTGTACCTGCTACAATAACCTAGAAATTATGCCTCTTCCTGTTTTTGATCCTGGGCCACTTGGATGCACTTAAGAATCCCTCACTAACCAGGCTGAGGTTCATGTTCTTAGAGGGCTTACCATATAGACAATGTTCCTTCAAGATTCAAATAATGATAACCAAATGGTCCATGTTATCCTCCTTTAACTTGAATTACACTGATATATCATTAACAAACACAATAATAAAATAGTCCAAGAATTGATGAAAAATATGTTTCATCAAATCCATAAACACTATAGGAGTGTTAGTCAGACCGAATGGAATAACCACATAATCAAAATGCTCATACTAGATCCTTAATGATATCTTAGGTATATACTCTTCTCAGGACCTCAATTAGTGGTACACTAACCCTAGTTTAATCTTATAAAACCAACATTCCCCCACTAAGTTGGTCAAAAATATCATCAATCCTAGGAAAAGGATATTTGTTCTTAAAGGTCACTTGATTTAACTTTTTATAGTCAATACAAAGTATGAGACTCATTTTTTCCTTCTTAGAAAAGAGTAAAGGATAATCCTGTGGTGGAATTCTAAGATAAATAAATCCTTTAGCCTGTATATCCTTAATTTGTACCTTAGGTTCCACCAACTTAGTAGGTTCTATTTCATAATATGGAATCGAAATGGGCATCATAGGAGGGAGAAGTTCAATAGTGAACTTGACCTCTCTCTTGGGTGATAAACCAGAAAAATCATCCATAAATACATTGGGGTATACACTCACTACATTAGGAATTCAACCACCCAAAAGGGTCAAATACATCATAAAAAAACTCTAAAAATTGGAACTATACTACCTCATCATAAGGGAAAATAGGCCCTGACCTTCCCGGTCTAGAGTCATAATCACCCTAAAAGACAATATTGGCCCCATCGGTAGATAAGAACTATACCCATAAGAAATAATAGTCAATATAGTCCTTAACACTAATCATCCAATACATTCCAATAATCAAGTCAAATATTTCAAGATCAACCACTAAGAACTCCTATTCTGCCTCAAAGTTGGCTATGATCACCTGACATGTGGGATAATTGAAACCTTGTTTGAACCTATTTACCAAAGCTATTGAAAGATCTGAAAATTATGGTATAAGTTTTGGACACAATCCCAACATGTCAAATAAATTTGATGATATAAAATAATGAGTATCACTTGTATCAAACAAAGAAAACATCATAGAAGATGAAATAAACACCATACCTCTAACCATAGAAAGCCCTACTTTAGATTCCTCTTCTACATACTCAGTCGCATAAAGATATATTGGTTTTTTCACATTAACATCCCCTTGGACTAAATATTTGAACCAATTCCCTTAGAAGCATCGGTATGAACCAGCGAACCCTTAGTGAGAGTGGATCATTCCCTACTTCCCTGGGACATCCTTTCATAAAAATGATTCATATGACCCAATAATTCGTAATGATGAAAAGTATTAGGATCCTCTGTATAGATATGTATGGTATGAATATAATTCCCAAACTAATAAAAAATAATCTAATTTTGTCTCAAAAAATCCCTGAAACTGGTCCTTAAGAGAACTAACCACCCTCACATTTTACTTTTTGGACACAAGATACACTATAGAAAACAACAGTACCAACTGAAGCTCCACTCAAACCTGTCTTCCTAGCTATATATGTATCAACCATGGATACTTTTTCAAATACCTCCACAATTTTTGGATGGAACATTACAATTAATATTGACCAAATATCATGCCTCATTCTTAACTCAAACCTTCGTTCCTTTAGGTACTCATTAGTGACAAGATCCAGTTACAGATGCACTAAATCAAGAAAAATGGGTAGAATACTCAAGAACAGTACGCTTCCCCTGCTCCAAGGTTAGAAACTCTTGAGTATTTACTGTATATAACATATCAGGGTAAAACTAATTATTAAAGATTTTATTTAAAGAAGCTCAGTTAAGGTCCTGATTCAACTTATCTTGCACAATATAGTCACACCATCACCTTCTCAGTCCCTTGACCATGTACATGGAGAAACCCGCCTTTGGGTATTCAGGATTCTTTAAGAAATTAAAGATCATATCACTCTATTCAAGACACTCCTCAGGTTCGTGTGGTCCTTTTTTCACCAAGGAATATGGTTGGATATTTTTTAGTAAACTCATATCTATGATCTTCCGCACATCATGGGTTCCCGACACCCACTTGACCCAAAGTCCGAATATTGTGGATAATAGATTCTACTAAATAAGGGTCCACCATATGATTATCCTATGGAACATATCTCATGGATTCCTCTATAATATTTACAAGATCTCTTCTTGGATTATTTTTCTAATAAACATAATATAGTCACCAATTACATCGTGAGAAAATTCTAAAAATATTAGGACCACTTTTAGAATTTAAATCAATTCTTTAAAATGTAAATAATTTAAAGTAATTAATAATTCTTGTCAATTAAAGACATTACCAAAATTAATGGTTCAATTTAAATAAACTTCCCATACATTTCACCCAAAGGACCCCAAACCCAAAGTATCAAACTGGGTAAAAGTCCCTAACGACCCATGGTAACTCAAATTCAATTATGAAAGTGAGCTAGTTACGCCCCTTGTCCACACTTACTATCTAAATTTCAACAGTCCTAACTCCTATTTACCCAAGACATAGAACTGAACTTAGTAAGTGTTAACACACATCAGGATGAGCCTTCCCTTTGATACCAATTTGTAACAGACCAAACTAGTTCAACCAAACCATACACATGATCTGGTTGTCACATGGTGAGGTGAAGTGAGAAAATTGAACATGGTCATGTATATAACAAAACAAGACATAAAAATATATTATGGTGCAGATAAAAAATATACAACCATATCTATACAGCCCAATACAAACTATATAAACCTGAAAGTATGAAAAATTAAAGACCAACAAGTCTCCATGTAACCCATAGTCACCACCAAACTTCCCTTATATGAAGGAAAAGACCAAAGGAGAAGATGAAATGCTATAGTATTCCCTTTCCTTTACCTGTATCCTACAATAAAACATCTAAACCCACCCAAATTCAAAAGTAGGGTATGTGGAAAAATCCTATTAGGATACCACCATAGTTTCTATAAAAGTTATAATAACAAAAATGAAATAGTTCTAGATTTAAAAAAAAAATTATAAATAATTTTCATAAACCCAATTCAATTATAAATCATTTTCCCTTTATTTTTTCATAAAATAATTTCATGTTATCAAACTAGAAATATGAAAAGTATAATTGATAAAATAAAAAACCATATCTATGAATCAAGAGGTAAGTAAATAAACACATATCTATAAAATAATCTATTATACAAATCTATGTGATACAAACTCATATAAAAACCTATAAGAAACAAACCATGATAAAAAAAATCAGAAGATAAATAATTTTAAATGAATAATCACTTTATATTAGGCCCAAAAATATGGAACAATTCATACTAGACATTCAAGATCCTAAATAGTCATAACATTGGATCCTACCAATATCGAGTCCTTCCATAGTCCATTAATATCCAAAAGGTTTCCTCCTAGTTGTGGCACACACACTAAGTCTACTTGTGTCTCATTCCTAATGAACCAAAGGTTCCTAATGTACCTTTTGTAAAAATATATTTCAAAACCATGCTCAAAATTTTATCAAAAAAATCAAATCCAAGACAATCCACTTTGATGTTTGAAAACCCATTTCCAAAGAAAGAAAATCTATTTTAAAATAAAACCCCATTTTTTAAAACATTTTCCTTTCCAAGAAAATCTTTGAGAAAACATATCACTTAAAATTAATGAAAAAGCCAAATGAATTTACCAATAATGATAAGTAATCCATTAAATTAACCTATTTATATAAACACTTGTGTAAAACCAGTATAATCCAGGCTGCCTTAGACAATGATGATTGGAAACCATGAGAATGGCCTTCGAAAGATAAGGCCACAAAGAAACTGAAATTGATTGATAGAAAACACTATATGATCACAAATATGAACCAAAAACATAGCTAATAAAATTTATACAACAAAAGGAAGGAATAATTGGAAGGATAAAATACCAAATGAGATGAACCATAGTAAACACAATGACCAATCACTGAATGAAAGATCTTGAGGGAGAAGTGATCCCTCAAATTTTCTTAGGATCTCTCTGGGTCATGCAGAGGGAGGATGTACATATAATAAACCCATAATCACCAATACAGTCCCCTAAAAAGGAACTGATCCTAAAAATTACATGGTGTGTAAATATTTCATGTTGCGTATTTATTGATTAAAATATTCTACAAAAAACCTATCAGCTTTTTATTAAAAAAAATTGATCATTACACGACGTGAACCAGTTACACTAACCTTGGGAAGTACTCTTATAAGTATTCGAAACATTTATACTAAAACTCTATTAATTTAGAAAAAACATACATCCCTGGTCATTAGGTCATTTTCCCATAAAAGGCTCTTCATCCCTAAAAATCTCTCAAATGAATCCAAAAATAATGATAAACAAAACATAAATAAGGGAGTACCTGAAAAGTGTAATGGTGTGTTACATCACTGAATTTGAACTTCATATCTCACCAATGTTTGTTAGCATATCTATTTTCTTAACTCTAAGCTACTATGATGTGCAACTGAATATATTTAACCATCTCTAATATTCAATCAACTATCTCAATTCATAATATATTTTTTATCCAACTTCATCCCAACATGTTAGAGTTCTATAATTTCTACCAATGAGTGCTTCATAATAATCCATTTTAATGCTCATGTGAAATCAATTATTGTAAGAGAATTCGAACATAGAGGTGTATTGATCACAAAAAAAATTTAAAATCCCTAAAACATTATCTCAACATATAATCTTGGTATTTAATTGTTCTATAATGCTGAACATATTACTACATATAATATTTACTACTGAACCTCAACTCTACATCCAAATTCTGGTGAATAATTCTCCAAAACATCGAGGTAAACCTTGGATCCTAATCAGATACAATTAATAGTGGTAATCCATAAATTATCACCACTTATTTAATATAAATCCTAGTAATATAATCAATGGAGAAATCTTCTCCAATGGTAATGAAGTGTTTTGACTTTGTAAGGCTATCAACTCCAACCCAAATAGTATTACGAAATTTAGATTTTTTGGGGATTCTGATGACAAAAACCATGGTAATGTTTTTTCCATTTCCATTATAGTATGGTTAATGGTTGTAACAACCCCTTATAATTTTGTCTCATAGTGTTAACTTGTTGACATACCAGGTATTGAGATATATACTCTATAATATCCCTTTTCACATTATCCCACCAAAAATACTCATTTAGATCTCTATACATCTTCATGCTTTCAGGATGGATAGAGAATCATGAACTATGAGCTTCATCCAATATTTTCCTCTTTAGATATAATTTTTATTAGATATATACTCAATTTCTAAACCTTATTATTTCATTAGAATAATGTTTGATCTTGGGAACATTTCTCATATTATTTTTATGTTCTACATCCTCCTCATGTGCCTCTTTAATCCTCGCATGGATGGATGGTTAATCATTCATCTGATAATAATATTATATATCCCCTTTTCTCATGATTTAAAGATCCATATTCTACGAATCCATAAATATTATATCTCTTTGAATCCTCATCTTTGGAAAACTAGCATGGTCTTTTTGACTTAGATCATTAAATACCTTGTTCACCTTCTTTGGGTGATAGTGTATTGAGAATTCGTAATCTTTAATCAACTCCAACCATCACCTTTGGTGTATATTCAATTATTTATATAGAATATATACTTAAAAATTTTATGATAAGTATATAAATTACAATGTTAACCATAAATATAATGCCTATGTATTTTTAGTGAAAAAATTACTCGTTCTAACTCTAAATCATGAATCAGGTATTTTTTTCTCATGAATTTTAAATTGTCACAATGCATAAGATATCACCATATCATTTTTCATGAGGACAAATACAATTTCTTTATTTAATTAATACCAATAGATAATATACCCTTCTCCACTATATGGTAGTGTGATAATAGGTAAGTTGATCAGTATTATCTTCAATTCCTTGAAATTATCCTCACATTCATTTGTTCATAAGAACATTGCTCCCTTATATTCCAAATTGGTTAGTTGATTAGATTTCCATGATAAATACCTCAAAAAGTGTTCATGGTATCCATCCAACCCAAGAAAACTATGGATATAATTTACCATTTTTCTTTTAGAAAATTTGTTAATAACTTCTATCTATGAAGGACCAACCAATATACCCTCACTTGATATTATATTACCCAAGAATGAAATTTTATCAATCTAGAATTCATAATTGGTAAATTTAGAAAACCTCTTATAATTTATTGGGATCTTTAGTATAATAATAAAATGTTCTTAGTTATCTTACTTTCTCTTTGAATATATATTAATATCATCAATAAATAATACTTATTACTGATCAAGGTAATCTCTAAATATTCTATTAATTTGATCCATGAATAATGTGGGGGATTGGTAAGTCCAAATGTAATAAATATATATTCATATTGACCATAACTCATATGAAATTATATCTTGGATATATCCTTCTTTATCCATAAATTATGATATCTAGATTGAATTTCAACCTTGTAAATGTATTGAGTTTGCGCAGTTGATCAAATAAGTCATCAATACGAACAAAAGAATACCTATTATTGATAGTTCTTTTATTAATTTCTCAATAATAAATGCAAAGACGCAATGACCCATATCTTTTCATAATATAAAAGAAGAGTTTCACCCATGGTGATACACTAGGGTGTATAAATCCCTTATCAATATTCTACTATATTTTCTTCTTCAATTCCTATAATTTAATTGTGATCATTATATATAGATTCATTGAAATAGCTATAACACTATGTATTAGTTTATGGAATACTCAACATTATAATTTTTTAGAATACTAGGAAAGTCATTAGAAAATAATTATCATAATTTTAAATAATAGGAATATCTTTTATATCAGTTTCTCCCCAACCATTTAAGATAAATATCCATCATGAATAGGTAGTAAGACCCATATAATAGAAGTAACTTCTATTATATTTTTATATTCATCCTCACACCAAAGGACAACCATAGGTTGATTCAAAATATTAAAAATTACTTCCCTTTATCAATAATTAATATGGTATATATATATAGACAAAGATAGAGACAATCCATGACCAAAATCACATAAAATTCAACTAGAGGGGGAGACACAAGATTTATAGGAACCACATTCCCACAATATTCTATTAGATATGAGATATGTGCTTGATATTATATCATCATATCATTAGTAGTTTTTACTGATAACTCAATATTTGGTCATTAAAAATATGACATAACATTTCTAGAGACTTTTCATAATAAAAAAGAATTCATATGACTAAGCTAAAAAAATAAACTTTAATATTTAATTGTACTTTCCATCACCACAACTTAATCATTCTATCTTAAATCCCTTACCAAAACCAAAACACATAGTATGATAATCAATCATTTTTAATCATTGTGAGCAATCATATGATTTTGAAAATCATCCATAGGATGTATAAATCATGCCACCTTCTTATTTACTAATGAAACTTTAGGTTTAACTTAGATCATCTATAGTCATAATCTACTCAAATAATTCTTAATGGATCATAAAAAAATTGTGAATTAATCAAATCATATCCCTTGGAAGTTTCTATCTAGGTTTTCAGTCTTAGGCCAACAAATCATGTATCGGTGATGACCAAATTAATACTCAATCTACCCCTTTCAGAGTTATTACCCCTAATTGCATCTATTACATGATTATATCCACTTGTTAGTATCTATACTGGGACTTATTTTCTAAGAAAACACATAATTTCAACTTTATAAAAGCTTTACTATGTTATCATATACATAGATTTATCCCCCATGTTTTCACCAAAGTTTTGTAATCATAATATACAGAAATAAAAAACCCTACTATGATAATAATTAAGGTGACCCGAGCATTTTATACAATAATATTTCATCATATTAGATGAATTCTCAATAATTTCACAATAATACACCCCTGAGGACCATAAATGTTTTATGTATTTGTAGAATAGATACATAATCACCTTATTTATTGAATCGTCATTAACATATCCCACAAATATCTTATAACATAGTAACTTTATAGGCATTCCCTGCTTAAAACCATTATGTATAAACTAGAGAAAGGAAATATAAGAAATGGTGAGAACATATGATCAATAAGGTTAATATAGGTGATATCAATCAATGATAATTAGTGGTCATAAGATAAGTATAAGGTTCTGATAACATGATCATAACTTATAAAAATCACACCCAATCAGTTTGAAATATTTAATCATGAATCATCACATAAGGTTTTTTCAATAAAAATACATAAGATATAAGAGTTTGGAATCATCAATAATCAATCATGATCCATGAGAACATATCATAAATATAATATATAATTTTTGGTATATACATAAGCATATAAAATCACTTCTTTAGTCAAGTTTTACTCCCAATACTATCTTTGGGGGGAAATTCCCATAATAGAAATACCTAATAGATCTTTTCCAACATTCTATTAAGAGTAAATTCTATATATTTAACTATATAATCTATTAGAATTTTATTACCTTCATTTTATCTTAATATATTCTCAACTTTATCATCATTACCCAATGCATTGGAGGGATATATAATTCCAAGCCCACCCATAACTTAACGAAAACCATACATATGTGTGAAAAAATATCACAACACATTATTCATATTATTAAATACTTATAAAAAATAAATATGTTTCATAAACATTTCATAATTTCATCATAGTATAACAAATGAAAAATAAATAAGTTTCAAAAAGTTTCATCATAACATAATTAACCCATAGAAAATAAACATGTTTCGTAGAATCAACCTTAAATCTTCATCATCATAAGCTATCTAGATAAATAAAGTGGATGGTATAATATTATCATATACCTAGTAAATCATAAAAATCCTTATATCAACCTAGATGAAAAATTTACTTCAAAAGATCATTTGAACCATTCTTTGAAAATAAGAGAAAATGTCCGTTTATTTTTATAAAATTTTAACTAAATATTCACTAAGTATTGATAAAATCATTTTCTATGAAAATATCCAAGGAAAATTTTAAATGAATCTTAAAACAAAACAATGTTCATGATAGTAGTAAAACCCATTCAAGTTGTGTATGTTAAAAGAAAACATTCATTTCACCCTTTTTAAAAAAATTAAAAATGGATTGTTTGGAAAAAAATTGTTTAAAAAAATATTTTAAAAACTTTTTAAATAAATTAAAAGTTGATGAAAATGACCTTTTTAAAACATTTAAAGTATAAATAAAAACTTTCATTATAAAAATTTTAAGATCATGGACATAGATGAAAATGTTCATCTAACAAAAAAAATAAGGTCAATTTTTCTTTAATAAAATCATGATAATTTTAAGTAAAAAAGAGAGTAAAATGATACTAATATATAAAAAATACAAAAATAAACATAGTATTGTAAAATATATTTGGTTTAAGTTATAATATAAATATAATTTCCCCTAATTTAAATTTAGTATATACAATCCTGGTTTAAAATGAGATTGAAACATAAAATCCTTACCTCTAGTCTCATCCCACATCATATACATTCAAAAATCCTATTTTAAAAATATATATTTATTATAAATATATTAAATAACCATATTAATATGTATCATGCCGTATAATATTTACTTATAAAATCTTATCATCCATTTATTTATAATTCTTAATTAAAATCAATGTTCAGGGTGATAATTGTTTTGTTTTTAATGCATGTTTTGATTCAGAAGTTCTGATCCTTACACATTTATCATGGTTACATCATATATATAATTTAAATCATGTGATAATTATCATATTTAATAATTTTATATTCTTTTTTATCTAATAATATAAATTGGTTATGAAAAATGAATTATGTCACTTCGTGGAGACGGTAATATGTACGTACACACAAGTGATGTTTCCACTTTTTGATGGATGGAACTGAAAATGGTAAATAATAATTCACATTTATAAAATAATTATTATATCATATATTTTCATTAAATGTATCCTTATTACCATCTATATAAATCATAAATGAAAAATTAATCACATCGTTTCATGGAGGTGGTAGTCTAGACGTATGCACAAGCAATGTTATCATTTCATGATGATGGAAAGGTAATAAGGTAGGTAAGATATTATAATTAAATAAGAATAAATATTTCATAAATATCATATATAAATAATAAATATATAATAATAACAAATAATGAATTGTGGTGATGTAAAATGGATCATATCGCTCTGTGAAGATGATAGTCGACACGTATACACGAACGATACTTTCATTTATCATTTGATGTAAAAGAGGAGGAAATGGTTGATATATCATAACAATTTAAATTAAATATATTTAATATATATGATTTATTATTTAATAATTAGAATTATATATTTTGATGAGGTGTAAGAATAAATAAAATTTAAAGTACTTGATTTGGATTTATTCCTCTTTGCCAATAAACCTTCTTTGGATTACAATTTAAGCCTTGAAAGTATTGTATTATTATCAATACAAGTTATTTGGGGAATGGATATTGATTTTAGGAATTTATTTCATTCGTTAATTAATGATATATAAGTATCATTAAGTGTGTGTAGGATATAATATGTGATACCTTTTATAAGGGAGGGAGAGGACATGTAAATTTTATTCAAATTATCAAAATATAATAATGTATTACTCAAGTAAATTGGATCAAAAATTAAAAATATTAAAATAGAGTAAGGATATTATCTAAATCCCATAAACCAATCAAATTATAGCAAGTATTTTTTGATATTTTAAACCTTATATCTTAGGTTAACCCCCTCAATAAACCCATTTTAACCGTAATTGTGGTAACACATATTTATAGTTTGTACTATTCATCATAATAAAAAATTGATTTGAACTTATACTAATTAAAAATATGGAATCCATTTTAAAAGATTATATTTCTATAATTTCAAGAAATTCAATTTAAAATAATTTCACAAAACACAAAAAACAAATTTTTAGCAGAACACATTTTTAAGCATAAAAGTTAGTTTACATTCATCACTTTCCATATAAATGTTGTTTAATGAATTTTTTGATTAAATATATTATATGAATATTTCATTAAAATAATTCATAAATAGATATTAATTAAATTTATTAAGATAAAAACACATTGTGTGGATAAAATTAGTTTTTCATAAAAATATTTGTTTTTACCTTCAAAGGATTTTATGTTAATTTCTAACCAATTAAACACAAATGAATTAATTTTATACATATGTAAAAATATTATTTAATAATTTAGTTAGTCATATTTATACCTTATAATACAATGACTATGAGACAACTATCATATTAAATAATAATATTTATATTTCGGTTCAATTAAACTTGGTGTTGTGTATAAAGCAAGATATCAAAGAAATCAAATTTATTTAAAGAAAAATGTATCATAAAATATTATTTTGTTACAAAACCCTCTATAAAAAATCACTACCTAGTCACCAACAGTAGGTCGTTTTCATTAACTAATCCATGATCATATAAATGTCATTTAATTTCCCTATTCTCATAGTAGACCAATGAATAAATCCATCAAAATTTCTTTATATTTCAACTTAAGGACATCTAAAAAATATAAAAAACTACATGTAACATGTTTTCCTACTTTCACCATCTAAAACTCAGGTGAAAAAAAACATTAAATATATAAATATTACATCTTATCAGATGAATATTCAATATATATAATTATGATCCATGCTCAAACCATAAATTTTTAGTGTCTTTGGAAACATAGATACATAAAAAACTGATATATAAAATATATAAATCATCTCATGTGATGTTTTTCTCAACTAGCACCATTTTTATACATATCATAATAAAAAATATTATTCATATCATTGGGAAGATTAAATGTAATAAATGGTGAGTTTAGATTCTCAGTAAGGGTAAGCATGCGAGATATCAATTGATGGTCTTTTTTTAAGCCTGACATGAGCATAAGGGTATGATAACATGAGTTAACCATTTAAAATTATACACATCAATCCATAGATCAAAATCATGATTCATGGAATAAGACTTCAATTATATAGTAATCAAGGAATGTGAGTTATGATAGTATAACATTGTCATAAGATTATTTTATAAAGGTTTGGTATAAAGTGTGTTATAATTATAATCATATTAATATTATTTCAAGGCAACCCACTTAGACATTCATCACATGTCGGGCTTGGAATAATCACTTTTGTACATATATTAGGCATGGGATAACCCCCTATATACCCTTTTTGGGATTAGGATAAACTCCCATGTACCATTTGTTCTCATAAAACATTAATATTTACCCAATACATTATAGGGATATAAATAACTAACCCATAAAATAATCATAATTAATTCATATGTCTCCCACAAGATCATAAAAACATTTATCATTTCATCATAGCTTATCCCATGGAAAATAAAATACGTTTAATCAATATTTTATCATGATAATTATAATCCATCCATAAAAATAATAATGATGGTATCATAGGATCATATCCCCAGTGAATTATAAGTAACATAAAAGGTTGTTATCATATAAGAATAATTCCTTTAAAATATCACTGGGATATTTCATGAGGAAAATACCCTTTTATTTTGAAATCACATATTTAAATGTAAAAATTTACAAAATATTAAGGAAATTTTTTTCTTATAAAATAATAGATTAAAATTTTAAAGGAAGATTTAAATCAAAGTGTAGTCATGATGGTTGTAAAATCTGTTTATGTGGTCTACACTAAAACAAAGATTTTGTCCACACTATTGGTAAAAAAGTACATCAGTCTGAAAAAGACAATAAGATTCCTTTAAAAAATTATAGAAATTAAAAACATGGTAAAAAGTTTATTTAATAAATATTTTTATAATAGAAAAAATAGTCATGAAATCATTTTAAATAAAATATGGACTTTGAATAAATGATTCCTGGTCGAATATAAAACTAATTTCATTTTCCTTAAAAACATTCTTTCATACTATTTAGTACTAAGAGAAAGGAAAATAAAATTAAATCAAGTAAATTATATAAATAACCAGAGGTTAAGTAGTAAAATAATATTTATGATATATATTTCATATAACTTCATTATTGTAAATTTAATCATACACAATCTCGATGAAAATGGGATTGTAACGTAAAACTCTTACCACAATGGTAACTTGTGGATCATAACCACCATGAAAGAAATAAATTTAAATGAATTTGAAAATATCATGAATATAAATATATTCATGATATATTATATCAAATTGGAATTATATACACCTCATAAAATAATATAGGTGTTTAATATTACAGTTTTCCCAAAGAAGACAATTTGAGATGATAAACCCTTACCACATTGATAACTTTCGAAACAAAACCCATTGGATGATATAATTTGATATGTAAATTTAAATACTAGGAAATAATAAGTAACAATGATATAAAATGTTCATGGGGAAGTATATATACCTCATAAACATATATAGGTGCATAACATCAAATATGTCTCATTGAGACAATATTGAGATGAACAACCCTTACCACATGTTTAGCTTGATTCATAAGGGATCTAAATTCCTATATAATTAATCTATATTAATAATAATTATATAATAAAACCATATATATTATTAAAATATCATATAATTTCTTATTTTATAATTTAAATATCCTTTTGTTAATAATTATTTACTAAAATCCTCATTTTTGAATGTTAACTGTTTGATTTTTTATGAATATTTTGTTTCAAAAGTTCTGGTACTTTCACTTTGATCATGGTTAAATAATAAATATAATTTTAATAAAGTAATTTATATCATAATATTTCAAAATATCACAATAATTAAATATTCATTAATCATTCATAAACATTATAACATCACTCATGTAGGTGGTAAAACCAATATAAACATGAGTGTGTTATAAAGACCAGATGAGTGAGAAAATTCCATGGTATAATCTTATCATAACATTTAAAGAATATTATTCATGTAAAATTTATCATATATACTAATTATATATATTTTTAGGACTATATATCAAAGTTAGATGTTGAAAATGAAATATATCGCTCATGGAGATGATAGTCTGTACGTATGCATGAACGATACATCCATTTTTTAATAAAAATATGGAAGTAAAGATAAATAATATATTATAATTATAGAATAATAACTATATCCTAAATATAATATATATTTATTAAATTATTCATTATATGCATCAATGTGAGGTGGTGATGGAAAATGAATCATATCACTATGTGGAGGTGGTAGTGTGCACATATGCACAAGCGATACTTTCATTTCCCATTTGATAGAAATGAGGTGGAAATTTTTTTTTTACATCCTCGTATAAACATCTTAGTAAATTCATAAAATTAGATTAATTATGTTATGATAGATACAATATTTTTATAGAAGGTGTAAGAAGAAATAAAATTGAAAGATCTCAGTTAATATTTATAACACTTCTTTGAGAGACCACCATTGGATTACACCTTAATCCTTGAAAGATTGGTCTTAGGATGAGAAAATAGGTTCTAATATGATGGTAAGTAAGTTATGAATTTTTTGGGGTAGTTATATACCAATATATAAGTCTCAAGTCATGTTAATAATGGGGTAATAGGTTTCCTTTTATAAGTGAGGGTAGAGACACACATTGAATTACTTAAAATATTTCAACAATATAAGGTAAATTTCATTTGAAATTGGCTCCAAATGGAAAATAATTAAGAGGTATGATAGTATAAGGTATAAATATATTAAAACAATAATAATTATAGAATTTTATCTGTAATTCTTAACCTTATATCTTATTTTAACCCCCCCCCCTGAAATCATGTTTTAACCTTAACTACGGTAACAAAATATTATTGTTTTTAATATTAATTAAAATCAAAAACTAATATGACCCTAATGAATTATATTAATTATTATGATTAGAAATATTGAATATATTTTATAATATTCAATTTCAATAATTTGAAAAAATTAAATTTAAAATAAGTGTGTGAAATGCAATGAAAACTTGTTTTTAGAAAAATGAATTTTCAAGTATAAAACTTAATTTACTTTCATTCCATTCCTTGAAAAAACTATAAAATGAATGTTAAATATTTTTTTGAATATATAGTCTATAAATTTTATTAAAACATTAATCAATAATTATTTTTTATTTTATTATGATAAATACACATTACGCACAAAAAAACAGTTTAATGAAAATAACTCTTTTTACCTTTAAATGATTTTATCTTCATTCATAATACTTAGATAACTAATTTATGGATAATTATTTATTTATTCATATTAATTATAAATATATTTTATTTAAACCGTTTTTCAATAGTAATCAATGTATTTTTTTACATAAAAATACATAACCTGTATAAAAATGCATTTCTTTGAAAAATAGTCTCTTAATCATTAAATGATTTTATTAAAATTGGTTGATTATCAAAAGAAATTAAAATCATACATATATTTAATAATGTATTTAATAATATTCATATATTACAATATAATGTCTATGTTATAAAGGTATACAATATCACATATTCATTTAGATACTCAGTTGTGTGTAGAGAATTGTATCAAATACCTCAATTTTATTTCCAAGGAAATACATATAAAATCTTAGGGTGTTACATTATACCACCCATAAAATAAATTTCTCCCTAAATTCAATCACTCCAATATAAAAACATTATGATATATTTGATTCAATTCATCTTTGGGTTCCCATGTATCTTCCATGAATTTGTTATTCCTTTAGATAACTTTAACCAGATGAGTAGTCTTGTTCTGTAGCACTTTATCTATGAGATCCAATATTTATACCTATTTTTATTCATATAAAATTTCATGATCTAGTGGTAGAACCTATGATTTTATTACATGTCAGGTATTAGGTATGTACATCGTTAAAATTGGTATATATAACACATAGTAAACTTGAGATAGGTTCAATGGAAGCACCAAGTGATAAGAAACTACCCCCAAAATGATCAAGAATATCAAAAGGGAAAATATATATAGGGATTAGATTTCCATTATTTCAAAATATTATAATAGTATTCCATATATAAATTCATAGTAATACCTTCTAGCCAACATTGAATTCCATATCTCACTAATGATTGAAAGAAAAAACTTTTATATACTCTAAGATTCCTCGATGTTGTACTGAATGGATCTAACCTTCTTTCCCATTTACTCAACTAACTCAGGCCCCAATGGATTTCATTCTCTAACTTCATCCCATAACATTGTATTTCTACACTTTCTTTCATTGAGGTCTTCATAAGGATCCATCTAAGTGATTGAGTGAAAGATATTGTTATAAAAGAATTCAGAAATAAGAAGGTATTGATCCCAATCACCTTTGAAATCCAGAGAATAGGACCTAAAAACATCCCTCGTGGTTTGAATGGTTCTCTCCTAATGACCACCTATATAAGGATGATAAGTAGTTCTAAAAAAATACCCTATATCCAGAGAATTCTTAAGACTTATCTAGAACATCATGGTAAACCTTAGATCTCTATCAAATACAATTGAATGAGGTACTCTATGAAAGCTTATCACTTAATATATTTCCTATAAATATGATAATGAGAGATATCTTCTTTGATAGAAATGACATGTGATGAATTTTTAAGGTGTTTGAATATATACTAAATATCATTATAACCTTTAGAATTTTTTGGGATTTTGATGATGAAATCCATGGAGATTTTTTTCATTTCTATTCTGGTGTGGATAATGGTTGTGAAATCCCCTTATAATTTCGTCTCCCATAATTAACTTTCTAACATTCCAAGCACTGAGATACATACTCTGAAATATCTCTCTACATGTTTTCCCACTATAAATATTATTTTATATCTATATACATATTCATACTTCTAGGTTAAATAGATAATGATGAGCTATGGGATTATTCATATATCTCCTTATTCATGTATGGTGTTGATGGGACATATACTCGATTCTTGAACCATATCATTCTATCATAATCAAGGTTGATAATTATGAAATTTATCACCTTATTTTATATCTCTAAATTTTCCCAATATGCCTCTTTAATCTTCACATGGATATATGGTTTAACACTGAATTGAGAAAGATAATATTTGTCCCCTTCCTTCAAGATTTCAAGATCCATCCATTTAAAATCTAGAAATATTGGATCTTTTGTAATCCAAATCATTTATTAGCTATTATGATCCCATTAAATCAAATCATTATCCACCACATTCACTTTATCATGGTGATAATGTATTTAGTAGTCATGAGGGTGGCCAGTGGATGTGGATCTCATTTGGTAGTGGGAATGTGGATTTCTGGGCCCGAGGGTGTAGCCTACTCAAATTTTTGAATTTTGAAATATAGTATTTGTATTTTTGTTCTTGTGGTTAGCTTCCTTGTGGTTGTTTTCTATTTATGGAATTCTTTTATCCCACCTTGTTCTTTCCTGTAGGTTCTCACTTAACCTAAAAGTTATTTTAATAAAAAATAATAAATTGGATTGGCTAATCTTTAATCAACTTAAACCATATTTTCTAGAACATATTTGACTCTGTTTGGGTGAATATTTACTTTAAACATTTATAATCAATAAATATGTCACCTAGTAAAGATAATTCATCAGTATTTATTATGAAAAAAATACAGAAACTAAATCCAAATCATGATTTGGGTAATTTTTCTTATGAACCTTTCATTTGTGTGTAGAATAATCTATCACCATATCATTCAACATAAGAAAACATATCATACCATTATTTAATGTATCACTATAAATAACAAACCATTCTCCGTTATAGGGTAGTGTGATTACAAGTACAGGTACCAACCTTATCTTCAATTTCTTGAAATTTTCTTTATATTTTTTAGTCTAAAGGAACTTGAGTCCCATATGAGTAAAAAAGGTGAGTGGATTAGATATAAGTGAGAAAGTTTTCATCGAGCATTTATAATATCTAGAAAATTTATGAAATAGATGAATCACATCTATTTTGGTTGGATTGTTCCATTGTTCATTAACTTTCATCATTGATGGATCCATCGATATACCTTCACTTGAGATTATATGACCCAAAATTGAAACTTTCTATAACCAAAATTCACACTTGGTAAATTTTTTATATAACTTATCCTTCCTTAGGTCCTTTAGTAAAATCAGAAAATGATCTTTATTCCCTTCCTTGATCTTATAATATATAATAATATCATCAATAAATACTACCATAAACCTATTGAGGTAATCTATAATGACTATATTTATTAAATCCATGAAGATAGTAATGGAATTAATAAAATCAAATGTCATCACTATAAATTCATAATGTCCATACCTTGTATGGAAGGTTGTATTGGGTATGTATTCACTTTTTACCCTCAATTGATAGTATCCAAACCAAAAGTAAATCTTGGATAAATATTGATCTCCTCATAATTAATCAAACAATTTACCAATATGGGTTCAAGGATACTTATTCATGATCATGATCTTGTTAAGTTCTTTATAATCAATACAGATTCATATTGATCCATATTTTTTATTAAAAAAAATAGGTACAACCCATTTTGACACACATGGATAAATGAATCCCTTATCAAGATTATCCCAGAGTTGATTCTTAAATTCCTACA
Organism: Viscum album; assembly: GCA_963277665.1. Classification (NCBI taxonomy): domain Eukaryota; kingdom Viridiplantae; phylum Streptophyta; class Magnoliopsida; order Santalales; family Viscaceae; genus Viscum; species Viscum album. The sequence goes on from OY728136.1 coordinate 295,675,473, forward strand.
ACTCAATTAGGACCATTCTATATAGAATATTTAAAATATATGTAGCACTAGGTTTGAGTTCTATTAAAAATTCAACATAAAATTTTAGAGGAATGATGGAAAAATATTCTAAAAATACATCAAAAAACTCTTATACAATATTCATATCTTCTATTTTGATTTTCTCACCAACCTAATAAGATAGTTACACCCTTTTTATAGGAATCATGACCTATAAAATTGATGTAATTTCTATTAGAAATCCATATTTATCTGCACATCGGGAGACAATTATAAGTAGGTTCAGAATATCAAATGTGACTTACCTTAATCATAAATTGACATGGTATTTATATAAATAAATACAATCCATTCCCAAAATAACAACAAATTAAACTAGAGTAATAATAATGAGATTTGAAGGAATCACATTCTCACAAACTTCAATTAGAGAAGAATCATAGACATGATATGTGATTATCATACCTTTATGAGTATTTAATCCTAATTAAATATCTAATCATTGAGGTTTTAATGTGATATTATTAGAAATTTATTAAAATATAAAATATTGGGTAGATTTATAATCAAATAATACATTATCTGATTTAGTTTGGATGGTATGTGTACCTTTCACCACTTTTTTATATTACCACACATTGAAAATAGATATTTCATGAGATTTCCCTTTATCTCTTCTATGAATAGGTTGATAGCATTGATAATCATAGTTAACCCTCACATTTGAGCACTAATTATTATTATTCCCATACTTCTTCAATTTAAAACACTAGATTGTGGGTGGTACGTTCCATGAAGTTATTTCCTTACTCGTATCATTGTCTATATTCTTCCCATCACTTTAAAATTCAATTTCTTGATGGTGTTGCATTCCACACATAAAGAATTTACTTGTCTAATTAAGATAATTTCCTCCATGTTTCACTCCAAACTTCTTAAATAAAGGAAGAATCTTATTCTTCCCTCTATGGTTTTTATTATTATAATTTCTTTTAAAATACATATTTTATTTCTTAAAAACCCATGAGATTGGTGGGTGTATATGATCTCAATTTATACCTAGAGAGAACATAAAACCATTTCTTTATATATAATAAAGTCTCTTATGGATAAATCCATTCAAAGATTTTTTTTTTCCACTGAATAATCAATAAATATTACTTTTAGGTTGGATGAGAATACCAGAAGCATACCTCACAATTCTTTTAAAATTAACCTCATATGTACTAATGGATTTATTATCCTTCTACTTTAACTCAAGGAATTCCATATCCATTTTATTACAAATAATGAAAGGAAAGTAATTATTTAAAAAATTAAGTTATATAATCATCCCACTCTATAGATTCAATTTCTTCTCATTGCCTCCTATTTTTAATAAGAATCCAATATTGATATTTTTCCCTTACAAATGATAAATAGAAAAAATAACTATTTCATGATCCAAGCATTGGAGAATAAAAAATATATTTTTAGTGGTACTGACCCATTGCTTAGAAATTAGTGGATAAACATACCCACTAAAATAATACTATTTTTACCCCATGAAGGACTCAATATAATTTAGTTCCCTCCATTTATCATTTGGAAACTCAACATGATTCATGTATTGAGAAAGATTTGTAATAATAGAAATGATATTTTTTATCCCAACTCCCATAATAATCATTTTATTGGGAGTATAATCATTACATTTTTCATTTCATTATGTGATAACATGATTATTTCTAATTCCATCCATTTAATGAAACCAAAAATTATAATTTTTTCAATAATAATCATAGTGATAAACCAAATAATCATGAAAACCATTTATAGTATATCTAAATCATGACACCTTATTTTCAATCTATGACACCATAGGTTTAACCTAGCTTATCCATGGTCATAATCCATGGTCATCATCCATGGTTATCATCCATGGTCATCATCTATTCAAATCCTTCATAATAGTTTATAAATAAAATGTGAAAATCCCCAAGCATATCCCATTGTCTAGCTAGGTGTTCAGTCTTAGTTTCATTCATCAAGAACTAGTGATGATCGAGTTAGTACCCAATTCACCTATTTAAATTTTTTTACTCCTATGTGGATCTATTCCACTGCCACATCCAATTTCCAGTATCCAGAGAGGGATGTATCTCATAGGAAACACACACTATTTTCTCTACCATAACATAGGATGTTATTTTACACTTGGCCATGTCCTAAGGGTTCTCACTAAATTTTCCTCATCCAAGTTTCCAAAAATACCAAAACCCTTCTCTAATACCAACTAAATAATACTTTACATTACATATAAAAATATAACATCCTATTATATGAATTTTCATTATATATCATCATGATACATGGAATAATTGTAAAGTTTAAGTGTATTTGGAAACTTGGATACATAAAAAACGGGTACATAAAAGATCTAAATCATATCCCACTAAGTTATTCACAACTATAATAATTCTTAAACATATCATACTTAAACCCATTATTCATATCCTGGGGAAAAGGAAACTTAATAAAGTGTGAGATCAGATGATCAGTATGGGTAAAAAAGGTATATATCAATCAATGATCGTATTTAATTATAACATGAGTATAAGTGTATGAGAATATGAGCTTATTATTTTAAAATCATGCTCTTCAATTCATAGATCATAATCATGAGTCTTGGCCTAAAGCATGGTAGTTTATAAGATATGTATCACAATGGAATCAAAAAACATGAGCTATGAGAGAATGACATTGGCATAATATTATGCCATAAAATTGTTGTATATAATGTGGAATAATCATGATAAATTTAATATTATTTCAAGGACACCCACCAAGTCAATTATCGCATTACAGGCATGGTCTAACCACTCGTGTACACTCTTTGGGATTGGGATAGCCTCCCAATGTACCCACTTTTGGGCATGGAATGACCTCCCATGCACCCTTTTAGATCATAAAACATTAATATTTAACCAATTAATTGGAGTAATATAATGGTACCACCTATCACATGATCATAATCTATTCATATGTATTCTACATGATCGTTAAAATATTTACCATTTCATAATAGTGTAATATGTAGAAAATAAAATAAGTTTCATCAATATTTCATCATCATAATCATAAATTATCCAAGTGAATAATAATTACATTATCATATGAAAATTTACCCATTGAATCACAAGTAACATAAAATTATTTTATCATATAAAAATAATGAATTTAAAATATCACTGGAATATTTATTGAGGAAAATACTTTTTTCATTTTGAAATAAATTACTTAAAATTTAAATACAAAATATTAAGGAAAGATTTTCATAGAAAAGATCCATTTAAACTTATAAATGAATCTTATATGTAAATATTATTCATGATAACAAGAAAACCCATTCATTAGGTGTATGTTAAAACAATTATTTTTTTCACACCTTTGGTAAAAAGGTACCTTGTTTGGAAAACAAAAAAAAGATTCATTTAAATCTGTTTTATAAAAAGTAAAACATGGGTAAAAATAAATTTAATAAAAAAAATTATAATAGTAAAAATACTTTTAAAAACATTTTAAATAAAATATATACATGTAAGAAAATATTATTGAATGGTTATGAAACAAATTTGGTTTTCCTAAGAACATTGTTTTAGAATTTTGAGTACTTAGAGAGAGAAAAATTAAAGGAAAACATGTGATTTCTAAAAATAAAAAGTGAAGAAGAAAATAAATATGATTTATTAGAGATATATCATATAACTTCATCATCATAAATATAATCATAAAATTTATCAATAAAAATGAGATTGAAATATAAAACCCTTAATGCTTTGGTAACTTTTGAATCATAACACCCACAAAAGAAATAAGTTAAAATAAAAACATAAATACCATGAATATAAATATATTCATGATATAAAAAAATTAAAGGGTAATTAAATACACCTTGTAAAATAATATAGTTTTTGAACATAATAAATGTCCCAAAGAATAAAACTTGAGATGATAAACCCTTCCCACATTGGTAACATTCGACTCAATACCCCTTCGATGAAATAATTTGAATTATAAATTTAAATATATATAATTAATAATTATCCATTATATGATATGTGAATTTGGTATTATATAAACCTAATAATCATAAATAGTTTCATAAGATAAAATGTGTCGCAACAAATCAATATTGAGATAAAGAACCCTTACCTAAAGTCCGACTTGATTCATAAGAACTCTAACCTCCTATATAATAAATTTTTATTTATTATAATTATATAAAAAATAATTTAAACACTTATAACATCATATATTATCCACTTATATAACTATAACACTTGTTTATTAATAATTATTTAGTAGATTCCTCATTTTTTGTTGTTAATTGTTTCATTTTACATTAATGTTTTATTTTGTAAATTTCATTCCTTGCACATTGATCATGGTTCTATCATATCCAAAATGTTAATAATTTAATTTATATAATTTTATTACATTGTATCACCAGAATTAAACATTCCATAATCATTTATTTCATAAACATTATAACATCACTCGTGTAGGTGGTAAAACCAACCGAAACAGGAGCGTGTTATAAATACCGAAAGAGTAAGAACATGCCAAGGTATAATCTTTTTATATAAGATTATTCATGTAATATGTATAATATATTTTAATTATTTATAATTTTAGGAACATCCATAAAACACGTATATTAAAAAAATTTCTCAAGGTGACGGTAGTTTGTACATACACATGAATGATACTTCCATTTTCTAATGAAAAAAGGATATAAAGATAAATAATATTCTAAGATTAAAAATAATAATTATATCATAAATATAATATATATTTATTAAATACCTAAATATATCCATCAATGTTAGGTAGTGATATAAAATGAATCATATCGCTATGTGGAGGTGGTAGTCCACATGTACGCATGGGCGATACTTTCATTTCTTATTCTATAGAAATGAGGTGGAAAAAGTTGATCCATATTCATAAAAAAACTATTATTATATTAATGATAATGGATTTATCATGTTATGATGGATAAAATATGTTTAAAGAATTTATAATATGAAATATAATTGAAAAATCTTTGTTAATATTTATACTTATTCTTTGAGAGACCTCCATTGGATTATACCTTTAACCTTGAAATATTTTTATTAGGATAAGTCTAGGGGATCTAGGATGAATGGAAGTAATATAACAATTTTTTGGTATAGGTATTTCTAATATATAAGAATCAAATATTTTTAATATTGGTGGATAAGAGGTTGTATTTTATAAGTGAGAGGATGGACACACATGGAATTACTTAAAATATTTCAATAATATAAGGTCAATTTCATGTGAATATGGATAAAAAAATTACTAGAAATTGAATTTGGGATAATATATGATCAAATTATCTTCAACCAATAAGGTTTATAGAAGTTTATGTGGCATTAATACCCTTATCTCTAAGTTTAACCCTGGTAAACATGTTTTAAGATTAATTATGGTGACAAAGTTTTACTATTTTTAATTTTAATTTTGAACAAAAATAATGTTTACTATATTAAAATAAAATAATTATTATAATTAAAAATATTGAATTCATTTTAAAAAAAAATCTATAAGTGGAAGAAATTAATTTTAAAATAAGTGTGTGAAATGCAACGAAAACCTATTTTTAGAAAAATGAATTTTTAAGGGTAACACTAAATTTTGTTTAATTCCTTTCTTGGTAAAAACTATCAAATGAATGTTAAAATATTTTATTGAATATATAATCTATAAATTTCAATAAAAAAATTATTAAATAATGATTTATTTAACTTAATATGACAAAAATACATTTCATATATAAAAAATTATGAAAAATATCTATTTTTTACATTTAAAAAGATTTCATCTTCATTCTTAATATTTAGATAAATAGTGTAAGGATAATTATTCATTTATTATTATAAATTATCAATATAAGTTATTGAAATAATTTTTCAATATTAATCAATATACTTTGTTTAGAAAATATATATAATATTTAGAAAATAAAATTCTTTGAAAAATAGGTATTGCAATAATTAAATGATTTTATTAAAATTGATTGATTATCAAAAAAAATTACAATTATACATATATTTCATAATATCATTAATTATATTCATAACCATTAATGTAGAGGATACATTATAAAGGTATACTATATAAAAGGTTCATTTAGACTCGGTGTTGTGTGCAAATCATGCTATTGAAAGACACAAGTTTATTTCAAAGGAAATACATATAAAATCATGGGGTGTTACAGATGGTCCATGAACCACAATATCAAATCTTCTACTAACTAATTTTAAATAATCCACAAGGCTGAAAACTCATGGAATAATACATCTTGGACAATCCAGGATGTGCTGACACTACTAAACTATGGATCTCTCATAGAACCTCCTCACACACATCCAATATAAAAACCAACCTCCACTTAGAAATAATATGATATTGGACATCCTTCATCCATCCCTCTGGAGAATCATCATAGGTGATTTTATCTCACATAACCTTCACCACTGATTCACCTCAATGAGACTCCTCTAACCACTATATTAAAGAGGATTATAATATCATCTGAAATAGGAAAACTCTACTGCCTGCCTCATCTATATGAAGATTCATAACCTCAAGCTCCTCCATCACCCACTAAGAATCATTGGATTCTCAAACAATATTTCCTCACAAATTCATACTCATCACTTCTGTAACTACATTTCCCTTCTATAGTGTGTAGGATATCAGAATATCATAATACTAGAGAAACTCTAGTCATCGCTACTATCGCATATTCAAATTTCACTAAGAGTAAACATACCTCAAGATCTTATTATCTGTAATGACCAAAAATAACTAACCAAATATGAAATGTCTCTACTATATTAGAGATAAAATCATAGTAGCCCACCTAAGATCATGGGTGGTATAGTTTTACTCATGGGAACATAGCTGTCTGGACCCATTAGATGTCATTTTTATCTATTGCATCAATACACCACCCAAACCAATACGGGAAGAATCATAACAACTCAAAAATAAATAACTCCTCTAGAAAATGAACCAAACTATCATTGATCAACATATATTTTAGAAATTTCAAGGAATACTGATATTTATTAGTCAATAAGAAGTCTTGTTCCTTCTTCTTTAAGGCTACCAATAAGGTTTAAATCCTATAGAGTTCATATATAAACCTATGATAATATACCATGTGACCAACTAAACTAAGGAAATCTATGAAATTATTGATTATTTCTTATGAAAAAATGACTTCAATCCTCAGTAGATCTACTGCAACTCCCTGGTGACACACCACATGTCTAAGAAAGTGAACTTACTTCACCAAAAATCATACACAGGGAAATCATTACATAAATCTGATGGTGTCTAAGGACTTGTAATACTTCCATGAGGTGTGCAACATGATTCTTCTCTAATCTTTAGTATAAAAATATCTCATAAATAAAAACTAAAACCAATCTATCTGGGAACTCATGGAACATATATTTTATCGGTACCACGAACATGGTCTCAGTGTTTATGACAATGAACAACATGACCATGAACTCGAAGTGACTATAAGGACAATGACAAGTGGTCTTCAAGATACCCTTATCACTAACTCTCATCTATTGATATAAGTACCATAGATCATATTTTGAAAACTAGTTGTATTACTTCAATTGTTTAAGTAGATCAACAGTCCTCAAAAGTGGGTAACAGTTCTTAACTGTTACCAGATTCAACCACCAGTTTTCTATAAATAATTACATACCATTATCTTCCATTTTTTAAAATAAGAAAAGCTAAACCCACGATGACACAATAATCTAGATAAATACCTTCTGCCTCAGTTAATAAGCCTAAATGCTCAACTGATGTATCTCAGAAGTGTTATCCAATAAAGATTCATCGAAATAAAAGAGGAATATAGTTGTGGGTGTATCCCTAACTCAATATCATATATTAGGGTTAAAGAAACAAACTACTAGATAAAGGTAACTGTGAAATCCTCCAAAAATATATGAAATTCCACTACTAGTGTTCCCATTAAATCCAATTTTAGGGTTACTAGATGATAAATAAATGGCTCATAACACCTTTGGCCCATCTTATGGTCCCACTCACCAATGAATATTTCACACTATCCCTCCTCATCATAGACTACAACTCTCATCCAAAATAAATTAATAACTATGATCACAATTTACAAATAATTGATGCTGGGAATGGTTTCATATAATTATATTTGAAATAAAAAAATAAACTTATAAAATATAAATGTTTCATTATCATCAGGTCACAACCTCAACATACATCAAGAACACTTGTCTAACCTCCAACTAGTGTGGTCAATAACAGGGGTACTTGAAGTATCTCCAAGATAATTCCCAAGGCATGAACTAATGTGGGCACAAAAAAGGACTTACATGCTCTATAATAAAATAAAAAACCATGTTAGAATATAATAATATGGTACTTTTGTAACGCCCCGACCCCAGCTACCCAGAGTCAGTGCATTACTTTGTAACATTGGCATGATCACAAAAGATCAAGTCTCGAAAGACCGATTAGTTTAGTAGCCTTGGAAACACTAGATACATTCATAAATGTTACATTACATCATAAAGCGAAAAACCACACTCATATCCTCTTCTGACTATCCCTGCAGGTCATTCATAAAATACTTCTTCACATCCTGGAAAATATTAAAACATTGAAAGGGGTGAGCTCAAATGCTCAGTAAGGATAACAATATAGCGGAAGCTTTCATAAATAAAAATAAACATTTAAGGCAATGTATGACTAAAACAAAAGCCTTTTAAACTTGAACTTCAACATAATATGGAAAAAGTAAAATGAGATAATGTCATTTACTTATTCACATGGATATTCTAATGGTCAAATAATCACATGCAATATCAATAACCACTTTCAAAATGATGGAATGCATAATGTCAGACTATCATAACCACGTATCCAAGGCCTCGTGCCAAGACTACAAATAAGATTTTGTCAAGACCTTGTGCCAAGACACTAGTTTGTCTAATGAGACCTACCGATGCATAGAGGAGCTATATCGGTCTCCACCTGTCACTTATTAAGTCCAATGCATTCCTCATATGAATAGGTTTAAACATATCATAAACCATAACATAATCGTATCACATAAAACATGCATAAAGGAAACATAACATTTCCACATTTCAATCACAAGATGTCAATACAACACATTGATATAATAAAAATGCTTTCAAAACCATTTTCAATACCAAAATAAAAGCAAGTTAAAACTTTGTATTTATTTTTCATTAAAAAAAGTGATGGCTTGTAGAGGAATCTGAAACTCAAATAATGGTCACGGCGGGGGAGAAGTCGTTGTCGCCGCATAAGTACGGAAAGGAAAACATTCCCTTTTTGTCTTTTAGTAAAATGCTTCATATAAAAAAGATTCCTTTTGAATAAATGTAAAAGTCAAAGGGGTTTATACACCGTATAAAAGAAAGTTGTGTATAAAACCAAATATGCCTCAATGAAAGGAGATTGAGACAAAGTCCTTAAAAATATCATTTTTAAAATAAAATAGATCTATTATGTGTATTCACTATAAGTACACATAAAGAAAGTACAAATACAAGATAGGACATAATAATATCATGACATAATTTTAAAGTAGGAGATTAACCCAAAGAATGGAAATTGGGTAAAGAAGTTCCCTTACCTTGCGTCATGTCCTGACTCGACCGTTCTTTAACCTCCTGAATAATAAACTAGATTTAATTCTTATTTACTTAAGAACCTTTTTCATGTTCATTATTCCTTTTATATCCCTTATTACCATGTTATTAACATTATGTAATTATTTAAGTTTATAACGGTCATTTTGTCGATCTTAGGTACTTGAGTCAAAAATAACATTCTTATAATTAAAAGTTGTTCATGTGGTGATATATCCATTATATCCAGAATTATATTCATGACATAGATATCATATATCTCATATATATCCAGTATATACATGAATTTATAATATTCCATAACATTTAGAGGTAAGAAATGAAATGCACCGTTCATGGAGAAGGTAAGCCGTACGTATGCATGAACGCTACTTTCATTTCTATTTCATATTTAATGAAATCATAATGATATAAAGGTATATTATAATTCCAGTATAACATCATATATAATATCATTTACTCCATCCTTTATACATCCCACATATGGCATTAACGATTCAAATCACTTTGAGGGGGCGGTAGTCCGCACTTCCTAAAATGAAAATATCGCGTTTACCCATAATGGAAACAATAAAGGTATTCCATAAATGAAAAATACAGAACCTTAAGTAAAACATAAACATATTATATATCATTTATAAATATAGTGACATCTTAATGGCCACCTTTGAAGGTGTTTTATGAGTGTTGAACAATCATCGTTTCGTGAGGCAGAAATTCGCCATCCACAGAAACCGTATGTTCTTTAACCATTAGATGTAGGTGTGTGTAAGTGTAGCTCGAATAATCATTATAACAACATCCTAGTATATTTAGGATACTGTTTTTGTTACAAAATAAAGGAATAAAAATATTTTAGGGGTTTGGATAAGCAAAATAAAACAAAATAACTTAAGAGAAGACATTACCTTAAAATTGGGTAACTCTTTTGATTTGAGCCAAAGGCTTCCTTGGGAAGACTTCTGCCCAAAGTGAGGCTTCTAGGAGTAAGGGAGGGAAGTTGGGAGAGTATTTGGGCAGAGTTTGGCCGAGCCAAAAGGCTTTTAAAGTGTGAGTACGGTGGTAGAGGTGGGGGCCTTTTATAAGTGGAGAGGAGGGGCACTCTTGGAAAGTAAAGAAAAGTCACTTTATTATAAAATGAGTTTCGGATTTTAGAGGTCCCACACTTATATAATTCGAGGTTAAGGTGATAAGGGTTCGAAATCTACTCATCCAATAGGTTTTTGACAGGTTTAAGCCTTGGATTTTACATTATCTTTTTATTTTATTTAAATCGTTAAATAATGAGGTCATCGCTGCATCATCATGATGTCATAAATAATTTAATTTATTTAATGTCTAATAATTATAAAAAAAATACTATGATGTAGGAAATATTTTTAGCTTTCCAATTAATATTTATAGTCAAAAATATGACTTGTATAACCCATGTAAAAATTGTTTTAGTAAAACATTTCATGTTTGTGTCATTTTTTTACTTTAACATTAAATAAAAGGTATTTATGTCATTCTACAACTAAAGTGGCTCCATGGGGTCCCCAAGTTGACCCATGGATTGTCTTGGTCGGCCATGGAACATCCAATGAGGGTAGGACATGTGTCAAGCTCATCTCATATTATTAAAACATTATTTTTACCTTAAACTACACTAATTACCTCTAATCGCGATTAAGAACTTAAAAGTTACTATTCACCAAAAAATTATTTTAATCTCATTGAACCACATTTTACTTCTTAATTATAACCATGTATGTCGTATTTTTGAAATTCAAAACACAGAAGTGGTAATGTTTCATTTTAATGAAAAATCAGTTTTTTAACAACCACTTAGTGGTTTCACTATTCATCAAAAATTGAAGTTTTTCAGAATAAGGCCAAAATTTCACCCTAAGCTATAATTTATATTCCAAATTCAAAAATGATTTCTATTTTACAAAATTCCAAACATATAAGTTGCATTAATTAATTTTATAATTAATTCCCGCTGTTACAACAAATAGCGTGTTTTTAAGAAACAATTTATATCAAAAGATTGGCAATTGTTTATGTCCAATTTCAATGTTAAATTAATTATAATGACCACCATTGGATAAAATGGTAAAAATATATTCTATTTATACTTTAAAATCACTAAATAGTATAATTTACCACAATAAATTATTTTGATTAAAAAAGTTGTTTTAAGTATTTTTTTCACTATTCATAAAAAATTGGAAGTTCTCAGAAAGTTACAAAAAATTCAACTTAGGATAATTTTGATATTAAGAATACAAAAAAGAAGTCCATTTGGAAAAATAAAATTTATAAAATTTCAAAATTAGGTATTACTATTCATAACAGCTACTTTGATTGGTTGTGGTCTGTGTTAGTACTCGAAGATGCGTACAACACACGCTACTGTATTATTCAAAGAGAAGAGTACCGAGAAAGCTTGGGGTGTTACATTCTCCCCTCATTCAAATAATTTCGTCCTCGAAATTTCATATAATATCACTGTATAAAAAGACTCGGGTGATTCTTCATCATAAGTTCCTTGGGTTCCCACGTTGCCTCCTCTATCTTATGGTTTCTCTATAGAACTTTTAACAGATGAGTCGTCCGGTTTCTCAGCACTTGTTCTCTTGTATCAAGAATCCTGACGGGCTCTTCGCAATAAGAAAGATCGGGTTCCAGTTCTAATTCCTCATAGGTGAGTACATGCGTTGGGTCAGGCATGTATTTTCTCAACAGTGATACGTGGAATACATCATGAACTTTGGAGAGACTTCGCGGCATTGCCAAATGGTAAGCTACATCCCCAATTCGTTCTAGAATTTCTAAGGGTCTGATGTACCTGGGACTCAATTTACCCTTCTTACCGAAACATATAACTCCCTTCCATGGTGATACCTTCAAGAAAACATGATCTCCTGCCTGAAACTCCAAATCCTTTCTTCGATTGTCAGCATAGCTCTTCTGCCTACTTTGAGCTGCTTTGATGTGGTTTTGGATTACCTTCACCTTTTCCATCGTTTCCTCCACCAGTTCTGGGCCTACAAGTTTTCTTTCACCAACATCATCCCAACAGGTTGGTGTGCGACATCTCTTTCCGTATAACGCTTCATATGGTGCCATCTGAATACTTGAATGGAAGCTATTATTATAAGAAAATTCTACCAGAGGTAAATATTGATCCCACATTCCTTGAAAGTCAAGTGAGAATGATCTCAACATGTCTTCTAAGGTTTGAATAGTTCTTTCTGATTGTCCATCTGTTTGAGGGTGGTAAGCAGTGCTCAAATGAAGTTCAGTATCCAAGGCCTTCTGAAGACTTTTCCAGAATCTTGATGTAAAACGGGGATCATGATCTGAGACAATCGACAAGGGTACTCCATGAAGTCTCACAACTTCATTAATATACAGTCTTGGTTGACATTCAAGTGGTAGATCTTCCCTTATAGCAAGAAAATGTGCTGACTTCATGAGACGATCAACAATGACCCATATTGCGTCATTTCTTCTAGGAGTCTTTGGTAGTCCCATGAAAAAATCCATCATAATATTATCGCATTTCCACTCAGGTATGGGAAGAGGTTGCAATACTCCACCAGGATGTTGCCTTCCAGCTTTCACTTGTTGGAAAACCATACATCTTGACACAAAATCGGCAATCTCCCTTTTCATGTTGTCCCACCAAAAATTTCCCTTTAAATCTCTATACATTTTTGTGCTCCCAGGGTGTATAGAGAAATTGGAACTATGAGCATCATCCAACAATTCCCTCTTTAAATCAGGTATATTGGGAACACAAAGTCTCCTCCCAAATTTCAAAATTCCATCTTCATAAACAAAGTCACTCAACCGCCCATCATTCACAGCTTTAATCTTCCTTTTCAACACTTCATCTCGGGTTGAGAACTCTTTATCCTTTCTAGTAAAGATGGTTTGGAAACTATTTGAAAATTTTTTTATGTTTCACCCTCCATGGTGATTCCCATATCCATCTTTACTAGATCCATAAAAATAGGATCCCTTTCCACTCTCATCATGTTCAAAACTCCATGATCTTTTCTACTCAAAGCATTTGCAACGTTATTTGCCTTCCCTGGGTGGTAGTGTATCGTGCAATCATAATCCTTGAGTAGTTCAAGCCATCGTCTTTGCCTCATGTTGAGTTCTTTTTGTGAGAAAATATATTTCAAACTCTTGTGATCGGTATATATCTCACATTTCTCACCATAGAGATAATGTCTCCATATCTTCAAGGCAAATATTACAGCAGCTAACTCGAGATCATGAGTAGGATATTTTTGCTCATGAATTTTCAGCTGTCGTGATGCATAGGCAATAACCCTATCGTTCTGCATAAGGACACAACCAAGTCCTTTCATTGATGCATCACTATAAATAACGAACCCATCATTCCCTGATGGTAGAGTCAATATAGGAGCATTGACTAATATTCTCTTCAGTTCTTCAAAACATTCTTCACACTCTTTTTTCTAGACAAATTTAACCCCTTCACGTGTGAACTTCGTCAATGGGTTAGCCAATCGGGCAAAATTCTGGACAAAACGTCGATAATAACCTGCCAAACCAATAAAGTTGTGTACCTCAGTTATACTCGTCGGTGCTGGCCATTCTTGGATTGACTTGGTCTTAGAAGGATCAACGGAAATTCCATCCTTAGAGACAATGTGGCCAAGGAAAGAAATCTCCTGAAGCCAGAATTCACACTTGCTAAACTTCCCATATAATTCATGCCTCCTAAGAGTCTTCAAAATAATACGCAAATGATTTTGATGATCTTCATAGCTTTTGGAGTACACCAATATGTCATCAATAAATACCACCACAAAATCATCTAGATATTCCTTGAAAACTCTATTCATTAGATCCATGAATACAGAGGGTACATTAGTCAATCCAAAAGGCATTACTGTAAACTCGTAATGCCCGTACCTTGTTCGAAATACTGTCTTTGGAATATCTTCCTTCTTCACGCACAACTGATGGTATCCCGATCGAAGGTCGATCTTTGAAAAGTATTGAGCTCCATGAAATTGGTCAAATAAATCATTAATGCGAGTTAGGGGATACTTGTTCTTTATTGTTATAGCATTGATCTCCCTGTAGTCAATGCACAACCTCATAGTTCCATCTTTCTTCTTAACAAAAAGGATAGGGGCTCCCCATGGAGAAACACTAGGGCGAATAAATCCCTTATTACTCAATTCCTCTAGTTTTTTCTTTAGTTCAACTAATTCCACAGTGGCCATCCTATAAGGGGTCTTCGATATGAGCCTCGATCCAGGAATTAAATCAATGGAAAACTCAACTTCTCGTTCTGGAGGATGTCCAGGTAAATCTTCCGGAAACACATCTACATATTATTTCACAATAGGTACATCCTCTATTTGAACATTCCTTTCCTCGCTATTAGTCATTTCATTCTCTTCCTCCCCAATAATTGAACTTAGTTGAGCCACTGGGGGTGGATCTAAATAAGAATTAGGTGGTGAAGATTCTGCTCTAAAAATAAGGTGTTCCTTATCATCATCATCAAAAATCGTAACCTCCTTATTCTTACAATAAATCTTTGCATCATAGTCCGAAAGACAATCCATACCGAGGATTATATCAAACTCAATCATAGGTATGACAATGAGATCAGCAGATAAAGAACAGTTATGTTCTCTAATGGGGACTGATTCACAAAACATTGTTGCAATAATAATTCCCTTAGGAGTTTTGACTGAAAATTCTCTTGTTAAATCAAACTGGAAATATCTAATTTTCTTAGCAAACTGGGAATATATGAAACAATGCGATGATCCAGAATCAAATAATGCATTTTCTAAACTTGAGGAAACCATTAAATTACCTGCCACCACATCTTTTGGAGCTTCAACCTCAGCAGTAGTGATAGCATAAGCTTGGCCTTGATCCCTTGGCCTCTTCTGAGGTAAGTTCCCCTGGCGCTTAGGACATTCATTTGCATAATGACCCATCTCTCTACAATTATAGCATTCCACATTCACAACAACTTTCTTTCCCTTGAAATCATGAGCTTGGTGGCCTTTTTCTCCACACTTGTAACAGACTCTCATTCCCTTCAAGCAAGTACCAGGGTGTTTCTTCCCACATTTACTGCAGAACTGATATTCAACTCTTCCCTTATTCCCCTTATTTCCATTTCCAGATTTATCAGAAGTTCTCTTCTTCTCTTTCTTTGCTTTAAAGTCATAAGACTTAGAGAATTCCTTTTCCGTCTTGATTGCACATGAGACAATATATTCGTATGTTGATAAAGATTGTGATACTAAAGCTCGATGGAGAAATAGTTTTAACCCATAAAATAAATGATCAATCTTACTTCTCGGGTAACGTATATAATCTGCAGCATGCCTCGCTAACCTTGTAAAGTTAGCCTCATACTTTGCGACATTCTCATCCTCCTTCTGCCTCAGACTCAGAAATTGCCTTTCCATATCTACTGGATGGTCATGAGGAAAGTATTTTTCTAAGAAAAGCTCTTTGAACTCCCTCCATTCCATATTCGATACGTCATCATCTTCCTTTGTGTTTTGAATCAGCGACCACCACTGATCGGCATCTCCAGTGAGGCGGTAAACTGCCATGAAAACCTTCTCCCTTTCGCTACTTCCCAAGGCATGGAATATTTTCTCTAAGGAGTTTATCCATTGCTCAGCTACTAATGGATTTGTACCCCCATTAAAATTTGGCGGTTGTTGCCTCATGAAGCGGTCTAACATTGATCCTCCACGTTGCAGATCAGGGTGCTCCATACGAGTAAGGTTATTATTCATAACCTGAGTGAGTTTTCCCAGTATGGTAATAAGTTGATCAGCACCAGTTGTATCTCCAGCTCCACAATAATTATCTTGATCAGGAGGGCAATCCCTACACGGAGTGCGTGCATTGATACGGTTTCCATTCCTTCCACTAGGATCCATTTCTAAACAATGGCATAAACTAGATTAGTTTATGAATCAAAATACATAATTCCGTACTTGTAAAACACTTAACACTAATTGAACTATTTTATGGATATAATCCATAATCATAAAAAAAAGTTTTCTTTGAGGAAGTATATACTCATAACCCTTCATAGTGGTTTGTAAATAAATGAGAATTATCCTAAGAATATCCCCCGGGAGTGTCGTAACCAAGAGTGCAGCAAGGCCCGTTGTCGTGCACCAGTTCCCGTTCGAGTCTAGCTCAAAGCGGTGTTTTCGGGTTTTACCCCTAGGTACATCTGTGCCAGAGCCACCTCTACCTGCTCGTATCTAGACAGGGATGTATTGCTCAGAAAACTCACAAAATCTCTATAATACCAAAATTCTAGGAAGTTCTTCTATACTAATCCTCAAAGTCTATCTTTGGGCTATGTGCTCTAATCAGAGTTTATCTAAATCTAGCTTCCAAGGTTAGTACTAAACTGCCTCTGATACCAACTGTAACTCCCCGACCCCAGCTACCCAGAGTCGGTGCATTACTTCGTAACATTGGTATGATCACAAAAGATCAAGTCTCTAAAGACCGATTAGTTTAGTAGAATTGGAAATACTAGATACATTCATAAATGTTACATTACATCATAAAGTGAAAATCTACAATAACAAATTCTCCATAGACCACACTCATATCCTCTTATGACTATCCCTGCAGGTCATTCATAAAATACTTCTTCACATCCTGGAAAATATTAAAACATTGAAAGGGGTGAGCTCAGATGCTCAGTAAGGATAACAATATAGCAGAAGCTTTCATAAATAAACATAAACATTTAAGGCAATGTACGACTAAAACAAAATCCTTTTAAACTTGAACTTCAACATAATATGGCAAAAGTAAAATGAGATAATGCCATTTACTTATTCACATGGATATTCTACTGGTCGAATAATCACATGCAATATCAATAACCACTTTCAAAATGATGGAATACAGAATTCCAGACTATCATAACCACGTAGCCAAGGCCTCGTGCCAAGACTACAAATAAGATTTTGTCAAGGCCTCATGCCAAGACACTAGTTTGTCTCATGAGACCTACCGATGCATCGAGGAGCTATAGCGGGCTCCACCCGTCACTTATTAAGTTCAATGCATTCCTCATATGAATAGGTTTAAACATATCATAAACCATAACATAATCGTATCACATAAAACATGCATAAAGGAAGCATAACATTTCCACATTTCAATCACAATATGTCAATACAACACATTGATATAATAAAAACGCTTTCAAAACCATTTTCAATACCAAAATAAAAGCAAGTTAAAACTTTGTATTTATTTTTCATTAAAAAAAAGTGATGGCTTGTAGAGGAAGCCGAAACTCAAATAATGGTCACGGCGGCGGAGAAGTCTTTGTCGCCGCATAAGTACGGAAAGGAAAACATTCCCTTTTTGTCGTTTAGTAAAATGCTTCGTATAAAAAAGATTCCTTTTGAATAAACGTAAAAGTCAAAGGGGTTTATACACCGTATAAAATAAAGTTGTGTATAAAACCAAATATGCCTCAATGAAAGGAGATTGAGACAAAGTCCTTAAAAAGATAATTTTTAAAATAAAATAGATCTATTATGTGTATTCACTATAAGTACACATAAATAAAGTACAAATACAAGATAGTACATAATAATATCATGATATAATTTGAAAGTAGGAGATTAACCCAAAGAATGGAAATTGGGTTAAGAAGTTCCCTTACCTTGCGTCCTGTCCTGACTCGACCGTTCTTTAACCTCCTGAATAATAAACTAGAGTTAATTCCTATTTAATTAAGAACCTTTTTCATGTTCATTATTCCTTTTATATCCCTTATTACCATGTTATGAATATTATGTAATTATTTAAGTTTATAACGGTCATTTTGTCGATCTTAGGTACTTGAGTCAAAAATAACATTCTTATAATTACAAGTTGTTCATGTGGTGATATATCCATTATATCCAGAATTATATTCATGATATAGATATCATATATCTCATATATATCCAGTATATACATGCATTTATAATATTCCATAACATTTAGAGGTAAGAAATGAAATGCACCGTTTATGGAGACGGTAAGTCGTACGTACGCATGAACGCTACTTTCATTTCTATTTCATATTTAATAAAATCATAATGATATAAAGGTATATTATAATTCCAGTATAACATCATATATAATATCATTTACTCCATCCTTTATACATCCCACATATGGCATTAACGATTCAAATCACTTTGAGGGGGCGGTAGTCCGCACTTCCTAAAATGAAAATATCGTGTTTACCCATAATGGAAACAATAAAGGTATGCCATAAATGAAAAATACAGAACCTTAAGTAAAACATAAACATATTATATATCATTTATAAATAGAGTGACATCTTAATGGCCACCTTTGAAGGTGTTTTATGAGTGTTGAACAATCATCGTTTCGTGAGGCAGAAATTCGCCATCCACAGAAACCGTATGTTCTTTAACCATTAGATGTAGGTGTGTGTAAGTGTAGCTCGAATACTCATTATAACAACATCCTAGTATATTGATTATACTTGTGTTGTTACAAAAGAAAGGAATAAAAAGATTTTAGGGGTTTGGATAAGCAAAATAAAACAAAATAACATAAGAGAAGACATTACCTTAAAATTGGGTAACTCTTTTGATTTGATCCAAAGGCTTCCTTGGGAAGAATTCTGCCCAAATTGAGGCTTCTAGGAGTAAGGTAGGGAAGTTGGGAGAGTATTTGGGCAGAGGTTGGCCGAGCCAAAAGGCTTTGAAAGTGTGAGTAAGGTGGTAGAGGTGGGGGCCTTTTATAAGTGGAGAGGAGGGTCACTCTTGGAAAGTAAAGAAAAGTCACTTTATTATAAAATGAGTTTCGGATTTTAGAGGTCCCACACTTATATAATTCGAGGGTAAGGTGATAAGGGTTCGAAATCTACTCATCCAATAGGTTTTTGACAAGTTTAAGCCTTGGATTTTACATTATCTTTTTATTTTATTTAAATTGTTAAATAATGAGGTCATCTCTGCATCATCATGATGTCATGAATAATTTAATTTATTTAATGTCTAAAAATTATAAAAAAAATACTATGATGTAGAAAATCTTTTTATCTTTCCAATGAATATTTATAGTAAAAAATATGACTTGTATAACCCCATGTAAAAATTTTTTTATTAAAACATTTCATGTTTGTGTCATTTTTTTACTTTAACATTAAATAAAAGGTATTTATGTCATTTTCCAACTAAAGTGGCTCCATGGGGTCCCCAAGTTGACCCATGGATTGTCTTGGTCGGCCATGGCACATCCAATGAGGGCAGGACATGTGTCAAGCTCATCTCATATTATTAAAACATTATTTTTACCTTAAACTACACTAATTACCTCTAATCGCGATTAAGAACTTAAAAGTTACTATTCACCAAAAAATTATTTTAATCTCATTGAACCACATTTTACTTCTTAATGACAATCATGTATGTCGGATTTTTGAAATTCAAAACACAGAAGTGGTAATGTTTCATTTTAACGAAAAATCGGTTTTTTAACAACCACTTAGTGGTTTCACTATTCATCAAAAATTGAAGTTTTTCAGAATAAGGCCAAAATTTCTCCCTAAGCTATAATTGATATTCCGAATTCAAAAATGATGTCTATTTTACAAAATTCCAAACATATAAGTTGCATTAATTAATTTTATAATTAATTCCCGATGTTACAACAAATAGCGTGTTTTTAAGAAACAATTTATATCAAAAGATTGGCAATTGTTTATGTCCAATTTCAATGTTAAATTAATTCTAATGACCACCATTGGATAAAATGGTAAAAATATATTCCAATTATACTTTAAAACCACTAAATAGTATAATTTACCACAATAAATTATTTTGATTAAAAAAGTTGTTTTAAGTATTTTTTTCCCTATTCATAAAAAATTGGAAGTTCTCAGAAAGTTATAAAAAATTCAACTTAGGATAATTTTGATATTACGAATACAAAAAAGAAGTCCATTTGGAAAAATAAAATTTATAAAATTTCAAAATTAGGTATTACTATTCATAACGGCTACTTTGATTGGTTGTGGTGTGTGTTAGTACTCGAAGATGTGTACAACACACGCTACTGTATTATTCAAAAAGAAGAGTACCGAGAAAGCTTGGGGTATTACAAAGTTGGACAATAATGTGTCCCCTTGGTAGTGGATTTAGAAAGTTTACATATCTGACTCCTTTACCTCGCTAATAAAGACCACATCCATGGTCATGCTCAACCTTATGACCTGAATATTGAGGTACATCATGGGGATATCAACTACTAGCACCATATATTCTTAGTAAAACATAATCCTATAACACATGTTTTTGATATGGCCTATGTGGAAACTTTTATTGTTAGGGTTGAAATAAATATGGCCACTTGCACCATGATGGTCCCCAGGGGTGGTCGTGCAATGAAATTATTGATGACCACATCTATCATAAGAAATTAAAATTGTCCCAGAGATCCTAGTAGGCACCCAATAACTATTGGTCCTATATAATTTAGAAGGAAACTACTGAGGCAAATTTCTCTATGGGTAAGATAATTGATGGTTTGGATACCTAGGATTTTATAGTAATAGATTTACTTCTAAAGGAATCCTATTGCATCTTCTCTTATTATGATCTTGGATGGGCATGTATCCTTTTAGTCACCATATCCTTTTTATACACCTCAAAGTACATAACAATCATAAATAAACTGATTGTATATTGAATAATATGGAATCATAATTTTACCAATCACCGAGCTCTAGACTTAGATTAGAAGTGAAGTGAAGGAGTTCCTTAAACTTGATCTATAACTCCTACATTCCTAGTCTCTTATTCTAAATAGATTTCCCCTATCATTGATGATAGAAATTCTCCTTGAAAAAAATTCTATAAATTATCCCATGAAACATATTCCTACATACGTTCCCTAAGATACAAGATATACCACTACCATACTGCTACTCTCATGTGACTTATTATCAATGTAACCCAATACTCTTCTCTATAGTAAATAAAATTAATGAAAATATCAATATCCTCTAGATATCTCCCTATATTGAGATTATGGATATTCTCCCATACTTCAATAATCCCTGATGCTAGAACTCTCATGGTGTCTTCCTCCAAATCTAATCCCCTTCGGTTAGTTCAACCCTCATACAATCAACTGAACCATCCTGATGAAACTCAAAATCCTAAAACACATGTGGATGATGACCAATGGGTATCTCTACAATGAGAAAAAAACAACACAAGACTGGTGTCATGAATTGTATTTGGTCAAATTAATTTAAATAGATTCATTCAAATTCAACAAAATCTCCACATTTCAAATACAAGTGCATACAAGTATGATTCATGTAACTCTCTTAGGTCTCAACATTTCAATAATAACTACATTTCTTAGCATGTTCAGGGAGATTATGTTCCTTGTGTCAGATCATAGGGGGGCCTGAAATCATGTGTCCAAGATGCACTCCCATTATCATGCCATAGATTGTGATCAATTATTGTTGTTTCCATACCAACCCATGTAATAATCATCAATTTTTAACTCCAATATTTACCCTAAATCTTAATAGAAGGCTCTAATACCACTCATTCATGACTAGTTTTCAATGGTTACCCCATCTGAGCCTATAGAGAAGTTGATGGGGACCCCCGAGGCCTCCCCCCCCCCCAATAGAACCTAGTGTGGGGACTTGCACTACAAGTATAAAATATGAAAATGGGATGTAATACCCTCATATATCCTAGGAATACATAAATAAATCAACAAAACAACACCTTGATATAAATAAAACAATATTATTAATAACCCTATAATGGATGAATGTTTATGGAATATACAAATCCCACAATAAAATACCAAACAATTTCCTGAGAAGAAACTCTATAGCCAATCCAAATCTTCAATCTAGTGTTGTACATATCGATCATCAAACTCAACTAGGAAACCGAAAAAATAGTTTATATATATATTGATCAGAGTATAACATGTATTATCTATAGGATCACACATATGATATCTCAATAAAATGTGGAAGGATAATACTAATGCATCCGTGAAAAAATAGTAGAATAGCCAAGCACAAATCAAGTCATATACCACCCAACTTCACCAAGGATAACTCACCAAATATTGCATACAAGAATAGAAAATAATATAAACTAATATAATATGATGGTAATTCAATATAAATTCCCCACTAGTTTTTATCTCTCACATTCCAATGATAAATTTTCTATGCTCGCAATCCATTCTACAGTTGTGATGCAACCCACCATATCTCGTATCACAACCATACAACATACCCTAGCCACATCAGCCTCATCATCCCATATATACTACCACATATAAAATCACATTTATCCACAATATATCTGGTAAAGTAGGGTATCATTAACATGAAGGAAATCATTCTTGTTCCATATTAATATGCATGAACACCACCATGTGATACCATCTCATCAATACCCTTTAGGTTCAACCAGTACATCATGAACCTCCTCGTATATACCCTATAGGGTCTTATAGTTCATCATATACCTATAATTATACTAATACCCAATATATTTCTCAATTACACCATATACAATAGTAGTGTGATCATGCTAAGATCGATTCATCACGTTGCATGTTATGCCTGGAAGGGGGAGTGGGGAAGATGGGGTAGTTATACATCAATTACCTTGAAAACCTATATTTTAGGGGAAAACACCTGGTACTCAAAGAATTTTTTTCATTGATCGGGGTATCTTACTTGGATGGGGTGCATAAAAAATCACATAAAGAATACATAAGATACATATTCCATAGAAAATCATAGCCAAAAGTGTCCACAATTGTACACTGCTATATTTTCCCAAAACCATGACCACACTACAATCATCACACACTACCACCATTGAAAATTATAATAATACAACATACCCCACTTATTATACAAAATAACCACCACAATAATTCAAAAAACCCAAATTAATCATTCCAATATTCCAATTACATAATTTTCATTTACCAACCAATTTTAAATTAATTAAATCATTTAATTCAATATTTAAGGAAAATCCACATCCATATAATACACACATGAATTCAAACCATTACATGTTACTGTTTCATCAATACCAATTATCATATTTTTTATAATACTAGGAAACTATAAATAAATGCACAATAATCAGCCATACCATCACCCAATGAAAAATTTTACCTCCCTCTTTCCAACCATGGAAAGGTGGCCAGAACTTCACTACACAATCCACGTCCTTAACTACATTTCACTATACCACCAATTATATTTACTACAACACCTACTTCCCTAATCCATTCTAAAAAACCAGGGAATTCAGCCTCAATATACTCAAAAGTTAACCAATATATCCCAACTACATCACATATTCCAACTAAAGCAAACAAACACAATAGTATGAATCACCCCATTAAAGCACCCACATTTAAATCACAATCACAACTAAAACAAAAAATCAAGTCAATAATACAAAATTAAGTATTTCAACATGAAAAAATTCCAATTATTTCATACACAAAACATGGTTTCATGCAAATTCAATTTTTTCACACTACTGGTTCTTTAGTATATTTAATTTATTAGATTTTTATCAATGGTAATCTTAAAAAAATCACATAATCAACACAAAAATATCAAAAACAATAATTGTTTTTAGCAAGAACAGTAACTAGAATTGGCCTCTTGATAAAAATCACAAAATAATGTAAACACATGTGATTCAAACTATTTTCACTGATATAACTATGTCTAGTTTATTAACATTATTAATGTAACAATTATAATTTATATAGTTTGATCCTTTAAATATTTCTATATGTATCTATAGATTTTTCCTCCAATTTGGCGTAGTATTTGGGTGTTGCGGGACCTTGGAAATAATATATTAAAAATATTAATATATATTAAATCACACACATGTATATTTTTAGAATAAATTGTTTTCCCATTGATCAGGAACCCATATGAGAAATATAATACAACAATTTTTTATGAAACATAGGGTTTACCCTGGGATTGACATAAAGTTGGTCAGTGTCGGGTGATCGATTGAAAGAAATCATTGGAGGATATGCTAAGTAATTAATTAATTTATTTATTAAATTTACTTAAATGATCTAAACCTAATTTATCCCTCTATAAGTATTCTATTATAGAAAATCTATAGGGTTATCCACATAACCCTGGAATGCTATAGATGAGGAGTAAATCATTAGTATTCTCGACTTGGGAATATGGATTGGAAATAGGAAATCGTGGAGAATCGTGAGACGAATGATTAATGTAGTGAAATTATCATCTTATTAATTAGTGGATGTGTTATTCACCAATGATAAAACCATTATTGAGGTAGGGAATTTTATTTTATGGATTTAAACCCTATTTTATTCAATTTATAATCATAGATTATATATCAACTTATTTATTATGATTTATGTTGTTCGCATAAGCCTAATTTCAAATAGAATTCTTGAATATATTTGTATATATCATTTAAACCCTTTTCTCACCCTTAGTTATTATTTATGAAATCATTATATGGGATAGAACTATCTAATGATTATTTAACCTTGTTCTTTTTCTTTTACCACTACTTTTCTTCACATTCTTCATCGTTGGCTCATGGAGTCACGATTTAACATTGTTGCTCCACATTCAAGTGTGATTGAACCCCTAGATTCATAGAAGATGTGTGAAAGTCATACATACTAGTGTTTTGTAGATGGATTGAGGTGTTTTTTGGGATTAGGGTGATGAAATTAGGGATTAGTACCATCGTATAATAATTAGAGGCATGGATCCCCCCCCCTCGGGTGAATGGAGTTCCAATTTCTGGCCATCATAGGCTAAGAATTGATAATTAGAGGCTCCCTCCTTTTATTTTAGTGGATTTCAAGTAGAAAAACTACTATTTAAGTGATAGATAAAGTGTATCTAAGCTTACACATGAAGACTGAGGGTTTTAATTACATGGAATATAGATCAGAAAAACACACATCGTGTAGACCCTTATCGTGATGGATAGGGTTTCTTAGAAAATAAAATATCACACGCCATGTGTTCATACCACACACTATGTGATTCGATGATGGAGGATATATGTTTACCCTAGGAGTACACAAGAATAGACATATCTAGGTACACTGGCATAGACACATCTAGGTACACCGGCACAGCCAGGGTATATGGGAATGGTCACGGCAAGAGAACCTAGGCGTGACCAAAGTACACAGGCATAGACAGAGTATATGAGCACAGGCCAGAGTACACAAGCACATTCTATAATAAACTTCCATACCCAGGGTATCCAAGAAACCCTATATATTGTGTACTCTTTCTTAGGGACTTCAACCTTGTGTATATTTTTCTTCAGGGATCGCATTTGAGCCCATGAGTAGTCTATCCTGATCAATTTTCCCTATATAACATGATGGTGGAATTTGTTTTGTCATTATAGAGATGAAATGGGATGTTATGAGTGGGATTATTCTTTCAGAGATTCTTGAACAATGGTGTTATTTAGGTTTGATCATTATAGAGATGTCAGGTTGGTACTCCCATGTCACACCAAGGTGCGGGTCTCCCTTACTCTTTACACAGGTAGAGTTAATAAACCCCCATACTATAGAGGGTATATGTCCTATATCTATGGAGTGGTACTCCCCCTTCATTAGGCTATGGTGGGGATCAGGTCTACGGCTAGAGTTAGTGCTCCCTAAACTATGGATCATAGTGGAAAGGTATGGTCCCTCCACCAGGATTCTTGTGGGTTTTCATGTAATGTTGGTCATGAGAGATGGAACTTTTGGAGCTATAAGATGACTAATAATTATTATTTAACTATAGATATATAGATATCCTTTCTTTATTCTCTTGGGTTTCTTTTGATCATATCTAATTTTGGGTTTCTATATCCTATTACTTTATGGGTTTAGTTAATTATTCTTATTTATGTTACTCCATTTTTGGTATCTAGGGAGTCCTATTTGGTATGTATATTCTCACCCCTGTATGGGAATTTCCTGCATGTGTAGTGTCTTTTGAAAATGGCGGGTGGATTGGCGGTGATAATGGTGGATCTAGTTTTGATGGAGCATATTATTTTTTAGCACTAACTGTGTTCAGTTATTTTCCTTGGAGATTGTGATCCATGATCACTTTAGCCTTTACCTTTTTCTAATTATTATTAGGTTGGGACTTCATTTCTAGTTGGGTGTGTATGTTTTCCCTTTTATATCTTTTATTTTATACTGTTGTACTTTAATATTTTCCTAGAGCTTATTGAATGCATGGTTTACACTCTAGATGATTGAGTCCTTTATTATATCTATGCACTATTTCATGGATATGGTTGTGTGTGTGCATACATTCACTTTAGGATAAGGCCTCCCATTTCATTGTTATTCTTAATTGGTAATTTTCTCCAAACCTTGGCCTATTGGAGGTGGTATTGGGGTGTCACACTTATCTTACCGTCAGTTGGGAGGGCCCTGGTAGGTCCATTAATTACATAGTGGTATCAAATGTGGTTTTTCCTCAAGTTGGTGTTTAGAGCTTTACTTTTTGTGAGGATTGGTTTGTGAACATAGGAAAATGGTTTCAGAGTGTCTTGAGTTCAACTCTCAATCCAGGGAACCCAGTGTTGGAGTAGTGGCCGATGTATCCATTCATCAAGACTCTGAATACTGGCTTGTCAACTCAGCATGGAAA
This sequence comes from Viscum album, assembly GCA_963277665.1. NCBI lineage: Eukaryota > Viridiplantae > Streptophyta > Magnoliopsida > Santalales > Viscaceae > Viscum > Viscum album. Next base: position 295,703,028 of record OY728136.1, read on the forward strand.
GACATCGGTTTCAGGGAAAAAAGTTACATACATCATATAGGATTGGGTCTTTTAACTTTATTACCTTCTTGAGTCAGGTACCTAGATATTATAATCTAACCATGGTGTGTCTTGTAACTTTAAAGATACCTACATGATGAAAAATAGATAAGATACTAATAAAAGATCATGTAAATGATCAGTTGAGTGATAAGGCATCAATTTAGGGATCCACACATGATGTGTTTCATTTAGGTAGACATCGTGTAGTTCTGAAACCTATTGAGAAGTCGATAGTTCTAGTAGGTTAGGACGGTGATACATGCATGTGGTCTTATCATGTTACACGAGTTCCAGTGACAGTGACCACTAAGGTTTTGCAACGATATCAACCCTCAAGAAGTAGAGTATTGGCTCAATGTGGTGATTTGAGTGATCAAGCTTGTTCGGAACCCATCCAATCATATGGTTATGCTTGTGACTAGTCTTCTTCATGGAGTAGTAGGGTGATGGCGGTGTCTGACCACCCAGACTCGTGATAAGATGATTATATCATGGTTAAAATTCCAACAGTTGTTCTAGGATGATAATTACCCTTTGAGATGGTGCTCTATGCATATTTTGGTGATTTTTGATCTACTTTAGGGTAATATGCCAGTTGTTGATTATGTCATAAGATTTACTGACCTCACACATTACTCTATTGATATATTGTGAGATTGAAACTTATGATCATGGAAGTTTTAGAAAGGCTTATGTAGAGACCCCTATGATAGCATGTAATCCTTATGCGTTCCCACTTATGATAGAGTGTTGGAATGGGCTTTTGTTACATAGATATTCTTAGCAGAGGGACATCCAGTGGTTGGAGATAGAAGTGAACAAAATGGGGATGATTCATCTTCAGCAGTTGGTAGAGTTCAATCATAAGGGTCTCAACGAAGGATTCATACTCATGCATGGACTCAGACACTCGGTTCTATGGCACAAGTTTTTTGTAGATGATCCAATCATCCCAATGAGAGTATATGTTATGATTGTTATAATAGAGGTCACATGAATCAATATTTACTAACCTGAATTGATGAGAAAGGTATAAATTCAGTGTATGGACCTCCCTGGTAGAGGCAACACCGTGATAAGGTATATCCTAAGCATGTTCAAGGTGGCCCTCAAGGATTTGGTGCTAGTAGGGGAGTATATGGAGATTCAGAGGGAGGAGATATGGGTGGAGGATGAAACTAGGATCTACTCATACCAGTAGCACCATGTTTCCCATGCTATGCTCAGAGGTCTAGTGGTTGAGGGCATGAGAAGTTGTAGGATATGGATGGATATGAGCAGGCTTCTCATGAAATGATTCAAGGTATGATCTTTGTCTTTTTTTAATCTATATATAGTAATTATAGACATAGGCATGAGTCATTCATTTATCTCGATATCCCTTGTGAAAGAGTTATAGTTTCTAGTTGAGTCTTTAGTCCAACAGTTATATCTATAGGTTTTTATAGGGATCGATTCTTCTATATCACACATCTGTCAGCAATTTGAGTTAGTGCTCAGTAGAGAGGATTTCTTGTTGGACCTCATTATAATTACAATGAAACTGTATGATATCATCTTGTGCATTGACTGGTTGTCTATAGTGCATGCCCATATTGAATTTAATTGTATGAGAGTTAGATGTCTTCATACAGATGGGATAGGATTATCCTTCATGGGATACTGGTATCTTATGGTTGAGTGAGTGGGTCTCATAATAAAGAAGCTACAACTTATCACCCATTAGTTAGTGAGTTTGTCCCTTGGTGTAGCGGCCTTTCTAGGCATCTGGATTCCAGTGGTAGTGGAGGATTATATGGTCGTCTTTACCAAATATGTTCTTGAAGTGGGAGATTGAGTTCTACATCAATTTTTCCCCCAATACCATATTGATATCTTCAGTGGAATATCTGATATACCCTACCAAGAATTTATAGATAAGGGTGATATTGAATGGTCTTTGAGGGAAAGGTTTTTTCAGACCTAGTATGTCTCCCTAAGTGGCTCTAGTTTTGTTCCTAAAAATGTATGATGTGATTTTGTGGGTTTTTTCTAACCATCATCACCTAAATCTAGTTATGATCAAGAATAAGTACCCCTTACTAAGTATTGATGACCTTTTTGACCGGTTGAAAGGTGTGAGTTGGTTCTCAAATATTGATCTCAAGTTTGGATATAATCATTTGAGGGTTTGAAAGGATGATATTCTGATGATATAATTTTGATATCCCTGTGGACACAATGAGTTATTGGTGATACCATTCAGTGTGACTAATTCCCCCATTGTGACCATGGATCTTATAATTCGTATCTTCAATCTATACTTGGACCAATTTATTGTTTTCTTCATCGATGAGATTCTCATATAATCTTCATTGAAGAAGGATCTTGAAGAGAATTTGTGGGTGGTCCTAGACTTACTCTAGAAGCACTAGATTTATGGTAGGATCTTGAAGTTTCAATTTTGGATCCACAAGTTTCAATTTCTAGGGAATTTCATCTACAAGCACGGTGTAACTGTGGATTTGGAAAAGATTGGTCAGTTATTTCTTGGGAACCATCCAAGAGCATGTTGGAGGTTCAGAGTTTTCTTGGTTTGGAAAGGTACTACCAGAGGTTGATGGAAGAATTTTCTAGGATTGTATCCCTTTTTACTTCCTTAACATATAAATTGAATTAATTTAGCTACACTAAGTAGTGTCAAAGATCCTTTGAGGTGCTATAGAAAATAATGACTAGTGCTCATGTGTTGAGACTTCCAGAGTAAGGTGTTGAGTGTGTGGTATTTTTTGATTTATATGGATATGGGATTCATTACATGTTGATGCAAAGGTTGGAAGTGGTCACTTATGGATCGCGGTATTTTGAGACCTCGTGAGAATAATTACGTGACCCATGACATAGAGTTCGAAGTAGTAGTCTTTGCCCTAAATATGTAGAGACATTATCTTTTGGGTGAGAGTTTTGATGTTTACTCAAACCACCATATTATTATGTGCATCTTTAGTTAGAGAGATATCAACCTGAGATAAAGGAATTAGTTAGAGTTTCTATAGGACTATGACTTCAATCTAGCCTACACTCTAGGGAAGGGAAACATGGTGGAAAATTCACTTAGCAATAAATCCCATTCTATCTTAGTATAAGAATCTTTAGAGTAGTTGGCCTCATTACAGCTGTCCTTGGTGGAGGAGAGGGGTGTAGCTTACCTAAATTCAATAGTGGTGATTCCATTACTTATTCATCTTATGAGAGATACTCAATTTAGAGATATTGACTATGAGGTTCGACATAACTAGATATCTTTAAGAGATTCACCAAATATATATTCTAAAAGAGAGGAGCACATCATCCTTTTCTAAATATGGATGGTGGTTTCAATCACATTGTGTAAGGAGATGTTGAGGGAGTTTCATACTTCCCCCTTATTTGACTATTTGGGTGTATTGAAGATGTAAAAGGACCTTGAGTGTATGTTTTGGTGGACTAGCATTAGGCGGAGCATTGTTGAGTTTCTTTTTAGGTGTCTCAGATGTCAGCAGGTGAAGGTTGAACATCAATTTCTGATAGGTTTAACTCAACATCTAGAGATTTTATTTCTCAGTGTCTCACATGTTAGTAGAAAAATGATGAACATCAAGCTGAATAAGGTATGAATCAATGTATTGAGATCCCATAATATAAGTGTTATGGAATATCAATGAATTTTTTATGGTGATTACATGGATAGAAAGAGTCAATGATGCTATATGAGTGATTTTTGACCACTTACCAAGTTGGAACACTTCCTTTACAATAGGAAGTTGAGTTTAGTGGAGAGTTTTTGGTAGTTTTACATGCATGAGATTATATGCTATCATGGGATCCCCATGATTATTATCATCGAACAAGATGCTTGGTTTATGTCATGGTTGTGGAGGAGTTTATAATTGGATTTTGGGACCCAGTTACATATGATCATAGTGTTCCATCTCCAAATGGATAACTAGACTAAGCGGACTATCTAGGTGTTGGAGGATATGTTGATATCTAATATATTAGACTTCAGACAGAGTTGGGAGGATCACTTTTCATGGTGTAGTTTTCCTATAATAAAAGTTGTTACTCCACTATTGACATAGAACCTTTCAAGGCCATATATGGGAGACCTTGTAGTTCACCATTGTGTAGGATTAACATGGTTGTGACATCTCTTGTTAGGAAAGAGTTGGTGTAAGAAAAGATAGATAATCTTTAGGTAATTTGTGATCATATGAGGACATCTTGAAGAAAACAAAAATCTTATGTAAATCAATTTCATTGGACTTTAGAGATTGATCAGGGAAAACATGTTTTCTTTATGTCTCACCATGATGTGTATTTTAGAGATTTGGCTAGGGAAGAAAGATATTCATAAGGTTCATCAGGTTGTTTCAGATCTTGTAATGGGTTGGTGAGGTAACTTACTATCTGGCCTTATCCCCGTAGTTGTAATGAGTGTATGATGTCTTCCATGTGTCGCAACTGAGGAGATACATGCATAACCTAATGCGCGTTATTTATTATAGTGAGTTATACATAGAGGATGGATCCACCTTTTCAAAGTACCTAGTTTTGATTGAGGACCAGTAGGGGAAGATCCTATATAGATGAACCATTCCTCTGGTTTGAGTGCTTTGGTATTATGGGATCATGTAAGAGAGCTTCTGGGAGTGTGCGTTCCATATGTGAGCTCATCACCCCCACCTTTTTATGTAGCTTGTGATTTTCAAGAAAAAATCATTGAAGTAGGGTAGAATTTAATGGCTCTAATTTCTATAGTTTTATCCTTTGAATATTTCTATATATATCACTAGATTTTTCTTCAGATTCAATGCTATGTTTGGGTGTCACAGGACCCTAAAAATAATATATTAAAAAATTAATTTATATTAAATCACACACATGCATATTTTAGGAATAAATGTTTTACCAATGATAAAAACCTTAGATGGGAAATATTATACCGTAATTATTTTCGGAATACGGGGTTTACCCTAGATGCGATATAAACTTAGTTGGCATCGGACGTTCTGTTGAAGGTGGATGTTAGTGGGTATGCTAAGTAGTTAATTAATTAATTTTATTGATTTTATTAAATGAACTAAACCTAATTTATCCCTCTATAAGTATGAAATTATAGAAAATATAAAAGTTCAGTAGCTTAACCCTGGGAGATTAGAGAGGAGAAGGAGAACATTGGTGTTGGTGACTTGGAAATGAGGATCGGTAACATGTAATTGTAGAGAATAATGATAAAAATGAAGAACATAGTGGGATCATCTTATTATTCATTAGAATATGTGTTATTCACCAATTATTTTTCCATTATTGAGGTATTTCATGTTATTCCATGTATTTCTTCCCTATTTTAATCAATTGATGAGCTTGCATTATATATCTACTTATTTGTTGTGATTTACGTTCTTCACATGAGCTTGATTTCAAATAGCATTCTTAAACCTATTTTTCTATATCATATACACCCTTGTTTAACCATTTTTTTCTTTATAAAATTATTGGATGGGATCATATTATTAAATGGTGATTTCATCATGTTCTTGTTCTTTTCCCACCACTATTCTCCACATTCTTCATCATTGACCCATGGGGTTGTGATTCAACATTGTTGATCCAAATTCAAGCATGATTGAATGCCTGAATTCATATAATATTCATTAAATATGTAAATATTGGTGTTTTATGGGTGTATTGAGGTGTTTTTCAGGATACAGGTTATGAAATTAGGGATTGGGACCCCCCGTATTTTGATGGGAGGCACAACAACTCCCCCACAAGCAAACAAAGTTCTTATTTTTGGCCATTAGAGGCTGGGAATTGATTATTGGAGGATTCCCCCTTCGATGTTTAAGGATTTTGGGTGGTAAATTGATGGGGGAAGAAGCATATAGTGTGGATATGAGGTATCATGTGAAGACCATGGTCTTCTAGAAATTTATGAAGTACATGATGTGTAGTTTGAATGAACACAAATCATGTGGACCCTTGTTGTGGTGACTAGGGTTTCATAAAAAATAAAATATCAAACATTTTGTGTTCAAAACATGAAATATTTGATTTGATTATTTCATCTTGGCATGTACCCCATGAGTAAATGGGAATGGATAGGGCTAGGTACATGTGAATGGTCGAGGTACATGGGCATGGACACTGCCAGAGCACCTGGGCATGGCCAGAGCACCAGGCATAGATAGAGGAAATGGGCATGGTCTAGAGTATATGGGAATAGGTTATAGTATATAGGCATACCCGAGGTAGATAATAAACATTTTGTATACCATATATATACCCTTTAATTTTTCCTAGGTACTTCTACCTTGTGTGTCTCTTTATTCGAGACTCCGATTTGGGTCTACAAGTAGCCTAACCTGTGAAGTTTTCTAAATAGGATTCCATGTTGGAATTTTTTTCATATCATGTATATGATATGAGGTTTTATGAGTGGGGTGATTCCTTCAGTGATTCTTGGATAAATGGAGTTGTCGGGTTTGATTACCAAAGAGATGTCGGGGTCAGTACTCCCCTGACGCACTAGGGTGTGCGCCCCCATACTCTTTACATGGGTAGATTTAGTACTCCACTATACTATAGAGGGTATGGGTCCTCTATCCACTAAGTTGTACTTAGAAATTATCAAGAACATGTGAGGAGAAGGTCCTCTACTAGATTTAGTTCTCCCTCGATTGTGGAGCATAGTGGTGAGGTGTAATCCCTCCACCTAGATTCTTGTGAGTTTACACATTGTGTTAGGCATTAGAGATAGACCTTTGGGATATTAAAGATGAATCATCATTTGTAGTTAGTTTTGGATATGAATATCCCCATTATCACGTCTCTTGTATTTTTTTTTGATCATATTGGATGTTTTGTGTTTTTGCACCCTCTTACTTTATGGGTTGAGCTAATTGTTGTTATTTCTGTTACTCCCTTTTCGATTTTTTGGATGTCCTACTGGGTATGTATATACTCACCCCTACATGGGATTTTCCCACATGTGTTTTATCTTATACTGATGAAAAGAAGATCAAAGATGATATTGGTGGACCTACTTTTGGTAGACCATAGTGGTTTTTAGAACCGACTATGTTTGGTGGTTGGCCTTAGAGATTTAGAGTTGGGCTCTCTTTAGTCTTTCCCTTTTTACAATTGTTGTCAATTTGGGACTTAATTTCCTATTGGGTATGTATGTTTTCCATTTTTTATATTTTATTGTACATTTTTATACTTTGATGTTTTCTTAGAGATTATTACATTCATGGTTTACACTCAAGATGGTTTAGTCTTTTATTGTGTCTCTAAAATGTTGCATGCATCTAGTTGTCTGCATGTGTAAAATCACTATAGGATAACGCCTACCATTTCAGTGGTATGCCTATTTTATGTTTTTTAATATCTTTTAAACTATTATAGGTGTTCATAAGGAGTCATACTCAGCTTACTATCATTCAGGTGGGCTCCAATGGGTTGTGTCATGACAATTAAGCTAATTTGTACTCCTCACCCAAAGAAAACAATAGCATTGTAATTCCTAAATATAAACCAAGGAAAGGATAATTCTAGAATTCCCTACCTCAATTGATGCTTTTATAATCACTACACAAGAACTTTATGGGTAATATCTTATCTTATGGATTGAATTGTGCAAGGTAACCCCAGATACCTTGAACATACTACCCCCCCAATTAAACCATGACTCAAAGTCATCAAAATTGGAAACAAACCACTAATAAAACATTACCTTGATGAAAAATAGATATAAAAACAACAATTAAAGAGGAATAACTCACCCCATATGAATTAATCTACAATATTGGGAATCCATGAATCAAAATTTTCTAAATGGGTCATAGAGACTCCAAAAACACACCTCAATTCAAGAGATTGTCAATAGAATGTGATGAAAAATAGGTAAAAACTATAGGGGATACCAATTTATACCTATATTAAAAAAACACAGTCATAGTATGAAAATATTATCCACATCACAACCATCCAAGGAAATAAAAAATCCTGAAAAGTCAAGACATCACCATAGCACGATGGGTCCTGGTTTGGGGAAGATCAAAATTTTACACTATAATCCCAAAAATATCATTCATCTTAAACTCAGTTAAATCCAATGATATGATTTAAATAGATAAGATATGTGTCATGAACCATCTATCATGTCATGGTATAAAAAAATATAAAGGTGCCCAAAAACCAGCATCTAGGCTATGCACCACAAAACATATTTCCAATTCCTCAAATATCATCCATGAAAAAACTCTTTCGTGACCTAGAATGTGTCGCGCCACAAACACATGATATTTTTCCATGACACACACCATATAGAACTCCAGAAATCCACCCTGAAACATTAAAACCATGACATAAATTATTAATTTTGTAACCAATAACCTGTAGATTCACCCAATATTACAGGAATCCCACACATGTCGTAACCCCAATAGCCATACACAAACCTACCCTGTTAGCTAAAATCTCAACTCTGACAGCACTTTTTTTCCTCCAAACTCCTTCCAACACATCCAGTAGTAAAATATCACGGAGGAATAAGTCATGTTGTTTAGAAACATTAAAATACTTATTTAAATTATTAATGATTTCATTGTACTTTTATTTCAATATTTTTTCACTTTAAAATTTATATTAATTATTATAAATTTAATCAAAATGATGATGAAAAAATAAAAAATAAAATGGTGATAATATCCAGTAATCATTGAGAGTGGTTTATTTTAATTAAAATTATAAAACATTGGTTATAGATATGACCATATATTCATATTCATCCTCTTAGTGATCCATCAATGTAGGACTTATTGAAAGATGTTTACCTATACCCAACTCATGTATGCACTTTAATTACAATTACATGTATATAGTTGTATATATAAATGTGTTTATTGTACCAAAATAGTTTTGATACTTCTATATCAAATATATTTATGGTAATTTCCTTATATTACATGTCATATCAAAAGGTTATAACAGTTCCCATGATTTAATGAAATCCTAGAGATACCATGATAGTATTCTTAAAGTTATTCCTTATGATCTAGATACATCATACTAATAGGACACATATGATGTGCCACTATCCAGTGTTGGGGGATCACAAGAATTGATACTTCTTCTCATTAAATTTTCACTTGGTGATCTCGAGTAGATGAGATCATGAGGACTAAACCGCCAATAGGATCACCACATGTTTCAAGTGTCATTGGTGGTTCATATCTACAAAAATGTGTGTTGGCCTCATTACTTGAGATTTTTATCAATGTGTACTATTTTATCATGCACTTTGATGCAAGGAAAAAACCATTACATTGAATTCATGGTGAGGTATCTTGTGTTGGTCTTGTCTTTGGTGGTATGGCATAGGTTGAATGATTAAGATAGAATTTTTCTATTCCGATTTGAGGAAGTGATAACTCAGGCCTAATTGATCATGATGTTAGTCACTTTATTAAATCAATGGTTATGGTAGATGAAGGTAATTTTTTCTAGTTGGATCAATAAATAAAGTATAATGACATGATGTGTTTGTCCTACTTTATTAGATGTCATGAGATAAAGATATTATATTACAAAGTGTGTGTTTGTATGAAGTTTTTCATTGTTATGATTATTCCTCATCTCCTAAGGGGCCTTGATGGGTTTATAGACTCTGATCTTGGTCTGTGAATAATATTCACTGCTATCAAGAAAAGGGACTGGATATCCACACATAATAGCATATTCAAAAGTCTACCTTATTCTACTAAATAAGAATATAGGACATTGTGGGACCCACTATGGTTTCTCATATATGTTCAATAATAAATGATCACAAATGAATAAATAAATTCATTATTATTCAAGTATAGAATAATTGGAGTTAAATTTATTTATTAAAATTATTCAAAAATTATTGAGTGAATACATGGAAAAAATATTATAAGGATGAATATTATTTTAATATTCAAGGTTCGTTTAATATTATGAGAATTAAAATTCAAGTTAATGAATCAGTTTTATCACATAATATATTTATTATATATTAAAAGTATGTGATAAAATATAAATGATGTTTATGATTTCATTAGTTCATTATAACGTGACATTTTTTTCTTATTTAGTGGGATTTACATATATGGGGGTCAAGGAACCCTTTATGGGTAATTAACTTCCTCTATATATGCAGGAGGGAGATCATTTCCAAGGCACTATTCATACCCATCAATTTGAGAGCTTATTTCTCCTCTTTATCAAATCATAGAGAGAGAAATACCCATTCATGGAGTTTGATCTATGGTCGCCATCACATATCGAAGGAATGAGATCATGGTGATCATCGTGGCACCGAAGGATTCATGATAGCTCCGTTATTTCACATGGAATCCAATGATCGGTGTTCTAAAAGACTATTCAATCAAGTGTGGATGATATATAGGGATTTAGACTTGGATCCTTTGATAAATTATCATCAGATTAGAGATTCATTCAAATGTGGAGTCGATTCAAAAGAGGTAGTTGTTTGTTTGATTTTTGTTCCTAATAAATTTATGTGAGATTCTATTACCTTTATTGGGGATCGGATCACCATAGATGACAAATTTATGTCACTTTGATGGGGAAAATTTAAAATCCTTGATCCAGAAGCTTCTAATGCACACCCCAGTATTGTTAATTAGTATCAGGGTGATCGCATGAATTTTCTAATCCAATTAAAATTAAGTTTCATTAAATTAAGTAGATGGAATAATTTTAGTCCCAAAAAATCTAAATGTTCTTTGATCTAATCTCGGATAGCTAGGTTATGTCCATCCAAAAAAATTAATATGGATCAAAAGTGGTTTATTTTTATGGGTATTGTAACGCCCCGACCCCAGCTACCCAGAGTCGGTGCATTACTTAGTAACATTGGCATGATCAGAAAAGATCAAGTCTCGAAAGACTGATTAGTTTAGTAGCCTTGGAAACACTAGATACATTCATAAATGTTACATTACATCATAAAGTGAAAATCTACAATAACAAAGTCTCCATAGACCACACTCATATCCTCTTCTAACTATCCCTACAGGTCATTCATAAAATACTTCTTCACATCCTGGAAAATATTAAAACATTGAAAGGGGTGAGCTCAGATGCTCAGTAAGGATAACAATATAGAGGAATCTTTCATAAATAAACATAAACATTTAAGGCAATGTAAGACTAAAACAAAATCCTTTTAAACTTGAACTTCAACATAATATGGCAAAAGTAAAATGAGATAATGCCATTTACTTATTCACATGGATATTCTACTGGTCGAATAATCACATGCAATATCAATAACCACTTTCAAAATGATGGAATGCATAATGCCAGACTATCATAACCACATAGCCAAGGCCTCGTGCCAAGACTACAAATAAGATTTTGTCAAGGCCTCGTGCCAAGACACTAGTTTGTCTCATGAGACCTACCGATGCATCGAGGAGCTATAGCGGGCTCCACCCGTCACTTATTAAGTCCAATGCATTCCTCATATGAATAGGTTTAAACATATCATAAACCATAACATAATCGTATCACATAAAACATGCATAAAGGAAACATAACATTTCCACATTTCAATCACAAGATGTCAATACAACACATTGATATAATAAAAACGCTTTCAAAACCATTTTCAATACCAAAATAAAAGCAAGTTAAAACTTTGTATTTATTTTTCATTAAAAAAAAGTGATGGCTTGTAGAGGAAGCCGAAACTCAAATAATGGTCACGGCGGCGGAGAAGTCATTGTCGCCACATAAGTACGGAAAGGAAAACATTCCCTTTTTTCATTTAGTAAAACTCTTCGTATAAAAAATATTCCTTTTCAATAAACGTAAAATTCAAAGGGGTTTATACACCGTATAAAAGAAAGTTGTGTATAAAACCAAATATGCCTCAATGAAAGGAGGTTGAGACAAAGTCCTTAAAAAGATAATTCTTAAAATAAAATAGATCTATTATGTGTATTCACTATAATTACACATAAAGAAAGTAAAAATACAAGATAGGACATAATAATATCATGACATAATTTGAAAGTAGGAGATTAACCCAAAGAATGGAAATTGGGTTAAGAAGTTCCCTTACCTTGCGTCCTGTCCTGACTCGACCGTTCTTTAACCTCATGAATAATAAACTAGAGTTAATTCCTATTTACTTAAGAACCTTTTTCATGTTCATTATTCCTTTTATATCCCTTATTATCATGTTATGAACATTATGTCATTATTTAAGTTTATAACGGTCATTTTGTCGATCTTAGGTACTTGAGTCAAAAATAACATTCTTATAATTACAAGTTGTTCATGTGGTGATATATCCATTATATCCAGAATTATATTCATGATATAGATATCATATATCTCATATATATCCAGTATATACATGCATTTATAATATTCCATAACGTTTAGAGGTAAGAAATGAAATGCACCGTTCATGGAGACGGTAAGCCGTACGTACGCATGAACGCTACTTTCATTTCTATTTCATATTTAATGAAATCATAATGATATAAAGGTATATTATAATTCCAGTATAACATCATATATAATATCATTTACTCCATCCTTTATACATCCCACATATGGCATTAACGATTCAAATCACTTTGAGGGGGCGGTAGTCCGCACTTCCTAAAATGAAAATATCGTGTTTACCCATAATGGAAACAATAAAGGTATGCCATAAATGAAAAATACATAACCTTAAGTAAAACATAAACATATTATATATCATTTATAAATAGAGTGACATCTTAATGGCCACCTTTGAAGGTGTTTTATGAGTGTTGAACAATCATCGTTTCGTGAGGCAGAAATTCGCCATCCACAGAAACCGTATGTTCTTTAACCATTAGATGTAGGTGTGTGTAAGTGTATCTAGAATACTCATTATAACAACATCCTAGTATATTTATAATACTGGTGTTGTTACAAAATAAAGGAATAAAAAGATTTTAGGGGTTTGGATAAGCAAAATAAAACAAAATAACATAAGAGAAGACATTACCTTAAAATTGGGTAACTCTTTTGATTTGATCCAAAGGCTTCCTTGGGAAGACTTCTGCCCAAAGTGAGGCTTCTAGGAGTAATGGAGGGAAGTTGGGAGAGTATTTGGGCAGAGGTTGGCCGAGCCAAAAGGCTTTTAAAGTGTGAGTAAGGTGGTAGAGGTGGGGGCCTTTTATAAGTGGAGAGGAGGGGCACTCTTGGAAAGTAAAGAAAAGTCACTTTATTATAAAATGAGTTTCGGATTTTAGAGGTCCCACATTTATATAATTCGAGGGTAAGGTGATAAGGGTTCTAAATATACTCATCCAATAGGTTTTTGACAAGTTTAAGCCTTGGATTTTACATTATCTTTTTATTTTATTTAAATCGTTAAATAATGAGGTCATCGCTGCATCATCATGATGTCATAAATAATTTAATTTATTTAATGTCTAAAAATTATAAAAATACTACTATGATGTAGGAAATATTTTTATCTTTCCAATGACTATTTATAGTCAAAAATAGGACTTGTATAACCCCATGTAAAAATTGTTTTAGTAAAACATTTCATGTTTGTGTCATTTTTTTACTTTAACATTAAATAAAAGGTATTTATGTCATTTTCCAACTAAAGTGGCTCCATGGGGTCCCCAAGTTGACCCATGGATTGTCTTGGTAGGCCATAGAACATCCAAAGAGGGTAGTACATGTTTCAAGCTAATCTTATATTATTAAAACATTATTTTTACCTTAAACTACACTAATTACCTCTAATCGCGATTAAGAACTTAAAAGTTACTATTCACCAAAAAATTATTTTAATCTCATTGAACCACATTTTACTTCTTAATGAAAACCATGTATGTCGGATTTTTGAAATTCAAAACACATAAGTGGTAATGTTTCATTTTAATGAAAAATCGGTTTTTTAACAACCACTTAGTGGTTTCACTATTCATCAAAAATTGAAGTTTTTCAGAATAAGGCCAAAATTTCACCCTAAGCTATAATTGATATTCCGAATTCAAAAATGATGTCTATTTTACAAAATTCCAAACATATAAGTTGCATTAAATAATTTTATAATTAATTCCCGCTGTTACAACAAATAGCGTGTTTTTAAGAAATAATTTATATCAAAAGATTGGCAATTGTTTATGTCCAATTTCAATGTTAAATTAATTCAAATGACCACCATTGGATAAAATGGTAAAAATATATTTTAATTATACTTTAAAACCACTAAATAGTATAATTTACCACAATAAATTATTTTGATTAAAAAAGTTGTTTTAAGTATTTTTTTTTTACTATTCATAAAAAATTGGAAGTTCTCAGAAAGTTACAAAAAATTCAACTTAGGATAATTTTGATATTACGAATACAAAAAAGAAGTCCATTTAGAAAAATAAAATTTATAAAATTTCAAAATTAGGTATTACTATTCATAACGGCTACTTTGATTGGTTGTGGTGTGTGTTAGTACTCGAAGATGCGTACAACACACGCTACTATATTATTCAAAGAGAAGAGTACCGAGAAAGCTTGGGGTGTTACATTCTCCCCTCCTTCAAATAATTTCGTCCTCGAAATTTCATATAATATCACTGTATAAAAAGACTCAGGTGATTCTTCATCATAAGTTCCTCGGGTTCCCACGTTGCCTCCTCTATCTTATGGTTTCTCCATAGAACTTTTAACAGACGAGTCGTCCGGTTTCTCAGCACTTGTTCTCTTGTATCAAGAATCCTGACGGGCTCTTCGCAATAAGAAAGATCGGGTTCCAGTTCTAATTCCTCATAGGTGAGTACATGCGTTGGGTCAGGCATGTATTTTCTCAACAGTGATACGTGGAATACATCATGAACTTTTGAGAGACTTGGCGGCATTGCCAAACGGTAAGCTACAGCCCCAATTTGTTCTAGAATTTCGAAGGGTCCGATGTACCTGGGACTCAATTTACCCTTCTTACCGAAACGTATAACTCCCTTCCATGGTGATACCTTCAAGAAAACATGATCTCCTGCCTGAAACTCCAAATCCTTCCTTCGATTGTCAGCATAGCTCTTCTGCCTACTTTGAGCTGCTTTGATGTGGTTTTGGATTACCTTCACCTTTTCCATCGTTTCCTCCACCAGTTCTGGGCCTACAAGTTTTCTTTCACCAACGTCATCCCAACAGGTTGGTGTGCGACATCTATTTCTGTATAACGCTTCATATGGTGCCATCTGAATACTTGAATGGAAGCTATTGTTATAAGAAAATTCTACCAGAGGTAAATATTGATCCCACATTCCTTGAAAGTCAAGTGAGCATGATCTCAACATGTCTTCTAAGGTTTAAATAGTTCTTTCTGATTGTCCATCTGTTTGAGGGTGGTAAGCAGTGCTCAAACGAAGTTTAGTATCCAAGGCCTTCTGAAGACTTTTCCAGAATCTTGATGTAAAACGGGGATCATGATCCGAGACAATCGATAGGGGTACTCCATGAAGTCTCACAACTTCATTAATATACAGTCTTGCTAGATGTTCAAGTGGTAGATCTTCCCTTATAGCAAGAAAATGTGCTGACTTCGTGAGACGATCAACAATGACCCATATTGTGTCATTTCTTCTAGGAGTCTTTGGTAGTCCCATGACAAAATCCATCATAATATTATCTCATTTCCACTAAGGTATGGGAAGAGGTTGCAATACTCCACCAGGATGTTGCCTTCCAGCTTTCACTTGTTGGCAAACCATACATCTTGACACAAAATCGGCAATCTCCCTTTTCATGTTGTCCCACCAAAAATTTCCCTTTAAATCTCTATACATTTTTGTGCTCCCAGAGTGTATAGAGAAATTGGAACTATGAGAATCATCCAAAAATTCCCTCTTTAAATCAGGTATATCGGGAACACAAAGTCTTCTCCCAAATTTCAAAATTCCATCTTCATAAACAAAGTCACTCAACCACCCATCATTCACAGCTTTAATCTTCCTTTTCAACACTTCATCATCGGGCTGAGAACTCTTTATCCTTTCTAGTAAAGATGGTTTGGCAACTATTTGAAAAAAATTTGATGTTTCACCCTCCATGGTGATTCCCATATCCATCTTTACTAGATCCATAAAAATAGGATCCCTTTCCACTCTCATCATGTTCAAAACTCCATGATCTTTTCTACTCAAAGCATCTGCAACCTTATTTGCCTTCCCTGGGTGGTAGTGTATCGTGCAATCATAATCCTTGAGTAGTTCAATCCGTCGTCTTTGTATCATGTTGAGTTCTTTTTGTGAGAAAATATATTTCAAACTCTTGTGATCGGTATATATCTCACATTTTTCACCATAGAGATAATGTCTCCATATCTTCAAGGAAAATATTACAGCAGCTAACTCGAGATCATGAGTAGGATAGTTTTGCTCATTAATTTTCAGCTGTCGTGATGCATAGGCAATAACCCTATCATTTTTCATAAGGACACAACCAAGTCCTTTCATTGATGCATCACTATAAATAACGGACCCATCATTCCCTGGTGGTAGAGTCAATATAAGAGCATTGACTAATATTCTCTTCAGTTCTTCAAAACATTCTTCACACTCTTTTGTCCAGACAAATTTAACCCCTTTAAGTGTGAGCTTCTTCAATGGGTTAGCCAATCGGGGAAAATTCTGGACAAAACGTCGATAATAACCTGCCAAACCAATAAATCTGCGTACCTCAGTTATACTCGTCGGTGCTGGCCATTCTTGGATTGCCTTGGTCTTAGAAGGATCAATGGAAATTCCATCCTTAGAGACAATGTGGCCAAAGAAAGAAATCTCCTGAAGCCATAATTCACACTTGCTAAACTTCCCATATAATTCATGCCTCCTAAGATTCTTCAAAATAATACGCAAATGATTTTCATGATCTTCGTAGCTTTTGGAGTACACCAAGATGTCATCAATAAATACCACCACAAAATCATCTAGATATTACTTGAAAACTCTATTCATTAGATCCATGAATACAGAGGGTGCATTAGACAATCCAAAAGGCATTACTGTAAACTCATAATGCCCGTACCATGTTCGAAATGCTGTCTTCAGAATATCTTCCTTATTCACGCACAACTGATGGTATCCCGATCGAAGGTCAATCTTTGAAAAGTACTGAGCTCCATGAAATTGGTCAAATAAATCATCAATGCGAGGTAGGGGATACTTGTTCTTTATTGTTATAGCATTGATCTCCCTGTAGTCAACGCACAACCTCATAGTTCCATCTTTCTTCTTAACAAAAAGGACAGGGGCTCTCCATGGAGAAACACTAGGGCGAATAAATCCCTTATTACTCAATTCCTCTAGTTGTTTCTTTAGTTCAACTAATTCCACAGTGGCCATCCTATAAGGGGTCTTCGATATGGGCCTCGATCCAGGAATTAAATCAATGGAAAACTCAACTTCTCGTTCTGGAGGATGTCCAGGTAAATCTTCCGAAAACACATCTACATATTCTTTCACAGTAGGTACATCCTCTATTTGAACATTCCTTTCCTCGCTATTAGTCATTTCATTCTCTTCCTCCCCAATAATTGAACTTAGTTGAGCCACTGGGGTGGATCTAAATAAGAATTAGGTGGTGACGATTCTACTCTAAAAATAAGGTGTTCCTTATCATCATCATCAAAAATCGTAACCTCCTTCTTCTTACAATAAATCTTTGCATCATAGTCCGAAATCCAATCCATACCGAGGATTATATCAAACTCAATCATAGGTATGACAATGAGATCAGTGGATAAAGAATAGTTATGTGCTCTAATGGGGACTGATTCACAAAACTTTGTTGCAATAATACTTCCCTTACGAGTTTTGAATGACAATTCTCTTGTTAAATCAAACTGGAAATATCTAATTTTCTTAGAAAACTAGGAAGATATGAAACAATGCGATGATCCAGAATCAAATAATGCATTTTCTAAACTTGAGGAAACCATTAAATTACCTGCCACCACGTCTTTTGGAGCTTCAACCTCAGCAGTAGTGATAGCATAAGCTTGGCCTTGATCCTTTGGCCTCTTCTGAGGTAAGTTCCTCTGGCACTTAGGACATTCATTTGCATAATGACCCATCTCTCTACAATTATAGCATTCCACATTCACAACAACTTTATTTCCCTTGCAATCATGAGCTTGGTGGCCTTTTTCGCCACACTTGTAAAAGACTCTCATTCCCTTCAAGCAAGTACCAGGGTGTTTCTTCCCACATTTACTATAGGACTGATATTCAACTCTTCCCTTCTTCCCCTTATTTCCATTTCCAGATTGATCAGAAGATCTCTTCTTCTCTTGCTTTTCTTTAAAGTCATAATACTTAAAGAGTTCCTTTTCCGTCTTGATTGCACACGAGACAATATCTTCGTATGTTGAGAAATATTGTGATACTAAATCTTGACGGAGAAATGTTTTTAACCCATCAAAGAAACGATCAATATTACTTCTCGGGTTACGTATATAATCTGCAGCATGCCTCGCTAACCTTGTAAAGTTAGCCTCATACTTTGCGACATTCTCATCCTCCTTCTGCCTCAGACTCAGAAATTGCCCTTCCATATCTGCTCGATGGTCATGAGGAAAGTATTTTTATAAGAAAAGCTCTTTGAACTCCCTCAATTCCATATTCGATACGTCATCATCTTCCTTTGTGTTTTGAATCAGCGACCACCACTGATCGGCATCTCCAGTGAGGCGGTAAACTGCCATGACAACCTTCTCCCTTTCGCTACTCCCCAAGGCATGGAATATTTTCTCTAAGGAGTTTATCCATTGCTCAGCTATTAATGGATTTGTACCCCCATTAAAAGTTGGCGGTTGTTGCCTCATGAAGCGGTCTAACATTGATCCTCCACGTTGCGGATCAGGGTGCTCCATACGAGTAAGGTTATTATTCATAACCTGAGTGAGTTGTCCCAGTATGGTAATAAGTTGATCAGCACCAGTTGTATCTCCAGCTCCACAATAATTATCTTGAGCAGGAGGGAAATCCCTACACGGAGTGCGTGCATTGATATGGTTTCCATTCCTTCCACTAGGAGCCATTTCTAAACAATGGCATAAACTAGATTAGTTTATGAATCAAAATACATAATTCCGTACTTGTAAAACACTTAACACTAATTGAACTATTTTATGGATATAATCCATAATCATAAAAAAAAGTTTTCTTTGAGGAAGTATATACTCATAACCCTTCATAGTGGTTTGTAAAGAAATGAGAATTATCCTAAGCATATCCCCCGGGAGTGTCGTAACCAAGAGTGCAGCAAGGCCCGTTGTCGTGCACCAGTTCCCGTTTGAGTCTAGCTCAAAGTGGTGTTTTCGGGTTTTACCCCTAGGTACATATGTGCCAAAGCCACCTCTACCTGCTCGTATCCAGACAGGGATGTATTGCTTGGAAAACTCACAAAATCTCTATAATACCAAAATTCTAGGAAGTTCTTCTATACTAATCCTCAAATTCTATCTTTGGGCTATGTGCTCTAATCAGAGTTTATCTAAATCTAGCTTCCAAGGTTAGTACTAAACTGCCTCTGATACCAACTATAACGCCCCGACCCCAGCTACCCAGAGTCGGTGCATTACTTCGTAACATTGTCATGATCACAAAAGATCAAGTCTCGAAAGACCGATTAGTTTAGTAGCCTTGGAAACACTAGATACATTCATAAATGTTACATTACATCATAAAGTGAAAATCTACAATAACAAAGTCTCCATATACCACACTCATATCCTCTTCTAACTATCCCTGTAGGTCATTCATAAAATACTTCTTCACACCCTGGAAAATATTAAAACATTGAAAGGGGTGATCTCAGATGCTCAGTAAGGATAACAATATAGCGGAAGCTTTCATAAATAAACATAAACATTTAAGGCAATGTACGACTAAAACAAAAGCCTTTTAAACTTGAACTTCAACATAATATGGAAAAAGTAAAATGAGATAATGTCATTTACTTATTCACATGGATATTCTACTGGTCGAATAAGCACATGCAATATCAATAACCACTTTCAAAATGATGGAATGCATAATGCCAGACTATCATAACCACGTAGCCAAGGCCTCGTGCCAAGACTACAAATAAGATTTTGTCAAGGCCTCGTTCCAAGACACTAGTTTGTCTCATGAGACCTATCGATGCATTGAGGAGCTATAGCGGGATCCACCTGTCACTTATAATTCCAATGCATTCCTCATATGAATATGTTTAAACATATCATAAACCATAACATAATCGTATCACATAAAACATGCATAAAGGAAACATAACATTTCCACATTTCAATCACAAGATGTCAATACAACACATTGATATAATAAAAACGCTTTCAAAACCATTTTCAATACCAAAATAAAAGCAAGTTAAAACTTTGTATTTATTTTTCATTAAAAAAAGTGATGGCTTGTAGAGGAAGCCGAAACTCAAATAATGGTCACGGCGGCGGAGAAGTCATTGTCGCCGCATAAGTACGGAAAGGAAAACATTACCTTTTTGTCATTTAGTAAAACGATTCGTATAAAAAATATTCGTTTTGAATAAACATAAAAGTCAAAGGGGTTTATACACCGTATAAAAGAAAGTTGTGTATAAAACCAAATATGCCTCAATGAAAGGAGATTGAGACAAAGTCCTTAAAAAGATCGTTTTTAAAATAAAGTAGATCTATTATGTGTATTCACTATAAGTACACATAAAGAAATTACAAATAGAAGATAGGACATAATAATATCATGACATAATTTGAAAGTAGGAGATTAACCCAAAGAATGGAAATTGGGTTAAGAAGTTCCCTTACCTTGCATCCTGTCCTGACTCGACCGTTCTTTAACCTCCTGAATAATAAACTAGAGTTAATTACTATTTACTTAAGAACCTTTTTCATGTTCATTATTCCTTTTATATCCCTTATTACCATGTTATGAACATTATGTAATAATTTAAGTTTATAACGGTCATTTTGTCGATCTTAGGTACTTGAGTCAAAAATAACATTCTTATAATTACAAGTTGTTCATGTGGTGATATATCCATTATATCCAGAATTATATTCATGATATAGATATCATATATCTCATATATATCCAGTATATACATGCATTTATAATATTCCATAATGTTTAGAGGTAAGAAATGAAATGCACCGTTCATGGAGACGGTAAGCCGTACGTACGCATGAACGCTACTTTCATTTCTATTTCATATTTAATGAAATCATAATTATATAAAGGTATATTATAATTCTAGTATAACATCATATATAATATCATTTACTCCATCCTTTATACATCCCACATATGGAATTAACGTTTCAAATCACTTTGAGGGGGCGGTAGTCCGCACTTCCTAAAATGAAAATATCGCGTTTACCCATAATGGAAATAATAAAGGTATGCCATAAATGAAAAATACATAACCTTAATTAAAACATAAACATATTATATATCATTTATAAATAGAGTGACATCTTAATGGCCACCTTTGAAGGTGTTTTATGAGTGTTGAACAATCATCATTTCGTGAGGCAGAAATTCGCCATCCACAGAAACCGTATGTTCTTTAACCATTAGATGTAGGTGTGTGTAAGTGTAGCTCGAATACTCATTATAAAAACATCCTAGTATATTTAGGATACTGTTTTTGTTAAAAAATAAAGGAATAAAAAGATTTTAGGGGTTTGGATAAGCAAAATAAAACAAAACAACATAAGAGAAGACATTACCTTAAAATTGGGTAACTCTTTTGATTTGAGCCAAAGGCTTCCTTGGGAAGACTTCTGCCCAAAGTGAGGCTTCTAGGAGTAAGGGAGGGAAGTTGGGAGAGTATTTGGGCAGAGTTTGGCCCAGCCAAAAGGCTTTTAAAGTGTGAGTAAGGTGGTAGAGGTGGGGGCCTTTTATAAGTGGAGAGGAGGGGCACTCTTGGAAAGTAAAGAAAAGTCACTTTATTATAAAATGAGTTTCGGATTTTAGAGGTCCCACACTTATATAATTCGAGGTTAAGGTGATAAGGGTTAGAAATATACTCATCCAATAGGTTTTTTACAAGTTTAAGCCTTGTATTTTACATTATCTTTTTATTTTATTTAAATCGTTAAATAATGAGGTCATCGCTGCATCATCATGATGTCATAAATAATTTAATTTATTTAAAGTCTAAAAATTATAAAAAAAATACTATGATGTAGGAAATATTTTTATCTTTCCAATGACTATTTATAGTCAAAAATTTGACTTTTATAACCCCATGTAAAAATTGTTTTAGTAAAACATTTCATGTTTGTGTCATTTTTTTACTTTAACATTAAATAAAAGGTATTTATGTCATTTTCCAACTAAAGTGGCTCCATGGGGTCCCCAAGTTGACCCATGAATTGTCTTGGTCGGCCATGGCACATCCAATGAGGGTAGTACATGTTTCAAGCTCATCCCATATTATTAAAACATTATTTTTATCTTAAACTACACTAATTACCTCTAATCGCGATTAAGAACTTAAAAGTTACTATTCACCAAAAATTATTTTAATCTCATTGAACCACATTTTACTTCTTAATGACAACCATGTATGTCGGATTTTTGAAATTCAAAACATAGAAGTGGTAATGTTTCATTTTAACGAAAAATCAGTTTTTTAACAACCACTTAGTGGTTTCACTATTCATCAAAAATTGAAGTTTTTCAGAATAAGGCCAAAATTTCACCCTAAGCTATAATTGATATTCCGAATTAAAAAATGATGTCTATTTTAAAAAATTCCAAACATATAAGTTGCATTAATTAATTTTATAATTAATTCCCACTGTTACAACAAATAGCATGTTTTTAAGAAATAATTTATATCAAAAGATTGGCAATTGTTTATGTCCAATTTTAATGTTAAATTAATTCTAATGACCACCATTGGATAAAATGGTAAAAATATATTCTAATTATACTTTAAAACCACTAAATAGTATAATTTACCATAATAAATTATTTTGATTAAAATAGTTGTTTTAAGTATTTTTTTCACTATTCATAAAAAATTGGAAGTTCTCAAAAAGTTACAAAAAATTCAACTTAGGATAATTTTGATATTAAAAATACAAAAAAGAAGTCCATTTGGAAAAATAAAATTTATAAAATTTCAAAATTAGGTATTACTATTCATAACGGCTACTTTGATTGGTTGTGGTGTGTGTTAGTACTCGAAGATGCGTACAACACACGCTACTGTATTATTCAAAGAGAAGAGTATCGAGAAAGCTTGGGGTGTTATAGGTATAAATTTTAAAGAAAAAAACTTAAGATCATAAATTAATTCTCCAATGTTTGATGGGAATTTTGGTTATCTGATGTAGTGGATATTGGTTTTTCCCTTGACTCTTTTTTACTTATAGATAGGTACAATCCAGAATCCAATGGATGGATTTTTTCTTGTCAGTGGTTTCAAATTCCATGGTTTAACATCTTTTTTCATCCTATAAACCATATACTATTTGAAATTTTTTATAATTCAAAATCTATCTAGTATGGGGGAAAGGGTCAATAATTTAATATAGAAAAATACACCACTTTAATAGGGATGCATATTGGTGATGACTGTTTTGAAAAATACAGAAAGAAACAAAGTTTGGTGGTAGGAATGACCTAATAAAGAAACATACATGTTAACATAGATTTTTAATTAAAATGGGTGGCACTCATAGACACCCCTCAGCCGATGTAAGATCCCATATTTTTTTAGATATATACATATTTGAGTTTTTCATTAAACCTTTTTTTTTGTTCTCATTTTATTTAGACCTTGTTAGTTGAGTCTTGTTTGGAGACAAAGATATTTTTTTGATAAAAATGACCTAAAGTCTAGGGATGTATGTTTGTTTGAATTAATGGAGTCTGGTTATAAACATGTTAAACATGTTTGCGATGGTTTTACATGATTTTAGAAGGATCCACAGGTGGTTCGGGATCTTCTGAGTATTTTGGGATTAAAACTACCCACATGACATTTACAGGCCATGTAACTACCACTAAAAAGATTCCATTAAATGAGTACAGGCCATGAACTGCTTCATGGCATGATCTGATTACACACCATGATTCCAAATTACATGACATTTTATGCTCAATTATGGGTTAATTCACCCGATGTGAAATGAATTTTGGAGTAATTATTAAATAGAAAATACATGAATGTGAAAGGGGATTAAATGCTATATATTTATCATCCCCAGCAATTTTAAGAGGGTAGTGCATATGTTTTATTCTTTTCATCCACTATATCCCTTACTCTCTCAATCTTAGGTGATTTATAGGGTATTTTGGAGTGCCTTCCTTCAATATGGATGTCATGTTCAAGAAATTGATCCCCAATGAGTCATTTCTCTTATGTTTCCCCTTCTCTTCATATGTTCTTTGTTTTAGTGGTGTGACTTTTTGACTGGCGTGGATACAGGTGTTGATTTGGTTCGTTTGTGATCTAGGTTTCTTCTTGTGATATTTTACTCCTTCGTTCTTGTTGGAATCATTGTGTTAATCACCAATTTAAGGTTGGTGGTATAAACCTAACCCTATGGTCTGTTTAATTTTTGAGTACGTGCAATATTGTGATTGCAATGGTATGATGTGTGCATTAATTAATTGAATGACAGGTGATGATAAATCATATATTGGATTATTCCTTAGATCCCTTGGATTCAATGGTGTTGTGACCTAGCTTGTGGACACCCATTAGATGAGTGAGAACTTTGATTAATAATGAATTAGCTAATGGTTTTAAAGTGTGTTTAACATGACATGATATTTCAAGTGATTTATTGATATAGAATCACCATGGTATTGGTTTATTGTTTAAATTTGTGATTTTTAATAATTTGATATATAAAATAAATTATAATTGAAAGAAAAATGGCAATTTAAATAATTAACCATAGAGGATTATGATGTGATATTGTGATATCCTTATCGTTATGACTTGTTGAGTTTGTTTCCCAAATAATGAAATTCTTATATAGTGGGATTGGCCCGGTTTTATGTTGTAATTATTATATAGTGGGATTCACCTAGTTTGATGTTGAAATACTTATATATAGAGATTTTCCCAGAGGCTAAAATTCTTATATATCTGGTTTGGCCTAGATAATACTGAAATGATTATATATAACACTTTTCCCAGAGGCTGAAAGGATTATATAGAGGGATTATCCCAATTATGTGATGATGTCATGGTTTATGGTTATTGTTGGCATGGTTTTTATACATGCTCAGAGTCTTTATATCATGGTTTCAAAGTAGGTTGATTTATTTATTGTATTAATTGGTTAATTAGTATAGTTTTTTTCACATTATTTCATGAATTTATTATCATACAGGTTTTTTTTAGATATGGTGGTGTTGGCCTACTAGGTTTTACTCACACCCTATTAGGGATGCTATTTGGTACTCGAGAAGACTACATGGATGCAGGTTTGGATAATGGAAATGGTCCTTGTTGTTGAATCTTTCTTGTAGTATGGGATGGGGTTTAGAGATGGGACTAGAATGGGGTTTAGGATTGGGGTCTTTTGAGTTTCTTTGTGGCAGCTGTTTCTTTTATATTTATTACATTCAGTTAGAAATTTATATGCATTTCAGCTTTTCATTACATGATTAATTATTATTTGGGTTACTCATTTCTCCTTTTAGTTCCCAATTACCTAAATAGATTGAAGGCCTTCTTTTTTTTATTGATTTTTGATAACCCCCCTTTCAAGGGATGAGGGGGAACCCTTACAAGGCTCGTAGGCTTAGAGATTTCATGACCTATAGGTCTTAGGGAAATATTCAAACTATAACTACATGGAACTGCTCCTCCCCAGCTTCTTTATCATGATGTTATCTCTCCACCTTCACATTGCTTGTTCGAATAGGCATCCTTTTCATGTACAGGCTAGTCTTGATGGCAATTCCATACCGTCTCTTTTTGACAAATCCTCTTAGCTTCTGCTCAAGTGAATGTTCATGCTTTGAATCCTCATCTAGAGTATTCCCCTTGTAGAGTCTGTCTGGTCATTAAGAATAATTTCAGGTGGCCCTAAGGCCTTTAAGAGGTGACTCACACCTATCATGGGGCTTGGACAAAAAAAATTATATTTTTCCTAGTGTAGCACAGTGGCTGACCAGGGTTGTCTCTCTTGAGGAGCCTTTCAGTGTGTTCACTTACTTTATTCTATATCACCTAAACTATCTCTTTCTGTTGTTTTTATTATATAATGAAAACAATGAAAATATTTTTTGTATTTTTTTGATTATTTAAAAAAATGACATGTAAAGTAATAATTTTAAATTTATACTAAGATGCAAGTCTAAATAGAATGAAGTTAAGAAGAAAGTATTTGGTTTTGGGGTTCAGTCTTGGATTCAATCATTATTTAACTTTATGTGTTTGATTTTAGTTTGATAATACAAACATGAAATATCATGTTTGATTCACTATTCTTTTCCAGAATATAAATAGTTTTAGTTTCATGTCATTGGGGGCCGTCACCCAATCGAGGACATTCGCCTCACCAATGCATGATACTCAAATCTACCACAAAAAATAAAACAAACATTAAATAAAATTCATGAATATATTAACCTCCCCCAAATCCAAGACTCGGGGTTAGACTCTCATTTTCGATAGTATGAGATTACTTAGTGGAGTGGGTTGAAGATGCGACAGAGAGAGATAGAAAGAAATAAAGAAAAGTGGATGGAGAAACACAAATGCATGGATTAATAAAACTAAAAAATAAATTACAATTTAAAATGAAACTAAAATAAAACTAAAATGAAAATAAAAATAAAAGAAGAAATGAGGGGGGGAAGAGGTGAATCAGTATATCGTGCCCCGGTGGGATCCCTCCTTGGTTGTGGGTGTCGAGATGATGATTCGAGAAGGAGGTGAGGGCCTCTTTTTATAGGCAGAATTCTATCCTTCGAAAGCTTGTGCGTTATTGGCCCATTAAATGGTTTATTCACACATTTACCCCTTCTTAAATGTTTTTCATAAATTTTTTGGTCATTCCCCTCAAAATTTCAGCTCCTTTGGACACCAGATGAATGAGGTAGGATTTTTTCATTGGAGGTTTCTTTTTCTAGATGAAGATTCCAAGAAGGTTCCTCTAAAAATATAAAATTCAACGGCAGCCTTAATGCCTTCAAAACTACCTAAATTTTTTTTAATAGACGTACCTATCTTTCCTCATTCTATCCCAGGTATAAGCACCTCAATTGGATGTATTTAGGCCGAGTTGTGGTTCCGTTACTATCGTGGGGTCCACGCTGTCCGTCCGGAAAAATCATAAATTTCATTGATTTTTTAAGCTCTTTGGATGGCCGAATCATCTCATGGTTCATAAGACAAAGTTTAAGAAAATAAAATCAGGATTCTAAAAAAATAATTACTAAATTTGGAATTATATTTTTTAAGAAATGACAAAAATACCCTTATGGTCAAAATCTGTCCAAAATCCAGAATTATGCAATTTTCTCAATTTTGATCATTTTCATCATAAAATTCAAATTACCCATTATTTTAATAAAACAAGTAAATACATGGGGTTTATCATTGAAAAATAGTAAAAAATACTCATTATTTGATTGAAAATATGCACATAAATTTTCTCTGTCCGGTGGCCTGAAGGCCATTATGTTATATTATATCTCAATACTAGGGGGTATAGTCTCCCCACTATACTAATCACGCCCCTGATACTAGTCAGAATCCTCTGAAATACAGAGAAGCATGATTTAGATCTCATAACCAAACTGATTTGGACATGTTTGAGTGTCATATTGGGGGATGTTACAAAGTAGTATCAGAGACAGGAAGTTGTTTTTATTTTCTATGGATTTATTATTTGAGAAAGGTATAAAGGATACTATGATGTGTTGAGACTTGGTAATGAGCTTGTGCATGGGAGTAGCTAACCCATGTATGGTGGAAAAATTAGAGTACTCAGGGATGGGATTGTTGTTCATGGTGTTCTCTTGTTATGGTTGATGTTATTTCACCTAGGGTGATTCACATGTTGTGTGATGTTTTTGTTTCTTGAATTTTATACTCGTGATCCAATATGGCGCAATGGGAGTATGTCTGCATCATTATAGGCACATATATATATATATATATATTGATATTCATTGTACATGATAGGGACATATTTTTTGAATGTGATATATTCTCCTATGTGAAATATGAAATGACGTACTTGTTATATCTGAAAATTGAAATGGAAGAACTATTATGTCTTTCTAAAACACTTGTGATCCATGTTTAGAGAGACCATGAGCCAGTGGTTCTCTATTGTTGTCACCTATTGAGGTTGACCTTATTTTTATCTAGTGTTTTAAGGGGTATGTTTTTCTTATAGATAAAATACATCATTGTCATCTTCGAGTTGATTGTCAGGAGAGTTGCAGTCAACATGCTATTAATGCACTTGAACTGGAGCTTTATGTAGCTCATGAGGATCATATGGGTGTTCATCTTCATGATAGCCTCTTCAGGGTCATGCGATCTATATAAAGGAAAACTTTCAAACCATGCCTTCGATGTCTGAGCTGAAGAGAGAGTTTCAATTGTAGAATCCACCAATGTTCGCTGAGGGTGGAGGTCCCTAAGAAGCTAAGTTCTAGATTGAGTTAGTCCAGTTGATCTTTAATCACCTTGAGACACAAACAGATAGGAGGGTGAAACATTCTTCATACATGATTTGTGGACCTTTCAAGCATTGGTGTGATATTCTAGTGCAAGCTGGGTAGAAAGAGGAGTTGTCTTGGAAGGACTTTAAGGAGAAGTTCTTGATCCAATTCTATCCAGAGATGTTAAGAGATGAGAAGGATAACGGGTTCATGCATCTTACATGGGAGTTTATGTCAGTGATGGACTATGTCGGATGCTTCACTAGCCTTTATTGCTTTGCACCATCTTTATAAGTTGATGAGATCTCCAGGGTGATGCATTTTCAAGATAGAATTCTCTATGATATCAGGTCATTGGTGAATTTATTTTTATTGATTATATTTTTTTATGTGATGAATCAAGAACTCATCATGGAAGGAAACCTGAGAAAGGTCCCAAGCAGCATCCAGGTTGTTTCAGTAGGGAGAATTGGGAACGCTTCTTCTAGTGGCAAGAATCATCGCTATGACAGTTTTTTTCTGGGGAAACTATAGAAAGAGAATTTAGGGTAATGGGAAGCCATATTTTGGACCATGTTCTATTACTGTGCTATCATTTTGGAAAGTTGGGCCAGAAGAGGCCTCAGTGTACATACCCTACTGTGGAGTGTCGTTATTACGATCATTTGGGTTATCTTAAGAAGTTTTTTAGGAACTTATCACATTAGAGTAGTGGCAGGGGATCAGGATAGGTATCATATTTTTGGAATGACACAACTACTCTTCGTTAGACATATCTAGAGTTCCATAAAATGTTCAGGTTGAGGTTGGGAATGTGGTACCCCAGTGAATGAGTGGAATTACCAAGTAGATGGAATATCTCAAGGGAGTTAGACTAGAGCCCAGGGTAGAGGTTTCGGTTATCTACATGCTCTATAATCTACTCTAGCTAGTGTTGATATAGGATCTTTTACTATCAGAGGTACGATTCTTGTATCATCTACCCTTGTTTGCATTTTGTTTAATATAGAAACATTGCATTCCTATTTATCTTCTCTTTTTAAAAATGTTTTGTATTTGGTTGTGGAAATCTTGGATATAATTTTGACCATTGATACATCATTGGGAGTGTGATCAGAGAATGTCAAATGTTTCAAGGTGTGTTCTCTATATATTAGTGGTTACCATTTCTTATGGGAACCATTCATGCTAGAAATGGTAGGTTTTTATTTGATTCTTGGTATGTATTTTCTAGTTCTATACTAGGATCATATTAAAAGTTAATATAGGAGAGTTACCTTTCTATCTCCATAAGGAGGAAACTATTCTCACCAGGGTGAGTGAGATATTCAGCCTGGTCATGTAGGGCCAATTTAGGGTAGACTCTATTGTCTCACGGATCAAATGGAAATCCTAGTTATTGATGATGTAGTAATTAAGTATTATAATTTTCCTCTAGTAGTATACCATTTTTTGTATGTATTTCCTAATGAGTTATATGGATTACCTCCCACGCGATAGATTGAGTTCACAATCAAGTTGGTGTTGGGAGTAGATCCAATTTATATCCCAACTTATAGGATGGAAGCAACAAAGCTTCAAGATTTAAAATTTTAGATGGAAGATCTATAATCTAAAGGTTTCATACATCCTAGTACATATCCATGGGGTTCTCTAGTCCTTTTTTTGAAGAATACTAATGGGCCTTTGTGCTTATGTGTAGATTATCAGATATTAAACTAGATGATGGTCAAGAACTGGTATCCCCTTCCATGTATTGATGATATATTTAACTAGTTGAGAGGTTATAAGATATTCTCCAATATCAACTTGTGATTAAGATACCACCAGTTGAGAGTGAGACCGTCAAACATAACTCATATTTCTTTTAGGATGAGGTATGGATTTTATGAGTTCATAGTGATGTCCTTTGGTTTGATGAATACACTGGAGGTATTCATGGACTTGATGAATCAGATCATTCATCCTTTTCTGGATTAGTTTTTTGTGGTTTTTTTAATTAAATCTTAGTGTAATCTCAATCAGATGAAAATCATTCCCAACATCTTAACATCATCTTGAGTACATTGTGAGATCATCAACCTTATGCTAAGATAACCAAATTCAATATCTTAAATGATAAAGTTCACTTCTTGGGTCATGTCATCTCATAGGTATGAGTGTAAGTGGACCCAGAGAAGTCTGAAACCCTGTTATCATAGGAGTGTACTAAGAATCTCTTCGAAATTTGGAGTTTTCTATTTATAACAGGTTACTATCACCATTTTATCTAGGACTTATCCCATATAGAAGCACCAATTCCAGGGATGAACAAGAAGGGGGTGAAGTTTATTTGGTCATATTATTATGATAGGTATTTTCAAGAGATGAAATGCAGGCTGGCCCCAGTACCTATCCTCACTTTACCTATGTCAGGTAAGGTATATATCGTGTATTGTGAAGCATTATAAGTTGGACTTAGAGCAGTTCTGATGTAGGAGGATCGAATGGTTTCTTATGGATCTAGACAACTAAGACTGCATGAGGGGAATTAGCCTACTCATGATCTATAGTTATATGTAGTGGTACATTTCTAGAGATGATAGATACACTATATTTTGGGTGATAAATTTGTGGTATACACTAAGTATAAGAGCCTCAGATACATATTTTCTCAACAGGACCTGAACCTTCAGTGGATGATGTGGGCCAAGTATCCACAGTCTTTGGTCTTTTATTTGGATTATACACTAAGAAAGGGAGACATCATTATTGATTCTTTGATCTAAAAGATGTGGACAAAGGTAGTGTAGGAGTCTTACAATGAGTAGAGGATAATGGAATTCCTTGTAGACATGCATCTAGATGTTCAGGAGTATTGGGGATGAGTGGATGTTACTTTGAAATATGTTATACTCGAGATTTTTTAATGGATCAAGATAGAGAAATTATCTAATATGTAGGGGTTATTCCTAAAAGATAGCTTATATGGTGGGGAGACACAAACAGGATAGTCTCTTGGCATCAATAATTGTCTTCTTTTCTATGGTCGAGAATGGGTTACTATAGGCTTTTATGAGAATATGTTGAGTGATTTTCATGATTCTAGATGAGTAGTACATCCAGGTCTGACTAATATGTATCATGATCTCCATAAATAGTACTGGTGGTCAAGAATAAATGAAGAGTTAGTGGGATTTTTTGTTAGATGCTTCACCCATCAGTAGGTGAAAGCTGAGCATCAAAGGCTTGTTGGGTTGTTACATCCTCTTTCCATTCCATAGTAGAAATTGGATGGTTTAACTTTGGATTTTCTTATATTATTACCTAGGATAACCCATAAGAATGATGCATTGTGGGGGATCATAGATCAACTGAATAAGGTTTCCCACATTTTACCTATCAGGGGGACCTTCACCATTGATGATATGGGTAGTCTTTATGTGCGGGAAATAGTTTGGTTTCATGGTGTTACGAGAAGTATCATTTCAGCTATAGATCCTCATCTCACATTATAGCTCTAGAATGGTCTTCAAAAGGCTCTGGTATCATAGGTTTTTCTAAGCATAGCTGTTGAAATAGTGGGTGCCCTAGACCCAAATATTATGTGCTTTTGATTACCATATCGTGTATAGAGTTAACTATGCATGATGTCATCTTACCATTTTAGTGTAGACTTTTTTTCATCCACTATTGAAATGGTAATGTCCAAAGATTAATTGTCGTATCGAAAGGTTATAGTAGTTCCCAGGATATAATGAGAACCTCTAGATACTATGACATTAATCTTAAATATATGTTCTATGGTCTAGATACATCTTACTAATTGGACATAGTAGATGTCTGACCATTAGGTGTTGGGGGCTCATAATCATTGAGACTTCTTCTTATTAAGTTCGCACTTGGTGATCTCTAGTAGTGAGATCATGAGGACTGACCCGCCAATAGGAACACCACATGTTTCAGGTGTCATTGGATCTTCCTATCTAAGATCATGTGTAATGGTCTTCTGACTTGAGATCATTACCAATGTATGTAATTTGATTGTGTACTTTGATGCAAGACGAAAACCATGTCAATGAAGTCGTGGCGAGGTAGTTTGTGTTGGGTGCATCATTGGTGGCATGACATTGGTTGAATGGTCAAGAAAGGATTTGTCGCTTCCAGGTTATGGAAGTAATATATCTCTGGACATGTTGATATGGATGGAAGTACCTTTATAAGACCATGGCCATGGTAGTCGAGGGTAAATCCATCCAGTTACATCAACAAACAATAAAGCAAGAAAAGGGCGATGACACGAGAGTGCGTCCTGCTTTATGAGATATTATAGACAAAGAGATTACATTACACAGTGCGTGTTCGTAGGTTGGTTGTCGCTGTTGTGACAATCCTTATTTCTTCAGGGGCCATGATGGGTTGCTATATCCCGCTCTTGGTATGTGAATACTATTCACGGCTATCAAAATAAGGGCCTAGAGGGTCACACACAATAGCGTATTCAAGAATCTTCCCTATTCAGTTGAATAGGAGAATTGGACAAGTGGGCCCCGCCACAAGGGTCCGGGAATTGTCCAAAGTTAAACTATCACCAATGCAATAAATAAATTCATATTATTCGAGTTTATAATAATGATTATTGAATTTATTTATTAAATTTATTTACGAGTTTTAATTAAATACATGAAAAAATATTAATTGACGAATATTAAATTATTCAAGGTTCAATTAATATTTATGGGAGCGACGAGTTGGGTTAATGACTTAATTATTATCATGTAATATATTTTAATATATTACAAGTAAATAATAATAATATTTATGACTCGGTTTAGTAGTTATAAATGTCGTTGATAGTGCGTTAAGTATTCGGGGTCGGTGAGGTGATACCGGGTATTTTAATTGTGCACTATAAATAGAAGAGGAGGGGCATTTTCCAAACACTATTCATGGATTTTATCTCTCCTCTCCTCTCTCCCTCATTCTAGAGAGAGATGTTCTGGATCCAAAGAGCTCAAATGGAGCTCTCTCTCGAGCATCGCTAGCGAAGAGATGCGGTGGTTGTTGTAGCGTCGAAGGCATCATCGCAAATCCACGCTAGCACCCAGATTACGACGAACGGTGCTCCCGCAGATTCCCTGAAGCGCGTGTGGACGATCTAGAGGAATTCGGATTCGGATTCTTCGAGCAGCGATCGTCAACGACGAGCAGACGTCGTGCGCGCCTTCAGATTTAAACCAGGTATTTTACGGTTCAATTTTGTGCTTAAAACACTTCATGTGAGATCCTCGGATTTAATCGGGATGCTCTTCACCAACGTCGACAAGTTCACATCGAACGGCGGTGGAAAGTTTTTAAAAACCCACCTGTTTGGGGGTTCCTCTGCATTCCCGGTTCCAACAATAGCCAATCATCCTCAAATTGATGGTCAATCTGAGCGGATTGTTCAAGTTCTAAAGGATATGTTATGAGTCTTTGTTTTGGATTTCAGTGATTCGTGGGAGAATCATATGGAAATATTATAGTTTTCATATAATAACTGATTCTAGGAATCAATACAAATATAAACTTTGAAGGATTTTTATTCCAAGTCATGTTATTCAACTCTTTGCTGGTTGGAGGCAAGTGGGTCAGCACTTGTTGGAACTAGTCTTAAGCAGGAGACATCTGAGTAGGTTTAGTGATCAGTAGGTGGTTTGTGACCATACAAAATAGGCATAAATCATATATTGACAATCATATATGGCCTCTGGAGTTTGAGGTTAGACATTTTGTTTTACTTTGGGTTTCACCTACAGTGGGGCAACACCATATTAGAAAATTGGGAATGCTAGTGCCTAGGTTTTTCAAGCTGTTTGAGATAGTGGAGAGGTTCGGTCTAGTAGCATACTAATTTCACTTCAACATCGCTATAGTTCCATGAATGTAATGTTTCACATGTCATATCTTTTGATATATTATCCAAACTCTTCTCATGTGTTTGAAATTGTGGATGTAAAGCTTTTTGTAGATGCATTCTTTAAGAAGAATCTGATACTGATTGTGGAAAATAGTGAGAAGTATCTTCAGGGTAGGACTATAACTTTGGTTCGAGTACAGGGGAAGCATGGTCATGTTCAAGAGGAGACCTAGGAGAGAGAGACTGATATACAATCATAGTGTCCAAACTTGGTCACTGATACCACATAGAGATTCTTGGAGTAGCTTGGGGATGAACTATTATATGGTGGGGAGGTTGTAAGTTGTCATATTTTTTTAGGTATTCCCCTCTATGATTTTTTCATTAAACCTTTTCTATTTTGGGTTTCCTTTCCTTTATACCTTATTGGTCGAGTCTCATTTAGAGATGGAGATATTTTTTGGGGGAAAATAACGTAAACTTTAGAGGTGTATGTTCATTTAAATTAATGAAGTCCTGGTATAAACATGTTAAATGGGATTATGAAGATTTTTTATGAGTTTAAAAGGATATAGAGGTGGTTTGAGATATTCTAAGGATTTGGGCCTTAAAACTACCTACATGACATATAAACTCCATGTAAATGAGTTACACAGTGTGTAACTGCTGCCGGACAGATGCCATGAAATGGATGCAGTCTGTGAACTGGTTCATGGAATGAACTGGTTACATGCCATAAATCAACATTACATGATGTGAAAGGGGATTAAAATCTGTGTATTTCTTGTCCCCAGTAGTTTTAAGAGGGAAGTGCATATGTTTTATTCTTTTCATCTATTATGGCCCTTCCTCTCTCAAGACTAGGTAGTTTCCAAGTGATTTTAGAGCACCTTCCTTCAATCTGAATGTCCCATTCAAGTGATTCATCCCCGATGAGGCATTATGCTTAGGTTTTCCCTTATATTACTTTGTTCTCCATTATAGAGGTGCAACCTTTTGACCATCGTGGATACATATATTGATCTAGGTCTTTTGTGATCTATATTTCTTCTTTCGATCTTCTAAGTCTTCATTCTTGTTGGTGTTTCCCATTGGAACTGTTGCGTTAATCAACAATTTAATGTATGTGGTCTAAATCTAACCATGTTGTCTATTTAATTATTGAGTATATGCAATACTATAATTGCAATGGCATGATGTGTACATTAATTAATTGAATGATAAGTGATGATAAATCACATATTGGATTATTCTTTAGATCCCTTGGATTCAATGGTGTTGCGACCTAGCTTGTGGGATACCCATTGGGTGAGAGAAACCTTTGATTAATAATGAATTGGTAATGGTTTTAAATCATATTTAGCATGACATGATATTTTATGTGATTCCTTGATATAGAATCACCATGGTAATGGTTTTTTGTTTAACAATGTGACTATTGACAATTTGATATATAAAATAAAGTGTATTTGAAATAAAAATAGTAATTTGCATGATTAACCATTGAGGCATATGATGTGATATTGTGATATCCTTACTATTATGACTTGTTGATTTTGATGCTGAAATTATTATATATAGGGATTTTATTGGAGGTTGAAATGATTATACAGTAGGCTTGGCTCAGTTTTTTGTTGTAATGCTTATATTTTGGGTTTGGACCAGTTTGATGTTGAAATGCTTCTATATAGATATTTTCCCAATGGTTGAAATTTTTATATAGCAGGATTAGCCCAATTGATGTTGAAATTATTATATATAGTCATTTTCCCTAAGGCTAAAATGATTATAAATAGGGATTTTCTTGGTTATGTGATGATTCCATGGTTTATGGTTATGGTTGGAAAGGTTTTTCTACATGATCAGAGACTTTCTGTCGTAGTGTTGAAGTAGTTTTATTTATGTACTGTATTAATTGGTTAATTAATACACCTGTTTATCACTTTATTTCATGCACTTATTATCATACTGGTTGTGTTTAGACATGGTGGTGTCATCCTACTGAGTTTTACTCACACCCTATTTGGCCCTCTGTTTGGTACCCAAGAAGATTACATGGATATTGGTTTGGATAAGGGAAAGGGACTTGTTTCTGATTGTTGATTACAAGATGGTATGGAGTTTGGAGATGGGACTAACATGGGGTTTGGGATTAGAGTCTTTTTAGTTTCTTTGTGTCTGTTATTTATTTTATTTTTATTACATTAAATTTGACATTTTGACACATTTTATCTTGTAATTACATGATTCATTATTATTTTTTTTATTGGTTCCTCTTTTTAGTTACCTATTATATGTTGTATTGTTTAATTTATTTCCATTATACATATGTTTATTTATATTATTTATTTTTGTTTTATTATATATTCATTTCAGGGGGTATAGTCTCCCCACTATACATATCACACCCCCATTGCTAGTCGGTAGCCTCTAGCATACAGGGAGGCACGTTTGAGGTCTCATAACCAACCTGATTTGGCCACATGAGAGAGTGCTATATTGAGGGATGTTACAGTCATACCACATCGTCATCCCAAAACACACGACAACACTGATTATTTCACCCACTCACCACCACCGCACTGGCCACTAACCCACCTAGCTTGTCAACCCACCGCATTTGGTTCCCTCATCAATCGTTACCTCCTCAAACATTGTTACCGCCTTGAATTACTTGAAAATGTGTCCTCCCATGGTCGATGACCACCCCATTGGAATCATTCCACCTCCACCTTCCAGCAATCTCGTAGCCTTCCACAACCACCGTCCACACTGTCACCCTCCTCGCTATTCACCACATCCAACCGCCACCCTGGTCTACCACTCCTGAAGTTTTCCACCATCGGTATCATCCACTTTTTCCCCAACCATGACCATCACTTCTATCATGGTTCCCCTTACCCAGATCGAGAAACCCACAACTAAATCGGGCAAGTTTAGCCTAGAACTGGTCAGGGTGTGTCTGCCCGACCCAGAATAGCCTTTCATGGGTCTGCCTGACCCGAAAAAGCCTTGGGTGCATTTTATTCGGCTCGTAATGGGAATGAGACAGGTTCTATGGCTTGATAAAATATTTTAATAAATTCAATAATAAATTATTAATTTTTTGATTAAAAATAATTATTATTTATATTCAGAAAATAAATTTAATTTTGTTATAAAATTAAATTAATTGATTAATTTAATTTTGGAATAAAAAACTAATTAATTACGGGACCAAACGAAATAAAATTATTTGAATTTAAATAATTCATTTAATTTATTTGACTTACCTTAAAATTAAATTTATCACGTTTAATTTTTATCATGAATTTATTTTATCTACCAAATAGTCTTTAGGTGTGACCAACCATATTTATTTCATCTTTATTTTTATTTAATTAATTATTACAACTGTGTGTGATTATTGTAATGTTTAATTATTATTTTTGACTGTCTGAACATTTTATTTCTTTATTTAATATATATAATTCTCTATGTGTCCATCAACATTATCTATATATATTTTACACTTATTAATTCCTCATCACCTAAGCATGAGTATATTTAATTTTTTATGATAAAATTTTAAGATGTGGGCCATGCCAAAATGAGATGAAATCCTAGATGAGATGTGAAAACACTAGACCAGGGTGTGAGCTGCGATAAGAGACATGACCGAATCACATATTATACCCCTAGGTCATAGTTGATCCATTAAGTTTAAATTGATCAACCAATACAAAAATGATCATGATAAGTCATCTAGTTTGTTTATTTTATGCATTGTTTATTATTGTATGAATGTTCATGTTTATAAGAAATGCATAAAATAATAAACAAATGATGCATAACGAGGTGATTAATTTTTTTCTATTAACACATGTTCAGTTGTCAGAGTGACAACATAGTATGAAGATATTTATTAGAAAATGATTGCATTCATTGATAATTAATAAAAACCTCAAAGTAATATTAATTCATAACACCTTCCATCACTTAAATTTGAACAAAAATGTGTGCATGGGGTACTCGTCAACCCTATTTGAGGGTGAATCCTACTACTAGAGAATTTTTATGTAAACATTAGGTTGAATTAACTAAATATTCTAGAAAATAAGTAGTCATAACTATTTTTCTTCTACTTTAGATGTAAAGAGATGAGGGAATCAAGGTTACAATTCTGAGAATCTAGGACTTCACTCAACAAATCAAGGAGTAATGAGTTAATGGAGTTTTCTGGTCTAGTTCCTACCTTGGAACTCTATGAGTAGGGGAAAATCCATATCTTGGACTATGATTAGAGGTTTCAAGGATCCTTTTCACTAGAATTATCAAGCAATGGAGTATTCCAAATCTAGTAGTGAGGGATATTAGGGTTCGATAAAATAGTGGGAAACACTTAATGTTTTAATTAATTAATCAATAATGTCTAAAAGGTAATCAAGATAAAATGATAACTGATAAATTTATTTGATGAAAATAAGATGGAAATAACCAATACCATTGGTTCATTATCACTGTAATCAATTATGGGAAAGAAAAATATATTGATTGGTCATAAATTTTAGGAGTGGTATATGCACTTATGCATAGTACTACACTAAGAGAGGAAGATTTATGTGTTGGAGTCCTCACTTCCTAGTAATCCCCTTTAGGGAGAAAGCGATACGGATAAAGAAAAATATAAGAAGCATATAGATGATTCGCTAGATGTAAAGTATATCACATTATCATCAATGTCTAGTAAATTGTAGAAGATGAATGAGGATGAAGATTCCTACAAGATGCTTACTCATCTCCAATATTTATATCAGAAGATAGAAAGGAGGTAATGGTATGATATATTCAGTTCACTGTATAGGTTCAGGCTAATAGAAGGGAATCAAGAAGGGACTCGTTTACTCAAGACGATTGGGTACATTGAGAGACTTGAAGCCCATGAGTTATAGTAGAACCATGGACTAGAAACTATTATCATTCTTGACTCTTTACCATAGAAAAATTTGAATTTTATTGTTAATTAAAATATGAATAATATATAAAATTCACTCCCAGACCTATTGGATTTAGTTAAACAAGCTGATAAGGATGTGAATAATTACATTTCTTCGGTCCTTATGCTGAAAAGAAGAGAAAAAAAGGGAAAGGGGTCTAAGGAAAACCCAATATAAAGTCACCTATACACCATCCTTCTATAAAACCAAATATGTATAGGGGATAAATTAGAAGGATGATGTATTCTTTTAATGTGGCAAGAAAGGAAACTAGAAGAAGAATTGAGAATTTGGGAAGAAGAAGCAATGTGATGCTTCTACTTTAGGTATTTTTCACTGATTGAAATATGTCTCTGTTTATAAGTTGGGTATTGGATACAACATATATCTCACACATTTGTATTCATATATAGGAACCAAGTAGATTCCAAAATATTTCAAAGGGAAAGGTGGATCCCCGAGCTATAAATGGTGTGAGACTTGTAGGATTGGTAGTGAGATATTATCAACTAACTTTTCCTAGTGGTTTGGCTCTAGTATTAAATAATTGTTATTATGTTCCTTTGGTTACCAAAAACATAATCTCAATGTCAAATTTGGACACCAAGGGATTTTATTTCAAGTTTGGAAATAAATTTAGTCTATTTTATAAGGATAAAATATGTGATGTTAAGGTGAATCTTAATAATGGATTGTATATACTTGAACTTGAAAAACCAATAATGGAAATTAATGACAAAACTAGTTAAAATGACTCATATAACACCCGCCTATAGAACTCCAGGCTTGGTCATGTAAATGAGAAGTTTTTATATAAATTACATCAAACAAGGTTTTTAAACTCAATTGAATTTAAACTCCTAGATGTATGTCATGCATGTTTATAAGGAAAATTTACCAAACCACCCTTCTCTGGGAAAGGAGTAAGAGCCACTAAATTACTGTAATTGGTTCATACTGGATTATGTGGTCTATTTCCAATAGAGTATAGGGGTAGGTTTCCATATTTCATTACTTTTATCAATGACTATAGTATGTATGGCTATATTTACTTAAAAAGGTATAAATCAAGTTCTTTTAAGATGTTTTAGGAATACCAACATGATGTAGAAAATCATCTTAGAAAGAAGATTAAGATACTCCACTCAAACTGAGTTGGAGAGTATCTTAACCAAACTTTCATTGATCACTTAGAGTATGGGATATTATCTTAACTCGCTCTTCCTTATACAACTTAGTGGAATTGTGTAAGTGAAATGAGGAATCATACCTTACTTAACATGGTTAGAATAATGATGATTCAAGAAACTCTTCCATTATCCTTTTGGGGATACGCATTTTAGACAAAGATATATACCCCTAACTAAGTACCAACTAAAGTTATATATGGGATTCCATATGTGTTGTGTTATGGAAAGAAACCTTATCTATCACACATATGTGTATGGGGATACGAGGATTTTTTTAAGACTATACCTAGTGACAAATTAGCATCCCAAAGCACAAAGTGAATCTTTATAGGTTATCCTAAATAAAAAAAGGATATTACCTATATGATCCTTATGATATAAATTTTATTATAGAAATACATGACATATTTATTGTAAGGAAATTCATTTCCATGGGAAATAGTGGGAGAAAGATTTATTTTTATGAATTTGATGCCCCATATGCATAATATTTGGTATGGGAACCATCTCTATAAGATATGGTGGGAGATGAAGATGTTTTTGAGACATAAGTATTTCTAAAGTAAACTCAATAAGTGAGAGAACCATAATGTTATGATTTTATTATCACTAATTTAGGTAACACATTACTCTTAGAGGATGGTGAACCTCTAGCCTATAAAAATGTAGTATAAGGAAATAATGTTGCTAAATGGAAATATACCATGAATTCTGAGATGGAATACATATACCAAAATCAAGTTTGTATTTTGGTAGACCATCTAGCTGATGTAAAACCCATTGGGTGTAAATGGGTATTCAAGAAAAGGTTCTACATGGAAGGTAAAGTTAATACCTATAATGCATGAATGGTTGCAAAGGTTTTCAAGAAACGTTAAGGCATAGAATATGATGAAACCATCTCACTAGTAGTGATTATAAAATCCATTAGAATATTACTTGAAATAGAATCCTTCCATGATTATGAAATTTAAAAATGGATATCAAAAATGCTTTTCTAACTAGGAAGTTGGTAGAAGATTTCTGTAACAAACCGACCCAAATACCCTCTCAAAGTGGTACCCAACCCAACCAAAAAAATACCTTAAGGTCATTCTTGATCCCCATTGGTTGGATACTAGCACCCAGGCATCAAAAAACATCATAGGGAATGATTTCACCCAACCTAAAGAAACAACATGGCACATATACACAATAGAGGCAACAGTGGAAAAGGAAAATATATTCCATAATTGAAACCAAATAGTAGAAACCAAAAAAACTAAGAGTAGAAACAATCTCCATGTAAAAATACAACCACAAAGGACCACTAAAATGGGAAAAATCATATACTCCATGTGATGGTATGCAAAAATTTTCATCATATCACCACCATATACCCATCCTAGCTAACATAAAACATCATCGCCTCACTG
Organism: Viscum album; assembly: GCA_963277665.1. NCBI lineage: Eukaryota > Viridiplantae > Streptophyta > Magnoliopsida > Santalales > Viscaceae > Viscum > Viscum album. The sequence goes on from OY728136.1 coordinate 295,745,256, forward strand.
CTGAGCCTTAAATTTCCCTACATAAAAATACATACAAAGTTCTACACACCACTTAAGGGGTATGAAGGGTGTGAGATGACAATATTTGTAGGGTCCCACCCATGTGTTCCATATCAATTCTATGAAAAATAATCCAAGCAAGCTCAACTTTAAAGAAAATAAGGCATGATAATGTTTTAACAATTTTTTTATCAAAAGCATGGAAAAAAAGTTTAATTTCCTCTTTTTCCACATTTTCAAATAAATCAGGTAAATCAATTTCAAATAATTTCATAACTATATATCATAGAAAATATATCATTTCAAAACAAATCATGCATCACATATCATATCATATCCATGACAGTATAAAAAATAGTATAAACTAAAAGGAGAAGCACAGGTAACATCACTCCAGGGATCACACTAAGAAAAGATAGCTAGGACACTCATACCCAACATATAAAATCATGTACGCATCAATGCAATGGACATATTCATCGAGTATAGAGATCATAGGAACACCCCAGCAAGTGAACCCCACAACATGTCGAAAAAACCCCTAAAATAATGGGCCTAGGGAGCAGAGTAAATCCCTATGAGAAAACCCCCTAATAGTGGATGAGACCTATTATTATAGCTTCCACCTAAGTACCAAAGGATTACCATGGGATATATTTTCAAAATAAATTCATCAAACCATTTATATCAAATCATGCTTTGAAAACTATTCTACCTCTGAGGTGGCGTGTTTCGGGTGGTGCAGAAATGGTTCAATGAGGATCATCACCCGTCCCTTTTTTCAGAGATGGTTTCCTATCAAATTCACCATTTCTTTTTTTTGACCAATTTTGCATCATTATCCTTTAGAAGAGGGTTGTATTAACCCCACATAGATTGGGTAATTCACCCCTTTCGCATTGCGAAGGAGATGCCACAGTCAGTTGGTCCTAGTGGGCGATTGCATGGGGTAATGTACTCGTGCAATCGGTCCTCCTCGGATATAACTTCCTTATATGGTATCCAATTGGTTTATCCATGGATCCATAAACACCCAACAGCCCTGGTATTCATGATTCATGGACCTACATTCCAAAGTTAGGTGCTCATTGATTGATGATTAAGCCAACGACACTTGAGGACTCCATTGGTCGAGAGGATGGGAAGTCAGGCTCATCACACCCTTCTAAGGAAAGATTATTGCCTATTATAGGACTCTCTTATAGATTTAAGTTGTGTTAAAATGTTCATGAATCCTTGGTTCATTCCTGAAGAGTGTGTCTATGTGTTACCCTTGGTTTGCAAGATCATCGTAGGCATTCATATATTTGATGCTACGGAGGTACTGCTAACTTGAGGAATACAATAAGGCACTCTGAAGTTGATTGTCATCTAGGGGGGATGGAAGGTTATTTGATGTTGGGATCGAACCCATAAAATGGGTTTCCGACATATCCTTAAGAGAGGAATAAAAACCCACATAGTTCGTATAGGCTGGGGCTTGCGCATAGGAGGTACCCATTTAAGGAAACATGATTGGATGGACCCTTTTGGATGGGAACCCTTTTGAGCTCAGGCCTTTAGGTAGGTGTCCTACGTATCCTAGTTTTATTAGGAATCAAAGTTATCATAGTTCATATTTGATGGATCTTACGCATAGAAGATTCCATTTTAAGGAGATATGATTGGGTGAACCCTTTTAGATGGGAACCCTTTTGAGCTCGGGCCTTCGAGTAGGCGTCCTACGTATCCTGGTTTGATCAGGAATCAGATTTCTCATAGTTCAGTTATGTGTAGATGTTGTAATCATCACAAACCTCTAAGACCATGTGAGTCATGCGCGGTGTGATAAACAAGAGGACGTGAAAGATTTAACAAAGAACATGCTCCCTCTCCTGCTAATGGGAGAGGGAGAGCCTACAGCGGAAGAGGTTGGGGAGAGTGTGGGTGAGGTCGCAGAGCAACGAACCCCTTAATGTGAGATTAAATTAAAGGTTGCATGACTTGGACTTATAATATTGGGGACTTACCTCAGTGGGAGGGACCTGGAATACGTTCTGGGAAGGGGAGGAGTGTCGTCCTCATCAAAGGGGGAGCGAACATAACCCCTTCGACTGATCATTATTCCTCATTGAATGTAAAAGAAAGTGATCACCCTTAATACCTAGAATGGGGAGGTTCACATTGGCATCCCAAGGTTAGACTCTGGGTCACCATGATAATGTAGAGCCACAGGCATTCCCAAATCCCAAACCATTATGGAGAGATCCTTTGTGACTCTTCTTACCATGGGTATGTAGACTCAAAGGGGCATGCAGATGCACCCGATGGTCTAATCATATAGGTCTGGTGGCTTTGGAGGAGGATTTGGCCTGATGCTGGAGGACTAGTTCATGAAGGGATTATAGAGGACTGGATGGTAGTGGAGGGGTGAGGTTGGAACCGAAGTAAATAATACTTGAAAATAACCCATTCCACATACTGTTTTCTTATGAGGGGTGGGGGAGGCTCCACATACCTTAGGGGTACGAGGGAAAATGGTTCGTCTGCATACTGATGTGGTATGCAGGCATGGGTGTAGATAACTTCATACCATAGTGGTACGCGGCCCATCACATGGCTTTGGATTCCATCTGCATACTGATGCAGTACGCGGCGCTAGGTTCAGTCCGAGTAGTGGTACACTATGCGGAGCACCATATTAAAGGAGGGTCTAAGGGATTATCGTTTATGGGGAATTCATCTGCGAGAAGTATGTGGTTCGCGGTTCACCAATTAGGTTTGTGGTTCTATTATTATTATTCAGTTCTTTAGTTTTATGGTTCACGGCCAGCTGTACCTATGGAGAGTGTGGTTCTCAATTCGGGCTCCATCGATGAATCAAGACTAAAGTCAGAATCTTCTCCAAACTCTTTCTTCCAGCCTCTGAGTCCCCTTCAAGATTTTGTTGTATGTCCTCTCGTTCCCCTCCTCTCAATTCCTTATGTACTCCTTTTATAGAGCATTGGGACAACTGTATCTATTGGTCATGTGACACCATTTTTGGACCCCCATGCAGAGATATCCTAACCCATGGAAGACTTGGTCAACCGAGGTTTGTGGAGGCTTTAGTTCATGATAATGGTTTATAAAACCCTGGTCATTTGCATTGTCCGTGAATTGATGAGTTCGCAGAATGATATGTGGATGGCCTTCATGTGCACAATTCCTTTAATGACACGTTTCGTGATCTAACTTTTTCACTAGCCATTACTATGTGGTCTAGTGTCTCTCGGATCGTTTTGTATACCTGTTGGTTCACGATCCAGGCGGTCCTCAAACCTTTCCCAGTGATGGTATACAGACCACTTGAAATGCTTTGAGAACTTGAATCTTTTCAAGTTTCTTCTGAAATTTGAAACTCAATTTGAGTCTATTCACCTTGCTAGACTTGTAGGAGTACTTTCTTCATTCTAAAATGTTATTTTTGGGGTATTTTATTCTCTTGGTAGAATTTTCAAGACCCTAAAAATTCCTCCCATCGGAATGGGGTCCGTTTGGAACGAAAATGGGACTATTCTGATGTAAAAGAAATCGTGAACTAAAATGGTTTGAGGTAGATCAGATAGGCCCGATAATAAGGGATCACACCTATATATAGGGGCCCATGTCATTTTTCTTTTACCATTTATTGTGGAAAAAGTTCTCTCGACTTCCCCCGGATTCCTCTTCATTCACGTACCGTGCTTCTTACAAAAATCTCATTTGAAAACCGCTTTGTACATACCGGAAACTGATCTTCTCGACATTCTCTGTCCACATACCATATTTTTTGTTTCACGAATAGAATCATGTAATTTTAAAACTAAAATCCAGATTCCACATAAGAGGACACTACGCATATTGTGTGTCTACATACAGAACTTGGATCGGCGAACCGAATTTTAAGAATTAATAATCTAAACTTAAACTTTAATCCTCAATTTATGAATATGAACATAATCAAGGTCTAGGTTCGTAGTATCCACCTTCCACGAACCTTTCTGTTCATCGTCCAATGATCTGCAGGCCAACGCCTCATGGATGGTTCACGTACCATAGCTATACGCGGTGAAATGCATCTACGTACCATAACAGTAAGCGGGGTTGCTTCTGTGTATCATGCAATACGAAGATTGTGCCTTTCATGTACCATTTCTGGGAATAGTATGAAGATTCTTATGTAAACATATTTTAAGTCCTTTAGCCACTTCTTTGTAGCCTTTATCCAACAATTTTTATTGGACTGACTTTTCATCAGCTTATGGATCTTCTTATGCAGGATACAATGGCTACTTCACAGACTGCTGCTAACAATGTTTCTTTTTATGAGGCTACTATTAATGTCCCTGTTTCTTTTACTAACAAAAGATCAAAGAACATGGCATCTTTGTTTGATGAAAAAATTCTGGTCGTTCCATTTCACCAATATCTGAAAAATATGCTCTCAGCGGTCCAACAGGAGTACCCAGCTTCAGATAGGCTTCCTTCTTATGGGTTTGGTCTATTGTCTAACACAGTGATCCCGATGCCAAATCTGATTGATCAGCCTACTGCCTGGGTAATTAACACCTCTATTCTGAATGCTTTGATTTCTTCCAAGGTGATGTACCTTTAGAGGGAGACTACCTCCAGGTCTTTACTGAACTACGCACCTTGAACTTTAGAGGGAGTTCAGCGGAAGCCTGACCTGATGGCCCACTATTACTAGAGCATTGTGAGGAAGGATATAGTGAATGAGCAGCACGGTTGGTCATCCTGGTAGGACCTTCTCCCTGGAGGTTCGTTTGGCTTGGACTAGGGGTGGCCTTTTTGGGTTCGCCAGAGTTGTGAAGAATTCTGAACCGAGCTACAGACTATGGGACTGTATGAGGCCATCCGAGTTTCTCATACATACACCCATCGTCCTACTTCTCTTCTTTCACAGCTCCTCGGCAGGTGGAGTCCAAACACCAATAACTTTCACTTGACCCACAGGGAGGTCAACATCAGTCTATGGGACATCCGACTGAATTTGGGAGTCCCTATCGTCAGGGACATGTATGATGAATTCATTCCTCCCTCCTCTTTTTGGGATGATGAGGATATAACCCCCCCCCCCATCCAGAAAACTAATTGTTCAAGAAAAGACGCTTTTAAAGGAAATAGATCCTTGTCCGAAGCAGAACGTTCCTTTTGATGACTGGTTTGGCTCTTTTGTTAAGCATACTGGTCTAGATCCTAATCCACCGAGACCCAGGGCTTGTCCTACCAAAACTACCTGGAGGTGAGTGGGTACTTACTAGCCCACCCAAGAGGAGGGGAATTTTAATAAATGGGGATGGGGGATCATCCCTGATGCCGATCAATTATTTTGACTGACGGATTTCTTGGCCATGTTTTTGAGCAGGTGGCTCCTACCAGTGCGGGAATCTGGTGGCATAAGAACCTCAACTTTTATCATTGTCACTTAGTTGTCCATCGACAGATGTATTAATTTGGTTGTCCTATTGTTGGCCAATATTTACCACCTACTGGTTAGAATCAACGAGGGGGTCACCTTATCGGATGACTGGTCCCTTCCAAATTATTTGGGGCTGGATGGGAGCCCACATAGAAGGTTATTCCTTCATCAATTCCTTACCAATTCTACATTCCACCCTCTGACTGTACCTTCAGAGCACCAGTGGGGTCATGCCGATGGCTTGGTCTTCACAAGATAAGAAAGAGGAGTAAACTGAAAAAAATGATCAGGACTTAATGGCTTGTCTCAACGTTTATGAACGTTTCTCTTACCACCCTTATGATTCCCCTATTGGTACTATTACAAATAGTGCATCTGAAGACTTCATCAACTGAGGTTACTTCTTTTCTTTGAGAGAAGGCATCCTGGTTTCCCGTATCAGAGGGGAGATTATTTGTGAGGGCTATGTACCCTGCAGGTTTAGTCATCAATTCAACTGCATCCAGAAGTTGTGCCCTCCTACTCTCAACAGTGCTCTTCATGAGAAACATATGATGATAGACTATCAACTATGGATAATGTTTACCTGGGAGGACACCCAGAGCCAGGCAAAACTTCCAGATCCTTGGTATTTTGTGCCCTTATTTACCAAGAACTATGCTAAGGCATGGGTTAATTCATATCTCGATGGCCAATTAGCTGACCTAGTGCCTATTGTGACAACTTCCAAGGCATCCAAGGTAAATGGAAAGGATAATAAAAATTTAGTTTCTAAACACTCCCAACCTAGAAAAGTCCTTCAAATTCTTCTTGGTTCCCCCCCCCCCCAAATAAAGTTGTGAAATATGGGGTTATGACCTCATGGGTGGTCAAAAAAGCTTCTGGATTTGCTGCCAGGAGTCCATCATCCATTGCTTCAAAGGCTGATTTTCCAATGGCCTAGAGGCAATGGGACCTTTTGAAAGGTCACTCATCTACCTGTGACCAGCCCCCTTGTGATTTATGGAAGCTCCTCTAGACTAGGGAAGTTTCCCTTACTAGCATTGGCTACGTATCAGCACCATCTAACCTTTCTTTTGATGAGTATCCAGATAGAGTGAGTTGTTATCTTAAGGACCTAGAGACCCTCATCCACTCCCAAAGTGGTTTTCATAAGTACTCGCATCGAGTACTTACCATGCTTTGACTAGAAACCATTGATGAGGAAAATGACGTCGTTGGATTACCTATTTCGGTTTCCATGTAAAAAAGATTCTTACTTGCTCCCATTGCCTCATAAATATTTCTCTTCTTGAGGTCCTGAGTTTTTAGGGACACCCGAGAAACATTTACAGTTGTCGAAACCCACTCCACTTCCTTGCACCAATCCTCCATCACTGGACATCCCAATTACAATTGTATTTCTGAATTCCTGGAGAGTCTAGAATGAATTGAGGGTAAGCGCTTAAAATGAAGATATATAGAGGCTTCTTCAAAGGTAATGATTCGACCTCCCGGGTTTTGGGGGAGCCATCACTCCTACTGGTATTTCATCAGATGAAAGGCCTGATGAGGTGGATTCTTACTTGACTGAAATGGATAAGTGTCTTCACGCTCCTACGGACATGCATTACTGGTCGGACCATGTGGTGTTGATAGAAGTATTATCGCGGTTGACAGGAGAGGTTTTTCTAGCTGCAACCTCTGGACTTAAGTTCTTTTATTGAAAAGATACTGAAAGTATCCCCCTTTACTTCCCTTTCTATTTTTCAAGGGCCTGCAGGATCTCAGGAAATAGCTTTTTCCCCGATTTAATCTCCTTGAGGTACTATAGTTGGGGAGTGCGCCCTATCAACGGTAGTGGGTACTATGGAAGGATCCCCTGGAGCCCAAGAACATATGGAAGTGGTTATTTTAGACCCTTCCAGGGAGTTTCCTCCTCTATATCCTCTTGGTGATCTTATTCAAGATCCATCCCCCCGGCAGTCAAAGAAATGCAAGCAAGCCTCCCAGCTATCCAAGCGTATTCGAAGGGGGTTCACAAGTAATTTTCTATTTATCTTGTGATTGAACCAAGTACCCTTATCTTGTCGACTCACTAGTACATATATTTACTTTGAAGTAGGGCCTATTGGTGATCAAATGATAACTGCTCAGGCGTCTATAGCTCCTATCCCTTTTAGGGTAGAGGAAGGGTCGTCATCTGTTACGGCTGATTAAAATAGGGAAACAAGGCCATTTGAAGAGACCGAGGGTGGTTTTGACCCCTCTAGTGTGTCTGCTTCTGCTCAAACAATCTCTACCCCAATAATGGAAGGACATCCAGAATTTAAGGGTTCACTTGACTGTGTTGATCCAACTATCATAGAGAGAGACAGGGTAGTCTTTATAGCAGGGGCCGAGTCCAGTGGCGAGCCTCAGGCCTTACTGGATCTTGGAGGGGCTTCGAATATCGAGGAGCCAATTAATCTTGATCGAGCAGATTTTTCCTCTATAAAGGGAGTCACTTCAGAAATTGGCATTCTGCCTACTCATGGTGTATTCGGGGAAGTCATAATCAGGGAGGCTAATGTTACATCCCCTAAAAATTTAGAGCAGGCTATCGTGCCCTTTTTTCCAGTTCTGAGAGGGGTTATGTTTCTTGCCCCTAGGATTTCAAGACCAGTATCCTTATTTAGAATGACTATCTCCACAAGCCTTATATTAACCAGAAAAATTTTAAGGGCTGTCTTGAGGGCTACTGTTTTGGCCGAGCATGGCCCCGAGTATTCATTATTTCTGAGTAACCATAGAGCGCAATTAATGATTAAAGATTTAGTACCACCTGTTTTATATAGAGGTACTACTGTGAGGTGGTAGGTACTGTAATCTCCTCCCAATCCTCAAAATCACAACCACAAGCCTTAGTAATAGTGGTAGAATCCCCTAATTTGTTATCCATTTCAATTACCAGAGATGAGGTTGTTACAGGGTCGAGCCGTGTTGTAGCTACTGAATCAAGTCCCTCTCTAGTAACATTCATTCTTGACTACATTTCATCATCAGGGAGTGATTCCAAAACTGATCAATAAAGCCTAGTCGATCTTCATCCCTCTCGGCAGAAGGCATGGAGGAACATTTGGATATTAATTTCCCAAACTCCATTAGCTGAGATGTCAGTAAAATTTCAAAAGTTACATCACCAGTTTGTGGTTCTAGGTTTTAGTGGATGTAAATATCATGGTATTTATGATATATTAAGGTAGGTGGTTGCCACATGGGAATCAACTGGTGCACTTAAATCTCAACTTCCCATGAAGGATTCAACAACATATCTTGCTACTATATGGAAAATTCTCATTGATGAATCTTCTGATCATGCTGTAATGGTTGAAGAGTTGAAAAACGAACTCATGAAGAAAGAGTCTTTGATAGAACAACTTTATCAAGAAGTGGAGAAAAAAATCTAGAAACTATAGCAGCTCAAATAGGAGTGATCCCAGGCTGCAGCCACCGTTGAGGATGGGCGATGGAAAATGCAAGAGGGATAAAGGACCAGACTCCATGCCATGAGGAATGCAGAGGCACTTCGGGCGAGTGTGGAGGCCAAGACTGCGAATTTATTGATGCTTCATCAGGACATTGAGGAGTTTTACCAATCATTGATGCAACTCTACGAATCTTTCGAACGTCTCTTATAAAGTTCCTGTCTTACTTAAAAGGAGAGGCTTCAGACTATGGATGCCCACCATTTTTTTTGAACTCAATGAAACTGATTTTCCTTTAAATCCTCTTTATTATCCCTTTCATGTCATGTCAATTGATCATAATCAATCATATAAACATCATTTCAATTAGGTATTAATTTTAAACCATGGTTTGAAACCAGTAAACTTAAATAATCTAATCGAGCTCTAATTTTTTCTTGATCCACAGGACTCAGTGAGCATAGTTCAACTATTGTTGAGGTTTTATGGAACACCTCATGAACTTTTATGTATTTTTCATTATTACCCTTATTTTTTCCTAATCCTTTTTGATATGGTATTAGCGGGCACAACTTGACTTTTTATTAGGCCTCCCTTTGTGGGTTTTTGACCTAACAAGCTTTACGCCTTTTTGATGGATCAACATTTTTTAACAAACTGATACTTGATTTTTAACCAGAGGTTCCTTCGGTGGATTTTCCCTCTGGAAATTATGGCATCTTTTTCACTGGCAGTTCATAGTCCTGCCAATCAAACTCATTAATGGTGTTTTAGGTCGAACAACTTTGACCAAACTTAATGGGGAAAGGGGTACAATTTGGGACTGTCAGCCGAGAATGTTCTAATATCCTTCATACATGAATGATGGATTTTTCTTGACCCTTAATTTTTTAATTCTGGACATACATGAGGCTTGGGAGCCATTTTAGGAATATAGGGGTAGAAAAGAACTCTCTTAGGAATGAACTTGCCTTTGATTAATAGCCATTTTTGTGGGCAACATATGTAGATCCACCAGGGAATGATGTGTATAGTCAAATAAAGGTGTATGTAGGACACTGGCCTTCCGTCTCCAATGTCTTGGTGGGATTTGCAATATTTTGAATTTATTTTGATGTTGGGAGCCATGGTGGATGGCTGGCCTGAGTAGTGGTGTCTGAAAACATTAGGGACATTCATATCAGCTTTGAGGGGGAAACTATTCCTGCATGGTTCTTACTTGCATTAGGGATAGCCGGTGAATGGTCAGTTCAGTTAAAAATCTTTTTTATGTTAGGGGCATTTGGAAAGAAAAGGGTATGTAAGCCATTATCCAGAAGTTTTCCATATCTGGGGGTGTGACAAGACATAAATTTCATTTGAGTGTACGGAGACTGGGAGTGACTCTCTTGGGAATGAATTTTCCTTTAATTGATGGCCATTTTTGTGGGAAACATATGCAGAGCCGCTAGGGAATGATGTGCATAGTCAAACAAGGGTGTTCTTAGGAAACTGGCCTTCCATCTCCAATGGATATGATGGATTTTGGAGATTGGGAACTTTCTAAATATGGTATGTGACCTTCAACAAGGGGTGAACCTAAACACAAAAAGGGGCATTTTAACTGAACTTATTCGGGGAAATCAATAAATGAGTGGGGTCACTCTTCTTTTGTATGCGGATCAACTTCATGCATATGGATGGGGTACCTTTAGAAACCCCAAAAAAGGGGTCAGAGATGAATTGGGCCCGCGTGTTCTGATATATCCAAGATATGTGTAGGGAGGAGAATGTAAACCATGACTTTGAGGGCCCTTGAATCAGAAGGGATGGAACGAGGGTTAAAAGCCATTGCGCATATTGAGATAGGAGAAGACTCTCCTAGGGATGAATTTTCCTTTGATTGACGACTTTTTTTTGTGGGAAACTTATGCAGAGCCTTCAGGGAATGATGTGAACAGTCAAAAAAAGGTGTATTCATGACACTGGACTTCCATTTCAAATGGCCTTGGAGGTTTATGTAGATTCAAGATCACTCATAGCATGGAGTTTGGGGTATGGAAGGAGTGTATCTGGACATATTGGGGACATTTGAGTTATGATTTAATCATGGAATCAGGTGTCCCTTACATAGATCTGACTCGTATGCAGGGTGAGGCATTTGTTCCATCTTTGGGGTACTTGGTCATTTAACATTGTATGGTTAGGACATGGGGTTCCTCTCAGGGAAGGGAACTGTGACATGCCTTTTAGGGTCATGCTGCTAGGACCAAATTCCTGGACTGTTTTCCATAATTTCATGGTGGATCTCTTGTTAAGAACCCTAAGATCACATGATCTATGCTCGGTGAGATAAACAAGTGATTATGAGGATTCCGAGTCATTTCCTAAGAATAGAAAAATCAACATCAGAGGGAACTTTGGGCTTAAACCATTGTTATGTAGTTTAACGTTGTACAGTAAGGATGATTTTGGCCTTGTAGTTTAATGTTGTGCGGTGAGGACATGATGATGTTCAGTTTAGATTCATGCAGTGAGGATGATTATGCTGTCATAAAGATCTTTAATAGTTTTTAGTTAATCACAATCAGGATGCTCTGGCATTCCCTAGACGTGAGTGATGATAGAAGGTGTAAAGCATAGTCTCGGGGGTAACTTGAATCATGAGAGATAACATGGGGCTTGGAAGCCATTGGGCGTACAAAGATAGGGGAGGAATCTCCTAGGGATGAATTTTCCTTTGATTGATATCCATTTTTGTGGGAAACATATGAAGAGACACCGAGGCATGATGTGCATACTCATAAAATGGTATCTGCAGGACATTGTCCTTCTATCTCATATGGCCTTGAAGGATTATGGGGATCCAATTTTTCTCAGGGTATGGAGTTTGAAAAATGAGATATATGTGCCTAGGAACATAAATAATACCCATACCATGATTAAATGTAAACCACTTGGAGCTTCCACATAGGTCTGACTCATATGTATAGGGGAAGCAGGATCTTTTGACTTCTCATGAGTGAGGGGCATGTGAGGGATCTCGTAACACCGAGGACTAGGCCACACATAACTCTTGAAGAATTTTTCAGTTTATTGTCATGTGATTAGGACCTTTCATGGAATCCCCATACAATTCTGACCTACGCATGGGGAGAGGGGCATTTTTTTATGGTGGTTGGGCCAGGATGCCAAATCCGGGTGTTACTACATATCCTGCATGGGCAGGAATCAAGCCACACATATTTCTGAATTTTCCCTACAAATGTTTGCTCGATGTGTAAGGACATGTGAGGGGATTTTTTTTATGATTATTTCTTGGCTGGGATGCCAAATCCGGGCATTACTACATATCCTGCATGGGCAGAAATCATGCCATATGTAGTTATGAAAGTTCCTTGTACCGATTTGGCTTGGTCTATGTGTAGGGTAATTTTTTCTCCATCCATCATGGTTGCCAGGTCTACCATGTTATTCTATATTTTTCTTTCATAAGATAATTCCTACCACTGATCCTAAGCTCACATGAGTTACACTTGATGTGAGAAACAAGGAGTGATAAGGGTTTCCCTTAAAAATGTGAGGAGATAGGGGGTGATGGAGGCATTTTTTATGGAGGGGGATGGGCCAAGATCAAGGGTCGAGGCATCGCTACATATCCCGCGAGGGTATAAATCAGGTCATATTTATTTATGTGAGAGATCATGTAGTTTATTTTCATGCGATTAGGATTCTTTGTGTCATATAGTTTAACTTCTTACAACAAGGACATGAGTCACAGTTTAATGTCATGTTTCAGGGATGAGTTCCTTATAGTTTAACATCATGCGGAAAGTAAAATGACTCATAGTTTAGGGTCTTAGATTTTGTACCATGACATGGAGTATTATAATTCATAGTTTAGGGACATAGAGCTTGGACCTTGGATAATATGATTAATTTTATCGTCATGTTGTTTTGGAAAACAACTCATAGTTTAGGGTCTTAGAGTTTAGACCATGATAGGGAGTATTATAACTCATATTTTAGGGTTATAGAGCTTGGACCTTGGCTAATACCATTCATTTTATCATCATGCTAGTTAGTAAAAAAACTCATAGTTTAGGGTCTTAGAGTTTGGACCGTGACATGGCGTATTATAACTCATTGTTTAGGGTCATAGATCTTGGACCTTGACTAATACCATTTATTTTATCATCATTTTGGTCAGGAAAACAACTCATAGTTTAGGTTATTAGAGTTAGGACCATGTCATGGCATATTATAACTCATAGTTTAGGTTCATAGATCTTGGACCTTAGCATAGAATATTACTATGTGAAATACTTCCTCAATAACTTTGCATTTGTGGGAGTCGTGATGAGTCGTTCATCCATTGATATCAGGGCATATGATCCATTGGAATAAACCCTATGTATGACATATAGTCCTTATCACTTTGGATCAAGACTTGGGGGATTCTTCATGAGTATCATCAGGGTTCTAAGGACTAACACCATTTCTCCTTTGAGGAAAGATTGAAGGTGAACCTTTTTATTGAAGGCTCGTGCAATCCAGTTTTGGTAGATTTCCAAATGGTGTAAAGTGTGAATACTTTTTTTGTCTAGCTTCTTTAACTCATCAAACCATCTTTGGGATTTCTCTTCTATGTAAATTTGATCTCAAATGGCCACACTAAGTGATGGCACTTGGATTTAGATAGGCAAAACCACCTCTACCCCGTATACTAGTGAGTACGGGGTTGTCTGGGTGGAAGTGTGGAAGTGTGAGTCAAGGTTCGGTAAGCCCAAAAAGCATGAAGGATCTTGTCTAGTCACGATTTCTTATCCTTATCAACCATCTTTTGGAGTATGTTAAAAAAATTCTTGTTGAAAGCCTCTATCTTCCCATTGGCTGCTGTGTGGTAGCAGGATGAATGGTTGGTTTTGATTCTATACTCCTGGTATAACTTGTCCAACTCAGTAGAGCATAATTTGGTGCTATTTTCTATCAGTATTGTATGAGGGACACCGAATCTGGTGATGATGTTAGCCTTCACAAATCTAACTATTTTTTTCACCACAACTGCTTTTAAGGGGTATGGATTCATCCCATTTGGAAAATAAGTCGGTCGTTGTGAGTATGAACTTGAATTGCATGGATTTGGTGGGAGGATATTGTCCCACAACATCCATCCCCTAGGCAGCCAATGGCCAAAAGTACTTAGCTATATGAAGTAACTCCAGAGTTTGGTGTATGAAATTGGAATGAACTTGGTAGGAATGGAACTTTTTAGAGAATATGGAACAATCATGTATCATAGTGGGCCAGTAATACCCGAGCCTTCAGATTTGGTGAGAGAGCTTGGTTACTGATTGATGCGCTCCACAAGCTTCAGCGTGCACTTATTTCATGATGGTGGAAGACTCTTCTCCATCAATTCACCTGATAAGGACTCCATCGAGGCCTCATTTATAAAAAACCTTTTCTTGGTTTACCCCATTATACTAGACAAAGTGGATTTTCCATCTTTGGACCTGCTCTATTCCAACCCTATCTGGTGGGAGTTCCCCATTCCAAAGGTAATTTGCAATGGGAATCATCCAGCCGGTGGTGAGACCATGAGGCTCAAAAACGAGACTAATTTCATAGATTTATTTTGTATTTATCTGGATAAATGGAAAGACCATATGATGGTGAGCAATGATAATGATCGTTTCAACCCGGTCTAGATCGAACAAGGTTGTGGCTGCATTTTCCAAAATTGTCGTCTTGGGAATTTTTTGACCGGGGGACATATGTAAACATTGGTTCTGATAGGAATTATTCCATAAGTTCTCGAGCATGGTTCATCAAGGGGACAAATACTTGTTTCTTAATGGCATAGTCACCACTGACCTGTTTGATGAATAGCTCTAAATCACCCTTTATTTTTAGGTGTTTGTCTTGCAAATGAAGATCCAGTTCCAGGCCTGTAATGAGGGTCTGATATTCGACTTCATTATTTGTAAACCCTTCCAAAAGTAGGAAAGAGTAAGTCAAGATGGCCTTTTCAGGGGATACAAGTATAATTCCTAGCCCCACTTTGTTGATCTTGGGATCTGCCATCCTTTTCCATGTTGGGATTCGAGAAGCACCATCTAAATACATTTCCCATGTCTATGGGTCCTCCTAAACAGAAAACACTTCTTCATCTGGAAGTTTGGCATCCAAAGGGTGTTGTTTCTTCCAAGGGGTTCTCTTTCAGGAATTCTGCTAACGCCTGGCCTTTGATGGCCTTCTGAGGCATGTACCATATGTCAAACTGTTGTATAATGACTGCCCGTCATGATAAGAATCCATTTACCATGGGATAGTTGAGGATATATTTGAGTGGGTTGTAGTAGGAGACCAGTTGGACCTCATGGTGCGGTAAGTAATGCCTGAGTTTCTGAACCATGAAAATTAGGGCTAGGTAGTTCTTTTCAATTTTTTAATATCGAGTTTCAGCAGTCTCCACTCAACTGGTGGCATCAGCACCGACGGTCTTAGGAGATATCTTTTGATATTGTTGAATGCTTCTTTGAAATCAATATACCACTCAAACGTAACTCCTTTCTTCATAATCTTGGTGAAAGGTAAACATTTACCTACTAGGTTGGCGATGAAGTTCCGAATGTAGGCGAGGTGCCCCTTGATACCTCTCAATTCAGTGATTTTGTGAGGTGGGGACATGAAAAGGATGGATTTTTTATTCTTAAGGTCAATTTTGATATCTCTATGGAGTACGGTGAAGCTGATGAATTCTCTTTAGGTAATGCCAAAGGCGCATTTTAAGAGATTCATCTTTAAACTATGATGTCATAATTTGTTGAATATAGTTTCAAGATCATCCAGGTGGTCTGATCACTGTTGTGATTTAACTACCAGATCATCGACATATCACTCCACACATTTTCCCAAGAATGGATTGAAGATGCGATGCATGGCGTGATAATATGTAGCGCCAACATTCTTTAGACCAAAGGGCATCGCATTATAACAGAACACTCCCTAAAGGGCCCTAAAATCAGTAGCTTCTTCATCATTTCGGGCCATCCAGATTTGATTATATCCAGAATATTCATCCATGAAAGAGAGATCCTTATATCCAACGGTTTCATCAATCAACAATTCTATGATCAGGGCTGGGAAATCATCTTTGGGGAAATACCGATTAAGGTCCCTCAAGTCAATGCAGATTCTAATATATCCATTCTTATTTTTTATAGGGACTATTTTTTCTAGTTAGATAGGATATTGGAACTCTCGTATGAAGTTGTATTTTATCATCTTTTTAACCCCACCCTCTATTTTGGCAGTATGAATTTGGTGGGTCCTTCTGGATGCCTACTTATAGCCCTTGTGATCTTCTAGTAATCCCAGATGATGAGTGGTGACCTCAGGATTGAGGCCTGGCATTTCTTTGTAGTTCTAGGCAAACACATCTTGATTATTCTTTAGGAAGTAAGTTTATGCCTCCTGCTCCTCAAAAGTCATAGCCACACTGATCAGAGTGGGTCATGAGTCGTCTTCGGTGCCCAGGTTTACTTCCTTAAGTTCATCGATTGTAGTGGAGACACATTCTTCGAATGAAAGAGGGGAATATTTGAGGTCTTCTTCCTCTTCCTATTCTTCTTCTTCTTCTTCTTCTTCTTCTAATAGAGAGAGGATTTTTGAGAAAAACTCCCCAATTTTGGGAGATAGATCATCTTTTTCCTTAGTGTGTGAGGCGGGGGTAGCTTGAGGTCCTGAGGACAGGCTGAGAGCATCTTTGATAGGGATTTTCCTAACATTATGGTAGTCAACCCTCTTTTCTGTGTCTTTGGACTTGGTGGTTGTAACATAGACCATGTAGACAATTTATTATACATCTGAACTTGTGTTTTTCATTCAACTTAGTTGATGGGTAATACATACTCTTCACCAATCTACTGGAGGGGGTCGGTGGGAGCCATTTCCAACCCATTCGGGACAGTAATCCAATTAATGTCGTTGGTTGCAAGATGTTTTTCTTCCAATTCATAGAACCCTGCATCGATATAATGCGATTCACAGGACTCAAACAGGGATTTATCAGCGTGCAATGTCCCGTTTTTTCCATTAAAGCACTATTTGACGCACGGATGGTGTGATTATGGAATTGTAGCCTGCTGATGTAGCTACAGCCTCCCTAACAGGATGTTAAAGACCGTACTTTTCCATACTACTAGGAACTCAAAATCAGACATGAGTTCTCCAAGCCAAGTTTTAAGCTTGATTCATCCCAGTAGTTTCTACTCTCTTTTTTCATATCTCATCAGAGTTGTAGTGCAGAGTGTTAAGTTGTCTTCATCATAGCCCAGTCGACGAAGTGTCAGCATTGGGAGAAGGTTGACTCTAGAGTTTTTGTCGATGAAGATCCTTCAAACATCAATTTAATTTATCTTTTTGGACACATATAAGGGTTTGATGTGCCCTTTCATAATGGTGTCTTCATCCCTGATTGTGAAATAGATGATGACGTGACATTCTTCGGGACTGGTTTTTATCCGATAGACTTCAGCTACTGCTACTTTGGCCTCGAACTCCTAGGAACTTAGTAAGGCTTTGATGAGTGCCCCCCTAAGATCAACGGACAGACTTAATGCATCCAGGATTGACAGTTTTGTTGGTACTAAAGCTATCTATTTTAGAATATCATACTTCTTCTCTAAAGGTTAGTGCTTCTCAGCTCAGGGTTTCTCTTTCTTAGACACTTTAGGGTTTTGGGCTTTGGATGTGGATGGTTCAACCTTTATAGTCGGGGTTGGTGGTGTTGTGGTCCTTTCTGGGTTTGGACAAACTGGCCCACCTACATGCCTTGGGTGCTTTGGTATTTGTTCTTCCCCTAATGGATATTCCAAGATAATTGGGCTTGGATTTCTTTTGACGGGGGTGGAGGAGCATTATGATTCTTGTTGCATCTATCGTAGGGTCCTTCCGTGAGTTTCTGCAATGTTAACGGTTTGATTTATAGCATGGTCAGGAATTTTCCTCCTACCACGATCATGCCTTCAAGGAAACCTCCAACCTCTGTGGCCTCTTCCTATGAATATCCAATTGGGAATGGGGAATTTGGGTATGTGTTCATAGTCTCCATCCGATAAGGGGTTCATTAAGTGGATGACATTAATGGATCCAAAGATTAGTTATTGATCTGACATTGTTTCTGCCTGACTGTCTCCTTCTGATGGTGTAGTTTGGTGGGGAAGTTCCTATTGTACTGTTTGGTGGGGTGGTGCCCGTTGTACCATTTTGCGAGGTAGTGCCTGTTGTACCATTTGGCGGGGTGGTTCTCATTGTACCAAGTTTACTGGAATAAAGTCTAAAATCATCAACACTGAATTCAGCTTTGGTGTCAGTTCATCTTCTTCCTCCTGCTTTCTTCCCTTCTTAACTTTAGAGGGTTGTGGGGCCTAAGAGGAAGTTTGTATTGTATTGGGAGATTTTTGGGTCATAGTTAGTTGTTTTAACTATTCTTGGAGGATTCCATGAACTCGATTGATGGTCTTCTAGGTCATCCAATTGTCAAACTTTTTCTCCTTATTACTGGAAAATGTTTTTCATTCCTCTTTCTCTCTTGATTCTAAGGTGGAAACATACACCACTTGTGTTGGTGGTGGGCCCAACTTGACTTGCCCAAAATCCACCATCTTTTTTAGTAGATCCTTGAAAATGAAGCATTCATGTATGGTGTGTCCTAGTATAGGGTGACAGTGAAAATAATTTGGATGGTCATTGAGACCCACTTCATCAGCTTGCTTTGGCTCCAGTAGCCGGAGTAAGTTGAAAATTATGGCAACTATGAAATAGCTGCGGACCTGATTATCTCTAAACAATTAAACTTTATTTCTTTGTTCTTTGAACTAATTTATTTTAGAACCATGTCTCTCATATTGATGAGGTGGGGGTGTTTTTTGGAAACCAGGGGGTCCTTCATGGTTTGATGGGGGGCTTGCAACTAGAGCTGGTGTTGGGGGTGGCTTAAGCATGACAGAATCCACTTCATCTTTTTCTACTCTTTTCCTAGGGGTTGATGGGGCCACTCGGGACTTAAGGTTAGTCTGTTTCAAAGAGACTTTTATCCTTTTTGAAAAGGCAGAGAAGTATCTAAACCCACTTGTGTAATTTACTGGTATGATCGGTGTTCACAATTTATCCTGGAGGTTATCGATTCACATGGAGAGTATCTCATCTTGTGGGAGCGGCCAGATTAGGGAATAAGTCAGGATTTTCCATATGGAAATGAAGTCTAATGCTCTTTTTCTCTCTCGCTATTTTCAGTTCATGAGATCACTGACCATCATCTTAGGCAGTGTTTAACTAAACTGGAAGAGAAACTATCATCAGAGATCCTCCCAGCCTGTGATTGAATTGGATGGAAGGCTAGTATACCATACAAAGGTCGAGCCTTGTATGGTTCGTACGAAGCACCTGAGTTTTACTAGTTCTTGCTGCTCCAAAGTACCATCATGGAGTCACAATAAGAGGCATAGTGCATTAAATGTTGTTCTATGTCCCCCGATCCATTGAATATTATGAATACAAGGTTTCTGAAATTTGGTGGTGGCAGAACATTGCTTACCCAACCAAGGTAGGGTTTGTGCTCTGGTTGTATCGGAGTGCATATCCCCTCCATGGATTCTAGTCAAGTTGTTAGTTTCTTGACAGTATTCATGATCCCTTGATGCATATTATGTTGGGCTTAATCTTGGGATAGTGTGGTAGTGTCCAAGACTGGGCGTGTCGGCGCTGCTGGAATTTGGGGTGGACACCCATCCAGGGGTATCATTTGTGGGTTTACCTGAATATATTTTGGATGCCTTCCTAGTGGGGGGAAGTATTGATGTCCTTCTAGAACTAGGTTAAAGTAGGTTTCCAGTCCCGATGCCAGATTGTACAGGCCTCCGATCTTGGATTCATTCACTAGGATGAGTGCCTATGGAAAAGGCACCTCTTCTGGGAGCACCTACTGACTTTTCTTAGGGGGAACACATCTAGTGAGGTAGCTCCCTTGATACAGCTCAACATTAATTCACCTGAGCTCTTTCATTTCTTCCTCCTTCTTGGAAAACCTTTCCTCAAGAGTGAGGGATGCATTTCCAGGGGGAGGATAAGGCGGGTCATAGATTTCCTTGTATTTATTCTTCTCCTTATTGGGGTTTCATGTGGGAGGTAATGTAGGATTAACTGAGGGGGCACCCAGATTTAGGATATCTCTTTGGTTCTGGGTATTCACACCATCAGGAATAATGTGGGATACCTCTAGGAGGGAACCATCTTCCTTCATGTCCTCTCCCTCCGCAACATTTCTTGTGAGATCTGTGGAGTTGACGTTTACCATGTTCACTGAGGCATACCGCATTGAGGGTGGTGTACCCAGTGTTTAATGGTAGGAAAGATTTTTTTTGTCCTTATTTGGACTTTCTCCTTCCATTTTTGTGGTATTATTTGGGTTTATAGGTGAATATTGACCTGAAGGGAGCCTTAGTATGACCTCGTAACGCGCCTTTGTCTCAGAGGGTGAGAAACACAAGAAGGGGTGGAACGGGTGACTCCTTTATCCATCTTTCTTTCTATATGATGGAAGACAGATGTTCGATGTGCATGGATTTGAGGTAAAAATTCCCCCAGCCCTCCGGGCTAGGGTTGTTCCCGTTCTTCCACTGATGCATCACGACCTAGATTTTTTAGTCTTATAGGGGCATTTTGATTTAAAAATTCTCCCAGCCCTGTGGGATGGGGTTGTTCCCGCATTGCGGCAGAAGCTTCTTTTATTGTCACATTTTCAATTTCACGTAATTCCACGCGAGTGTGAGCCAAGTATGGAATTGGGCCTTCATAGAATCTATGGTCTTTTGAAGACATGATCACTGCTTGCTGGTTGTATTCTCTTAGGCAGGAAGCCTGCTGGATGTTCCTGGTTGCCTGACTCAGACGCTTTTCGATGGCTTGATCTCTTTGGTCCTAATGCTTTTATGACTTACTCTGGGCCAGTTTTTGTCGAGTATCCCATATTTCCTAAGCAGGGGTTTCCCTTGATTTCTTTCCTTGTGTGATGACATTGCAGGATTTCATTTCCAATGGGCCCTATTGGATGGGATGAGGGTTGAAGTGTAGAGCCCAATGTTCTCCCCATCTTCAAATATGAACTCCAGTCAGGGAGTTGCCAATGAGGTGATTCAACTTGTGCAGTGCATGGAGGAAATCCAGTTCAAGGTTTTTATTTTGCCTTTCTGATTGTGCCTACCTTGCGGACAGGAGGGCTTTCAGGTCGATTAGATGGCGAAGCTCCCCTATTGTGTTGAAATGGTCTGCATACCCTTCATAGAGTAGGAATTTTTATTTCAGCTGACGAAGATTAATCCATATGTTGAGGCAAATGTCATGCATGCATTCCCCAAACAACTCTCCTGGTATGTTGAAGTGAGAAGTGTTCATAGGCCAATACATCACTAGTATATTATCCTTAGCTATTTATCTTATCACAAAAAACATATCATGTTGTTGTTATTCTGGAGGCTCCTCTACTTGATATTCCCAGCTCGACTGCTTCTTAATAATTTCATTCCAAGCAACTGGGCTAGTGGGATCCTTATTGATTTTCGGATGATGCGGGGGTGGATCAGAAGATGAGCGTGGCCCGGGGCCATCCTTTGGTTGGTAAAGAATATCACACATTATAGACATAGTTCCCGATGTGTCTGACTCCTCTCTGAGTGCCTCATTATAGGAGGGTTTTCTCACATTTGTTCCGACAAGGGGAGGACATTCCTGCCAGTACGAATTTTGATTGTGGGGAGGACCTTCACAATTAGTGCTACAATGGAGAGGGCTACTATTTCAACTTGATGCCCGACCACAGGAAATTTATTTACGGTGTATACCCTAGGGAGGACCTTCAGGGTGGTATATAGCAAGGGGATGACCTTATTGATGCTTGATATCACTGAGGAAGGATCATCACAACAACTTCCATTGTGGGGAGGACCTTCGCAATGACTATCATCATGGCGAGGACAACCATAATGACTTGATACCTGGCTGTAGGGAGAATTTTTGTAGTGAACATATTAAGGAGGGCCTTCAGGATGTACTCAATGAAGGGAGGACCTTCTTGTTGCTTGATGTTACTATAGGGAGGGCCTTCACAGCAACTACTATTGCAGGGAGGACCTTCGTAATGACTGTCATCATGGTGAGGACTACCATTATGTCTTGAAGTCCGACTATAGAGAGAAGGATATATGTAGCGTATACCCTGGGGAGGACCATCAATGAGGATGGTAGAAAGGGGAGGTACTTATTTCAATCTAATCTTTAGGTAAATGGGAGGGCTACCCTAATTCTCATCAGGATATATTCTCTCGTGATCGATCATTCTTGGCCCACAGAGTGATCCCCCATGGGTGATCTAGGGAGGAACTTTAGAGATGCTGGTAGCGACATTTCAGGGAGGACCTTAACAACTGCTACTACCACTTACATAATTTTGTAATGGACTAACAGGGTCTTGAGCCTTTATTAATATATTTTTTAGGGTGTCAAGAACCCCAGCTTCTAGCAGAGCAGGATTATGTATGTGCTCTTCATTTTTTGGTTGCCTTTGGTGTGTTTAATTTTTGAGTTCTCTCTTGTGGGAAACAGGGGCCGTCTACTATTGGTAATGGCCCTCATATATGGGTCCATATCTTGTTGCGTCTCATGATTCCATCGAGATACGTCGACGAACATCTTGAGTTTTGGCAGGGATATATGCATGCCCTGGAGCGGCCACCATGTTGGACTAGTGTCCCCCAGTTGGAACGGGTATTTGTTTCTGATCCGGTTATCTGTGAATCATAGGATACTACTGTCAACCCTCATGAACTGGAGTAGGGATGCATAAATTCTCCAAACTGACTAACTCATTTTTTGAGTGAGTCATTCTGTTCGAGGAAACTAGGTCATGGGCCCGGTTTCTCACTTTTACCACTGATGCAATAATGTCTTGGAATTTTTGGATGATATGATATGGGATCGATGTGTAATATTCCATTATTGTCAGGATCTGCTGAGATAAATATTTGGATGGAACGGGTATTAAGGGCCATTCTGATGTTGGATTAGGAGTTTGTTCTTACTCCGGTCCTCCATGAGTTTCCAATAAATACTGGTAGTTCTCCTGTGCCGAGATAGAGGAACAAGTCTTCCACCAGTTTTCTTCTCTGTTTTCCACCGTATTTCACTAGTGTTCTTCATATTCATGAGCAAGGATTTTCATATGCTCACTTGTCACTATATTTATCTCACATTCTTTGTATGAATCTGCAAGAATTTGACTCCGCTCATATTTTTTTATCGCCCTATTTGGTTGGCGGTCTTGATATGCATCAATAGGTATTTCCACCTGCGTGTAGCTGAGTGCCACCCTATTTGGTTGATGGTTTTGGAATGTATCAATAGGTATTTGTGCCTATGTGTAGCTGAGTTTTGCCCTATTTGGTTGATGGGATTGTTGTGTATCGGAAGATATCTGCATCTTCTTGTAGTTTGTCGCTCTGTCTACATGGCGGGACCGGTGAGAACTATAAGGAATGTTCATGTTCTCATATTGTTCCACCCTATTTATGTGGTGGGCTTGAGTGGAGGGGGCAGAGTCGTATGTCATCCCATTGGATGCCACTGTGTTAGTACGGTGAAGTTTCTCCTTAGTAACCAAGGTGATATCATGTTCCTAATTATATATTTTTCCTCCTTGGCAGGCAGCCTAAGGGGCCCGGGTCTCCTAGACTTTGGCAGGTGCCCTTGGCATAAGGTCATCTTCGACGGGAGGAGGCTTGGTCGTCCGGTGTCAGCGAAGACTCTCTCTAGTGGGAGAGCATGAGTAGGACCCCTGTGTAGTTGAGATGAAGTTTTCAGCATCGACTTCATCTGCCTCCCTAAGATAAGGGAGGTACTCATTGTCACATTCTGGGGACAGGCTCCTAAAAAGGTTTGAGATGACCACTAGGGTCACCTTTTGATGGGGTACCGGATGTGGATGAGGAGGAGGTTGGCGAACCTTTGTAGACTAAAGATCTTGTCTCGTGGACTCCAGTGTGGGGAGAGTAATATTCTGGTGGTACTCCCTGATCAGCATGTTGAATTCCCAGCATTGAAGATGCTGGGTAGGCAAGGGGGTCCTGCTCTTCATTGGAGCCCCAACTGCCTATGGGATCGCTGATGCATGTGTCTACATTGGTCGTTGGGATGTCATTTGGATCGAAGGTTGCTCTGCTGGAACTTGAAATATACATATATGACATGCAGACCACAAGACCTCACCAAAGTAGATTTTTTTTAAACATGTGCATATCTGATGATTCATCTTGTCCTACTTCCCCTCTCCTTTTTTGTAGGGGCGAAGGTGCTTGAGTGGGGTAAGACCACCACCTTGGTTAAGAATTCATTTCGGGTTCACCATTTTTGTTCCACCTTCGAGTTGGTGAATTTTGTGTGTACCGGGGTAAACAAAAGGGTCCTACATGAAATATCCTTTTGTCTTTTATCATTGGGGTAGAACAGCCACCTTGGTTAAGGATTCACGTCGGGTTCACCATTTTTTTTGCCTCCGAGGTGGTGCGTTTTTCACGTACTGAGGTGAAAAAAATGGTATAACATGCAATGTCCTTTTGTCTTTTATCATTGGGGTAGAACCACCACCTTGGTTAAGGATTCACGTTGGGTTCACCATTTTTTTCAGCCTCTGAGGTGGTGCGTTTCACATGTACTGGGGAAAACAAAATGGTATGACATGCAATGTCCTTTTTTCTTTTATCATTGGGGTAGAACCACCACCTTGGTTAAGGATTCACATCGGATTCACCATTTTTGTTCTACCTCCGAGGTGGTGCATTTCGCGCGTACCAGGGTGAAAAAAATGGTATTATGTGAAATGTACTTTTTTCTTTTATCATTAGGGAATAACTTCCACCTTGGATAAGGATTCACGTCGGGTTCACCATTTTTGTTCCACCTCCAAGGTGGCGCATTTTGGGGGGTGCGGAAATGGTCTGACAAGGATCATTTGTCCCTTTTTCTGGAGACATTTTCCTATAAAATTCACCATTTCTTTTTTTTAGACCCATTTTTCATCATTATCCTTTAGAAAAGGGTTGAATTAACCCTCTGGGGACTGGGAAATTCACCCCTTTCACATTGCGAAGAATATGCCACAGTTAGTCGGTCCTAGCGGGCGATTGTGTGGGGTAAATTACTCGTGAAATTGGTCCTCCTCAGATATAACTTCCTCATATGGTATCTAACGGGTTTATTTATTGGATCTAGAAACACCCAACGGCCCTGGTATCCATGATTCATGGACCTGCTTTCTAAAGGAAGGCGCCCGTTGATTGATGATTTGGCCAACGACACTTGAGGCCTCCATTGTTCAAGAGGATGTGAATTCAGGCTCACCACACCCTTTTGGGGAGGATTATTTCCTTTTCTAGGACTCTCTTATAGATTTAAGTCATGTTCAAATGTTTGTGAATCCTTGGTTCATTTCCAAAGAGTGTGTCCATGGGCTACCCTTGGTTTGCAAGATCATCATAGGCATGCATATATTTGATGCTACAGAGGTACTGCTAACTTGAGCCATACAATAATGCACTCTGGAGTTTATTGTCATCTAGGGGGACAGAAGGTGATTTGATGTTGGGACCAGATCCATAAGATGGGTTTCCTACGTATCCTTGGGAGTGGAATAAGAACCCATGTAGTTCAGATAGGTTGGGGCTTGCGCATGGGAAATTCCCATTTAAGTAAACATGATTGGGTGGACCCTTTTGGATGGGCACCCTTTTGAGCTCGGGCCTTCAGGTAGGCATCCTACGTATCCTATTTTGATCAGGAATCAGAGTTATCATAGTTCATATTTTCTGAAGCTTACGCATAGAAGTTTATCTTGTAAGGAGACATGATTGGGTGAACCCTTTTGGATGGGCACCCTTTTGAGCTTAGGCCTTAGATTAGGCATCCTATGTATCCTAATTTGATCAGAAATTAATTTTATCATGGTTTAGGTCTGTGTGAATATTGTAATCGTCACAAACCTCTAAGCCCACATGAGTCATGCTCAGTGTGAGAAACAAGAGGACGTCAAAGATTCAACAAAGCACATGATTCCTCTTCTTATGGTGGGAGAGGGAAATCCTACGACGGAAGAGGCTGGGTCAACCATGGGTGAGGGCACGAAGCAACTAACCCTTTAATTTGAGATGAAATTAAATTTCTCACGACTCGTCCTCAGAAGATTGGGGACTTACCTCAGTGGGAGGGCCTCAGAATACGTTCTGTGAAGGGGAGGAGTGTCGTCCTCATCAAATGGGGGAGCAAACATAACCCCTTTGACTGATCACTATTCCTCATTGAATGGAAAATAAAGTGATCACCCTTAATCCCTAGAATGGGGAGGTTCATGTCACTATCCCAAGGTTGGACTCTAGGTTACCATGAGAATGTAGACCCACAGGAATTCCTGAAGCCCAAACTGTTGTAGGGATATCCTTCATGACTCTACTTACCATGAGTATGTAGACTCAAAGGGGCATGTTGATACACTTGATGGTTTGATCATATGGGTCTGGTGTCTTTGGATAAGGCTTTAGCCTGATGCCGGAGAACTGGTTCATGGAGGGATTATAGAGGACTGGATGGTAGTGGAGGGGTGAGGTAGGAACCGAAGGAAATAATACCCGAAAATACCCCATTATGCGTACTGGTTTCTTATGTGGGATAGGGGGGCTCCTCATACCTTAGTAGTATGCGGGTAGAGGGGTCATCCACGTACTGATGTGGTATGCAGGCATGGGTGCAGATCACTACGTACCATAGTGGTATCTGTCCCATCACGCCACTTTGGGTTCCATCTACGTACTTATGCAGTATGCGGTGCCGGGTTCAGTCCACGTAGTGGTACACTACATGGAACACCATATTTAAGGAGGGTCTGGGGGATTATCATTCGCAGGGAATTCATCCACGAGAAGTATTTGGTTGGTGGTTCACCAATTAGGTTCACGGTTCTATTATTATTATTCATTCCCCCCATTGTATGGTTTACGGTAGGATGTACCTGCAAAGAGTGTGGTTCGCAATTTGGGCGCTGCCAATGAATCAAGACTAAAGTCAGAATATTCTCTAAACTCTTTATTCCAACCTCTAAGTCCCTTTTAATCTTTCATCATCCTTCCTCTCATTCTCCTCCTCTAAATTCCTTATGTTCTCATTTTATAGAGCACCGAGGCAACTGTATCTATTGGGCATGCGACACCATTTATGGAGGCCCATGCAGAGATATCCTGACCCGCAGAAGACTTGGTCAATTGAGGTTTGTGGAGGCTTCATTTCACGATAATTGTTCGCATAACCCTACCCATTCGCTCTTTCCATGAATTGATGAGTTCTCAAAATGGTACACGGATTTCCTTTAAGTGCATGATTCCTTTAGCAACACGGTTCTTGATCCACCTTGTTCGTTGGCCATTGCTCTACGGGCTAGTGTCTCATGGATCATTCCACATACCTATTGGTTTTCAATCCAGCCAGTCCATAAACCTTTCCCAATTATGGTACGCAGACCACTTGAAATGCTTTGAAAACTTGAACCTCTTCAAGTTTCTTCTAAAATTTTCAAGTCAATTTGAGTCTATTTACCTTGCTAGACTTTCAGGAGTAATTACTTCCTTATGAAAAGTGATTGTGGGGGTATTTTCTTCCCTTGGTGGAATTTTCAAGGCCCTACAAAAACCATTTCACAATGCTTTGAAAACACTTTTCCATTTACCAAAAATAGGAGAAACCATATTTTATAAAAAACCAATTCCACACACACACACAAAATCATTAAATCATTCCATTTCATTTAATGAAACAATTTATCAAAAAATATGAGCAATGTAGTTCACCAACATAGGCTAGAGATGAAACCACTAACCTCAAAACATAGGTTGCACACACTCATAATGAAATCCACCATAAGGAATAAACCAAAAATGACAATGAATACCCTATAACCAATATACACATCATAGAATTGATTCACTTTAGAAAAGGGTCAGTGGATAAGAGTAAACAGAACCTACCTTAAGAACTCACACCCATCACACCACAAACAACAAAGGAAATGGCCCCCAAAATAAGATCTCACAACAAATCTAGAGAGAATAAAAAAACGTCACCAGGGTCAATGAAACTAATAACGCAACATAACGACACTACCATGATTGAAGAAATGAAGAATTGGAAAGGATTACTCACCCAAAGAGATACAATCCAACCTAAATGGTGATCAATCACCAAACAAATCAATCCAAATTGAAAGGAGACTACCAAAATCTCCAGAAGAGTGATCTAGGTCAATAGGGAAGAAAGATTCAGATGAGTGGATGATATTTCAACTACACAGCACCCTAAAATCCCTAAACATGGCATTTTAATGGTGTTTAATCCATTTTCATGTTGTGTAATCTTTGGTACTTAGATACGATGAAAAACCCATCACTTTTTAATTTAAAACTGGTATTTTAGAATTATACAATGTGTAACCTTTACATTGAATGTAATTCCTTCATGTTGTATATTGGGTTCACAACATCTACCCTGTAGAGATTACACATCGTTTACTCCCATTACATGGCATGTATTTCTCCTGTAAACTGCAAAAACTACAGATTCATACATAAAAATCCAAAAACAACTCATGGAGAACCCCTCCAATCCATTAAAACATTTATACCCGAACTCTATTAATTAAAACAAACATACATCCCTGAACTTTAGGTCATTTTCATCATAAAATGTTCTCCATCCTCAGGAGTCCCAATACGCACCCATTTCAAGAGGAAAACAATCAATGAGATGAAAAATAGTTGAAGTGAGTAATGGTATGTTACAAACTCCCCACCATAAGCCTTTATATCCCTAGGAATACATATGGATGAATGAAGTTTGGTAAAGAGGTGAGGCCACTTCTCCCTCATCAAGGACTCACACTCTCAAGTCTCATGAGAATCTAATCTTTTATGTAATAACACTCTAACCAATGGAATAGACTTCCCACATAAGTATTTTACTTGAGAGTCAACGATCTCAATTGGATGCTCAACAATAGAAACATTTGGCTCTAAATCAGTCTATTCTCAACTCAGAATATGAGAGGGGTTAGGATGACATTTCCTAAGCTGCAAAACGTGAAAAACATCATGAATTTCTGTCAATTGAATTGGTAATTCTAATCGATTAGAAACCTAACTAAGCCACTTAGTGGCCTCAAATGGTCCAACATATCTTGGAGCCAACTTTCCCTATTTTCCAAGATGATGGTGAACCAACTAAGGAATAACTTTTAAGAAAACTTGGTCACCTATAGAAAAATACAAAGGAAGAAGTTGTGGATCTGTATAATATTTCTGCCAACACTAAGATGTAATAAGATGCCAACGTATATCCTAAATCCTCACAAATGTCTCCTGAACCAAAATCATTCCCACCAAAGAATATTTTCCCACCTCTACCTAATAATGAGGTGATTTTCATGAGTGACTATACAAAGCCTCAAAAGGATCCATTCTGATTGATGACTGATAACTATTATTATAAGAAAACCCAATCATTCTCAGATGGGCATCCTAAGATCCACTGAAATCCAATACACATGTATGGAGATTTTCCTCCAAAATATAAATAGCACACTCCATATAAATTTTTGTCTATGGATGATAAGTTATACTCAATCTGACATGAGTCCCCATCACCCCCTAGAAACTTTTCAAAAACCTCAAAATAAGCATAGGATCCCTGTCTAAAACAATATAAGAAGGAACCCCATGTAACTCACAATTTTCTTCACATACATCTTACCCAGTTCTTCAACTTTTGTGGCATCCTTGATCAGAATAAAATGAGGTGGATTTATCAACTGAAAAATCACCATACGGATAGAATTCCAATCTTAGAGAGTTTATGGAAACCCAATAACAATGTACATGGACACCTCATTCCATTTCAAAACTGAAACTGGATGTGGTTGGAGCAAACCATAAGGTTTTAGATGCCTTTCCTTAATCTGTTGGTAAGTGTAATATTGGGTCACATAATCAGAAGTTTCATGATTCATACCTAGTCACCAGAATCGTCATCTCGTGTCATAATACATCTTCATAGTTCTCAAATGAACTACTCATGAAGAACTATGAAAATCAAAAATAATTGACATCCTCACAGATATTGGGATGAAAAACCGATACCCAAAACTAAGAATACCATCTGAAGAGAGAGACCAACCAAAAATAGTTTCCCAACCATATGGGATTTCTCAAAATACTATAAAATAGACATCCAACTATTGATTCTTTATAATATAATCAAGGAGAGATGATGATAACAGAACACTAGTCATAACCATACCTGAAACATCCTCCTAAGCATCCAGATACAATTGAGGAAAAAATCCTCATAAGGTTCCACTCTTCCTTCGATTCCAAAATAGCTTATGATTGAATTTTACTACTAAGAGCATCTACAACAACATTCCCCCTCCTTGAGGTTTAGGTGACATTGAATTCAAACATCTGTAGGTATTCCACCCTTCATCTCTGTCTAAGAATCAATAATTTCTGAGAAAATATATAGCTCAAACTTTTATGGTCAGAAAAAAATAGTGAACCTTTACCCAAAAAGATAGTGTCTCTAACACTTAAGCACATGGATAACTGTAGAAAGATCTAAACCATGAGTAGAGTGATTTTTCTCATGTGGTCGAATCTGATGAGATTTGTAAGCTACCACATGATCATCCTACATGATCACATGACCCAAACTAGTTCCAAAAGAATCATAGAAAAACACATACCATTTATCAGGATTGGGTAAGATTAGAATAGGACCTGATGTCAGAAGTCATTTCAGATCATTGAAATAAGACTTACACTTTTCACCTCATATGAATTTCACCCCTTTATTGGTAAGAGAAGTCAAAGTTGGTGCCAAATTTGAAAAATATTTGACGAATCATCTATAGTATCCAGAAATACCAAGGAAGATATAAATCTCAAAGAAAATTTGTGGTTCTTCCCATGACAAGACAACCTTTACCTTCTCATGATCAACTGATAAGCCATGCTTAGAAATCACATGCCCCAAGAATTTCAATTCTTGAATCTAGAAGTTTAATTTCAAAATATTTCTATTTAAATAGTGACTTTAAATATTTCCAAAACCAAACTCATATGGTGGTCATGCTCGCGCTCAGATTTTGAATAAACCAAAATATCATCCATGAACACTACCACAAAAGTGTCAAGATATTGATTGAATATTGAATTCATCAAATCCCTGAAAACTACATAATTATTCATACCAAATTGCATCATAATATATTCATAATAGTCATAACTACTCCTAAAAGTTTTCTTCGGTATATCACACTCCTAAAGTCTGATTTGTTGATAACCTGACTGATGATCAATCTTAAAAAACAACTTTTATTCCTTTAATTGATCAAAAAAATAATCAACATAAGGAAAAGGATACTTGTTCTTAACCATTATCCGGTTCAAATTCGGATAGTCCACACACAATTAGAGTGAACCATTTTCCTTCTTTGTAAAGAGAACTGAGGAAACCCAAGGTGAAACACTAGGGTGAACAAAACCCTTTTCCATTAGGTCATCGAACAGAATCTTGAGCTCTTTTAGATCTGTTATTTCCATATGATATGAAGGTATTTAAATGGGTTTTGTACCTAGTACTAGGTCATTTTTTAACTCCACCTACCTCTCTGGAGGAAGCCCAAAGATATCATATGGGAAAATATTAGAAAAATCCCAAACAATTGTGGGAATATCAATAAAAAAAGAAACATCATTGGGATCAACTACAACAGAAGACAAAAAAATCCTAAGCTCTAGGAAAAAAGGTCTTGCATGACCATAACTTGAATCCCACTCTACCTGAAGCACCTGTCATCTCCCATAAACCACAAGAAATGAGAAACACTAAAGATAACAATCCACCTCGGCACAATGAGAAACAAGAAAATCCATCATGATGATGATGTCAAAAAAATCTAGATCTAGAATAATAAAATATCATACAAGCTCCACATTAGCTATAAATAGCACATAAGAAGGAAACCACAACCCATGCTCTTTCCTCTTCCCAAGAGGTGTCTCTAACTCCATAAAAAATGACATGATCTCCATTGGAAGGTTGAGCATATCAAAAAAAATGTCCATACATAAATGATTGGGAAGTACCAATATCAAATAAATTAACTGCTACTGAAGATTCAGTAAAGGTGGCACTTATCACTATTGCTAGACCTGCATCTACCTCTACTAGAAACTCATATACTACGTGAAGGTGATTCACTCATAATGACTATGGCTGGAGATCTATAGTCTTTGAAACATCTAACTACACCATTGTATCCTTTGGATATGATGATCCATATCCATATGAAGGTGAATACATAGCCTGGTAGAAATTCTATAGATGACCATAACGTCCACAATTATTATACATCTTTGTAGATGAAGGACAAGAACATCGTTTGTGTCTGACCTTACCACACCAGTAGCAAGTCATAGGCACACAACTCGCTGTAATTGGAGGTGCTGAAGAGGCCTTCTTCCAAGAACCACCTCCACCACTCATATGATGATCCAACCACTTCCCCTTTTTCCCTAGTGCAGCACTAAAGCTACAACTGGTGGAAGTGAAGGGGAAGAATATCCAACCTTTCCTATTGTATTCATTTCTTCTATCATATCCATATTTTTTGTCTCCGCATAGGTTGAATGCTTCAGTATAAATACCTAATATTTTATATCTTGTTACAAATCATGTGGGTATTTTTAAGCTTCCAGTTGGTCATTCTTTACAACCTATAGTGAAAAAAGAACCATCTCATCAAACTAATTTTTGTATGCCAACACCGAGCACTCTCCCTTCTATAAAGAGAGGAGCTCTGTAGAATTTTCCATCAATAGTGACTCTGGACAAAAAATTTAGAAGAAGAGAGTCTTAAAAACCTTGTAGTCTAATCCCACATTCTTATCCTCCTATACCATGGAATCTCACCAACGATTATTGGGACCCTCAAGTCTGAATGCTTCATACTTCACCTTGATACTCTCAGGTGTATATAGGAAGTCAAATATCTAATCAATCTTGTAAAGATATTCCTCTACCTATTTAGTTTCATTCATAACTTTAAAATATAGTGGTTTCTCATAAAAAAAACTCTCATGATAAATCTATTTATCCTATAACTTCTGGATGTACCTCAACAACTGCATTCTAAGATTATAGAACATTCCGATCAATAGTATGAACTACTCGCACAATAACCTCAATAAAATTATGATCCATAAGAGGATTCCCTTGATGAGTATCAAATTAACCCTATTGAGGAACTCATGGAATGCATCTTGGAGGCATAGTACTATATGTCAAAATAGAGGAGATGATCAGACAATAGAACAATCTCAGTCCAAACTAGAAAACCCATATGAAAAAACTGATATTAACATTAAAAATCATAACAAGAGATGCACATCCCAACATCCCATGGTAACTTGAGTCTTATCATGGTGAGACCTGGTCAAGAACTCACCATAATATACCTCTCGAGTCCTGAAAATCCTTTCTTTAGTCTACCAAACGTCCCAAGACAAGGAATCTTGACGACATGCCACCATTGATACTATAATCTAACGAATTGACCTGAATACCCTCTCAAACTAGCACCCGTCCCAACCCACCACAAACCCTAAGGGAATTCTCGGTCCATATAGGCTAGCAACTAACACATAGGAATCGAAAAAAAAGAATAGGGGACTATTTTTTCCAACCTAAAGCAACAACATGACACATATACACAATAGATATAATATAGGAAAAGATAAATATATTCCATAACTAAAAGCAAACAATGGAAACCAAACAACCCAAGAGTAGAGACAATATCCAAGTACAAGTATAACTATAAAGGATCACTAAAAAGGAAAAATAATCTACTCCATGTGATATTGTGGGAAAACTACCACCATCTCACCACTAGATACTCATCTTAGCAAATAGAAAACCTCATCTCCTCGTTGTGGTGCCTTGAATTTCATTGCATTGAAAGACATACAATGGTCTACGCACTATTGAAGGGTTATGTGTGGTGTGATCTAATAGGTTCAGTTGGGTCCCAACCATATGCTTCATATCAAGTGTCTAAACAATAATCCAAGCATTATCAACTTTAAAGAAAATGAGGCATTATAATAGTTTAACAGTCTTTATATCAAAATCAAGGAAAAATAGTTTAATTTCCCCTTTTTAAATTTTAAAATAAATTAGGTAAATAAATTTAAAATCATTTTATAACCATATATCAAAACAGATATATCATTTCAAAACAAATAATGCATCACATATCATATCAAATCCATGGTAGTACAACAAAATAGTAAAAACCAAAAGCAGAAGCACATGTAACATTATGCCAGGGATCACACTAGGTCAAGATATCTTAGACACTCATACCTAACATATACAATCATGTACACATAAATCCACTAGACATGTTCATTGAGTATATAGAGAAGAGGAACACCCCAATAAGTGAATCCCCCAACATGTCTAACAAGTCCCTATAACAATAGGCTAGGGAGTAGAAGAAATCCCCATGAGCAAACCCCCTGACAGTGGATGAGACCTATTACTATATCATCCACTTAATTAATCAAGGATTATCATGTGCTCTATTTTCAAAATTAATTCATCAAAACATTTCCATCAACCCATTCTTTGAAAACCATTTGACAAAACTATTTCATAATGAATTAAAAACCCTTTTCCATTTACCAAAACTAGGAGAAACCATCTTTTATAAAAACCCAGTTCCATACACATTAAAAATCATTCAAGCATTCCATTTCATTTAATAAAACAATTTATCAAAATCAAGAGTAATTCCATTCACCAACATAGGGTAGAGATGAAACCACCTACCCCAAAACTCAGGTCACACATGCCCACAACAAAATCCACTGCAAGGAAAAAACTGACAATGATAACAAAGGCCCTAGAACCAATCCACGCATCATATAATTGATTCACATTAGAAAAGGGTTGGTGGAGAAGAATAAATAACACATACCTTAAGAACACACACCCTCCACACCATAACCAACAAAGTAAATGGCCCTCGGAACAATATCGCACAATAGATCTTGAGAGAATCAAGGAGAAACATCGCAACAAGTCAATGGATATGATAATGTAATGAAACGGTGATACCACAATCAAAGAAATAAAGAAGAATAAAGTATTAATCATCTAGAGAGATAAAATCCAACCTTAATGGTGATCAATCATCAAACAGATCAATCCAGATTGAAAGGAGACTCCCAAAATCATCAGAATAGGGATCTAGGTAGAGAGGGAAGAAGATTGAGGATGAGTGAATGAAATTTAATCTTCACAGCACCCTCAAATCCATGTCTGCAACATTTAAATGATGTGTAATCCATTTACACATCATGTAATACTCAGGACTTAGATACACTAAAAACCCTATCACTTTTTAATTAAAAATCGATCTTTTATAATTACATGATGTGTAACCTTTACACGGAATGTACTTCCTTCATGTTGTATACAAAGTTCATAGCATCTGCATTGCATTGATTACACATTGTGTACTTCCATTACACGACATGTATTTCTCATACAGGCTTCAAAAACTGTATATTCTTACATGAAAACCCTAAACCAACGTAGGTGTTATCTGAACTCAGGGAGAACCCTGTCAATACATTAACACATTTATACCACACTCCATTAATTCAGACAAAAATGCATCCTCAAACATTAGGTCATTTTTCTCAACAAATATTCTTCATCCTTAGGTGTCCCAATACACACCCAATGTAAGAGTAAACTAATAAAAATGGATGGAAATACTTTAAAGTGGGTAACAAGATGTTACAATGTCTATATAACTCAACCTAAAGGGTTTATTAAGTCAAAGACTTCCCATAAAGTATAATAGCTATAGAGATCCATTTATGGGTTGAAGTAGGAATCACAATCATGAAATGTTTTTTATAAGGATATAAGAGAATTTGGTTTCATTAATAATGAAAGTGATCCATGTGTTTATAAGAAGGTTAGTGGTAATTCCATTGTTTTCCATGTATTATATGTTGATGACATATTAATTATGGGAAATGAAGTATGAGTCTTACGGTCTTTTAAGACTTGGTTAAAGGAATGATTCTCCATGAAAGACATAGGTGAAGCATCCTACATCCTAGAGATTAAGATCTATTGAGATAGATCTTATAGGTTCTGGGGCTAAGTCAAAGTAAATATATTGATAAAGTACTCAATGTTGGTTTTGGGCATAGCGTAAGTGTGAGGTGGTGGGTGATATATTAAAAAAATTAACTATCATTTTCTGAAACCATGAGTGAGGATCTTGTACATAAAATTTATAATTAATTTATTTAATATATGAAGAAATTAATACTTGGTCATAGGAAATTTCTTTGTTGATGAATGTTGATAGTCTGAAAAGACCCTTTTGGATTTCCTTCATTACACTGTGAGAATCCAATGATAGAATCCATCTAGTGGTGATCCACACGTGCTTCTATGATCTCTGAGCAATGACACTCAGTCTCTGGATGCTAGAAAAACAAATTGAATTTATTTTTTTTGTTCTTTATTGATTTATATTTCTTCATTATTGAATAAATTCATCTTTAATTTTTCATTACTGAGAGGGATATAGATAAGGAGGAGTCAGGAGAGAATTTTTTTATACAACAATTATGTATTCTTAATCTTGGATAAAATACACAATAGATAACTATCTATTTATAGATCAGCGGTTTAGGTTAAAATATTATTTAATTTCATGCCAAATAATAAATAACATTTAAAACCTTTAATAAACCCCATTTCACATTATAGTAATATTATTATTTTTTGGTGCACCAACTTTCACTAATTGATAATTAATATTTACCGGCTTAAAATAATTATTTTATCACCAGACATAGTCTTGGTCCGTTCTAACTCCTTGGTATTTATTTAATACCTGAATAATTATTTTATTCATAAATAAATATTTCATTCACATATTGATGAATAAATATTTCTTTCATATTCAATAAAATAAACAAATATATTTTTATTCACATGTAGGGGAATAAATATATAATTAATTTATGTTGTCAATATAATTTGAATAAAATTATTCATCGGTATTGAGAATAATATTTATTCCATAAATTAAATTAAAATATAATTTAATCGAGATCAACAGAAACACTTAGTGTGTGTCCCTCTAGGATTATTTCTCATTGGCATTGTGCGGGTTTGCATAAATTCCAATATTACTATCTAGCAATGGGTCAAAGAACCCAATAGAAAGAACTTAATGTCACAATGAAAAAAACCACATATTAATGCTCATTGTGTAATATAATACCTTTATCAAAAGATCTCATCAAGCAGGTTGCACATCCGTGTCAGCAACCTATATGTTTGATACGTATTTCTTTAACTATCTAAAATAACCACATCATTACACCATGGCCATGGAATTTAGGGAAATGGTTATATTCTAATCAAAGGGAAAAGATATCAGCTTCTATAAATATGGAATGGAAAAATTCTTCCTCAACTTATCCATTAATGAGATTTCAATCATGATGAACCCAACATACCCTACTTCCCACCAACATATGGTTTATTGGTTTTTGTCAATAAATATAAGTTCATGAGTCACGATATTTATTAATTATAATATCAAACTCTAAGTACCATTACAAACACTCATATATAAGAATATTTGATGACACCAAAACATGCAGAATTTATACTGGCGAGCCTCTTCTCATAATATCCCATCTTGGAGATTACCAAGTGTGGAATTCATGAGAAGATGCCTCATCTACTTACGAGTACTCTCATCTGATGGATGATATAATATGCGTCCTATCATGGTATGTTATTCAACCACATAACTATATTAAGAATATTTTCATAGCACTTCAAGGTTCTCATCATAGAAGGAACTATTATGAACTTATCAATGTGACAAATACTCTATGAAATTATTACATTAATTTCATGAAGAATAATGTACAATATGTAATAATATGTTTAATTAATATTCATTACATTGAATATACGTGTAATCAAAGTATAATAAGTTGGTCCTAGGACACCAACTCCAACAAAATCCCACTTGGATTAGAGCCAACTACCTGTGACTTTGAGTCCACTAGACCTCACATGATAATCATGTTTCTACTAAGTTAAAGATTTATTCAAGGGGCCTACCATGTTGTATTCCATGGAAATACTACTCACTAAAACCTCACATATCTGAGAAAAATACCTCCATAGATGATACTTCTAAATTATGTGCTTCATCTGCTGATGTGACCTTGTCTCTTTTGTGAGATCCATCATTGCAGTATTATCACAATAGTGTGTGATTGGATATTTACTCCTAGGTAACATATCAATCTCTTGGATGAAGTTTTGCATCCATACTGCTTCCATAGTCTCCTTAGAAGTCGCAATATAATGGGACCTTGTTATAGAATCTATGCCCATGGCCTGCTTTAAGATATTCTAGCTCACAAAACCTTTATTCAAAGTAAATATAGATCATGTTTGTGACTTCATGTCATCTTGGTCAGTTTGGAAACTAGCATTTGTATATCCTCTGGTGACTAGTTCCTCATATCCTCTATAAACTAGGAACATATCCTTAGTATACCTCAAATACTTAAGGATGGTCTTAACTATCATCCAATGGCGGTCACCTGGATCAGCTTGATACCTTCCTATCACATATAATGTATAGGAAACATCTATAATGGTATATATCATAGAATATATTACTTAACCAATCATATATGTGTATGGTATCCTTTCTATTCTATTTATTTTCTCATGTGTCTGAGGACACATTTTCCTAGAAAGATGAATGTCATGTGATACTGAAAAAAATACCCTTTTGGATTGTTCGATACTAAATATCTTCAGTATCTTATCAATATATGAACTTTGACTTAGGCCAATAAACCTATTGGATCTATCATAATGGATCTTGATCCCAAGAATATATGCTTCCTCACCCAAGTCCTTCATAGAGAATCATTTATTCAACCAATATTTAACAAACTGTAAGACTAGTATTTCATTTACTATGAGTAATATTTCATCAACATATACTATTAATAAAATGACCATAATCCCACTAAAACATTTATTTAAACAAGGATCACATTCATTCTTTATGAAAATAAATTCCATTATGGATTCATCAAAATGAATTTTCCATGACCTAGATGCTTTATTTAATCCATAAATGTATTTTTTTTCAATTTTCATATCTTATTTATATCCTTTGGAGTTAAAAATCCTTCAGTTTGTGTCATATAGACATCTTCATAAAGATTCTCGTTAAGGAAGGCTATTTTGACATATATTTTCCAAATATCATGGTCATGGTAAGATGCAATGACAATTATAATTTTGATGGATTTTAGCATTGCAAATGGTGAAAAGGTTTCATCATAGTAAATGCCTTGATGTTGTTTAAACCCTTTTGCAACTAGTTGTGCCTTATAGGTACTAACTTGTCCTCCTATGTCCAGTTTCTTCTTGAATACCCATTTGTAGCCAACGGTTTTTACATCTACAGGAGGGTCTACCAAAATCCAGACTTGTTTTTGGTACATGGAATCCATTTCAGAATTCATGGTTTTTATCCAATTAGAAACTTATGTGCCACTCAATAATTTCTTATAGGTTAGAGAATCATTATTATAAAATAATAATGATTCACCATCCTTAGTGACTAAAAAACAATAACGTTATAGTTATCTAACCTCTCTAGTACTCCTACATAGTACTTGTGTCTCTAGAACCATTTATTCTTCCATGAGGCTTTGTGGAATATGTTCATGTACCAACTATTGTGTGCCTTGAGCCTTGAATTCATCAAAATCTATCTCACTCCCACTATCTATTTTAGATATATGCTCCCTCTCAAGTAATATGGAGTTTCTTGCCACTATAACCTTTTTTAAGGGGTTTTATAGGTAATATCTTGGTTTCTTTAGGGTATCCTATAAAGGTACACTTTGCGTCTCCTGGTGAAATTGTGTTACCTAAAGAGGACTTAACAAATGATTCAATTCCCCTCACATGTGAATTTGATAATATGGTTTTTATTCTACTCAAAAATTCATATGGAATACCATTTTCCAATTTAGTTGGTACTTGGTTTAGTATTTTTTTTTCTTGTAACGTGTATCCATAAAAGGATAATAAAAGACCTGGGTGACTCTTCATTGATCTTACTGTGTCTAACAAGGTGTAATTTCTCTATTATCTTACACCATTCCACTAAGGTGTGTAAAGAGGATTGAGTTGGTATAGGATCCCAAACTCCTATAGGTAATCAATGAAGTCTTGATTAATATATTACCCACCATTGTATGAGAATATTTTCCCAATATTCCAACCAAGTTGGTTCTCAACTTCATTATTGTATTCCTTGAATTTATCAAAAAAATCCAACTTATACCTAATTAAGTAGAAATATCCATATCTATAAAAATCATCAGTAAAAGTTATGAAGTATGAGTACCCACCCATTGCTTGAATATGAAATGGTCCACACACATTGATATGAACTAATTCAATAAGATCTTTATCCCTTTCACCTTTCCCACAAAATGGGGCTTTGTTCATTTTTCCTTGAAAACATACATTACATACACCAAGTGGTTTTAGTTAAAAAGAATCTAAATATCCATATTAATGTAATTTAGTCAATCATTTTTCATTTACATGACCAATCTAGTGATTCCAAAGTTGGGTGTGGTATGATTCATGTAAAGTAACATCCTTATTGATTGCCATTACTTGGTTCGTGTAATCTAATACATAAATACCATTATTTAAATGTGTCTTACCATAACAAATCCTATCTTAATAAAATAAGAAAAATTTATTCCCAAATTTGAAAATAAATCCATTTTTATCATGTATGGATATATAAATAATGTTTTTGGTAAAAGATGAAACATAATAATGACCTTTCAAAATGAAGATCATTTTGGTTGTCGGCGTGAGGTGGTAGTCCCCGATAGCTATAGCAGCATGTTTAGCTTTATTGGATGCTTTTAGATCTACCTCCCCTTAAACAATCTTTATGAATATACTTGGTTCTTTAATTTTAATACATATTTGATAACCACAAGTTGTGTCTAATAACAAATTTTTATAAACAAATAAATTGTAATTGATAAAAAATGTGCTTGAAGCTTCCCCTTGCTTTATTGTATGGGTGAAGTTTTTCTTCAAGTGGCCTTTCTTTCCAAACGTGAACTAGATGGGATATTGTTCCCTTGATTTCCCCTTGATATTAATCATATTGTAAGGGTATAAAGAATCTTTGGGATTAAATCTATTTTCTTTTCCTTTCTATTTGTTCACCATAAGGATGGAAGGATGTTCACTCTTCATATCCTTATCTACTTAGCCAAGAAGGATAAAAAGATCTAGTAGATACTTCTCAATGTTTTTATATTAAAATTCACAACAATTTTAGAGAATATCTGAGGGAGTGATACCATAATGAGATAGGTGCCCATTTCTTTTGGGAGTTTAATCCTTGGAACCTATAGGCACTCAATGTAGCCAATGATCTTGACTACATGAGGCCTAGCTGGGGAACCATCTCCAAGATTTCTCAGAAATATCACATTGGAAATATCAAATTGTTATTTTCTAACTATCTCTTGGTAAAGACCACATAGATTCTCAAGCATGCTATACGCATCCATTTTTTTATGAGACTTCATGAGTTTAATATAAATTAAATAAAGCATCAAACATTGTACATAGACCACATTTCTCAAAAACAATTTATAGACAAGGAACTATTAATCACTATCCACCTTAGTAGGTGGATCAGTTATTGATGATTCTAGCATGTAAGATTCATGTTAATGGCATAGAATAACCCAAAGGAGTCTAAACCACTCCTAGAAGTTATTGTCAGTTATAATGTTTTATTTCTCCAATATTGATCATAAGGATAATGTAGATGAAGAGCTTTCCATTTTATTCTACAATTAAAAGATAAAATTATTAGTACATTTTCTTGATTACAAATTATGTGAGAAATAATAAATTAATTGATTTAATTAAATCTCCCACTATTTTATCAAGTCTCAATAACCCTCACCATTGAACTCGGAATGTCTAGTTACTTTAACATTCTAGTAGAAAGGATCCATATTCCCCTTCACATAACTCCAACAAGGGTTTATCAAGCTACTTGAGGCTATTTAAGTAGGAAATTTTTTGCTAACTATAGGCTTGCAACTCCTTTATCCATTGAATGGATTCCCCAATCTCGAAATCCTAACTTGGATTTCCTCAACACTTCCCTCCAAATTACACTGATTCTTACAAGGGCTACTCCTCTTGATGTAAAACAGTTAATTCTACCCAAAAATTTTATAATAAATACCCTTATAAAAGTTAGTTTCTCAATTAGGTTTCATCAAACACTTAGTTATATTGAGTTTTGTTCCTAATAAAGTAATGGAAGTCCAAGTATGGATTAATATTATGTTGGGGGATTTTAATTAATTATACATAAAATTTATCTTGTTTTATCCTTTACATATATTATTAATATTAAGTGGATGTTACTTAATTAATTAACCATGTTGGATAAAACATTTACACATAATTCATTTATTTAATTTGTTATACATAAATTTTATCTTTTTTTATCATTTAAATGTCTTGTTAATATTAAGTAGATGTTACTTTATTAACTAACCATTCTAGATAAAACATTTATGCATAATGTATTTATTGAAATTCTATCTTTTCACATTAATTCATTTATTTATGTGAATGTGGCATTGCATCCATAAAATAAATAATTTCATATAAAGAAATAAATAAATAAATAACTCTTTCATGAGTTTTATTTAATGGTTGATTTAATGAGTGGGCATTGAATCAACCTATGACCTAGGGGAAATAACTCCTTTTGTCGGTCTTGGCATGATTTATAGCATTCTGCCTATACACCTGTATATCACCTGAGTTGGCATCATTATGGTTCTGTCTCGAACTGCCTCCATGCGCCTTGGGATACTCCATTAATTACATTTATTATTGACGCACATGCATGTGAGGGGGAACTTAAGGATTGGTTAAAATATGATGACATAAATATACTTGGACATATAGATCCTATATAATAATTGAGGGGGGTGACTCTCAATCCATAACATTTAATTTGATAATAAATAATTACAAACCCATGTAATAATTAAATTAAAACATCCAACACAAATATAAGTCTTGGTCAAGATCATGAATGGCCATACATGCAACGAATATGAAAAAGTAACCAGTTATCATTAAATTCTTTATTTTTTCTTTATTTTTAATATAAACATGCTTAAATTAATTAATTAATTACATTTCATCTTAATTATAATCCAAACTTAATTGGAGATACCCATCATTTATGGAATTCATGGAAAATAAACATCAGAACCAATAATGACATATTTATTACAATAAATTAATTGAGCTTTTAAAAATCTTTAAA
Source organism: Viscum album (assembly GCA_963277665.1). Classification (NCBI taxonomy): domain Eukaryota; kingdom Viridiplantae; phylum Streptophyta; class Magnoliopsida; order Santalales; family Viscaceae; genus Viscum; species Viscum album. The sequence continues at coordinate 295,788,835 of OY728136.1, forward strand.
ACCATTATTATAGTTTCAAATAGGTTTCAATCAATAAATTAAGGTTTTAATGCTGCAATTTTCAATTTAATTAAATTTAATTTTTCCGTTAATTGGGAGACTACACTGAATATACAATCCAGTTACACGTCGTGTACCTCGGTTGTCATGTATTTGAGTCACACGCATGGGGATTCAGCGTGTTAACTCAGCCAGATTACATAGTATGTACATGCTAGCTACATGTCATGTATCCACTTGTCATGTGCTATATTGGATAGGTCAATATGTGGTGTGAAAAAAATGCACAATGTTTAATTAATTGCTTAGCACATCCATGTACAATGTGCATGGGTACATGACATGTGCTCCGACTACATGTTGTGTAACCCAGTTTTATCGGTTAAAGATTTGGCACATCCTAATGGTATCTCTGGTCATTCTTCATTTGTTATTAAACATTTAAGAAAATAATACAATGAATAAACATGATTAATTTGTTAATTACATGTTAATTAAAATCGTATTAAAGAACAAATAATGTGAAATTAAAATCTAACCACAATTGTGCATATATCAATAATCAAATAAATAATTATAAATTTAAACATGACTACTCTGATACCACTTATTGGTTTCAGGCACAATGGAAGCATGAAGTGATGGTCAATATATTAAAATTTATTTTAACTATCATTTCCTGAAACCATGAGTGAGGATCTTGCTTGTCAAATTTATAATTAATTTATTTAATATCTGAAGAAATTAATATATGGGCTTAGGAAATTTCTTCTTTGATGAATATTTATTTTTTGAAAAGACCCTTTTAGATTTCCTTCATTGCATTGTGAGGATCCAAGGATACAATACCTCTATCAGTTATCCACACATGCTCATATAATCTCTGACCAATGCCACTTGATCTTTGGGTGCTTGCGTGGATAATCGAATGTCTTAAATTTTTCATTCTTGATCGCTCGTTCTTTGGTCTTGAAGAAATAACTCTTATGTTTCTCATGCTTGAGAGGGAGAGAGAAAATGAGGAGTCGAGATAAAATTCATTGTGCACAAAAATTCTATATTCTCAATCTTAGATGAAATACACAATAGACATAACAGTCTATTTATAGAATAATGCTTTAGCTTAAAATATTATTTAATTGCATGTTGGATAATAAATAACATTTAAACCCATTAATAAATACCATTCCACATTATAATAATATTATTTTTATTTTTCGGTGTGCTAACTTGTACAAATTGATAAATAATATTTACCAACTTGTAAATAGTTATTTTATCACCGTATGTGGTCTTGGTCCATTTGAACTCCTCTATATTTATTGAATACCCAAATAATTATTTTATTCATAAATAAATATTTAATTCATATACCGATGAATAAATATTTATTAAATAAACAAATATAGTTTTATTTACATGTTGATGAATAAATATTTATTTAATTTATGCGATCAATATAACTTGAATAAAATTATTCCTCATTCTTAAGAATAATATTTTTCATAGAATTTAATCATGATCAACAGAAACACTTAGTGTGTGACCATCTAGGATTCTTTCTCATTTTCATTCGGAATACTTTCCTAAAGTCTAAGATCACTGTCTAGAAATGGGTCATGGAACCCAAGAGAAGGAACTTAATATTGTAATGACAACAACCATATATGAACACTCACTGTGTAATATAATATCTTTATCACAATATCTCATCAAGAAGGTTACACATCTGTGTCACTAACTTATATGCTTGGTACATCTTTCTTTGATTATATGAAATAAACACACTATTACACCATGTTCATGGAATTTAGTGTGGCAGTTATATTCCAATCAAAGGGTTGAGATATCAGCTTCCATAACAATAGAAGGGACAAATCCTTCATCAAATTATCCATTAATGACATGTCAATTGTGATGCACCCAACATACCCTACTTCCCACCAACATATGGCTTGATGTTTTTCATCAGTAAATCTAAGTTTGTAGGTCATGACATGAATTAATGATAATCATAAATTCTAAGGACTATTACACATGCACACAGATAGAAATATCTAATGATACCAAAACATGAAAAATTTATATTGGTGGGTCTGTTCTCATAATCTCCCATCTTGAAGATTACCAAGTGCGAACTTCATGAGAAGAATCCTCATATACTTACAAGTACTCACACCTAACGACCTATATACTATGTGTCCCATCATAGTATGTTATCCAACCACATAACTATATTAAGAATATTTTCATAGCACTTCAAGGTTCTCATCAAAGCAGGGAACTGCTATGAACTTATAATTGAAAAAAATACTCTAGGACATTATTTCATTAAATTCATGTAGAAAAATGTACAATATGAAATAAGATGTTTAATTAAAATTCATTGCATCAAATATACTAGTAATCAAAGTACAATCAGTTGTTCCTAGGACACAAACTCCAACACTCAAAAGGTAAAATGTGGAACAATCTAAGAGATGGTTGTTGACAATGTCACATGGTTCCAGTATCTCCAAGGAAATGTGTCCAAAAAAATAGAAGGAGATTTAAATATTGTGAAGAATATCTTTTAATTCAATAGTGGGATATATCATGTATGTCGTGTTATATACAAGTTTTTATGTTGCCTTCTCTTTAAGTATGGTGGGAAAATATCAAGTTAATCCAAGAGAGTTACATTGGAAAATTGTAAAAACTATCCAGAAGTACTTGAGGCTTAAAAAGGATATGTTTCTGGTGCTTGCAAAAGATGAGGAACTACTAGTGAGGGGATGCACTTATGCTAGTTTCCAGATATATCATGATGATATGAAATTGCAATCAGGCTATGTATTTTTCCTGAATAGTGGCACGGTTATCTGGATAATCTTAAAGAAACCTATTTTCACTGATTCAAAAATAGAATCTGAGTATATAAAATCTTTTGATGCAACTAAGGAGGTAGTATGGATATGTAGTTCTTTCTCAGAAATTGGCATTGTTCCTAGATATGTAGACCCCATTCTATATTATTTTGATAATACTACAGTTGTGGTGCTTGCAAAGGATCATAAGTCACACTAGAGGAAAAATCATATACTTCAAAAGTTTCATCTATTGAGGGGTTTTACATAGAGAGGTGAAGTTAGAGTCAGTAAAGTATCCACATAGGATAACATAGTAGACCCCCTAACTAAATCCATATCTTAGTAGAATAATGATTCTCATGCGAGAGATATAAGGTTTAAACTTATTAGAAGTTGGATTTAGTGTAAGTGGTAGTGTTGAAAGTGGGTTCCTTAGACCCAACTCATGTATGTACTTTGATTACCATTACATGTATGCAATTTTATATATACATGTGTTTTCCTTACTAGAATAGTGTTGATACTTCTGCATTCACTATATTTATTGGAATGTTCTTAGATTACATGTTGTATCAAAATTTTATAGAAGTCCTCGTGCTATAATGAGAACCTATAGATACCATGATGGTAATATTAAATTAAATTCATATATTCCATATACATCATACCGATAGGACACAAATGATGTGTGACCATCAGGTGTTGGGGGATTATAATCATTGGTATTTCTTCTCATGAATTTTACATTTGGTGATCTCAAGTAGATGGGATCATGAGGACTTACCCACCAATAGGAACACATCATGTTTTACGTGTCATTATTTGTTCCAATATATGAACATGTGTATTGATATCCTAACTTTAGATCATTATCAGTGTGTACCATTTGATCACATACTTTAATGTAAGGAAAAACCATGAAATTGAAGTTGTGGCGAGGTATCTTGTTTTGGGTGCGTCTTTGGTGGTATGACATTGGTTGAATGATCAAGATATAATTTATCTCTTCCAAGTTGAGGAAGTGTTATATTTTTCCTATTTGATTAGGATTATATTTCCATCATTAAATCCATTTTCATGGTATAATAAGGTAATCTCGTCCAATTAGATCAAAAAATAATAATGCAAGAAAAGATGATGACATGAAGTGTGCATCCTTCTTTATGAGATATTATAAGACAAAGATATTATATTACACGACATGTGTTTGTAGTAAGGTTTTCATTTTTTTGACTATTCCTTATCTTTTTAGGGGTCTTGATGGGTTTCTAGACTCCACTCTTGGTGTGTGAATAGTATTCTTCACTATTGAGATAAGGTCATAGAGTGTCACGCACAGTGGAATATTTAAAAGTCTTTCATATTCTACTGAATAGGAATATAGGACATGGTGGGACCCAACATGAAGTTTGAGATGTGTTTGAGAATAAAATATCTCCAATTAATAAATAAATTCATTATTCTTCAAGTATAGAATAATTAAATTAAATATATTATTAAAATTATTCACATGGTATTAAGTGAATGCATGGAAAAATACTATACGAATGAATATTATTTTAATATTCAAGGTTCATTTAATATTGCGAGGATTACAAGCCGAGTTAATGACTTGGTTTTATCACATAATATATTTATTATATATTACAAGTTGGTGATAAAATAAATATGACATTTATGATGCATTTAGTCCTTCATAACGTGTTATTTGTTACTTATTTAATGGGAGTTACTTATACAGGGGTTAGGGAACCCTTTTTGGGTAATTAACTTCCACTATATAAGTAGAAGGAAGATCATTTTACAGGATACCATTCGTACCCACGAATTTGAGATCTCCTGTAGCACCTATGGTTTCAAGTAAGTAACCCTTTATTTATACATTTTAAGTATGTAATGTGTTTGGGTGAAGTTGGGGAGGGTTTAGAGGACTTTTATAATATTTTTAGGGTTTTTTAGAGGTTTTTTATTTGATCATTGTTAGTAGAAACTATGTAACACCTCCAAGAAACTATGTAAAGTGAAATGGAGGCTACTGGGCAAGCGCATGGTTAGGCGCACAATTTGGCCAAACCGTGTGGCCACCCAAGAGAAGCTATGTGAAGTATGAAAGAGGGATTTTTTATGTTTGGCACATGTTTTTTCTAACCATGCAACCCAATAGTTTTAGGTTCTTCTTATGATAGAGGCATGTGTGTGGTTAGCGCACGATTTTTCCTAACCATGCAAGTTAACCATGCACAACTAAAAGTGAGATCCAAAAATTGTGGATTTCACTTGGTTTATCCCCTTAACCCCTATTTTTTCCTCTATTACAAACCTAACTCAGTTTTATCTTCTCCCAAAGGCTTTTGAGACTCTTCCCTTCAATATGAGGGTGATCCGTTGGAAAATATTAGTGCATTGAAGCCCAAATTCCTTGGTAAGTCTTCGTTCTTTATGGTTTTTCTTAGATATCCTCTTCTTCCTTCTCTTGGATTCATAGATCTAATATTTTTGGGATATATATATGTTATTTTATGCTAATAATGATTAGATTTGGTTTTTTTATTATATGGAATTAGATCTAAGGTGGGTTTTTCAATTTTTAACCTGTTTTGTTGAAGAATTTGTGTTGTTCTTCGTTGTCACCATAGTTTCCAAGGTAGGTGGATTCACTCTTGACTCCTCTTGAAATAGATTGAAGTATTTATTTCAAATTGATTATTTTTCCTTAAATTGATTATGAAATTGCTGTGATAATCTTGGTAGAAAACTTCTTTGGTGATGGTTTGTAAATTTGTGGAATTATTGTGAAAATTGCTTTGTTGAATGATTTTAAAATGGTGGTTTTAAAGATGTTTGTTTGGTTTGATTCATGGAAAAAGGTTTTTTGTAAAGGTTTTCCATGAAAATGTTGTTTTTTTAAATGGTTTTTAATAATTGGTTTGGAATTTTTTTATCATAATTGGTTAGCATGTATTCATTTGCATTAATGTGGCCCTATGGAAGAGGCGTGTTCCATTGTGGCACTATTATATGGTTACCTTGTGAAAACTTGGTAGATCAATGAGTGACCACTCATGATATGGGCATGAATGTGTGAATGTGTGGATAGGAATTATTTATGCTAAATGGGTTTGTGAAATGGTTTGAAATACTTGTTTGGTTGTTTTCCATGAAAATTTTTTGTTAAGAAAATGATTTTATTTATTATAAATTGTTAAAAATGGTTAAAAGTGTTTTATCTAATTTTTTTTGTATAAATGTTCCAACATGTTTTATCCTAGTGGCATGAGTAGGGAATTCGTTTGGGGAAAACTTAATGAGTTTCATTACTCACTCTCTTCTTGGGAACTTTGGTGCATTTGTAGATTTTGTTTATAGAGACATAGGTAAAGGCAAGGTATATCATTTATTTATAAATTTTTCATGATACCTTGGGAATTTATTGTTGAGTTATATCTTAGAGTATGTTGGGAAATATGATTTGGTGTCTTGGAGTCTTTGATCTTTTATCTTTTTTGGTTTTGTCTTCCTTTATTTACTTTGATATAGTTTAGTGTAGTTATTATTGTTGTCTTTTGGTATTACATTGAGTTTTATTACTTTGGTTTCATGCATCATTTAGAGGTTATTTAGTTATGGTGTGTTGGTTGTGGTTGTTTTATTTTCAAATGGAAAATCATCCCCTGATTTTATTTAAGCCCTTGGCATTTATTTCTAGCCTTTTGTGTCTTATGGAAGCCACCTTAGTCCAAGTAGTAATTCCACCTTATCTCGAGCCAATGATGAGGGGTGGGATGTTACAAGTGGTATCAGTTTGTTCGATCCTTGGGTATCAATTATGTCAGTCTTGGAGTTGAAAACCACTCTTGATTAGTCCTTGAGTTGGGATGGTAGAAAAGAGTGGGATTGTCAAAAATTTAAATGTAGAGCATAAAAAGACATAACTAACCTATTTATGTTGATCCACAAGTCACCATGGAGTTGGGTACATAAGTGTTTTGATGTAGTTATAGGAGTTGTTACCTCATTTTCATGGGTTTATCCAATGATAAGTGCACGACATGCATTTTAGAAATGACTTCTCACTAAGTGTAAATATTTCTTTCTGGGTAATGATTTTATGACTTGGTGAAAAATAATTGATTTTTAAAAATTGTTGAAATTGTTTTCAAATGTTATCTTTTGAAAAGACATGATAGTGGTATTTTGAAAATGGTTTGATTTTCAAAATCATGGTGGAATTTTAAATAATAGTTTGAAGGGGAAAAGTGTTGAATTTTGGAAATCCTTCTTGTGATATGTGTGATATGGTAGAATTTTAAATTTCTAAGACTTCAGTTTCTAGAGAGTGAGACTTATGGTGTTTTGTTTGTTATAGAAAATAGAACTTGTTAGGCGTAGAAGAAACCAACCGGAGAAAGATACTGAGAATGTGGTTACACATAAGCCACAGGTGAACAAACAACTAGTTTGAAGTATTATACAATCTTTTCAAGATGTGTATAGATGTAATAGAAGGGATTAACCAAGGAAATTTGATCATTTTGTTTAGTTCTAGAAGCAGAATCCACCCATCTTTTGGGGTGATTCGGAACTCAAGAAGGCAAAGTAGTGGATGAATATGATGAATCGAATATTTTATTTCCTTTGAACACCAGTTGAGGTGAAATTCAAGTTGGAAACATATATGTTATAGGATCTTTCATGTCAGTGGTGGGGTTTAGTAGTTCAGGCTAAATTAGACCAAGTCATTTCATGGGATGATTTTGAAGAATTTTTTAACAAACAATTCTATCCTCACATGTTCAGAATTTCTAGAACAAAATACTTTTTCATATTGAAGCAGGAGAATCTCTTATTGATAGATTACATGACTAAATTCATGAATTTAGTATACTTTTCACCTAAATTTGTTGCTAGTGAATCCTTGAAAGAAAATTTTTTTGAATTTGGGTTGATGTAAGAGATTCTCTCAAAGATTGTTGTGATTTGTATAACATATTATATGGAGATGGTCAATGGAGTGATGGTGGAAGAAAGATACTTCTCAGGAACTATAGGTGGATGAATCATGTTTATACCTATGATAAATTGTGGGAACTCTAATGGTGGGAACAAGCGGAAGAGGAACACCTATTTCCAAGGTAGTGGGATAACTCAGAACTAAATGGTTGGATCGGTGAATCTTCCTCCAAAACCAAAGGGTAAACCTGGATGTTTTTTATATGTTTCATTAGACCACATGAAGTGAGATTGTATGGAACCACCTAGATCATGACACAACTGCAATCAGATGAAACATCTTCAGTGCTATTGTCTCAGTTCTCCAAGGTCAGGTGTTCGGGACACATCTCATGTGTTGCATACATCATATGCTTTGACAGGACAAAGGTAAAAGAATACTGATCATCAACATAACCGATCTAGCCATGGTGATTCAAGGAATACCATGACTCATCAGAAAGGGAAATATTAGTTGGGAAATAAATAACAAAGTGCAACGAGTAATAAGTTGTATAGATCTAAGTAGGTGATTGTGGATAATCAATCTGGACCATCAACGGTGAGAGGTACAATTATTTTTAATTCTACCCTTATGCAAGATTTTTTTTATATGGTTTAATCCCATTTATTTATTAAATCTCGTATTTTTGATCTTTTGGGTTTAAATGTTGAGATGATGTCTTCTATTTTGAACTTTCAAACTCCTCTTGGAAAAATAGAATGTTGAGCCTTTATGTTCAAAGAATGTTCTATAACTAATGATGGAGTTAAGTTGATATGGGATTTACCTATTTTTGGTATGGATGTCTATGAAATAATCATAGGTATGGATTGGTTTATAATTTTCAAATCTCACATTGATTGATATAACTGAAGGGTTAGTTTTACGACTGATGATGGCGTTGATCATCTCTTTAGAGGAAACTAGAATGTAAATCCAGGTGCAATGGGCTTTTTGGTTCCAGTGGTTAGATCTATATCATACTATTTAAAATCTTTGACTTTATCATCGATAGTTGAGATTGAGAAGAGTCATTTTACAGTAGTTTTGATCAGTTTCCAGATATTTTTCTTGAGAATTTATCAGGGTTTACACCCACAAGATAAGTAGAGTTTATGATTGATATCCTCCTAGGGAACAGTACTATTTCCCTTACATCTTATCAGATAGAACCAAAAGAATTATTGGAATTAAAATTCCAGTTGGAAAAATTGTAAATCAAAGGGTTCATTTGTCCTACCATGTCTATGTGGGAAGCACCAGTCTTGTTTGTGAAAAAGGCGGATGGAACTCTTTGGTTGTGTGTGTATTATTGTAAGATTAACCAATTTGTGATAAATAATCAGTATCCAATTCCATGCATTGATGGTCTATTTGATCAATTTAGGGGATCCCATTGGTTTTCTAAAATTGGATTCTGATTGGGATATCACTAATTGAGGGTTCATAAGGAGGATATTCCAAAGACATCTTTCATAAGTATATATGTCCATTACGATTATATGGTTATTACTTTTGGTCTTATGAATACACCAATAGTCTTTATGGCATTGATGAATCATATATTTCAAAGGTATCTTGATTCTTTTGTGGTGGTGTTTTTGGATGACATATTAGTGTATTCAAGGACAAGGGTTGAGAATGAGAAACACTTGGTGATAGTGTTGGGAATCTTGAGGGATCGTCATTTGTATGTCAAATTATCAAAGTGTGATTTTTGGATATAAGAGGTATGTTTTCTTAGCCACGTAATCTATGAAAGAGATGTTTCTATGGATCTAGAAAAGATATAACTTGCCATCTCTTGGAAACCGCCAAATAATATTATTGAGATATATGGTATTCTTGGTCTGTATGGTTATTATCAATGTTTTGTTCATGAATTTTTACGACTAGATTCACCTATGACGTCCTTGATAAGGAATAATTTTCTATTCCAATAGAACGATGAATTCCAAAAGTCTTTTTAAGAGCTTATAGTCTACCTTACATCAGCACCAATCTTGATTTTTCTAGAATCAGTACAAGGGTATGTGATGTATTGTGATACTTTTGGATCGAGGTTGGGATGAATTCTCGTGAAAGGAGATCATGAGGTTTCTTATAGATCAAGGTAGTTACAGTTTCATGAGAATGAATACCCAACATACGATTTGGATTTAGCTATTGTAGTTCATGCTTTGAAGACTTGGCATCATTACCTATTTGGTGAGCAATTCACGGTGTTTACAGATCATAAAATATTAAAACACATTTTCTCACAAAGATATTTGAATTTGAGACAAATAATATGGATGGATTATCTCCAAATGTTTTAATTTTACTTGATATATACACTAGGTAAAGGAAATTTGGTGGAGGATGCAATAAATTGAAATTCATATAGTCAGTTGAAAAAATAGGATTTAGATCAATGGTAGTTGATGTCGATGATAACTGACATGCACTTGGATTGTAAAAACAGAGATGATATTGTAATTTTATTTCTAGTTTATTTTGTTCCTAGTTTGGTGGAGGTGATTATAGAGGCATAAACATCTGATTTAGAATGTTTTCCAGTGATGTCACACCTCAATAGTGGGGAGACTATTGAGGGATAAAATATGGACAGGAGCTCAATGTTGTGGTATAGTGATCGGATGGTTGTACCTTTGTCTTGTTAGGAAAAACTTCTCCATGATTACCACCATTTGAGATGGGTTGTTCATCATAGAATATAGAAGATTAATAAGGTTTTGAAAGCATATTTTTTGTGGTTTGGAATGAAAATGAATGTGGTTGAGTTTGTTTCAAGTTTCCTCACTTGTCTATAGGTTAAGGCACATCATCAGGGGCCAACAGGTATGTTATAGTTTTTACCTATTCCTATTTAGAAATGTGAGTATATATCCATGGATTTTGTGATAAGACTCCCAAGGATGGTTCAAAAACACAATTCCATATGGATTGTAGTGGATCGGATCAAAAAGTTGGCACATTTCATCCATATTTGTGAATATCATGCAGTGGAGGACTTGTCTAAAATATATATATGAGAATTGGTAAAGCGTCATGGCATACTAGTTTCGATAGTGTGAGATAGAGATCTGAGGATTACATCTTGTTTATGTAAACCCATACACCATGACCTTGGGACTCAATTGACTATGAGTACGGTGTATCATGCTCAGATGGATGGATAATCTGAAAGGATGATACAAACTTTTGAAGACATGCTTCGAGATTTTGTAATGAATTTTGGTGGATCATGGTAAGGGAACTTATCGTTAGTGGAGTTCTCGTATAACAATAGTTATAATTACTCAATATATATGGATCCTTTTGAATAATTGTTCATACATATTTATCGTTATCCACTTTTTTGGGTGAAAATAGGTGAAACATCACTGTTTGGGTTGAGCCTTGTCCAAGAATCAACAGATAAGATTCAGTTGATCGGGAATAGGATGGTTATGGCACTGAGTTGTCAGAAATCGTATGTGGATCATCATCGAAGGTTGTTGTCATTTGAGGTGAGTAATCATGTGTTCTTGAGAATCTATCCAAGGATTGGGAATCGTCATTTTGGGAAGCAGTGAAAGTTATCTCCCCAATACATAGGCCCTTTTTATATACTTGAAAAGGTTGGTGAGGTAACATATCAGTTGGAATTTCCACCACGGTTCAATTCAGTGCATAATGTATTTCACGTATCTCATTTGAAAAAGTATCATTATGATCTTAACCATGTGATTCGATGAGATCACGTTGACCTAGAGTTAGATGCTTCATTGGTTCATATACCAGTATGGATTGTGGATAGGAAAGAGAATATCTTGCATGGAAAAAGAATCGGTCAGTCGGGTTTTGTGGAAACATGGTCAGATTCAGGAAGAAACTTATGAATGAGAAAATAAAATGGTCAATCAATAGCCCAAACTCTTTCAGGACAGTGGTGTCAGGGATGTAAAGGCTAGTGGTGGGGAGAATGCAGTACCCTCGGTTTCAAGTAACACTTTATTTATGTATTTTAATTTTTTAATGTGTTTGGGTGAAGTTGGGGAGTGTTTAGAGTACTTTTTGAATGTTTCGTGTATTTTCTAGAGGTTCATGGTTTTCACATAGTTAGTAGAAATCATGCAACACATCTAAGAAATCATGAAAAGTGAAATAGAGGATACTAGGTAGGCACACGGTTAGGTATATGGTTTGGCTAAATCATGTGACCACCTAGGAGAAGTTGTGTGTAGTGGGAAAGAGAGATTCTGCATGATTGGCACATGGTTTTTATAACCATGTGATCCAACCATACGAGGTGCTTCTTATGATAGAGGTTTTTTCATGTTTAGCACACGGTTTGCCTAACCGTGTGAGATAATCATGCATTGATATAAGTGAGATCTAAAAATTGTGGATCTCACTCATTTTATCCCCTTAAACCCACTTTTTTCCTCTATTTTAACTCTAATATAGTTTTCTCTCCTCCCAAAGGCTGTAGAGACTCTTCCCTTTGACCTGGGGGTGATCTGTTAGAAAATCTTAGTGCGTTAAATCTCAGATTCCTTGGTAAGTCTCTGTTCTTTGGGGTTTTTCTTAGATCTTATCTTCTTCCCTCTCTTAGATTCATAGATCTAATATTTTGGGGATAGATCTATGTTAGTTGATGTTAATAATTATGATATTTGGTTGTGTTGATGATAGAGAATGAGATCTAAGGTGGGTTTTTAAAGTTTTAACCTATTTTGTTGAAGAATTTGTGATGTTCTTCGTTTTGGCTATAGTTTTTGGGGTAGGAAGCTTCACTCTTGACTCTTCTTTCTAGAACTTAAAGTCTTGATTTCAAATTTATTTCTTTCCTTGAAATTTATTGTGCAATTTTTGTGCAAATCTTGGTAGAAACCTTCTTTAGTGATGGTTTGTGAAATTGTGGAATTGTTGTGAAAAGTGCATTGTTAAATGATTTTAAAATGATGATTTTAAAAATGATTTCTTGATTTGATTCATGGAAAAAGGTTTTATGGAAAGTTTTTCAATGAAAATATTGTTTTTTAATGGTCTGTCATGGTTTTGGAATAATTGTTTGATGTGTGTTCGTTAGTGTTGACAGGACCCTGTGTAAGGGGTGTGTGCCATTTGGGCACTGGTGTATGGTTACCTTGTGATGACTTGGTAGATTGACGGGAGGCAACTTATGTGTATGGAAATGTTACCTAGGAATTAATGTGTGGATGTGTGGATAGGAATGAGTTATAAAAAATGGATTTGTAAAATGGTTTGAAAGACTTGTTTGGTTGTTTTCTGTGGAAACTGTTTTTTTGAGAAAATGCTTGGATTTGATACAAATTGTTAAAAATGTTTAAAAGTGTTTTATATTAATTTTTTTAGATAAATGTGATAACATGTTTTATCTTAGTGTCATGATTAGGTAAGTCATTTGGGGAAAACCTATTGAGTTTCATTACTCACCCTCTTCTTGGGCACTTTCACTACAACAAAACTGGGTTTATCCAGTGCTAGGGCTTTAACAATGCTAGCTAAAAATACTGTTAAAGACCCCTTTTTAGTGATAAAAAAACACTATTAAAGAGGATCTTTAATATTGCTAAAAAAATAATGTTAAAGTGGGGCCTTTATCAGCCATTTTTTACAAGCACTGATAAAGGCTCACCCTTTATGAGTGCTTTTAAAAAAGCGCTGATAAATGAGGTCTCTTATTAGCACTTGTAAAAAAGCGCTGATAAAAGTTTACTTCAAAAAAATTATATTTCATTGAAAATATTATATTAATATATAAATATATTTATATTTATAAAAATATAATATATATTTTTTAAAATATGTTTTAGATAAGGTAAATTGGCATTTACACTTAATATGTAAGATATTTAGTGGAAATAACTTATAAGATAATTAAAATGGTATTTTTAATTAATAATTCTATTATTATTACCAAGTAATAGTAATTTAATATCAATTTTAATATAACAAAAATCAAAAAACTAATAAAAGATCTAAAATAAGTTGAAAATGTAACTCGAACTTCAAACGGCCATAACTTTTGATTTGGGTGTCTGTTTGGGCTATACCACATATCAAATTGAAGTATGCGATGAGATCTACACTCTTAATGATATGGGTAAACTTCCGTCGCATTTTTTTAGCACAAAAAAGGCTGAGAAGGCCTCCAAAACTGAGTTTTTAGTCAGAGTACCCCGATTTTTTAACATTTGATGGATTTTCAAGCTCGTTTATGGGGTTCTTTTTTCCTTTTTTGGTGGGGACTAAATTTATTTTTAGGTCTTACATTTATATTGATATTATGGTTTTAAAATTTTATCATTTTTCACAATGTGCTATTATTTAAAATAAAATATATAACAATATATACATATTTTTTAAATATCCACACATAAAAAATTAATTTTATAAATAAATAATTAAATATATTTACATATGAAATATATTTATTAATATATAAACATATATATAAATATATGGATAAAAAAATATACTGAAATATATATAAATATATAGATATATCATAAAATGTGAAACAAAATAGTATAGGGGAGTGGAAAAAGCTTTGATATGTATGATGGAGGTCTAGGGTTCAAAAGTTGATGGAGGCAGGGGTGCACGCAGGAGAGTGAGATTATCTAAAGCACTAATAAAGGGGTGGGAGTGGGAAGTGATGATGAAGGGGGTGGGTGGGGCGTGAAATTTTTTTTATACCCTTTATCAGTGGGGCCATTATTAGAACTTTTTTAGCACTATTAAAGGCCCTCTTTAACAGCTCTAAAAAATACTGCTAAAGGACCCTTTTAACAACTCTTTTTTAGGGCTGATAAAATATTTGGGCCTTTAACCGTGCTCAAATTATTAGCATTTTTTTAGCGCTGATAAAGGCATATTATATCGTTGTTGAAGACCGTTTTTGTAGTAATTTTTGGTGCATTTGTAGATATTGTTTATCAAGACACAAGTAAAGGCAAGGTATCTCATTTCTTTAGTGACGTCGCATGATACCTTGGGCATTGATTTTGGAGTTGGAGCTTGGAGCATGTTGGGAGTTGTGGAGTTGGTATCTTGGCGTCTTTGAGCATTTTTGGTTTTTTATTTTTCTTTGTACTCTAATATAGTTTGGTGTAGTTGATATTGTTGTCTTTTGGTATTATTTTGAGTTGTGTTACTCTGGTTTCATGCATCATTTAAAGGTTATTTAGTTGTGGTATGTTGGTTGTGGTTGTTTTATTTTCAAAGGGTAAATCGTCCCCAAATTATATTGAAGCCCTTGGCATTTATTATTAGTCTTTGGTGTCTTGGGAATGTCACCTAAGGACAAGTTACAATTCTGGCTCATCTAAATCCAATGAGGAAGGGCGGGATGTTACAGGTTCTCTCTCCTCCTGATCACATCCTAGAGGGAGAAAGTCTCATTCAAAGAGTTAAATCTTCAATCATCGTCTCAGATTGAAGGAACGAGATCATGGTGATCATCATGACATGAAGGATTCATCGGATCTCTGCGCTAGTATCCAGAATTCGACAATCAGCATTCACGCAGACACTTAAAGCGTGTGTGGATGATGTAGAGGGGTTCAGCCTCGATTCCTTCAAACAACGATCACCGGTAATGAACTACAGTCAAATGCGCCACTGATTCGAATGAGGTAATCGTTATGTTACTTCGGTGATGAAAATTTTAAAATCTTATGCCCACTGACTTCCACTGCGCACCACAATACCTTTAGGACTAATGAGTTGTATTATAGTTAATTGATCCCCCTTCAATGATATATTAGAGTTTATGTTATTTATTAAAAGGATAATTGATTTCTAATGAGTTTTTGAGATATTATTATTGTGTCCCTTTAATGTTTTTTTATTAAAAACAATATAATTATTTAAATTACTAAATAAAAAATATGTGACCATATTAAAAAAAAATAATGGACACATTTGGTAATAGATATTATAATGAAATATTTTCATAAAAATGTAAGAAATATTTGATATTCTCTACTATTTTTACTTTAATTATTGATTGTAACGCCCGAGACTTTTATGAGAAATACTTTGTTTTTATCAAAGGAATCTTTCACTACACAAAACACTAGCTTGGCTTTCTTTACACGCAACCGTGGCCTTCCTCAATAGCTTGCCTTGTACGCAATACCGAGTTTCACTAAATAACGATATGCTATTAAAATATTATTAAAACTAGCCGTTATGAATAGTAATAACCACTTTTTGAAATTTTATAAATTTTATTTTTCAAAATGGACATCATTTTTGGATTCGGAATATCGAAATTATCCTAGGGTGAAATTTTGGTACTTTTCGGATAACTTTCATATTCTGATGAATAGTGAAAATTATTAAATTTAATTAAAAACAACTTTTTTAATAAAAATAATTAATAGTGATAAATTATTAATTTGAGTGGTTTTAAAGTATATTTAGAATATATTTTTACAATTTAATACAATGTTGTTCATTGGATGTAATTTCACATTTAAACCAGACATAAACAAGTGTCAATCTTTTGATAGTTATTATCTCTTAAAAACACGCTATTTGTCTTGACGACGGGAATTAATTTTTAAATTAGTTAATGTAACTGATATGTTTTGAATTTGGTAAAATAAACATCATTTTTGAATTCATAATATCAAATATATCTTAGGCCTAATTTTTGGTATTTTTCTGGAAACTTTCATTTTTTTATGAATAGTGAAACCACTAAGTGGTAGTTAAAAAAATGATTTTTTTTCATAAAACTTAATTTTACCGCTTTTGTGAGTGGAATTTCAAACATCCGAGAGACATGGTTAATATCAAGGACTAAAATGTGGTTCAATGAGATGAAAATAATTTTTGGTGAATAGTAACTTTTTACTTTTTTTTACCACGGTTAAAAGTAATAGGGCAATTAAGGGTAAAAGTGGTATTAATATTACCCTAACACATGTCCTAATTCTATTGGATAAGTGTAATTCGACCAAAAACAACCTTAAGAATAAAATATGACCATTTAGGCCCACTTGGATTAGATTAGGACATTTATTATCAATTTATTTAAAGAATGGTTAAAATAGTTAAAATCAAAGTATAAAAACCAAATCATTTTTAATATGGGGTTATACATAAGATAAATTCGACTATAAATATTCATTAGAAAGATAAAAAGATTTCCTACATAATGGTATTTTATTTGTAATTTTTAGACTTAAAATAATTTAATTTATTTATGACACAACGATGATGCAGTAATTATCTTATTAATGAAATATTGACATAATTGATGTTATAAATACCCAAATAAATGTAATTTGAGACTTTTTATGAATTACACTAATTTTTTAGGTTACTATAACATGTTATTATTTATTTAATTAACTTGGTTAGAACTAATCATTCTTTTATGATTTTCACCAAAATCAATTACTAAATAGTGTCAAAATTGACATAAAATAGTTTTTAAAACAAATACTGTATTATTAATTGTTATTTTATTCCTAAAAATATAAGGTTCGACAAAATGACTTAGATAAGGTTATATATATTAACAATAAACAACTTGGGGTTCCTTTATCTTGATATAGTAAGTTTATTAACCTTATAGTGTAAGAAAACAAGAAGACACGGTAAAAGTTAAATTATCTAACTTAAATGATAAGGTTAAAATTTATACCTAAATTTGTATAAATTCTATTGTATGAGAGGATTTCGACCCATAACCACCTTATATTCTAAATATATCAATTTGGATCTATTAAAAACCTAATTTGACTTTATAATAAAATAATATTTTTAGTTATTCGAAAGGTGCCCCTCTCCTCCCTTATAAAAGGGCACCTCCTCCCTCTCTTCCTCACACCACTTTGAGCCTTCAAGATAGGACACCCCTACCAATTTCTTCTCTCAACTTCCCTAGAGACATCCTAGAGGTCCTGGTCTTCTTCAAAGACCAATTTTAGTTCCCTAAAAGGAGGTCTCAAAGAAGCGCTTCAAAGAAGAGGTAATGTCCGTTACCGATTCTTTCATCTTCATTTCTTCTTCCACTTATTCTTCTTTAGTTGTTTAATTATTGAGTAATAAAATCAGTATCACCCATATACTGATATGTTATTATAAGTATGAAACAACCCTATTTCACCATCTATCCATCCTACAGAAAACGAAATCACCACGCGTGCGTACGTACGGAATACCGTCTCCACACCGTGGTGTAATCTATTTTCCACCACCACCTTACTTGGATGGGTATAATGGTGTAAATAATGACTATATATGATTATTGTAAATTGATATTGATTCTGAAATATTATATATACACTCCAATACAGTTCCACAATCATGGGAATGATATCATCGCTCGTGCGTACGTACGGAATACCGTCTCCACGATGTGATGTGACTCGTTCTACATGATCTTCATTTCATAATGATTATATAAATGAATTGAATGAATTAATATGATATATATTACACTAATACCATTCTGGAAATAAGGTATCTATAACCTAAAAAGAAGAATAATAATTTATTCGAAAAAACACGCATAAGAACAAAAAGTAATAAACACCCGAATAACAAGTAGCAATGAAATATTACTAATAATAAGCTAATAATATGACCATATATGATATAATAAAAATAAGTATGATTCTTTAATAAGTAAATAACATTATTTAAATCATTATACAGGAGGTTCGGACACTTACGAAGCAAATTGGACCTAAGGTAAGGGAAATATCACAATCTCATTTTTATCCGAGATTGTTTATACTTTGGAATTTACTGGGGTGCATTTTATCATCCACATCCATGTTTCCTCAATATGTAATATTTACATCATTATACAATAATTTATATCCAATTTTTCCCTTCGGTGAGTTTTTAGTAAAAGATATGAAAGGAATCTTTTGTCGTTTTTCGTACGAGGTACTTTTTGACTTTTCCAACCAAAGTACGAGAAGAATGTTTTCTTTTAACTTATACGGCATGAATGGATTTTTAAAACATTATTTCCAAGAAGCTTACCTTACAAGTTTTCAAGTTTAATTTTAATCAACTTCTTTTAGTTTAGAATTGTATGACATGTTAAGAAAGGAAAAGTGTTTTTGAAGTAGAAAGGATATTTTCCTCAAGAATGGAGTTCAAGTGTTATATCAAAATTATTTTCCATATAAGATAATATAGGGTTCTGTTTCTATCCCTATTATTACATTGATTTGATTATGTTGTGATGGAATTATTTTTATGAAATCCTTTATCTTATATGAATTGTTTTATGATGTCATGTTGTTTAAGAATCCCATTTTTATTACATGGGTTATGCAATGATGTATGATTTATGATTTTGTGGCACACATAAGAATGGTATCATTATGATATGGGTGGGACCTATATCTCCCTCCAATGCATTGGGTAAAGATTTTATATCTCATGAGATAGACATGGCTGGAACGGCAGGTTAAACCGGTTCAGTGAAACAGGACTGAAACGAGGAATAAACTCGGTTCAGAAATGGACTTTGTCCACTAAGATAGTCTTGGCAATGAGTCTTTACTAATAAGAAATGATTCTCTATGATTATGTGTGTAAGCCACAAAGATTCATGTTTTAAGTTATGATTATTGTGATTACGTTTCACTGCCATTATTTATCCCATGTTATGAAATTAAGATTTCTTTTGCAGGTTAAGATTTCAAAAATGTTATGTTCTTATGAATATGATGTGATTGATTTTTGTTTTGTTTACCCTTACTGAGCATTTGAGCTCACCCTTTTGTATGTTTTCTTTCCCCCAGGTCAGGAATAAGGTTATTAAGTAGGATATTCCAAAAGGGACTCTAGATATGATGAAATAAATGGGAGACAATGTAGATGCTTTATGAACCAGTTGTTTATGTTTCCCAGTTTCTGAAGAAACTATACCTATACGGTCCTTTCGTGGTTTTGTTATATGTTGTAATAAGTATGCTTCAATTCTGATGTAATAACAATGTATGTAAAGTATGGGTCGTTATAGTTGGTATCAGAGGAAAGGTATAGTCAACCTTTGGAAACTAGGATGTGAAAGCCTTACTAAGAACCCTAAGGATAATTCTAAGCATAGAACACAATCTTAGTGTTTTAGAAATGACCATGAATAACCTAGGATAATCCTTAAGTGTGAAATTTTATTCTTGATTATGTGTTTTTCCTATTATAATTAGTGTTTCTCACACTATTCTTCTTGGTTTTAGTCAATGGATGGAACCCGAATGAACCGTGTTAATGCGGAATGCGATGGGCAATGCAATGATTGTCCCCCTGAGCAACCAAACGTTATGGGAGCTGGAATGCAAAATCTTGTAGCCATGCTCACACAACTTTCTCAAGCTATGAATCATACAGGACTTCCAAACGAGCAAAGGAAGGAGCAACATTCTGTTGAATCATTCATGAGGTAGCGTCCACCTTCATTCAGCGGGTCTACTGATCCATTAGTTGCTGAACAATGGATCAGCACTACTGAAAAGATATTTTCAGTTCTTCAATGTTCTAAACATGATAAAGTCATCCTAGTAGTGTATCGTATGGAAGGAGATGCTGATCAATGGTGTAATCTTATTAAGAATACGAGGCAAAGGGATGAAATTGAGTCCATGGAATGGGAAGATTTCAAGAAATTATTTTTCAATAAGTACTTCCCTCGTATTCTCCAAAAAAAGATAGAGAAAGAGTTTCTTGAACTAAAGAAAAAGGATGATGAATCTGTTGGTACCTATGAAGAAAATTTTACAAGACTTGCAAGGTACACTTCTGGTATTATTATCCAACCTGAGATTAAGATCGATCGATTCTTTAGTGGCTTAAAACCAAGTCTTTGAAGGGCCTTAGCCATAAGGGACTTCAATAGCTATGAGTAAATTGTTCTATGTGCTCTCAAAGTTGAGATGGAGATTGGAGTAACCCATCAGTCATATGGGTTTGATAAGAAGAGGAAAATGGAATTCAAAGGAAAATCTAAAGAGCACACTGAAAAGAAGATGAGATTTCCCTTATGCTCAAAGTGTGGAAAGAAACATGGAGGGAGTTGTCTTAAAGGGACAAGTAAATGTTTCAAATGTGGAAAGGAAGGTCATCGGGCATTTGAATGCTGCAATGATGGGAAGAAGATGTCTAATGATGCAAGCAAAGGAAGGGACACACAGAATGAACCTACTACACTTCAATGTTTCAAGTGTAAGGAGATGGGGCATTATGCCAATAAATTCCCTAATCCAAGGGTTGTTAATGATGATCGACATCAACAAAATCTTAAGGCTAAAGACAAAGGAAAGTCACATGCAATTTCTATCAGCGAGGTGGAGTACGATAACGATGTGGTGAAAGGTACACTTACCATCCACTCTAAAGTAGCAAATGTTTTATTTGATTCTGGATCCACCCACTCTTTTATTTTTGAAGAATTTTCTAAGGGTATCACCATATTACCTCAACAATTAGATGTTGAGTTGGCTGTGACAACTCCTAATGGCACAACAGTCGCATCAAAAGTTTATAATTCTTCCCCGATTGAAGTTTGTGGGAAAGTGCTTCCTGCAAATCTTGTGATCCTTCCTATAGTGGAATTTGATGTGATTCTTGGCATGTATTGGCTTTCTTTATATGGAGCTCATATCAATTTACAAAGAAGGGAAGTCACATTTCATATTCCAGATAAATCTATGATCGTCTATCGATGCAAGTATGAACATAACCTTCCAGTGGAAATTTCCTCCATCTTATGGGTCTTGATTCCACTAAATGAAGGTTATTTATCTCAAATGGTTGGTGAGAAACTCACGATTAAGAATATTCCCATTGTACGGGAGTTTGATGATGTCCTTCCGGAGGAATTGCCGGGTCTTCCACCAAATCGTGAAGTTGAGTTTTCAATAGAACTCGTACCAGGTGCTTTACCTATTTCAAAGACACATTATAGAATGGCCCCAATTGAGTTGCAGGAATTGAAGAAGCAACTCCAAGAAAATCTTGATAAGGGATTCATACGCCCTAGTGCGTCACCTTGGGGAGCACCTGTTCTGTTTTTTAAGAAGAAAGATGGATCAATGAGACTCTGCATTGATTATCGAGAACTTAACAAGATCACTATCAAGAACAAATATCCTCTCCCACGTATTGATGACTTATTTGACCAACTACACGGAGCTCAATACTTTTCCAAGATTGATCTTCATTCAGGGTATCATCAATTAAGGGTCAAAAGGTAGGATATACCAAAGACGACTTTCCGTACAAGGTATGGACACTATGAATTTATAGTGATGCCATTTGGTCTTACTAATGCCCCTTCTATCTTCATGGATCTGATGAATAGAGTCTTTAGAGACTATCTTGATCAATTTGTGGTAGTATTTATAGACGATATTCTTGTCTATTCAAAGAGCAAGGAAGAATATGAAGATAACTTGAGAATTATATTGAAGACCCTGAGAAAGGAGAAGCTTTATGCCAAATTTACCAAGTGTGAATTTTGGATTCAAAAGGTTGCATTTTTGGGTCACATAATCTCAAAAGAGGGGATATCTATGGATCCAGCAAAAACAGAGGTTATCGAAAGATGTTCGAGACCAACAACAGTAACTGAGATCCGAAGTTTTCTTGGTTTGGCTGGATATTATCGACGTTTCGTGAAAGATTTTTCACGATTATCTAATCCACTCACCAGGTTGACTCGGAAAGGAGTTAAGTTTGTTTGGACAGAGGAATGTGAAGAGAATTTCAAGGAGTTGAAAAGAAGGTTATCCAGTGCACCTGTACTCACACTGCCTTGTAGTGGAGAAAGGTTTGTGATCTATAGTGATGCATCCAAGAAGGGGTTGGGGTGTGTTCTTATGCAAAATGATATGGTGATAGCTTATGCCTCACGACAGTTGAAAATCCATGAGCAAAATTACCCAACACATGATTTGGAGTTAGCTGCGGTAATATTTGCATTAAAGATTTGGAGGCATTATCTTTATGGAGAAAGGTGTGACATTTATACTGATCATAAAAGTTTAAAGTATATTTTCACAAAAAAGGAGCTGAATATGCGTCAAAGAAGATGGTTAGATCTGATTAAGGATTATGACTGCTCAATTCATTACCACCCTGGGAAAGCAAACAAGGTGGCAGATGCATTAAGTCGACAAGACCATGCCAGTTTATCCATGATGAGGATCACAAAAGATCCAATATTTATGGATTTACAAAGGATGGATCTTAGAATTATAATGGAAAGGGAAAAATCGTATCTTTCTCAAATGAATGTTCAACCATCTATACATGAGAAGATTAAAGAGGCGCAGAAAGAAGATGTAGAGTTATAAAAGAAGGTGAGAAATATTCCTGAATTCAACCTTGATTGTGATGGGATAATAAAGTTCAGGAATCGGGTTTGTGTTCCTCCCGTCCCTGAATTAAAGAAGAAGCTGCTGGATGAGGCTCATAGTTCTTCATTCTCTATTCATCCTGGATGCACGAAGATGTATAGGGATCTGAAATAGTACTTCTGGTGGGATGACATGAAAAGAGATGTTGCTGAATATGTCTCTCGATGCTTGGTTTGTCAACAAGTTAAAGCTGAGAGACAAAAGTCTAAGGGGATGTTACAACCATTACCCATACCCGAATGGAAATGGGAAAACATCACTATGGAATTTGTCACAGGACTTCCTCAAACATCCAAAGGCAATAATTCTATCTAGGTTATAGTTGATCGTCTTACAAAGTCCACACACTTCATTGATATTAGAGAGGATTTCTCTCTGGATCAGCTTGCCAGGATATATGTAAAGGAAGTGGTAAGATTGCATGGATTTCCACTTTCTATTATATCTGATCGGGATCCGAGGTTTACCTCAAAGTTCTGGTGAAGTCTTCAGCATACTCTGGATACAGAGTTGAGTTTCAGCACTGCTTATCATCCTCAGATAGACGGTCAGTCTGAGAGGACAATTCAAACTCCAGAAGATAAGTTGAGAGCTTACTCTATGGATTTCAATGGTGGTTGGGATCAACACCCACCTTTGGTGGAATTTTCTTATAATAATAGCTTTCACTCTAGTATTCAGATGGATCCTTATGAAGCTCTCTATGGAAAGAAATGCAGGACTCCAACTTGCTGGGATGAAGTTGGGGAAAGAAAGCTATTAGGACCTGATCTTGTTGATGAGATGGTAGAAAAGGTATGATCTATTCAACAACACATAAGAGCAGCTCAGAGTCGACAGAAAAGTTATGCTGACAACCAAAGAAAAGACCTAGAGTTTGAAGTGGGTGATAAATTGTTCTTACGAATATCTCCCTGGAAAAGGGTCATGAGATTTGGAAAGAAGGGGAAGTTGAGCCCTAGATATATCGGTCCTTTCGAAATACTCGATCGTGTTGGAAAGGTAGCTTACCGATTGGCGCTTCCACCGAATCTCTCTCAAGTTCACGATGTGTTCCATGTATCTCTCCTGAGAAAGTACATACCTGATCCTTCACATGTACTCAGCTCAGAAGTTGTACCGCTAGAGCAAGATCTTTCTTATAAAGAACAGCTGATAGAGATTCTGGATCGTAGCGAAAAAGTCCTACAAAACAAGACCACTCTATTGGTGAAAGTTTTATGGAGGAACCACCAATCAGAAGAAGCTACATGGGAGCTTGAGGATATGATGAGGGAGAGGTATCCTCATCTTTTTGTTACAAAGTGACGAATTTCGAGGGCGAAACTCATTTTAAGGGGGGGTAGAATGTAACGCCCGAGACTTTTATGAGAAATACTTTGTTTTTATCAAAGGAATCTTTCACTACATACAACACTATCTTGGCTTTCTTTACACGCAACCGTGGCCTTCCTCAATAGCTTGCCTCGTACGCAATACCGAGTTTCACTAAACAACGATATGCTATTAAAATATTATTAAAACTAGCCGTTATGAATAGTAATAACCACTTTTTGAAATTTTATAAATTTTATTTTTCAAAATGGACATCATTTTTGGATTCGGAATATCGAAATTATCCTAGGGTGAAATTTTGGTACTTTTCGGATAACTTTCATATTCTGATGAATAGTGAAAATTATTAAATTTAATTAAAAACAACTTTTTTAATCAAAATAATTAATAGTGATAAATTATTAATTTGAGTGGTTTTAAAGTATATTTAGAATATATTTTTACAATTTAATACAATGTTGTTCATTGGATGTAATTTCACATTTAAACTAGACATAAACAAGTGTCAATCTTTTGATAGTTATTATCTCTTAAAAACACGCTATTTGTCTTGACGACGGGAATTAATTTTTAAATTAGTTAATGTAACTGATATGTTTTGAATTTGGTAAAATAAACATCATTTTTCAATTCATAATATCAAATATATCTTAGGCCTAATTTTTGGTATTTTTCTGGAAACTTTCATTTTTTTGATGAATAGTGAAACCACTAAGTGGTAGTTAAAAAAACTGATTTTTTTTCATAAAACTTAATTTTACCGCTTCTGTGAGTGGAATTTCGAAAATCCGAGAGACACAGTTAATATCAAGGACTAAAATGTGGTTCAATGAGATGAAAATATTTTTTGGTGAATAGTTACTTTTTACTTTTTTTTACCACGGTTAAAAGTAAATAGGGTAATTAAGAGTAAAAGTGTTATTAATATTACCCTAACACATGTCCTAATTCTATTTTATAAGTGTAATTCAACCAAAAACAACCTTAAGAATAAAATATGACCATTTAGGCCCACTTGGATTAGATTAGGACAATTATTATCAATTTATTTAAAGAAGGGTTAAAATAGTTAAAATCAAAGTTTAAAAACTAAATCATTTTTAATATGGGGTTATACATAAGATAAATTCGACTATAAATATTCATTAGAAATATAAAAATATTTCCTACATAATGGTATTTTATTTGTAATTTTTTAGACTTAAAATAATTTAATTTATTTATGACACAACGATGATACAATAATTATCTTATTACTGAAATATTGACATAATTGATGTTATAAATACCCAAATAAATGTAATTTAAGACTTTTTATGAATTACACTAATTTTATAGGTTAATATGACATGTTATTATTTATTTAATTAACTTTTTTAGAACTAATCATTCTGTTATGATTTTCACAAAAATCAATTACTAAATAGTGTCAAAATTGACATAAAATAGTATTTAAAACAAATACTATATTATTAATTGTTATTTTATTCCTAAAAATCTAAGGTTCGGACAAATGACTTAGATAAGGTTATATATATTAATAATAAACAACTTGGGGTTCGTTTGGCTTGATATAGTAAGTTTATTAACCTTATAGTGTAAGAAAACAAGGAGACACGGTAAAAGTTAAATTATCTAACTTAAATGATAAGGTTAAAATTGATACCTAAACTTGTCTAAATTCTATTGTATGAGAGGATTTCGACCCATACCCACCTTATCTTCTAAATATATCAATTTGGAGCTATTAAAAAACGAATTTGACTTTATAATAAAATAATATTTTTAGTTATTCCAAAGGTGCCTCTCTCCTCCCTTATAAAAGGGCACCTCCTCCCTCTCTTCCTCACACCACTTTGAGCCTTCAAGCTCGGACAACCCCTACCAATTTCTTCTCTCCACTTCCCTAGAGACATCCTAGATGTCCTGGTCTTCTTCAAAGACCAATTTTAGTGCCCTAAAAGGAGGTCTCAAAGAAGCGCTTCAAAGAAGAGGTAATGTCCGTTACCGATTCTTTCATCTTCATTTCTTCTTCCAATTATTCTTCTTTAGTTGTTTCATTATGGAGTAATAACATCAGTATCACCCATATACTGATATGTTATTATAAGTATGAAACAACCCTATTTCACCATCTATCCATCCTACGGAAAACGAAATCACCGCGTGTGCGTACGTACGGAATACCGTCTCCACGCCGTGGTGTAATCTATTTTCCACCACCACCTTACTTGGATGGGTATAATGGTGTAAATAATGACTATATATGATTATTGTAAAGTGATATTGATTCTGAAATATTATATATACACTCTAATACAATTCCACAATCATGGGAACGATATCATCGCTCGTGCGTACGTACGGAATACCGTCTCCATGATGTGATGCGACTTATTCTACATGATCTTCATTGCATAATGATTATATAAATGAATTGAATGAATGAATATGATATATATTACACTAATACCATTCTGGAAATAAGGTATCTATAACCTAAAAAGAAGAATAAGAATTTATTCCACAAAACATGCATAAGAACAAAAAGTAATAAACACCCGAATAACAAGTAGCAATGAAATATTACTAATAATAAGCTAAGAATATGACCATATATGATATCATAAAAATAATTATGATTCTGTAATAAGTCAATAACATTATTTAAATCATTATACATGAGGTTCAGACACTTACGATGCAAATTGGACCTAAGGTAAGGGAAATATCACAATCTCATTTTTATCCGAGATTGTTTATACTTTGGAATTTACTGGGGTGAATTTTATCATCCACATCCATGTTTCCTCAATATGTAATATTTACATCATTATACAATAATTTATATCCAATTTTACCCTTCGGTGAGTTTTTAGTAAAAGATATGAAAGGAATATTTTGTCGTTTTTCGTACGAGGTACTTTTTGACTTTTCCGACCAAAGTATGAGAAGAATGTTTTCTTTTAACTTATACGGCATGAATGGATTTTTAAAAAATTATTTCCAAGAAGCTTCCCTTACAAGTTTTCAAGTTTAATTTTAATAAACTTCTTTTAGTTTAGAATTGTATGACATGTTAAGAAAGGAAAAGTGTTTTTGAAGTAGAAAGGATGGTTTCCTCAAGAATGGAGTTCAAGTGTTATATCAAAATTATTTTCCATCTAAGATAAGATAGGGTTCTGTTTCTATCCCTATTATTACATTGATTTGATTATGTTGTGATGGAATTATTTTTATGAAATCCTTTATCTTATATAAATTGTTTTATGATGTCATGTTGTTTAAGAATCCCATTTTTATTACATGGGTTATGCAATGATGTATGATTTATGATTTTGTGGCACACATAAGAATGGTATCATTATGATATGGGTGGGACCTATATCTCCCTCAAATGAATTGGGTAAAGATTTTATATCTCATGAGATAGACATGGCTGGAATGGCAGGTTAAACCAGTTCAGTGAAACAGGACTGAAACAAGGAATAAACTCAGTTCAGAAATGGACTTTGTCCACTAAGATAGTCTTGGAAATGAGTCTTGACTAATAAGAAATGATTCTCTATGATTATGTGTGTAAGCCACAAAGCTTCATGTTTTAAGTTATGATTATTGTGATTACGTTTCACTGCCATGATTTATCCCATGTTATGAAATTAAGATTTCTTTTACAGGTTAAGATTTCAAAAATGTTATGTTCTTATGAATATGATGTGATTGATTTTTGTTTTGTTTACCCTTACTGAGCATTTAAGCTCACCCTTTTGTATGTTTTCTTTCCCCCAGGTCAGGAAGAAGGTTATTAAGTAGGATATGCCAAAAGGGACTCTAGATATGATGAAATAAATGGGAGACAATGTAGATGCTTTATGAACCAGTTGTTTATGTTTCCCAGTTTCTAAAGACACTATACCTATACGGTCCTTTCGTGGTTTTGTTATATGTTGTAATAAGTATGATTCAATTCTGATGTAATAACAATGTATGTAAAGTATGGGTCGTTATAGTTGGTATTAGAGGAAAGGTATAGTCAACCTTTGGAAACTAGGATGTGAAAGCCTTAGTAAGAACCCTAAGGATAATTCTAAGCATAGAACACAATCTTAGTGTTTTAGAAATGACCATGAATAACCTAGGATAATCCTTAAGTGTGAAATTTTATTCTTGATTATGTGTTTTTTCTATTATAATTAGTGTTGCTCACACTATTCTTCTTGGTTTTAGTCAATGGCCGGAACCCGAAGGAACCGTGTTAATGCGGAATGCGATGGGTAATGCAATGATTGTCCCCCTGAGCAACCAAACGTTATGGGAGCTGGAATGCAAAATCTTGTAGCCATGCTCACACAACTTTCTCAAGCTATGAATCATACAGGACTTCCAAACGAGCAAAGGAAGGAGCAACATTCTGTTGAATCCTTCATGAGGCAGCGTCCACCTTCATTCAGCAGGTCTACTGATCCATTAGTTGCTGAATAATGGATCAGTACTACTGAAAAGATATTTTCAGTTATTCAATGTTCTGAACATGATAAATTCATCCTAGCAGTGTATCGTTTGGAAGGAGATGCTAATCAATGGTGGAATCTTATTAAGAATACGAGGCAAAGGGATGAAATTGAGTCCATGGAATGGGAAGAGTTCAAGAACTTATTTTTCAATAAGTACTTCCCTCGTATTCTCCGAACAAAGATGGAGAAAGAGTTTCTTGAACTAAAGCAAAAGGATGATGAATCTGTTGGTACCTATGAAGCAAATTTTACAATACTTGCAAGGTACGCTTCTGGTATTATTATCCAACCTGAGAGTAAGATCGATCGATTCTTTAGTGGCTTAAAACCAAGTCTTCGAAGGGCCTTATCCATAAGGGACTTCAATAGCTATGAGTAAATCGTTCGATGTGCTCTCAAAGTTGAGATGGAGATTGGAGTAACCCATCAATCATATGGGTTTGATAAGAAGAGGAAAATGGAATTCAAAGGAAAATCTAAAGAGCACACTGAAAAGAAGATGAGATTTCCCTTATGCTCAAAGTGTGGAAAGAAACATGGAGGGAGTTGTCTTAAAGGGACAAGTAAATGTTTCAAATGTGGAAAGGAAGGTCATCGGGCATTTGAATGGCGCAATGATGGGAAGAAGATGTCTAATGATGCAAACAAAGGAAGGGACACACAGAATAAACCTTCTACACTTCAATGTTTCAAGTGCAAGGAGATGGGGCATCATGCCAATAAATGCCCTAATCCAAGGGTTATTGATGATGATCGACATCAACAAAATCTTAAGTCTAAATACAAAGGAAAGTCACATGCAATTTCTATCAGCGAGGTGGAGTACGATAACGATGTGGTGAAAGGTACACTTACCATCCACTCTAAAGTAGAAAATGTTTTATTTGATTCTGGATCCGCCCACTCTTTTATTTCTGAAGAATTTTCTAAGGGTATCATCGTATTTACTCAACAATTAGATGTTGAGTTGGTTGTGACAACTCCTAATGGCACAACAGTCGCATCAAAAGTTTATAATTCTTCCCCGATTGAAGTTTGTGGGAAAGTGCTTCCTGAAAATCTTGTGATCCTTCCTATAGTGGAATTTGATGTGTTTCTTGGCATGGATTGGCTTTATTTATATGGATATCATATCAATTTCCAAAGAAGGGAAGTCACATTTCATATTCCAGATCAATCTATGATCGTCTATCGATGCAAGGATGAACATAACCTTCTAGTGGAAATTTCTTCCATCTTATGGGTCTTGATTCCACTAAATGAAGGTTATTTATCTCAAATGGTTGGTGAGAAACTCACAATTAAGAATATGCCCATTGTACGGGAGTTTGATGATGTATTTCCGGAGGAATTGTCGGGTCTTCCACCAAATCGTGAAGTTGAGTTTTCAATAGAACTCGTACCATGTGCTTTACCTATTTCAAAGACACCTTATAGAATGGTCCCAATTGAGTTGCAGGAATTGAAGAAGCAACTCTAAGAAAATCTTGATAAGGGATTCATACGCCCTAGTGCGTCACCTTGGGGAGCACCTGTTCTGTTTTTTAAGAAGAAAGATGGATCAATGAGCCTCTGCATTGATTATCAAGAACTTAACAAGATCACTATCAAGAACAAATATCCTCTCCCACGCATTGATGACTTATTCGACCAACTACGCGGAGCTCAATACTTTTCCAAGATTGATCTTCGTTCAGGGTATCATCAATTAAGGGTCAAAAGGGAGGATATACCAAAGGCGGCTTTTCGTACAAGGTATGGACACTATGAATTTATAGTGATGTCATTTGGTCTTACTAATGCCCCTGATATCTTCATGGATCTGATGAATAGAGTCTTTAGAGACTATCTTGATCAATTTTTGGTAGTCTTTATAGACGATATTCTTGTCTATTCAAAGAGAAGGGAAGAACATGAAGATCACATGAGAATTATATTGAAAACCCTGAGAAAGGAGAAGCTTTATGCCAAATTTACCAAGTGTGAATTTTGGCTTCAAAATGTTGCATTTTTGGGTCACATAATCTCAAAAGAGGGGATATCTGTGGATCCAGCAAAAACAGAGTTTATCGAAAGATGTTCGAGACCAACAACAGTAACTGAGATCCGAAGTTTTCTTGGTTTGGCTGGATATTATCGACATTTCGTGAAAGATTTTTCACGATTATATAATCCACTCACCAGGTTGACTCGGAAAGGAGTTAAGTTTGTTTGGATAGAGGAATGTGAAGAGAATTTCAAGGAGTTGAAAAGAAGGTTATCCAGTGCACCTGTGCTCACACTGCCTTGTAGTGGAGAAAGGTTTGTGATCTACAGTGATGCATCCAAGAAGGGGCTGGGGTGTGTTCTTATGCAAAATGATATGGTGATAGCTTATGCCTCACGACAGTTGAAAATCCATGAGCAAAATTACCCAACACATGATTTGGAGTTACCTGCGGTAATCTTTGCATTAAAGATTTGGAGTCATTATCTTTATGGAGAAAGGTGTGACATTTATACTGTTCATAAAAGTTTAAAGTATATTTTCACACAAAATGAGCTGAATATGCGCCAAAGAAGATGGTTAGAGCTGATTAAGGATTACGACTGCTCAATTCATTACCACCCTGGGAAAGCAAACAAGGTGGCAGATGCATTAAGTCGACAAGACCATGCCAGTTTATCCATGATGAGGATCACAAAAGATCCAATATTTATGGATTTACAAAGGATAGATCTTGGAATTATAATGGAAAGGGAAAAATCGTATCTTTCTCAAATGAATGTTCAACCATCTATACATGAGAAGATTAAAGTGGCGCAGAAACAAGATGTAGAGTTACAAAAGAAGGTGAGAAATATTCCTGAATTCAACCTTGATTGGGATGGGATAATAAAGTTCAGGAATCAGGTTTGTGTTCCTCCCGTCCCTGAATTAAAGAAGGAGATGCTGGATGAGGCTCATAGTTCTTCATTCTCTATTCATCCTAGAAGAACGAAGATGTATAGGGACCTGAAAGAGTACTTCTGGTGGGATGGCATGAAAAGAGATGTTGCTGAATATGTCTCTCGATGCTTGGTTTGTCAGCAAGTTAAAGCTGAGAGACAGAAGTCTAAGGGGATGTTATAACCATTACCCATACCCGAATGGAAATGGGAAAACATCACTATGGACTTTGTCACAGGACTTCCTAAAACATCCAAAGGCAATAATGCTATATGGGTCATAGTTGATCGTCTTACAAAGTCCGCACACTTCATTGCTATTAGAGAGGATTTCTCTCTGGATCAGCTTGCCAGGATATATGTAAAGGAAGTGGTAAGATTGCATGGAGTACCACTTTCTATTATATCTGATCGGGATCCGAGGTTTACCTCAAAGTTCTGGTGAAGTCTTCAGCATACTCTGGATACAGAGTTGAGTTTCAGCACTGCTTATCATCCTCAGACAGACGGTCAGTCTGAGAGGACAATTCAAACTCTAGAAGATATGTTGAGAGCTTGCTCTAGGGATTTCAAAGGTGGTTGGGATCAACACCTACCTTTGGTGGAATTTTCTTATAATAATAGCTTTCACTCCAGTATTCAGATGGATCCTTATGAAGCTCTCTATGGAAAGAAATGCAGGACTCCAACTTGCTGGGATGAAGTTAGGGAAAGAAAGCTATTAGGACCTGATCTTGTTGATGAGATGGTAGAAAAGGTCTGATCTATTCAACAACACATAAGAGCAGCTCCGAGTCGACAGAAAAGTTATGCCGACAACCGAATAAAAGACCTAGAGTTTGAAGTGGGTGATAAAGTGTTCTTACGAATATCTCCCTGGAAGAGGGTCATGAGATTTGGAAAGAAGGGGAAGTTGATCCCTAGATATATCGGTCCTTTCGAAATACTGGATCGTGTTGGAAAGGTAGCTTACCGATTGGTGCTTCCACTGAATCTCTCTCAAGTTCACGATGTGTTCCATGTATCTCTCCTGAGAAAGTACATACATGATCCTTCACATGTACTCAGCTCAGAAGTTGTACCGCTGGAGCAAGATCTTTCTTATGAAGAACAGCCGATAGAGATTCTGGATCGTAGCGAAAAAGTCCTATGAAACAAGACCACTCGATTGGTGAAAGTTTTATAGAGGAACCACCAATTAGAAGAAGCTACATGGGAGCTTGAGGATATGATGAGGGAGAGGTATCCTCATCTTTTTGTTACAAAGTGACGAATTTCGAGGGAGAAATTCATTTTAAGGGGGGTAGGATGTAACGCCCGAGAATTTTATGAGAAATACTTTGTTTTTATCAAAGGAATCTTTCACTACACCCAACACTAGCTTGGCTTGCTTTACACACAACCGCGGCCTTCCTAAATAGCTTGCGTTGTACGCAATACCGAGTTTCACTAAACAACGATATGCTATTAAAATATTATTAAAACTAGCCGTTATGAATAGTAATAACCACTTTTTGAAATTTTATAAATTTTATTTTTCAAAATGGACTTCATTTTTGGATTTGGAATATCGAAATTAGCCTAGGGTGAAATTTTGGTACTTTTCGGATAACTTTCATATTCTGATGAATAGTGAAAATTATTAAAATTAATTAAAAACAACTTTTTTAATCAAAATAATTAATAGTGATGAATTATTAATTTGAGTGGTTTTAAAGTATATTTAGAATATATTTTTACAATTTAATACAATGTTGTTCATTGGATGTAATTTCACATTTAAACCAGACATAAACAAGTGTCAATCTTTTGATAGTTATTATCTTTTAAAAACACGTTATTTGTCTTGACGACGGGAATTAATTTTTAAATTAGTTAATGTAACTGATATGTTTTGAATTTGGTAAAATAAACATCATTTTTTAATTCATAATATCAAATATAGCTTAGGCCTAATTTTTGGTATTTTTCTGGAAACTTTCATTTTTTTGATGAATAGTGAAACCACTAAGTGGTAGTTAAAAAACTGATTTTTTTTCATAAAACTTAATTTTACCGCTTCTGTGAGTGGAATTTCGAAAATCCGAGAGACACGGTTAATATCAAGGACTAAAATGTGGTTCAATGAGATGAAAATAATTTTTGGTGAATAGTAACTTTTTACTTTTTTTTACCACGATTAAAAGTAAATAGGGTAATTAAGGGTAAAAGTGTTATTAATATTACCCTAACACATGTCCTAATTCTATTGGATAAGTGTAATTCGACCAAAAACAACCTTAAGAATAAAATATGACCATTTAGGCCCACTTGGATTAGATTAGGACATTTATTATCAATTTATTTAAAGAAGGGTTAAAATAGTTAAAATCAAAGTTTAAAAACTAAATCATTTTTAATATGGGGTTATACATAAGATAAATTTGACTATAAATATTCATTAGAAATCTAAAAAGATTTCCTACATAATCGTATTTTATTTGTAATTTTTAGACTTAAGATAATTTAATTTATTTATGACACAACGATGATGTAGTAATTATCTTATTAATGAAATATTGACATAATTGATGTTATAAAAACCCAAATAAATGTAATTTGAGACTTTTTATGAATTATACTAATTTTCTAGGTTAATATGACATGTTAGTATTGATTTAATTAACTTGGTTCGAACTAATCATTCTGTTATGATTTTCACAAAAAATCAATTACTAAATAGTGTCAAAATTGACATAAAATAGTTTTTAAAACAAATACTATATTATTAATTGTTATTTTATTCCTAAAAATCTAAGGTTCAGACAAATGACTTAGATAAGGTTATATATATTAATAATAAACAACTTGGGGTTCGTTTGGCTTGATATAGTAAGTTTATTAACCTTATAGTGTAAGAAAACGAGAAGACACGGTAAAAGTTAAATTATCTAACTTAAATGATAAGGTTAAAATTGATACCTAAACTTGTCTAAATTCTATTGGATGAAAGGATTTAGACCCATACCCACCTTATCTTTGAAATATATCAATTTGGAGCTATTAAAAACCGAATTTGACTTTATAATAAAATAATATTTTTAGTTATTCCAAAGGTGCCCCTCTCCTCCCTTATAAAAGGGTACCTCCTCCCTCTCTTCCTCACACCACTTTGAGCCTTCAATCTCGGCCAACCCATACCAATTTATTCTCTCCACTTCCCTAGAGACATCCTATATGTCTTGGTCTTCTTCAAAGACCAATTTTAGTGCCCTAAAAGGAGGTCTCAAAGAAGCGCTTCAAAGAAGAGGTAATGTCTGTTACCGATTCTTTCATCTTCATTTCTTCTTCCACTTCTTCTTATTTAGTTGTTTCATTATGGAGTAATAACATCAGTATCACCCATATACTGATATGTTATTATAAGTATGAAACAACCCTATTTCACCATCTATCCATCCTACGGAAAACGAAATCACCGCGCGTGCGTACGTACAGAATACCGTCTCCACGCCGTGGTGTAATCTATTTTCCACCACCACCTTACTTGGATGGGTATAATGGTGTAAATAATGACTATATATGATTATTGTAAAGTGATATTGATTCTGAAATATTATATATACACTCCAATACAATTCCACAATCATGGGAACGATATCATCGCTCGTGCGTACGTACGGAATACCGTCTCCACGATATGATGCGACTCGTTCTACATGATCTTCATTGCATAATGATTATATAAATGAATTGAATGAATGAATATGATATATATTACACTAATACCATTCTGGAAATAAGGTATCTATAACCTAAAAAGAAGAATAAGAATTTATTCAACAAAACACGCATAAGAACAAAAAGTAATAAACACCCGAATAACAAGTAGCAATGAAATATTACTAATAATAAGCTAAGAATATGACCATATATGATATCATAAAAATAAGTATGATTCTGGAATAAGTCAATAACATTATTTAAATTATTATACAGGAGGTTCGGACACTTACGAAGCAAATTGGACCTAAAGTAAGGGAAATATCACAATCTCATTTTTATCCAAGATTGTTTATACTTTGGAATTTACTGGGGTGAATTTTATCATCCACATCCATGTTTCCTCAATATGTAATATTTACATCATTCTACAATAATTTATATCCAATTTTACCCTTCGGTGAGTTTTTAGTAAAAGATATGAAAGGAACATTTTGTCGTTTTTCGTACGAGGTACTTTTTGACTTTTCCGACCAAAGTACGAGAAGAATGTTTTCTTTTAACTTATACGGCATGAATGGATTTTTAAAACATTATTTCCAAGAAGCTTCCCTTACAAGTTTTCAAGTTTAATTTTAATCAACTTCTTTTAGTTTAGAATTGTATGACATGTTAAGAAAGGAAAAGTGTTTTTGAAGTAGAAAGGATATTTTCCTCAAGAATGGAGTTCAAGTGTTATATCAAAATTATTTTCCATCTAAGATAATCTAGGGTTCTGTTTCTATCCCTATTATTACATTGATTTGATTATGTTGTGATGGAATTATTTTTATGAAATCCTTTATCTTATATGAATTGTTTTATGATGTCATGTTGTTTAAGAATCCCATTTTTATTACATGGGTTATGCAATGATGTATGATTTATGATTTTGTGGCACACATAATAATGGTATCATTATTATATGGGTGGGACCTATATCTCCCTCCAATGCATTGGGTAAAGATTTTATATCTCATGAGATAGACATGGCTGAAACGGCAGGTTAAACCAGTTCAGTGAAACAGGACTGAAACGAGGAATAAACTTGGTTCAGAAATGGACTTTGTCCACTAAGATAGTCTTGGCAATGAGTCTTGACTAATAAGAAATGATTCTCTATGATTATGTGTGTAAGACACAAAGCTTCATGTTTTAAGTTATGATTATTGTGATTACGTTTCACTGCCATGATTTATCCCATGTTATGAAATTAAGATTTCTTTTGCAGGTTAAGATTTCAAAAATGTTATGTTCTTATGAATATGATGTGATATATTTTTGTTTTGTTTACCCTTACTGAGCATTTGAGCTCACCCTTTTGTATATTTTCTTTCCCCCAGGTCAGGAAGAAGGTTATTAAGTAGGATATGCCAAAAGGGACTCTAGATATGATGAAATAAATGGGAGACAATGTAGATGCTTTATGAACCAGTTGTTTATGTTTCCCAGTTTCTAAAGACACTATACCTATACGGTCCTTTCGTGGTTTTGTTATATGTTGTAATAAGTATGCTTCAATTCTGATGTAATAACAATGTACGTAAAGTATGGGTTGTTATATTGATGGTATGAAATAAATTAAAGGGAATAAAATGAATTTTTTGAATGATGGGAAAGAAAGGAATTTTATTTCATATTCCCTATCAAAGAATTAATTGAAGAGAAATGTGGGAATAAAAATATAAAATGCATATAGAATAAATTAAATAATTTATATATTGGAGGAATTAATGTAAATGAATCCATGATTCAAATTTAATGATTTTTTTTGAAGATATCTATATATAAAATGATGAAATATTTAGAATGTTCTTCCATAGAGTGAATGAGGTCGTTATCATGATTAATGGATGAAGAGATAATCATTAAGATTTTATTGATATTAAGATGGTTCTTTAAACTATTTTCTATATATTTAATGAGAACGTGTCAACTCATAAAGACCAAGACAAGAATTCATTCTTATTTGAGAATTTTCATAGTGTTTTGTTTTCTTCTTTGATAAAGAATGGGTCATAGTTTCAAAAGGAGATTTAATTAAACTAAAAATTTACATTAAAAGATTCAAAAAATTTAATATTCATAGAGGATCTGGAGTTAAAATCTCAATCGAGTGATTAACATATTGTGTTGAAGTTCAAAAGAACGATTTAACTTCTCCCAAGGTTAGTTAAAAATTAAAAAGGTAAATTTAAATGAAAATATCCTCTAATATTTTACATTTAATGTCGTATTGGGTATTTTGTAACTAGTTTATTAATGATTTGAGAGGAGGGAAGTGATTTAAATAATGTGTCAATAAGAGAATCTTCAATGAAAATCAAATAAATTCAAAAAAGTGATTGATCCATATAATGGTTTGATTAAGATCAAATCAAAATTTAGAGGAAGGTGTTTCCTTTTAAAAAGTTATAAATAAAAATTTAATGATATAGAGTGTGATGGATCCTTAAGTTCTTGAAATTCGCCAAAAAATCTATAACTGACCCATACTCAGCAACACAACAACAGTGTTCTTTAAGAAAGAACAAAAACCCATTTAAATAAAAAAAACATCATATACAAATTGATTAGATAAAAACATTATAGAAGAATAAATGACAATGAGGAATGAAAAAATTGATTTATTAAACATGGTGTCATCGATGTGAAGAACCTGAAGTATGGATCAACAACCAACTTTTAAGTTTTCATAAGAGCTTGGGCCCTTAGGGTGCAGCTCAGTGGTAGCTGCCCATGTGGGTCTCAACGAGATCTCGAGTTCAAGTCACGTCGAGTACTTTACCACATTTATGTGTTGCATGATTTTATTTGTAATGTAGCTCCTTCCTCCTGAATCAATGTAAATAAGAGTTTGATGCAAGCAGTGATAACACATTCTTTATGTTACCTTGAGAATAAATAAGAGAGTGGTTATGATGATTTGGATTCATCAAGTGATATTCAATGTTACGAGGATAAAAAGTGAAACTTAAACACAATTTACATTTAATAGAGTGTTATGAGATTGTATATACAAAATATCCAATTTGTGTATAAAAAGTTAAAAAACTTAATTGGGGCTCTCAATGGCTTGATGCTGAGGGGACTCATCCACCCCACCTATTCATTCCCCTCCTCTCAGATGATTCCCTCCCTCTGGGCATTCTCAAGCTTAATAATGACGCGACGACCCCTGGGGATGGTTTTGTTGGCTTTGCGGCAGTCCTCCGAGATCATGCTGGTTCTATTATTGCGATCCGTCATTCCTCAGACATTGCTGGTTTGTCTCCTCCAGTGACAGAGACTATGACTATTTGGAAGAGTATGCAGTTCATCTCATATGTGAAAAGATTTTGTGGTAACATCATTGTATAAAGTTATGGATTCCAAAATTCAAATATTTCAGGAATATGAGATATTGAGATCATTTGCACCGACCACTCCATTCTCCGCACTCCGCTCCATAATTGCCTCTGGCCGATTCAAAGTTAAAGCCCGTGTCAGTGATACGCCGAGCACAGATGTGACTTGCCCGCGCCCTCCATTCTCCACACTCCGCTCCCACCTTAGTCACTGCAGGAGGAGAATCAGATGTCCATTGGTGACAGAGTGACGCTTCCACCGACCACTCCCCTTGGCGGCTCGTCGCTTTAAGTTGAGGTCGTCCCCCCTCCTAGGCCCTTCAAAGCGGTGCTCAAGGGTGAGCGTCCTCTACCTCAAGCTCTGTTTCTCCCAGTACCTCTGATCCACATGGATCCATGGAATTGAGCAATAGCAGATTGTTTCCCGACACTCGCGCTTTCTGAAGGCGAGCTTGAAGTGTTTTCGCAGTACCACTAGTGGGCTCTGATTGCTAAATTTGGGGAAAATCGGCTCTCTCTCGCAATCTTCAACTACTATGTCCACTCATGGAAGTTAACTGACCATGACGCTATCTCCATTATAACCCAAAAATCCTTCTGCATTCATCTTTTTTCGGGGATGGATTTTATTTTGATATGGGCCGAGAGGATCACACCTTTGATCATCGGAGATTCCACCTCATTCGCCGGTCCTTCGACATCCATCGGGGTTTGGACTCTTCATTAGCCATGTTTTGGATTCTCCTTCCTAGTCTTCCTCTACCCTTTCACAATCCTGCCATCCTCAAGATCATAGGTGATGCGTTCGGTCATTTTCACTATGCTGTTCAAGTAACTCTTCGAATGGAATTTACCATGGTCACTCGTATTTGTGTTGAATTGGATCTGGCAAAAGATCTTTATTCAATGCTTCTGTTTCCTATGTCACATTCACAGGAACTCGGTCTCAGGAGTCAGAATGCAGAAACCAAGGTGTCAACCAGTCTACCATGGATGCAGTTCTGACTTCTCCCCCATGCTCCCCACGAAGGACCCCTCTGCTAATCATTTTCCTACGATGAATCCTCATGTTTCAGATGAGTTTCTCATTCGGGAATCAGAAGGGGTAGGGTTCAATGAAGGGTGGTCCAACAATTTTGAGATTCTAAATTCAAACTTACATTGTTCGGATTCAGATTCTCCTCTGACGGTGATTCTCCCAGTCTTCTTCTACCCTTTCACAATCTTGCCATTCTCAAGATCATAGGTGATGCGTTCGGCCATTTTCACTAAGCTGATGAAGTAACTCTTTGAATGGAATTTACCATGGTCACTCGTATTTGTGTTGAATTGGATCTGGCCTTCCCCCTCAGTCAAAACATCCTCCGCATGGGGAAATAAATTTCCTGCTTGCAAAAGATCTTTATTCAATGTTTCCAGGCTTCTGTTTCCTATGTCACATTCACAGGAACTCGGTCTCAGAATGTAGAAAGCAAGGTGTCGACCAGTCTACCATGGATGCAGTTCCGACTTCTCCCCCATGCTCCCCATGAAGGCCCCCTCTGCTAATCATTTTCCTACGACGAATCCTCATGTTTCAGATGGGTTTCTCATTCGGGAATTGGAAGGGGTAGGGTTCAAAGAAGGGTGGTCCAACAATTGTGAGATTCTAAATTCAAACTTCCATCGTTCAGATTCAGATTCTCCTCTGACGGTGATGGCCCCTGAGGTGGGGGGGGGGGGATTTAGAGCCTCCTATTATGGATCCACATCCCGATCCTCTTTCAGCTGAGAATAGACTGGTTGTCCCTACAGAAGCACTCAGGGACCTAGAACCACCTGTTTATCCTGCTGATTCATCTGAACCCACTTTTTCAGTTAAGACTCAGCCTCCTGGGGTGAGTCCATCACCAGATCATCCTGCCCAAGAGGTTCATGAGGTAGAAGATCCACCTAGCATGAATTCTTTAGTTCATGTAGATGTTGAGCACTCGTTTTCCCCTTCCAATGATTTATAAAATGGCTTGTCAAGGTCTCCGGCTCAGGGAATATCATGCCCTCCTCTAGGGGAGCCACTTGTTACTCAATTCTTTTAGGGTCCATGAAGTGATTGGAGATGATTTGGCCCCGATTTCACTAGTTAGAGGTAGCTGAAAGATGACCCAATCCATTCCACTCCCAGAAATGTGGTGACCTGTTGAAGGTCCATGAACAAGATGGATTCTAGTGACCCTCAAAACCAAGTCATTTCTGGCCAACTGGCCTCCTCCATCAACTCTCCATGATTTCCTACATTTTATGGAATGCTAGGGGCATTGGATACCCATCCAAAAGTGTATATCTTCTCAAAGTTCATTGCAGACTGCTAGCATTCTTGGAGCCAAAGATCAAGGCAACCTCCATCAAAGATATTGCTAACAAGCTACACGTTCCTCATTATATACATGGTAGCCCAATCAATACACACATCTGGATTTTCATGCAAAACAGGATGTAATTGGATTTCATTGAGGCCTCTTCTCAACACATTACGGTCAAGGTTAGTAAAGCTAACATCTCATTCTACATGTCTTCTATTTATACCAAATGTGAGTTTACTGAAAGAAGAGTTCTGTTGGAGTCCCTTTTTGCTTCCAGCCCAGGCTCCAATTCCTGGTTCATAAGAGAGGATTTCAAAACCATTCTTGACAATCTGAAAAGAGGGGTGGGGGTCTCTACTCCAAGAGTGCAGTGCAAGGGTTTCAATGATTTCATTCAAAAAAAAAATCTTATAGATCTGCGGTTCTCCGGAGAAAATTTCACATGGTGTAATAACCAAAGAGGCAGTTGTGGGATCTACGGCAGGCTGGACAGATTCTCGAGAGATAACTATAAGACTATTCTCCCTTGCTTCTATAGATTCAGAGCTAAGATGACTCTGATAGAGGCTTCTTTTATTTATACTAGTTGATGGAAATGGAAGGCTTTAGGATGACGGTTTTCACATCCAGATGGACCCAATTCAGGGGTGGGCTTGGGTTGCACTTCAGAGAAAACTCAGAAGATTGAAGGGAAACATACTCTCTTGGAGGAATAATCAGTCAAGACAGAACAACGACGTTGATTTCCTTTAAGATGAAATTGTTCAGTTGGATAACAGGTTGCAAGATCAATGTGATTATGAATCATTCACCCACTTATCTCTCAGGCGACCTCAATTAGATGAGTAACTGCTCGAAATTGGAAGAGATGCCAGAGAGAGATCCAGGTCCATTTAGCTGAGGGGAGGTGATCGCAATGCAACGTATTTTCATGCATGCATTAGAGAGAAGAAGTTTTCTGGAAAACACAACATGTAGCATGAAGATAGATCTCACACCAGTGATATCAGTATTACTTATCCTCTTGCGGTGTCTTACTTTTCTGATTTTCTTTGAAGTCCTAATTTGCTGAGAGGGGGGGCCTTGAGGGTGGATGTGGATGGTATATTTTTTAACAAAATCCTGAGCTATGTAACTGAGCTGCACTACTCCAACATGAAATCCATTTTGGAAGAGGATGAAATCGAAGAAGCTATCCAAAGCCTCAATTCGGACGGTGCTTTGGGCCCAAATCGATTTGTAGGGTCCTTTTATTCCTCGCATTGGGACAACATCAAGAGAGAGGTCATTGAAGAGGTTAAAGATTATTTCAGGGGTTGTACTCTCCCTAGAGTAACCACTACCACTATCCTTGTTCTCATCCCTAAGGTTAGCAAACCCAGTGGTTTTGGTCAATTTCAACCTGTTAGGATGTGCAATTTTTTATACAAAGTGTTTCCCACTATTTTGGATAGGCAGCTTGTTCATCATTTGACCCTTCAGATTTCATACGAAAAACATGGTTTACTTAAAAATAGGAGCATTTAGGGAGCTACTGGATTAGCTCAGGAGATGATCTTTGATAGAAGTGCTGAAGGAAGTACTCAAAGTTCTCCAGCAGAAGCAGAATGTTCTCGGCCTTCTTTGTTATATACTTACCAAAGTAGGGTTAAGGGTAATATGTGTAGGGAAAAGGAGGCTTAATAACTCCAGGGGTAAACTTGTAATTAGTTTGGTTTAGTTGAGGAAGGGAAAGTATAAGTAGGAGTTAGACTGGCCATAAGGCCAGTCTGTCAGGGATCGTGGTCTGGCTTGCATGCCATAGGCCGGGAAAAGTCCAGAGACTTCCAGGAGAGTGTGAATCGGTTTGTAGTTTCTGCTTCTTGTTGTCAAAATTGTAGAAGTTCTTCTCTTTACTCCAATCAATAGAAAATCCTCCTATATTTTTGATATTCCTATCAAATTGGTGCTTTCATTGAGAGACTTCTAGAAAAAGAAACTAGAAGAGAGAGGATTTAGAAGGAAGAATTAAGAAGTTCTTTAGTCCGTGGAATTGGAGTGTTAAAGTCTGGACGTTTAAGCTTATGTCCACACGAATGGAATCTAGAATGGTGGCAGTGGAAACCTCAGTTACAGAACTGAAAACGGGAATGCAGTCTCTAACAGCAGTTATAGAACGGCTCGTGAAAGGTCAAGAAGAATTTGTGGCTTGAAGTTCCAGCAAAAATATGTCCGAAATAGAAGGTGATGAGGAGAGTGGACTGCACATGGAAGGGGAAGGAAGTGAATGCCGAACTAAACTTCTGGATGAAGGATAGAAATGGCACGACTCCAGTTGGCACGAGCTGCGAAGTCTTTCTCAACATGTCACTATGCCGACATTCTCTGGCGATGATCCAGTAAGCTGGATTACTCGAGCAGAGACATATTTCTCCATACATCGCACACAAGAAGAGATGAAGGTGCCTTTAGCTCAACTATGCCTGAAAGGCATGGTGCAATACTGGATAATCTCATTGAAGTCAATTAAAACGGAACTTACTTGGACAGAACTTAAAGAGGAGTTGCTCAGACGTTATGGAACAACAACAGAGGAAGATCCGGTAATTTTTCTCAAGGGATTATGAAAAGAAGGGACCGTGGATGAATACATAGATGAATTTGAGCGGGTAGTGCTAAGGATTCCAGACATTTCCGAAACATGGTACATGAGCATGTTTATAGGGGGTTTGAAACCAGAGATAGACAGTGCTGTCCTAACTCATGCGCCGCGGAATAAAGCAAAGTTGCTGATTTTGTCTAAGAGAGTAGAGCGAGAGTTCCTGATAACAGGAGTACATAAAAATTCTGAAATCCGAGGAAAACCTGCTATGAGCAGTGGCCAAAGACGACAATGGAACACAACTACTGCTGTGAAAACAATTATTCTGGCTGCAGCAAATGACCAATGGCAAATGGGTAATGTTCAACCTAGATGGAAAGGGATGTGAAATTTATCCTGAGAAGAGTTTGAGGAACGGAAAGCCAAAAGATTATGTTATACATGTGGACAAAGATTTATTTCTGGCCTTAAGTGTCCTGAAAAAGGATTTAAATTTATGGTGTGGGAGTGTATGGATACAAATCAAGAAGAATCAGGAGAAACACCTGCAGAAAGTGAGTCAATACAG
This sequence comes from Viscum album, assembly GCA_963277665.1. Classification (NCBI taxonomy): domain Eukaryota; kingdom Viridiplantae; phylum Streptophyta; class Magnoliopsida; order Santalales; family Viscaceae; genus Viscum; species Viscum album. Next base: position 295,833,440 of record OY728136.1, read on the forward strand.
GAGGCTAATGGAGAACTATGGGAGTTGGAGATGCAAGGAGCAGTTTTGTTTGGAGCAGAAAATCTCCAAACTCGAAGTCCCAGATCGATGCTTATGGAAGGAAGTATAGAATAAGTGCCGGTGTTAATTATGGTAGATAGCAGGGCAAGCCATAATTTTTTGTCCAAACAACTTACAACACATTTTACAGCAAGTATTGCTAAGACACGACCATTTTATATTAGACTGGGGGATGGACATCGTGTTGTTTCCAGAGGAATTGGTAGGGAATTGAGGGTTCTAATTGGTGATTTTGAATTCAAAGTTGATGCTTATATATTTGACACAACAAGACCGGATTTAGTTCTTGGAATATCTTGGGTGGAAACTTTAGGATCAGTCACTATGTACTGGAAAAATATGACGATGAGTTTTGAATGGGAAAGAAAAGGAGTCACGTTGCAAGGCACACAATATCTTCAGCATAGTCCGGGGGCTTTGCAGGAGTATATGGGTGGTGAGCGTTGTCGAGTACAGGATTTTCTTTGGGCAGCAGAGATAGAAATAGATGAGGAGATACAAAAATTAACTCCAGAACAACAAAACCAACTTGGAGGGCTGTTAAGACAATTTAAAACCATTTTTGAGGCACCACGTACTTTACCACTGAAACAAGAAACAAACCATACAGTCAACCTGAAAGTTGGGGTGGATCCGGTTAATGTTAGGCCTTATAAGCATGCCTATCAAATGAAAAATGAAATCGAAAATCAGGTTGCAGAATTATTGGCACAAGGGTTTATTAGACAGAGTAACAGTCCTTATTCAAGCCCGGTTATCCTTCTTACCAAAAAGGATGGTGGATGGAGAATGTGTGTTGATTATCGGGCCTTAAATAAGCTCACAATACCCGATAGATACCCTATACCAGTTATTGAGGAGCTTATGGATGAGTTATGTGGTGCGATTTTTTTTTACAAAGGTTGATTTGAAATCCGGATTCCATCAAATAAGAATGAAGGAACAAGATATTGAGAAAACAGTCTTCAAAACTCACGAGGGACATTACGAGTATCTTGTAATGCCATTCGGTTTAATGAATGCCCCTGTAACTTTTCAAGCTACCATGAATTCAATTTTCCGACCATTGTCTAGAGTTACCAAGGACAAAGGAAATTTGTTTATGGCAGTTTCTGAACCAGTTGGGAAGATCTCCAGACCATTAAAACAGAGTTACGGAATGACAACAAGCTTCATGAAACAATTTCTGTTTTAAAACAGGATGCAGCAGCTAAGACTGATTTTCTACTTCCAAATGGGTTATTGTTCTATAAGAACAGATTGGTACTACCTAAGGGATCTGTTTTAATACCAAAACTGCTGCAACATTATCATTCCTCACCTGATGGAGGCCATTCAGGATATTTGAAAACATAGAAACGGTTGGCTAATGGTGTTTTTTGGTCGGGAATGACTTGGGATATATAGCGTTTTGTCCGAGAATGCGAAGTGTGGCAGCAGAATAAGTATGAAGCAATGAATCCAGCTGGATTGTTACAACCGTTGCAACTGCCACAGCTTATTTGGGAAGATGTGTCAATGAATTTTATTTCTGGGTTACCTAAATCACAAAGGTTTTGATGTTATATTTGTGGTTGTTGATCGGTTGAGCAAGTATGCGCATCTTATGTTACTCAAACATCCATACACTGCCAAAACAGTTGCTGAGGTATTTGTTAAAGAAGTTGTCCGGTTAAATGGAATTCCCAGCGCTATTGTCAATGATAGGGATCAACTTTTTACCAGCAAGTTTTGGCGAGAGATTTTTCGTCTGCAAGAGATTACGTTAAAAATGAGCTCATCCTATCACTCATAAAGTGATGATCAAACAGAAGTTGTAAATCGATGCTTAGAGGTATATCTACGATGTTTTTCCCCAGATCATCCAAAACAGTGGGTTATTTGGCTTCCATGGGTAGAATTTCATTATAATACTTCTTTCCATACTTCAACAGGACAAACACCTTTTGAAACAGTTTATGGAAGAAAACCTCCACATGTTTTACATTATACCAAAGGGGAGACAGTTGTTGAAGCAGTGGCTACAACTCTAATTGATCGAGATATGGCTTTGAAACAGCTTCAGCTTAATTTTCAACGGGCTCAACAGGAAATGTTGAAATTTGCCAACAAACGTCGCCGGGAAGTTTCATTTTCACAGGGAAATTTGGTTTGGGTTAAATTGTGGCTAAATAAACCGGGGGGCAATTCAAGAGTTAAACAGAAATTAGCTGCACGATATTATGGACCATTTGTTGTTCTAGAGAAAATTGGTCAAGTGGCTTATCAACTTCAGCTACTTGCAAACAGTAAAATTCATATGTTTCCCAGCTCAAAGCGGCTGTTGGACAACATGTTGTTGAAAACTCCCTGCCAGAAGAGTTCCTCGTTGAAGATGTTGTTCCTATAGCAGTATTAGCTCAGAAAGTACAAAACCGAGTTTTAATGTGGCTAGTCCAGTGGAGTGGCGGAACTCCTAAAGAAGCAACTTGGGAGTTTGCAAATGTTCTCAAAGCTCAATTTCCTAATTTTCACCTTGAGGACAAGTTGAAATCTCATGGAGGCGGCAATGATAGAAGTGCTGAAGGAAGTACTCAAAGTTCTCCAGCAGAAGCAGAATGTTCTCAGCCTCCTTTGTTACATACTTACCAAAGGAGGGGTAAGGGTCATATGTGTAGGGAAAAGGAGGCTTAATAACTCCAGCGGTAAACTTGTAATTAGTTTGGTTTAGTTGAGGAAGGGAAAGTATAAGTAGGAGTTAAGACTGGCCATAAGGCCAGTCTGTGAGGGTTCGTGGTCTAGCTTGCATGCCATAGGCCTGGAAAAGTCCAGACTTCCAAGAGAGTCTGAATCCGTTAGTAGTTTCTGCTTCTTGTTGTAAAAATTTTATAAGTTCTTCTCTATACTCTCTATTCAATAGAAAATCCTCCTATATTTTTGATATTCCTATCAATATCAGACACTGATAGAAGTGTGGTAGGCTCCAAAATTATTTTCAAAATTGACATGGGGAAGGCCTATTATAAAATGGAATGGAGCTTGATTCTCAAAGTCCTAAGATTGTGTGGATTCTTTGAGTGGGTTTCTGAGCTCTTCTTCCATTGCTTCTCTTCTCCATGGTTCCCTGTTTCACTCATGAGAAAGTGATTCAGCTTTTCAAATAAGTTAGGGATCTTCGATAAGGGGATCCTCTTTCTCCCATTATTTGTTTTCTTACTCAGGATATCCATGGAAGAAATCTAAATAAGGGAATTTTTGATTGTTTTGTCCACCCTTTCAGAGGTCGGTATTGTTTCACTGACACCTCATTTATTTTTCACTTATGATTTTATTTTCTTCAAGAATGGTAGTAGAAATTCTATTCAAAATCTCATGTTGATATTGAATGCTCAAAACAACATAAGTGGTCAATGCATGAATATTATTAAAAGTGGTGTATATATCTCTAGCAAGTGTACAGCTGGACGATCTAAACTCATTGAGGAGATGCATGATATTTCTAAGAAAAATTTTCCTATGGATTACCTGGGCGCCCCCTTATCTAATAGATGAATTCGCATTCAACACTTTGATGGTATTTTCAACAAAATCATGGGTAGGATCCTTAATTGGAAGAGTTTCTTTCTATCTTTCAATGATAGGATCCCTCTGGTGAATAGCGTGCTTTCATCTATCCACTTGCATACGTGTGTCATAACATGAGGTGCATGAAAGCTGAGCTAGTTTGGGAAGCCATATCGAGCAATTCTCTCTGGTCTATTTTTATGAGGAAGTATGGGGAATAGTCTGCAATGTAACACTCATGATATTCTTGACAATTCCTGATGGATTGTCGGTAGAGTTGACATCCCCTTCTGGAATGACAACCGGGTAGGATCTCCTCTCTATTACACAGTGTGTCCTGTCCCCGAAAACATCTTCATGCAAGCTTCTACCCATCATTCATTCATTGAAGCAGTTCTCAGTGATGATTAGAAGGATTTAAATAACAACATCCATATGAAGGATATTCTTCAAGACTATGTCTTCACTTCAACTACCTCGGGTAAATTTAGCTGCTTGGGTTTTCACAAAACACTTCACTCGGATCACAGCATAGATACTCTGGCCAACAAGCTTTGGTGCAAAGCTCTTCCAGTTAAAATCAACTTCCTAGTTCAGCGGATGTGGAACCAGGCCATTTTTATAGATGCCAATGTTTAAAGAAAATGTATTCTTTTAGCCTCCAAATGCTCTTGTTGTGAGAATGCTAAAATCGAATTGGTGCTGGATCTATTTGCTGAAAGTGACTAGGAAAGTTGCATCTGGTGTTCCCCCGGGGGGGAGGGGGGTCTTTTGACATCTTATCTTCTTTATAAGACTATGGATGAATTTCTATATGCTTGCTTCTATGTTCAAGTGGTTGTGAGCTTTGTTTCCAATGTGAGATTCTTCCTCCTGGATGCAGGCTGCTGGGTGATATGGGAAACCCTCAATGCTTTCCATCATCAAGGATTGAAGCCTATGACTGATTATCTGAAAGCTGGAGTTATGTATCTCACAAATTCTCTCAGTTCACTGTGTAAAAAGGAGACTATTCCTTATTTCTTGTAAGGTTAGACTTCGTGATCTTCTTCATCGAAATCTGTCGATCATATGGGAGACTCGGGCACCTGGGTGTGCTGGAAGTAACTAAGGCATGGGTTTAAATTGAATACAGATAGATCCTATGTCCATGGAATCATGCGTGGTAGGTGTATTATCCGGAACTATCGGGGCTTTATCAATTTGGCCTTCCCGGCTTTCTTTGGAGAGGGTAGCTCTATTCAAGCCGAAGCTCAAGAAATGCTCACTGGAATCACTCTTTGTAAGAAGGAAAACCTTAATCATTCAGTCGTTGATTCCCACTCCACTCTACGATTTTGATCAATGCATTGCTGGTAAATCCACCAGCCCCTAGAACATTGTGTATTCTATCAGAGACCATAGAAACATGATCCATCTGAGAGTAGAGATTGTGGACACTTGGCAGGAGGGTAATATAGCGGTCGATATTCTAGCCTCTAATGGTGATCAGGTGGAGGGTCTGGATTTTTTTTTTTGAATTTTGGTTCTCTTCCATTGGACTTTTAAAGCATTGTTTGAGGGGATTCCCTAGGGCTGCATTATTTTTGTCCTGCATGACTTTTTTCGCCTCCAGTTTCTTCTTTGAATAAAAATTTTTCAACTGTCAGTCAGATAATATGCTACTATGTGAGGAGATGAATGTTCTGGAAAAAAATCAATCGTAATATTAGAAGTAATAGAGTTTTGGATATTTTTTAATTCATCCATGTATGATATGTTGGGTTCCAAATTCGCTTTTCGTTAATATTGTTTGCATTTTGGAGGCTATAGTATCATTAAGATTTGGTTTCTATTCAATAGTAGATTATATCCATTTAATTGTCTATATTTTTAGTTCATTAAAATGTTGTGAAAGATGACGTCAGTTCATTAATTAATATATGATTGGTCTAGGAAAATTTAACTATCCTCCTAATTATTATTATTTTTAATTATTTGATAATATTTTTTATGTAGTGTTGGATTTTTTTTTTTAATTTTAGATTGAAATTTTTTCATTTAAATTAATTATAGTCAACTATGGAAACAGTGGATTAAGAATTATGATTTCACTAGTGCTTTATGGGTGGTCCGCCATGGGTTTATTGGGAGGGAGAACGTAATTCTAATGGAATAGGGAGAGGGAGAGATTTGATGCATTTATATTTGGATTTTCCCTCTATCACTTTGATCGAAAGTGTTAATATGAGGTTTATAATAAGGAAAAAAAATCATCTCAGGTTCAGTGTTGAACCTGAGGGTCAGGTTGGCCAATGGATGACCGTCACGTTGTGAAATTTCTAGCGACTTTCCAACGACGTGGCAGTCATCCATTGGCCGAAACCCAACCTGAGGGTCAGGTTGGGCACCCCAACCTGAGGGTCAGGTTGGGCACCCCAACCTGAGACGATTTAAATCCAATAAGGTCATTCTAAATAGCATGGGGGTTGTGCCATTTACTGATTTTTTCTTCTTTAATAGGTCTTCGTTGAAGTCTTTAAATGGTGAATTAAAGGGCTTATTCCACTCACTCTATTCTATATACTTCAATCCATAGAGTTACCTAAGGGCTTTGCTAAAATATTATGTGTCGTACCATTTGAGCATGGGTCATGTAAATCTCCTTCATTTAGAAACTTTTTATGTTTGGTTATTTATTACATCGATTAGAAGAGGGGGATAAACAAACAAAAACTTATCTAATTGCGCATGAGGAGACTCGAAATCGAGACCTTCCTAAACACCACCACATGATGCAACCATTACGTTGCGCTCATGGAGTTTTATATGTTGGGTGAAAACTGTTGGGGCGTCTTCCTGGTTGGTGCACCGCGTAACGCCTCTTCAAATGGTGTCCACGCGGTTTCTCTATTAATGAGGTGTTTTTAATGCGGGTTAAGACCGCGTGAATTAATTCACGCGGAGACGCGTTTTTGACGTGGCGACACATCTTCACGCTGATTGTTTTGCTATAAAAGGAGGCAACGATAAGGCTTTTACAGGGCATCCACAATATCAAGAGTAGAGCCAATTTGGTGATCCTCTTTCATCGACGATCATTTTTCCTCTACATTAGAGAGTATTACTTTTGAGATCCCTTTTATTTTTTGGGAGTTTTTATCGTGTACTTCTTCATTTTAGTGGATTCATCTTTCTGGACTAGGTCCCGTGGTTTTTGCCTTTTGGGTTTTCCACGTAAAAATTTCCGGTGTCAACTTTATTTTCTACACATTTAATTTCGGGTCGCTGCGCATCCGCTTTTATTTGGAGGGAAAGATTTTATTTCCGCTGCGCGTTTGCCTTTTCTATTGTTTGCGCATTCGTCGCTTTGTCGTCTTTCCCAACATCTGGTATCAGAGGGATTGGTTGAAGTTCTCAGTTGCAGAACGCGGTGGCAGACATTTTGCGGAGCAGTTTTTCAAGGACTCGAAGGTCGTTATCGGAAGACAGCGGCAGTACCAGAGGTGTTTTTGGGATATCGAAAGTCTGATTGACTAGCAGGAGTCATGAGGCGTGTTCCGTTGTTGATGACAATCAGAGTTCGGTTTTGGATTTATTTTTGCAGGGGAGACTGATATTTTTTTTATCAAAAGTGAAAAAAGGTTGGCAATGATCCCCACTTGAGTCGGAGGGGGGTTTGTTGGGCGCCTTCCTGGTTGGCGCACCGCATAACGTCTCCTCAAATGGTGCCAATGCGGTTTCTCTATTAATGATGTGTTTTTAATGCGGGTCAAGACCGCGTGAATTAATTCACGCAGAGACACGTTTTTGACGCGACGACACATCTTCACGCTGCTTGTTTTGCTATAATAAGAGGCAGTGAGAAAGCTTTTATAGGACATCCACAATATCAAGAGCAGATCCAATTTGGTGATCCCCTTTCATCGACGATCATTTTTCCTCTACATTGGAGAGTATTACTTTTGAGATCCCTTCTATTTTTTAGGAATCTCTACCGCGTACTTCTTCATTTTAGTGGATTCCTCTTTTTGGACTAGGTCCCGTGGTTTTTCCCTTTTGGGTTTTCCACATAAAAATTTCCGGTGTCAACTTTATTTTCTGCACATTTAATTTCGGATCATTGTGCATCCGTTTTATTTGGGGGGGGGGGAAAGATTTTATTTCGGCTGCGCGTTCGCTTTTCAATTGTTTGCGCGTTCGTTGCTTTCCCGTCTTTCCCAACAATAACCTATGGTTTATTAGAGAATTTTGATGGTAAGAATCGCTGGTTCTCTCCAATGAGTTTGTCATTTTGAAACTTGTGGTGATTTCAAAGAATACATATAGGTAGTTCGGTCATATAAAACAATTGTTTGATTAGGATTCTATAACATGCAATTAATGTTCTTTTCAATAGTTCATTTTAACATGGACTTTATCAAATATATCTGATAAATTTATTTTATAAAATGATGGATTTTTTGAATTTTTTGATAGATGAAAATATGGGAAATTCCTTCAAATTGTGTGGTTTTTAAATTTTTTGTATTACAGAATTTGTTGCGTGGGAAAAGTTTTATTTTTATAGAAAGTTAACTTTTTAAATATATTAGGTTTTTATTAAAATCTGAAATTTAATTTAATTTATAATGTTTTCATAGAAAGATATTGGAAATAAATAGGGAAAAGACATTTTTATAAATGAAATAAACGAATCTTGGAAATGTTTGGTGATAATAAAATGTTGAAAATTTGAATGTATAGCTATGTATTAATTAGTAGTTGTTCCATGAATGGTAATATGGATGGTGAGGGCTATTAACTAAGAAACACTTGGATGGATGTAGATCTATGAAAAGTGATGCAAAAGTAATATGAAAATATTTTACATGGGAAATAATGGGAGTGATTTGGAAAAATCTTAGAGTATTTTATTACTTGCCCCTACCATCTTATTTTGGTGTGCATTTACTTGTAATTTTTCATGATTCATGAAATGGGAAATTTAACTTGATAATTGATGTATTTTTTGGGAAATATATATAGAGAGAAATGTTAGCTTACTATCATGCTCTATCAGAGAATCACGACTATCTAACATGGAAAGATTTTTTTTTTCATTTACCTTTTGATTTTGATGTATAATGGTTGGGCTGTTGTTGTCTTAATTGCACTATTTTTAGATTGGTTCCTTTAATGTTTTTATGAAATATAATTTTTCTTTTCATCAAAAAATTTTCATTTTCATATAATATAGTTTATTGTATTCATTGAGTCCAAATCATTCACTAACAGTGACACTAGTTTCTAGCATCCTATGATGAGGGACTGTGCTTGAGGCTTTACTACAACCTTACTTAGGTCACAAGGCTATCAACACGGTTAGGGATTTATAAAATGTTATTAGGGAATGATTTTTAATTTTTTTCTTGGGATGGCTTGTTTGAACGGAGAATAAGATGGACATAACTCATGTGTGACCTATGAAAAGATGTACCAATGCTTTTTATAGTGAATCTTTAGTTTTCATGGAGTTTGATTATGAGATATGGTCATAGGTTCTCTTATATGATATTATAATATTTATATGTTTACGACCATGATGAGTTGAGATGAGAAATATTTTCATGAATCATGATAAAGATGTATGTATATTCGTTACATGTGAATTATATTTTAAAAATAATCTCATTGCATGGATACTTTTTTGAAATTGTTTCAAACTATTTTTGGAAAGATTTTTCTTGTGTTCATTGTGATTTCATTATGTAAAACTAGAATATGAGAGAAATCAATCTCGAATACAAGATTAGAGAAACTTAGATATATAAGGAATTCTAAGAATTGAGTGTTACTACTCTTTTGATCAATGAAGATTATATTTTTATGTAATACGTCATTTGAATTTCTCTTTTGCGACATTCTAGAAATTCATTTGTGAAGAGATTCTATGTTTAAAAATAGAACTATAAACATGAAATGTAATAACTTTAAACTATTGAGTTATTAAATTCATATAATTGCGATCATTCCATATGAATTTAGGAATATTTTGACCGTGTGGTAGGTAGAGGAGGCCAAAAATTGAAAATTTTGAATATGATCAAATAGAAAAATCTGTAAAGTGAAGCAAATTTCTATGGGAGTTTTAGTGGTCTTGAATGAGAGTCATCCACCCCCTTCGTGGGGGTAGGTGGTGGGCATCTGTGACCTAATAGCACGCTAAAACTCTAGTGTAGACCATCAAAATCTTAAGGGATCCATGACCTCTTATTTTATTATGGAGTTGGTGTTTTAGTCATTTTGAACAAGAAACTCATTTTAATCCCTCACTTCTTCTTACCTTGGACCCTACATATAAAAGAAGGGACCCTTGATCTAACCCCTAATTTCACCTTTATTTCTCTCATTTAATGATTTATTAAAGTGTCATTCATTGTGTTGTCCCCATTCAGAAGGGCAAACCTCACATGCCTTATAAATTACTGGTTAACCGATCAATTTGTTTTTCTTCAATCTGAATCCTATTTTTTTAATATTTTGATGGGTTTCTCAATAGTCATCAATTGAGGATTATTCTACCTATGATCTCTTGATTGTGTGCTCCTATGAGTTAATAGTATGTGTCCATTATGATTCCCCTTTTTTGTATGTTATTTTTAAACCATGTGACTTGGGGGAGTTGGAGAGTGGGTGAGAAAAAAATTATAAGGGATCCAGTACAGGTTATTGTGTGTATTGAGAGATGGGCGAGGGTTATTAAACTCTTAGTGGGCCCTCGATATGTTGTACCATGCTTACATAATGACTATTATTTATGTCATATATTGGAAGCCTTGTGTTGCTTCGGAATTTGAACTTATAGAGGGTGTATCTTCATGGAACATGTGCTGTTGGACCTTTAGAAAATTCCTTGTTCATTACTCTATGATGTGGGAAACCTCAACTTTTTATAGTTTAGTAGTGGGAATATCCTTATGGTTTAAAATAAATGAAGTAGTAACCACTATTGATTATCACCACGAGATGGGTGAACATGAGTTAGCTTTTCCACATCAAGGGTGATCAGGTTTGAGTTGTCTATGACTTGATATATGATGTAATATTGACGCGTGGGTAACCTTTTGATTATGTATAGGGTCTAGAGAGGCCTTACTTAGTGATTGTAATCTACCCTATTTATGATTTGTGATATTATATTCACCATAATAGAATGGATGTTTGTATATCGTACCTTCCCTGATGTTCATGGCCGTGGACGAGTAAGGGGTGGACCAACCTATAATCCTTATTTTGGTTGAGCATTAATGATTTGGTTGGAGTCTAACAATGTATCTTGATTGTGATTATTCATGGAAAGTTTAGGTGGAGAAAAACCTATTATCCTAATTTGTAGAGCAAAGATGGGTTGGGTAGAGACCAACATAGTGTCCTGATAGAGTTATGATCTCATGGCTTGATGGATAAACAACGCACCACATTACTCGCATGTTTAGATATTTGGGAGTTCCATCCCAATCCTCTAGCACTGAACATGAAGGTAGGGTCCTTTATTTGGTTGGATTATTAAGCATATAATGAAAAAATGTGGTATTATTTTGTTGATTGATTGTTATTTTATTTCATACCATTCATACACAACATATATATTAAATTATATTAGGGTCATGTTGGTGGTTTCCTACTGGGTGTATAGTTAATTCCTGTCTTAGGTTCCTTGCTAATAACATTTAATTCCTAGGGGAATACAAAATAGTTGCTAACCATGTGTTGTCTCTCACAGATATCCACTTAATTATCTATTCATCATGCATGTATCCCTTATTATCATTTTTTGTATTTTTAGATAAATTACGAAATAAATTAAAAAAATAGAAAATGATTTTGATGTTTGTTTTCAAATTATAAGAACACTTGAAATGAAACTATTAATAATTAAGAATATTAAATAAAGGCGGCCAAGACAGGGAAACTATTAAAAAATTCAACCATTATTCACGAGAGATAGTTCCATTCTAAACTCTCTCAATATTCAAATTATATAATATTCCTTCAGCTATACATATTTGCATAATTGAATAAATGCACGAAAATATTATGTAATGCCACACACAAATGTCACCCCTTATAGGTGTACCCTATATACTATACCACCATTTCATTAATTGAACATCACCCATGTTTAGATTCTACTCAATGAGGGGTAACTATGAATTTAAAGAAGAGTGAAAGATGAGGGATAAGAATTGAAAATAGAGAGTTTTACCTTACCTCCTAATCAGCCACATACCCACCACCAAGATGGATCATGATGAAACAGTTTCATCCCGCCTCCATCATAATTCACCATAGATTAAACTTTCAATAAGAAAAAAAATAAGAAATGAATGACAACAAGAATTCATGAATCTATGGTAGCTCCTTAAATTAACTTTGATTAAAATATACATAACTATTAGTAAGAGAAGTAAGTGACAATGTTGTGCAATAACAATAGAGGATGAACATAGATAACACTTCAATAGAAGAAGTTCAAAAGAAAAATTCATTATGAAAATAAAATAATTTAGAAGAATAAAGTAATATATCAGCATGAAAATGTTCTCTAACAGACATGAAATTGAATCACATAACACAATCCTCCCCTTTTAAATAGACAACAGTCCCCTCAAAATTATAAAAATCAATTGGAGAATATTCATAACTTTTTGCGACTTAGGAATTACCTCCCTTTATTGCCTACTTCCTTGTCATGACCCACCCTCACTGGGAACTCTTCATGGGGCAGTAACGAAGGCGATAATGAACCCTAAAACTTTCTTCCAATATGTTACGGGATAGAGACTAGCACCGAGGGTATAAAATACACAAATGGGAGGTAATTCCTTAATACATTATAGGAACATATAAATAATCCACCTATCAAATCCAAACATAAAATAAAAATGAATATCCCATGATAAATGTAAATAATATAAACAAATAGTTCTCCAAAATGAAACATTAAAACAAATCTCCTTTGGCATTGACTTTGAAAGAAGCTCTATGCTTCATGCTTTGAATGTCCTCCTTGGTCCTTGAATCCCTCTTGGAAACATAATATATATATATATATATATATACACGGGTGAGTGAACATGTATACTTAGTTGGATCCTCCTCAATCCTCTCTTGAAAATGTTGAACAAACATACTAATGATTCATTTAATAAACAACATAACCAACACACGCCAACAACAGGTCATTTATCACCCAGCCTCACCAAGGCTCACTCACCAAACATCACATCCAAGTATAATGATATAATAATGAAAGAACATATGACAAAGGTTACCCACATCTACTTCCCCACTAGTGTATTTCTCTCACAACCAAATGAAAAAATTCATGTTTCTATCCCTTTGATATCTGTGAAACCGTGCGTGTGTGTATATATATATATTAAGTCACAACTGATGTTGGACAGACCATAGTCCTACCTTTCTGAACCAATGAAGGGTTTGATGTTCTCATTGTAACCAGTAAAAACCATACCATCATGTCAAAACTGATGTGGAATAGTATGTAACCCTACCTTTCCCAACCTCTATAGGCTCCAACATTCTCATTGGAACAATTATATAATAGCAATAACCACATCCTCCACACAACCTTTTATAGCAAGGTATCATGAACATCATGGAAATCAACCCCATGCCCTCCTCAAACCATGCAGGACCCCCACCACATATTATCATATCAAAACCACATATCTATATAACAACAAGGTCTCATGAACATGAATGACATCAACCTCATGACCTCCTCCTACCATGAATGACCCCCACCATATATCATCAATCACAATATATCTTATACAATAACCCTTATCCATAACAACACATATGTGTATGTCTACTTCCATCACATCCCATACTATGTCTAAGGGAGAGCGGTGAAGAGGGAGTAATCAACCATCTGTTCCCTCACTAAATTAGATGTTGGGGAAAACACTCGGAAACCAAAACATTTGAGTGTCAGAATAATCCAAGATTAGTGGGGTGCACAAGAAATCAAAATTAAAGTATAATATATAGTATATACACATACACAAGCCCAACCTATGGGTTTCATACCAAAACAATACTACCACTTCTATAATAATCACCACATCATCGCTACCACATACCAACAACTGATGCCAACACTACCACACAAAAAAGCTCAAATCACACATAAAATAGTTACAACATTTATTATTTCCCATTTAATCATATCATTCCACATTTCTAGATACACCATTAACCAACAAAATTAAGTTTATTATGCCAATCATTTCTATATTCACTAATATACTTGTCATTAACCATACACTACATTCAATTCCATCCTTTACCCTTTTCATTATAATATTTCACAATTCACTAATAGTCACATGTTTTTAATTTCAATCCCGACATCAAATTCATTATTAAAAATCATATCCCTACCACTAGGATTCTACAACACAACCCCACAAAAACCACACAACCATCATATTTATAGCCACCACGCTTGTCCAAACCAACAACCAAAGCACCCCTTTCATACTTTTCAACACTAATCACATAAAACCAACCACTACATCATTGTTTCATTAAAATTATAATTTTGATCTTAACATTTTTATGAAAAATTCTAGAATTACACATTTCCTATTTATTACCAATGTTATGTGAATTAATTGATTACAAAGGTGAAAAGAATATCAATAGTAGTTTCCAAGGTTATCAAAGTAGCACAAGCCATTCAACCACATATTTACAGCAACATGAATTGATAAACATATAAACCCAACAACAATTAGACCATAAAACCCATCTTAAATCATTAATTAGTAATATATAAATGTGATAATCATAAAAATCAATAATATTATTGTAAATTTTTATGTAATCATATGATCACCATCTTTAAAAGATTATCCTTTTATTAAATATGATTACATCATTCAAATCATAAAAACAACACAATATATATCATGAAAATAATAATATTTATATCAATAATGAGAAAAAACCATCAATTACAACAAAAATCAAGAATTATTTTATTACATGAAACTCACCCCATTCCCTTCTATTTCCTTTTAGTTTGATTTATTATATTCATTAGGTTAATTCTTACCATACACCTATAGTAAGAAAAAACATTTTAAGTTCACTTTATATAGAAAATAAAGAGATTTCTTGAGTCCTCTACCTTAATCGAAGCATCAATCAATTACATAACTCGAACAATGAAGGAGAGATGATTCTTAAAGCCATGATCCCGAAGAAAGTATCAGTATCCTAGATCACAACAATCCCCCATAAATCCATGACCCAAGGCCAACCAAACCCAAATTGAAAACTACAAAAAATCCCATGAAGGAATAATGAAAGGTGGGAAATGAAATCTCATCTCATATGGAAGAATTCCACATCTCACAAAGATAAGAATCAGAAGTGTCTAATGAGGGATTGAGGATCTCTAATGGAACACCATTAATCACCCAAGGCATGAGGAAAATGAAGTATATATGAAAATAACATAGAGACTTTTGGATTTATACTGGTGTCCAAAATTCACATAGCCATGGTACACCATTTATGGTCTTAGCATAATGTTACCAAGATAAACCACGCTTTGAAAATAATGTCGTGATTTTTATATCTTTCCATAATTTAAATCTCGATCAACTTCTGGATCTAATATACTCATGGAAGGGTTGTAGTGAAACCAAGACACCATAGACCAAATGACCAAAATATGGCTAATCCATGAAAATTAGCCTACAAAACTCTATAGCACAACATAACCTAAAATAGAAAGGTTATGAAAAAAACCTCTAAAAGCTATGCACTATGACTATTAAGACAATGCCACAAACATAAAAATGTAAATGGAAATATGTATGATTTTTAAATCCATACATAAGGCCTTTAAAATAAAATATAAGGTTTTTTATTTTATAAAAAATAAACCTTAATAACACTATGAACAAACCAACAATTCTGTAGCCAAACTCAAACACAACCATTCATGGTGAAACTCAAACCTCTACACCACTATACACCCTCTTGTAGTAGAAATTTCAATTCTAATAGCTCTACTCTTCCTCCACCACCATCTCAACATCACTAACACCAAGAATATACAAATTAGTGGCCCAAAAAGTGTTAGACTATTACATTAGACATCACTAAAATTATTATCATCCCTAAGAATAAAAAACCCACATAAAAGTGAATAAAAACCATAAAATTGAAGTGTTCCCTGAGATATTCCTCTTAAACAAGGATCTATCCACTATCAAATGATGGACATGATACAATGAATGATAGTTTTGATCAAGGAAGAACCAAATCAATCATTTCAATATTAATTCATCCTAATGAAGGAACCTCCAAAAACACATCAACTAAGAGTGATACCACCCTAATAAGGCCGACATTACCCAATGAAACTACTCCTCAAACTCAGGAAGGACCAAACTTCTTAGGGAACCACTTTCTAATCTTTATAAATCTCTACACCCAAGGGAACACACATACTACACACTCTCCACCCTCAACCAAATAATTATATTACAAAAATATCCCTACCCTTGCTGGGGAAATCATTAAGACCTGACAACTGTAATGTCCTGACCTGGATGCCAATAAACGGTACTCTGAGTCGGTGGGTCACATAATTTCAAGCACATCTCCCCAAATTCCAGAGTCTTACGACTAGTATCAAGGGCCTAGGGTGTGTCCGTGGGGAGACTATGCCCTCATATTAAAGTGTAAAACAATGATAGTAAACATATTAGTCAAGAGAGGAAACAATAAATCAATCAGATAGAAGATAAATATCCAAGACCAAAATAAATAAACAATTCTAGAAATAATCTCATATAAAAATGAAGTGTCATTTCATGTCTCTACAAATATTTAAAATAGGTATATAGGAAACCAATATAATACATGTATCAAAATAAAAAAATACCAAAAAGTAACTATCCCGGCTAGTATCACAAGGAACGACTCGGTCCTGTGCTCCCATGCTCTTAAGTATATCACAAATGAAACATCATACTGTGACCACTTGCCCCGATCCCTACATGAATCCATGAAGTTTTTATGGGTACCCAATGATGGCCCAAATAGGGTGTAAGATAACATTAAATAGGCCACCACCAATAGTGTCTATAAAAAATCTAGGTTGTGAAATACAAGCTAAGCAGTGTGCAATGTATATCACAGGTATAAAAAATGAAACAAATTCCAAAGGCATATGTGATACAAGTAAAGTGAAACTATCAATCCAAAACAAGGATCCATGAAAAATAATAGTTAGGCTCCCATATACAAGGGCAGTGGTAAAAATAGAAGAACAAGTGTAATGTTGTCCAGTCAAACTATTGTGAGATGATACCCATACTAGGGCTATATGTAGGCATGTTAAAAGAACCACCATGGATACACTGTACAACCAAGTGTATAAACCATTCATCATGACCTCACTATATAATCAAGTCATCCACAATGACCTCACCATGTAATCAAAAGTGCCAGACCACGAAGGGACAAATCCAAGGTGTAGAAGACCAATGAATCCTCATCGAGTTCCAGGAGAATCTCGATGGAAACTCAATAAAGACATGGGTGGAGTCCAAGGAGCATGTCAATAGAACATGTCTAATGTGAGTCCAAGAAATCTAAATCTAAGGGGTAGCAAGGCCCAAGGAATCCTACAGAATCAAGACCTAAAGATGAAACTGGACCAAGGCATCCACTATCATAAACAAGATCCATGGGAGAAACATCCATGACATCTAATGGAATCAGGATCAAAGGTATACCAACCAAGTCATATACTACCATTTAAATTCATCTCATCATTCATCATTTCATAAACATTCACATTCCATGAGTTCATCCAACTCATACAAAAATTTCTATAAAATCCATTTAACAATTCAATCAAAAAAACACCATGTAACCACATGGAAAAGGAGGCATCACAATCTCCTAATTATCTCAATTCAATTCAATTTATCTTTTAAAAGTATCCCTCAAGCAAGGTGAGTTGACATGCACCCCAAAGGTGGTATAACAAAAGGAAAGATACAAAGGAACACCCCATGGGTGGCCTAGGTTGGGGAAACAAACTCCAATAATCTCAAAGGAACTAGTGGGAATCCCTAATAAGTTCCAAATAATTCAATTCAATAATTTAATTAATTTAAGGGGAACCACAAAAAATTATGGCTTGAGGAACAACAACAACTATGTTTATAAAATACCAAACCCCGAGGGAAAGATATATACCACCCGTCGTAGGTTCGTAGTAGAGAACCTGATCAACATCAATCTCTGGTTCGGTCCAAATCGAGATAAAAATAAAGAAAGGACGAAGAACATGGAAATATGGCATAATATCTTGCACCTAAATTGTCACGACCCATCCCCTGGGGCCTGTACCGTGACTACCCCAAGCCTACCTTCCATAGGCCAGGGGTTGGCGACTAGCACTGGAAAGGAATTTCCCTAAAATGGGAAGACATTGCCTTTGAACCTGCAAACACACAGACCAAGAACACGACGAGATGAAAACCACGTAGTAAAACTGCATTAGTAAAGTGTGTACTGAAAGTAAAGAGGTTGAAATACAAGCCCAATTGAAAAGATACAACTACAACAGACAACAGCTCCTAAGATCATCCACCAAAGATCCTACTTGAAGGGTAGGTACAACTCGTCTATACAACTCTCCACATCAACCAGTCACCTCCATGTACCACCTGATCCTGGCTCCCTAAAGTCTCAGCCAAGATGGTCATCGTTTGCACAAGACACAATAAGGTGCGGGTGAGGTCCATGAAGGGGTGAGTATAAAAATACCTAGTAGGGACCCCGAGACCCCCAAATCTCTCTTAGAATTAGACAAAGGAAAACCACAAAGCATGATCTCAATCACAAAGCACAAAGAAAAAGACTCAACTCAAACCAGGTATACAACTCAGAGATCCAGAATAAAGATGATTAGTCTTAAGCTATATCATTTTATTCCATTAGGAAGTTTCCAAAACTGAACCATGAAGGAGTTTTTCCATTTTCGATCCACACAGGGTCGTATGTTGCTGATCCACGACGGGCCTCTCTAAGGCTGGTCATCATCGGGTCGTGCACTGCTGATCCACACATGGTCTCTATGATGCTGATCCACACATGGTCTCTATGATGCTGATCCACATAGGGTCGCTAGAATGCTGATCCACACATGGTCTCTATGATGCTGATCCACCTAGGGTCACTAGAATGCTGATCCACATAGGGTCTCTCTTCAATTGACAACCAGCCACAAGATTCCCCACACCCATTGTGCTTGAGTTCCGTAGTATCTACTCCTCAAGATATCAGTCATGCCTCAACTGCTATGAAGTTCCAAAAAGGACTAACCCAAAGGACCGTCATGTCGTAAGGGTCCCAACGCGATAGAAGGCGGAACGTCAATTGGACGTCCGGTCTATGAGTTATATGCATTTTAGTGTCGAGGGCCTGGTTGGATGGGTTTGATCCAACCTGACTATACTCCAAATCTCTCTAAAACTAAGGTGGAGTATCTCAGAAGGACTGTCTCATTCTAAGAATTCCAGCACTGTAGATCATTCGTCAAACGGACGGCTGGTTTGTGAGATACGACCTTTTAAGCGTATCTGGGTAGAAAAGGGTCAAGGCCCGACCCGACCCGCCCTTTCTGGGCCGAACCGACCCGGTCCGGGTCTGACCCGACCCGAACCAAGTGGGTGGGGCCGCAGACCGGCCTGGACCACCTCGGCTGGGTGCAGTCCGCCAGCCGGGTGGCGGACCACCTTCCCGAATGGAAAAGCCGTTTGAGTGATTTAAATCGGCGACACCATGTGGCACCGCCCTTCTGTCACTAGGACCCACGGGGCATGGGTCCCCTTCACCTCCACCATGACTTTAAAGTCACGACCTCCTCACCGTGGCGTGCGATGGTGTGCTGCTTTCTGCCAACATGGATGTCCGAGAGCCAGTCGCCCCTGCCGCCACAACTCGATGCCGCAACTCCCCTCTGTGGCGCGCGACGGTGCACCACCTGCTGCCACCACGGCTGGCCGATGCTGGCTATCGCCGTCACCCTCTGGAGCTGGTTGACGGCACTGCCACGCCGACAGAACTTCCACGGGCCACCGGGTGAGCTCCAATGGTCCGTTTTCTCTTCCGAACACACCTACGAGCCTCCTGGGTTGCTTCCGTCACTGCGTGGCTCCCAGATTCAAGTTTCCATCGAGTTAAAACTTCTCCCATGAAGAACGCGAAAAAACCAAAGTGACAGAGGGTTTGAGCCTTGTTCGTTTGGCCCATGCCCTCCGCGTTAACATCATAACAAAAGGACAACAATTAATTCATCATAGATAAACTATAACCCATTCATTACTTCCACAATTATTCATTCTTTTCAAGAATGATAAAAATAAACAATTCACTATAATTTAAACAAAAACCCTACCTCAGAATCAGAGGTGATGTGACGGTTGTGGAAGAAGAATCCATGGTTGATAAATTCGCTGATGTTCATCGATCCCAGATCGATTTCCCCCAACATTTCCATCCAATCCTCCATTCTTCATTGGTGGTAGATGCCGCAGTACTTCTCCAGAGGTTCCTCACTTCCATGTCAAAAACCCAAGCTCGAGCCTCATTTAAATAGAGGGGGAAATGTGATTAACACAATGAGAGATTAATGAGGTTTATTAATGGATGAACCTTCTAACTCTCAATGGCATGGTTACAAAAACAAAGAGTCAATCCATTAAATGGATTGAAAACTCAGTGGTCCTTCCACCACCGCTCAACCATTGGTAGAATAATAAAATAAAAATTTTATGTTATTTTATTATTCTTTTAAAAGTCTGAAAAAACTAACTTTTACACCCGACCTACTTACAGTCAAAGTTAAGCCTCCCTTAATCAAATCCCAACACTTCATATTCAACAGTGCCCTTAGATTTTTAATCTGAGCACCAATTCAAAAGATAGAAAATGCCTCCTGTATGTTTACTGAACGTACCTTAAAAAAAGTTTAAAAATCCATTCTGAACACATCGAGCCTTAGAATCAAGTGTCGTCAATTTTTGCAGACTCATAATAATACCAAATAATTTTAAAAAAATTATATGGAATTTCTGGGTCTTTACATCCTCCCCACCTTAGGGCTTTTAATCCCTAAAAGCTACAAAAAATCTTGGGGAACAAATGGGGGTACTAAGCATGTATCTGAGCCTCCCACTCCCATGTGCTCTCTTAGAGATTCCTGTGCTACCAATGAACTCGCACCATAGGAATCGACCTCCCATGAAGGACCCACTCCTGTCGATCCTCTATCTCCACCAGGAACTCCACAAACGTTGCCCCATCATTGATGTCTAACTCGCCTCAGTCGATAACATGTGATGGATCATGCATGTACCTCCTCAGCTGCGACACATGGAAAACATTATGCACCCGGTGCATCTGTGGGGGAAGATCTAGACGGTACGCCACCTCGCCTACTTTTCCGAGGATCTGGAAAGGTCCGATGAACATCAGAGATAGCCGGCCGCCCCGGAAAAACCTTTGTAATCCTCGTTGGGGTGAGATCCTTAGGAAGACATGGTCTCCCTCCTCAAACTCCAAGGGTCTCCGTCTTCTATCGGCATAAGACTTCTGTCGGCTCTGTGTAGTCTTCATCCTCTCCTGGATGATCTTCACCTTCTCCATGGTAGCCTATACCAACTTTAGACCCATAAGTGATGACTCTCCTGGGTCTGTCCAACATAGTGGTGACCTGCAAGGTCACCCATACATAGCCTCAAATAGATCCATGACAATGGTGGAGTGATAACTCTTGTTGTAAGAGAACTCCACCAGTGGCAGGTGGTCCTCCCAACTGCGGCCAAAATTAAGGACAAAAGCACGAAGCATGTCCTCGAGTGTCTGTATGGTCCGATCCGTCTGACCATCCGTCTGAGGATGGAAGGTGGTGCTCAAACATAGATGAGTACCAAATGTCACCTATAATCCCTTACAAAAGTGGGATGTAAAATGAGCGTTGTGATCTGAGATGATCATAGATGGAACCCTGTGAATTCGTACAATCTTCTGTATGTAGAGGCATCCCAAGCTCTCTAATGATCCCTGATCTAAAATGGGTAGGAAGTGGGCTGAATTAGTGAGTTGGTCAATGATCACCCAGATGGAATCGTGGCTCCTGGACGTACGTGGTATCCCTGTCACAAAGTCCATGGATATACCATCCCACTTCCACTCTGGTACCTCAAGTGGCTGAGCTAAGCCTGCTGGTACCTGATGCTTGGCCTTCACTTGCTGACAAGTGAGGCATTGAGATACAAACTCTGCCACTACTTTCTTCATCCCTAACCACCAGTACTGACGCCAGAGGTCCTGGTACATCTTCTTCACTCTGGGATGTACTACCAAAGGGGATGTGTGTAACTCCCTCAACACCTCCTCTCATAGTGTCACTGGTACCATGATGAGCACTCTGAAGAGGATGACGTGCTCCCTACCTTTATAAAATCCATCAGGAGCCTGTCCTGAGGATATCTGAGTACGTCAGGCCTCATAGTCAACGTCCCCAAGCTGTGCCTCCCTGAATCGCTGAAGGAGTGGGGGAGTAACAGTCATAGACTGGAGGTAAGATGCCCCATCTCTATCCACGAAGGATATATGAAACACGGATAGCTTCTCTGTCACCTCACTCAACAACTGCAGACTATACCTCCTGCTGAGTGTGTCTGCTACTACATTCCCCTTCCCATGAGTATAGACTATTTCAAAGTCGTAGTCCTGGAGGAACTATAGCCATCGTCACTGTCTCAGGTTCAGGTCCTTCTATGAGAAGATATACCTGAGAATCTTGTGATTAGAGTAGACTATAAAATGTTCACCCACAAAGTAGTGCCGCCACATCTTCAGTGAAAAGACCACTGCTGCTAACTCCAGGTCATGGGTAGCACAGTTCTGCTCATGCTGTCTCAACTACCATGTGCCCTAGGTAATCACTACCCTCTCTTGGATCAGGGAACAACCTAGTCCGGTCCCTGATGTGTCACAGTAAACTATATAACCAATTCCCTCTTCTGGTAGCCTTAAGATGGGGGCACTCATCAATATCTACCTCAGCTCTTAAAAACTCTGCTAGCATCTCTCCGTCCACACAAAGGGTTTTCCCTTCTTTGTCAAAGCTGACAAGGGTGTCACAACTCTGGAAAAGTTAGGTATGAATCTCCGGTAGTACCCAACCAATCCCAGGAAACTTCACACCTCGGTCACACTCCGAGGTGGCTCCCAAGAAAGCACTGCCTCTATCTTCTCTAGATCCATTGAAACTCTAGCCTCCGAGATAACGTGCCCCAGGAAGTGAACTTCCCGTATCCAGAACTGACACTTCGAGATCTTACCATAAAGCTGGTGCTCTCGGAGTGTATCCAGAACTATCTTTAGGTACGTGGAGTGCTCCTCCTCCGATGCTGAGTATATCAATATTTCGTCAATGAAGACCACCATGAAGCGATCAAGGTAAGGCTGGAAGATCCTATTCATGTTCCCCATGAACACTATCGGAGTGTTGGTCACACTAAAGGGCATTACCAAGAATTCATAATGGCCATACCGACATCTAAAGGTCATCTTTGGTATGTCCTCATCTTGTACTCTGAGCCGATGATAGCCTGATATGAGGTCTATCTTCAAAAACCACCATGCTCCCTTTAGCTGGTTGAAGAGATCGTCGATCATCAGAAGAGGATACTTATTCTTCACGGTCACCTGGGTCAGGCGCTGATATTCCACACAAAGCCTCAAACTCCCATCTTACTTCTTCGTGAACAAAATCGGGTATGCCCTTGGAGAAATATTGGGCCTTATGAACCCCTTCCTCTGCAAGTCCTCCAACTGTACCCACAACTCACGAAGCTCCATGGGAGACATCTGATATACTGGAGTAGATATCAGTGTCATCCTAGGGTACAGGTCGATGTAGAAGTTTATCTCTCTACGAGGAGGTAGTCCTAGAACATCATCAGGAAAGACATCAGCATACTGGTCCACCACTTTAGGATAACTCGGACTCCTCACATCAACTAATCCAAGGGTAAGGCTAGCCAACTGATGTGTGATCGGTTTCACCCTCCTTTGGGAAAGTCCATCCCGAGTTGCAAAGGTTCCCTTCTCGCTGGTGAAGGAAAACCTGGTCCCATCCTCACAGACACACAACAATTTGTGCCTAAAATAGTCAATCTGAGCATGGACTGTGGATAACCAGTCTATAGCCAATATGAAATCGTAAGGCCTCGATGCTACTACTAGGAGATCCTAGACAAAGCTCTTATGGAATCCCCCCTTTTTATTACATAACTTTTCATTACATTTTACAAACAGAGGATCTTTAAAGTCTAGTGTCTTGGAAATTAGGAACATAAAACACAAAAATATAAAACATTCTTCTAATACACTTGTAGGGATTCATCATAAGTTCATCCTAAGTACAATTATTGCATCTCATAACCTAGAGACATACATCAAAGGAAAGGGTGAGCAGAAGACCCATTAAGGAAAATAAGGGAATCTGTTTACTTGTAAAATCAATGAGAACTTGATAAAAACATAAAGACATGAGCAATGGAAGTAGAAGAATTTCATAATAAAAAGAACATGAATCATAACTTTAATATGTGGCTACAACATTTCATTTATACATTCATGAACATATCACTAAGGTTCAACCCCGAGGTGTCATAAAAAATTATCAAGGTTATTCACCAAGGTATTGTGATACTTGTCATCTCTAGAGATTTAATTATTTACCTAATGAATTGGAGCGCTATCAGGGAACAACCTTAATATGTATTTATATTCATGTGATCCACATAGATCATAATAAAAAATTTCATAAATAACCCATAGAGTAAAAGTAATGGGTTTCACTTCAAAATTGTGACGTTTTAAAAGTTCTTAAAATCTTGATCGTTATGTCATTTATAACCCATGGAAAGGGAGTGAGGGTTATATGTATGTCAATTACAGAATAAATTAGATAAATTTTATGTATTGATGAATACCCTTGGAAATAAAAATAGATTTGGGTATTCACATAAATAATACAAGATAATTTCTTGAGAAAAAGAGAGATTTTTAGATGAAAATTCTGCAGCATAACGACTATATAACATGGTTTTAGAAAATGTTGAAAAGAGAGGGGACAAGAGTCACCCACTAAACAAAAACTCATAATAAAGTATGGGTACAAAATAAAAATAAATAAGATCATGTTATGGATGTTTTAATGACATACCACATAAAAAGGAAACATGAAAGAAAAGAGAAGATGTGATTTCTTTTATGAAAATTCGGCAGCCTAACGATGTCACTTAAAAATTCAGAAAATCAATTGATGAGAGTGGAAAGGTTATATCATCATTTAGAAATGAAATGGATAGTAATAAAGATATTTAATTACATAACCCAACATAATAAGATGGAAACTAGAATCCATAACATAAATGAAGTCATGACTTAAAAGAGGAGGGTGAAAGAATCCCTTACCTTGAAGAGTAACTTTAAAAGATCGAAGGTTGGGACCTTGGGGGGATTGAGGGAACCTTGGGAGGACTCCTTGGGAGGTAAAAATACCAGATCTTCATTGATGAGGATTTTTGAATGAAAGGAATGAGGGAATGGTTTGGTATTTATAGCAAAAGTGAGGGAATATTTAATTAATTTCCAAGGGACACCTCATCGGTGGTATTTGCAAAACCATGGGCTTGCACATGGTATTTGCCCATGGTATTGGCCACTTGGGATACCTCATAGAATATCTTACTATTCAAAAGTCGACCAGAATGATTACATCATCATTTAATCATTAATGATGTCATTAAACACCCGAAACTCAAAACTATATTTTTACTATTCACTGAAAATTCAAATGTTTCAGAAAAATCCCAAAAATTTACCCTAACCTAATATCAATGATCTGAATTCAAAAATGAACTCCATTTTATGAAAATAATTTTCTAAATATTTTTAATTTAATTTTTAAATAAAATCATTATTTATTCCAAATAAACAACTTTAAATCTATAACTTGTTTTGTAACACCTTAAAAAAGTAATCAAGGTCCCATAAAATTATCGTATAACCATAAGACAATAAAGTAATAATTTTTGATTAAATTTTATGAAATTATATTTCTATTTTAAATTATTAAATTAATTATAAAATTGTAAATAAAGTATTTATGACATACAAAAATATCAAACTTATACTATGATCATTTTTTTCACCTTTAAGATGTATAAATTGTATTTATACATTCATGGGTGAAGTTTCTATTTTTTTGGCTGATTTACTATTCATTACTATTCATAAGGGTACGTTACTATTTATACTTTACCATTCCCTAAAAATCAAGTTGATCTTATTTTAATCTAAATTTCTTACTGAACACAATTGTAGAAGACCATTTTTTGAAAATCATTTTACATTATTAATTATTTAAAATTTACATTAATATTTTAAAATACCATTTTTTTCCAAAATTCATTAGTAATATGGAACTATAAATTCATCTTACATTTATCCGAACATTTGAAAATCATAAAATTCACCATAATAAGAAATAAAAATTTTATTTATACCAAGGGATTACAAAAAGTATCTAAGGCTTCGTTACATAGCCCCTTATAATACCTGCATAGTACCTAAGTGTAAGGTGTGCTATGGTGATATAATATTGGGGCAGCTCAGACAACATTGCCCGAGTGGTGATTGCAATCATCTTGAACTTCTCCCTTAGGTGATTCCGTTCAAACTTCACATGTTGAAGCTTAGCTTGGGCTTGGTCCAGAGCAAAGCCCATAGATGCTACCTCCTTCCCAAGCTTTGACAGATGGGCTTCGTATGAACCGAGTCTACTGGATGAGGCCATCCACTCTTCTTTCTGTATTTATTAACCATGATCACTTGTATTTATAAACAATAATTGTAACGTAAAGATTTTAGTTTCCAACGGTCATATTGACCAACGATCATATAATAGTCGAAACCCAACGGTCTCATTTAATTATACTCACTTCATTAATTAAAGGATATAGTTTTGTGGAGTATAAAATGAAATAACACAAAAATTTACGAAACAAATATCATTCAAAATTTCGGGTCATTACAACTCTTGCCTCCTAGAGTGAGGTCACACTACTGACACCAGTGTGTAATTGTCGAATCCTCTCCCATAGGAGTCTCCAATCATAAGGATCGATCCAATGGCTCTACTGGAATCTCTGAGCTCTGAACAAGATCCATGGAAATGAAAGAGTGACTAGAACCTATGTCTATAATTACTGCAGCTAGGGTGAAATAGACACAGATCGTACCTCAAATCATCTCTTGAGCACCGTGGTCGTAGGCCTCAGCTACCTGAAGCTGAGCTTATCCCTGTCTGCCTGCTCCCTGAGGTCGGGGTGGACCACCTGGATGTGGTGGCTGTAGAACCTCAAATCGCTTCCCACCGCCTGCTGAATGACCTGCTCCTCTACCACGTCCACCACCATGCGGACCTCCTCGCTTGAATCTCTACCTCTGCCTCGGCGGTCCCTTGACCATCTGCTAATCGTCGACATGGTGGGTCGGGTAGTCGTGAGCCATGTGGCCCTGCCCGCCGCACGCGAAGCACAATCTGATCCTATGCTGGCCTGCTCTACCTTGTGATCTTCGCACCTCTAAACCTACATCCTAGGGTCGTCCTCCGGAATGTCTGGCCCACATGGACCTCTGCATCATTTTTCTACTGCCTGCTGTAGATGACTCGGCTACCTGTCATCCGGTGGTGGATCTCACCATCGGTGCCTACTCAGATAAGAATCTCTCCGCCAATAACGCTCACTCGAGCACTCTAGACTACATTGGGATGTTGAGCGATATCATCAACACTCTAATATCCCGCCGTAGACCCTACTAAAAGGTCTGATCCATGAAGAAAGGGTCCCGTACCATGTCAGTGGAGTAGCGCAAGAGGTCAGTGAATCTCACTTAGTATTGGGCTACTGTTAGGATGCCCTGCTGTAAGTGTAAGAGATCCTGAATATGCACAGAGCATAGTGTCACTGGAATGAACTCCTCCTTGAAGAGGCTCTCGAAGTTTTTCCAGGTGAGGGTCACCTCATCGTGTAACTGGAGTGTCAGGCTCCACCATCTCCCTACTGTTCCCTGGAAGATGCTAGATGCTAGGATCACCATATGCTCTGTTGGTGTCTCAACCAGATGAAAAACTCAGGCTACAGCCTCCAGCTAGTCCTCAGATGCCTGGGGATTTGTCTCGCCTTGAAACCTTGGAGACCTATGCCACTGGAACACGTGCAACATGCTCAGTCGGTGTGCACCGTCTTCCAGTGGGGCTGGTGGCAACTGCTACCCAATGGGTAGTGGTGTTGTTGGTGCACCACCCGAAGGTATTATCGCTGCAAGAGGGCCCTGCACTGAAGCCTCATCTCTCGGTGGGTCTTCATCTTGAACTCTCACTGGAATCCTAGATGGATGTCTACATGGTGGAATCCTAAAAATAAACTGGTGTTCCATGGTCAATAAGTTATACCTGGTGAGATGACTCAAAAGAGATCAAAAGTAAAACATTTCCAAAACATGCGCAATCAGTGTTTTCGTGCACTAATTCAGAAATCAGAATTCAGGGTCCTGGTGTATGGACACGTTGGCTTCCACACCAACATTGGACTCTCCAAACTAAAAACCACAATCAAAACACTAAAAACTATTGCTCTATTAGAAAGATCAGAGTCCTAGTTCTTCGGTAGAACCGACTCTTCTGACAACACTTTGTCACGACCCATCCCCCGAGGCCTGTTCCGTGACTACCCCAAGCCTGATTTCCATAGGACAGGGGTTGGAGACTAGAACCAGAATGGAATTTCCCTAAAACAGGAAGAAATTTCCTTTGAACCTTCAAACACACAGACCAAGAACATGACAAGATGAAAACCACGTAGTAAAACTATAATAGTAAAGTGTGTACTGAAAGTAAAGAGACCATAATACAAGCCCAACTAAAAATATACAACTAAAATAGACAAAATCTCCAGAGATTGTACACCAAGGATCCTACCTGAAGGGTAGGTACAGCTTGTCTTTGCAGCTCTCCACGTCAACCAGTCACCACCGTGTACCACCTCGTCCTGGCTCTCTAAAGTCTCAGCCAAGCTGCTCCTCGTCTGCACAAGACACAACAAGGTGCATGCAAAGCTCGTGCAGGGGTGAGTATAACAATACACAGTAGGGACCCCGAGACCCATGAAGGTCTCTCAAAATTCCACAAAGGAAAACCACAAAGCATGATCTCAATCACAAAGCACAAAGCAAAAGACTCATCTCAAACTAGGTATACAACTGAAAGATCAGGAATAAAGATGATTAGTCTTAACCTATATCATTTTATTCCGTTAGGAAGTTTCCAAAATTGAACCATGAAGGAGTTGTTCCATTGTTGATCCACACAGGTTCGTATGTCGTTGATCTACGACGGGCCACTCTAAGGCTGGTCATCGTCGGGTCGCACACTGTTGATCCACACAGGGTCGCTAGAATGCTGATCCACACAGGGTCACTATGATATTGATCCACACAAGGTCTCTAGATTGATGACCCACACAGGGTCACTATGATGCTGATCCACACAGGGTCGCTTGAATTTTGATCCACACAGGGTCGCTAGAATGCTGATCCACACAAGGTCTCTCTTCAATTGATAGCCAACCACAAGATTCCTCACACCCGGTGTGCTTGAGTTCCGTAGTATCTGATCCCCAAGATATCAGTCATACCTAAAATACCACTAATTTACAAAAATAAGTAACCCAAAGGACCTTCATGTTGTAAGGGTCCCAACATGATAGATGGCATGTCAATCGGACTCTCGGTCTGTGAGTTATAGGCATTTTAGTACCGAGGGCCCGGTTGGATTCGGGTTCGATCCAAACCGGCCATACTCCAACTCTATCCAAAACTATGGTGGAGTATCTCAAAAGGAACATCTCATTCCAAGGATTCTAGCGCCATAGAACGTTTGTCGAACATACGTATGGTTTATGAGATACGACCTTTTAAGAGTATCTGGGCTGAAAAGGGCCAGGGTCCGGTCTGACCCAGTCGGAATGACCTGCCCCACCCCTTTATGGGATGACCTGATCTAGTTCAGGTTGACCCTACCTGGTTCAGGTTTGACTTGGCCCGACCTGAGTGGGCTGGTCCGCGGAGGGCGCGACCCGCTGGGCCGCAGACCAACCCGGCCCGCCTCGGCTGGGTGCGGCCCGCTAGGCGGCCCGACCCACTAGCTGGCGCGGTCCTCCAACCAGGTGGTGGACCACCTTTCTGAATGGAAAAGATATTCAGGTGATTTAAATCAGCGGCGCCACATGGTGTTTCCCTTCTGTCAGCGGGACCCGTGAGGCGCATGTTCATTTCGCTTCCGCCGCGGCTTCGAAGCCGCAACCTCCTCACCGCGGCGTGCGACGACGCACAAATTTCTGCCAATGCGGCCAGCCGAGAGCTGGCCTCCCCTACCGTCACTATTTGATGATGCGGCTCCCCTCCGCAGTGCGCGGCGGTGTGCCGAATGTTGCCACCGCGGCCGGCCGATGCCGACCGCTGCCATCACCCACCAGCACTGCCGCGCCGGTGCCGCGCTGACAGAACTTCCACAGGCCATCGAGTGAGCTCCGGTGGTCCATTTTCCCTTCTAAACATTCTTACGGGCCTCCCAGGTTGCTGCTATCACTACGTGGCTCCCAGATTCAAGTTACCATCAATTTAAAACTTTTCCCACGAATAATGCGACAAAACCAAAGAGGCAGAGGGTTTGATCCCTATTCGTTTGGCCCGCGCCCTCCACGTTAGCATCATAACAAACGTGAATCAATTAATTCATCATATATAAACTATTACCCTTTCATTAATTCCGCAATTCATCATTATTTTCAATAACGAGAAAAAGAAACAATTCAATTTAATTTTTTTAAAAAAACCCCTACCTCGGAATCGGAGGTGACATCACAGTTGTGGAAGAAGAATCCGCAGTTGATATAGCCTCCGACGTTTGTCGATCCCAGATTGATTTCCCCCAACATTGCCATCTGAGCCCCCATTATTCATTGGTGGTAGATTCCACGGTACTTTGCCAGAGGTTCCTCACTTTCGTGTCAAAAACCCAAGCCCGAGCCTCATTTAAATAGAGGGGGAAATGTGATTAATGCAATTAGAGATTAATGAGGTTCACTAATGGATGAACCTCTTAACTCTCAACGGTGTGGTTACAAAAACAAAGAGTCAAGACATTAAATGTCTTGAAAACTCAGCGGTCCCGCCACCACCGCTCAACCATTGGTAGAATAATAAAATAACAATTTTATGTTATTTTATTATTCTTTTAAAAGTCTGCAAAACTAACTTTTGGACCCGACCTAGTGTGGTTGAAGTTAAGCCTCCCTTAAGTGAATCATGGCACTACAGATTCAATGATGCCCTCAGATTTTTAATCCGAGTACCGGTTCAAAAGATAGAAAACTCCACCTGTACGTTTAATGAACGTACCTTAAAAAGATTAAAAATCCATTCCAGGCACACCGGGCCTCAGAATTAAGCGCCGTCAATTTTCACAGACTCGTAATAATCCCAAATAATTTAAAAAAAAATTTATATGGAATTTCCATGTCTTTACATAAATAACTTCATCAATATAAAGTCAAATGAATAACTACACAAGATGATAAAAAAATATACCGGTGTGAATCCAATGTGACCGGTGACATATGAATCCGAGTCCAAAAGATGAAACAAGATCAATTTTTTTTACTTTGGCTTCTAAGAGGATCTCCCAAGGCGAGCTACTATGCTATGAAGGATAAATAGAAAAATGGTTTCAAAATATAAACTCATTAAGGTAGAAAACATAATTTCCCCAAGAAATACCGGGCCGCACGGTTGGACAAACCATGTGCCAACCGTGCACCCTTCACTGTCCAAAGGGGAACCTTGAACGGTTTCATGCACATGGTTTGAATAATCATGGAAAACCATGAAACAAATTTTATCAAATGTTTATGAGACCCCAAAATGGGTGTGCACCTAAGGTTGCATGGTTTCCTCAAACCTTGCGACCTCCTATACCCCGCTGTCGAACCCCACACGGTTAGGGGTAACCGTGCGGCCTGTCCCACACGATTTCTCCTAACCGTGCGACCTGTCTGTTTTCCCCCCAAAAAGTTGGGCTCCAAGATCTAAACAGGACCCAAAAACCCCTAATACACCCATGATCTAATTGGGTACTCACATTAGGCCATAACAAAGTATTTAAATAGAAAAAAAATGTTCTATACCTTATAGGAAAACCTGAGATCTTACAATCTTCCCCCAAATTCATCCCCTGAATTTCCCTCTCAAGGTTGGTCAGGAATCACCTAAGAATAACTTTGAACACTTATCACGTACATCAGCCTTCCACTCCCAAGTCTCATTCTATAAATGGTCGTGCTTCCATAGAACCCGTACTAGAGGAATTGACTGGCCTTAAATAACCTTCGTGCACCTGTCAATGATATGAATATGATGCTCTTCAAAGGAATCATCTACATGTAACTCCACCTCATCTAGATACAGAGTGTGAGATGAGTCTGAGTGATAATGATGTAGTAGAGATACATGGAAGAATTCGTGCATGTATTGGTACCTCTGGGGTAACTGCAACCATTAGGCTACTGGCCTGACTCTCTCCAGAATCTCGAACGACCTGACATTTCACCATGAAAGCTTAACCTATATCATAATCTATCTTTTTCTTAACCACATTAAGATACATAAAAAGACTCAATTCCTAACCTCAAACTCTAGAGGTTGTCGATGGCAATCGATATAATATTTCTATCGAGACTATGTTGTTTCCATCCGCTTCCTGATCAAATGGACTTACTCAAAAGTATCTTGAATGAGAAGAGGTCCCAAAAATCCAACCTCGCCTACTTACAACCAGCACAGGGGTTATCGACATGGACTACCATCCAAATCCTCATAGGGTTCCATTTTTATAGTCACTTGATAGCTATTGTTGTAAGCGAACTCAACTAGGGGTATATGACTCTCTCAAGAGCCCCCAAAATCGAGGATGCATGCTCTCAGCATGTACTGAAGCACCTGAATCATGCACTCTGATTGGCCATTAGTCCGAGGGTGGTATACCATGCTCAGAATCACCTATGTACCCAACACCCTCTACAAAATCTACTAGAAAAAAGATGTAAACTTGACATACCTATCTGATACAACGGTCTATGGAACCCTGTGAAGTCACACTGTGTCATGAATATACAACTACCCAATCTAATCCACTGAGAAGGTATCCTTGATCAGTAGAAAATGTGCAATCTTCGTGATTCTATCCAAAAAACCCACACAACATCACTACCTCAAGGTGACCTCAAAAAACCAGTCATGAAATTTATTGACGTCATCCCATTTCCACTCAGGAATAAATAACTGGTGTAAAAGTCTATCTAGTCACTGATGTTCTATCCTCACCTACTGATAAGTGGAATAACTCATAACAAAACCAACTACCTAATGTTTTATACTCGGCCACCAGTATTGACAGGATAAGTCACGATACATCTTGGTGACACTGAAGTGTACTAACCAAACCAAGTCATGAAACTACAACATCAGCTCCTCACACATGTCTAATGGAACTAAAATGAAACTATATATATGCACGATCTCATCCTTGAAAATAGTCTAACCAGGAGGTAGCTCCTCACCTTCCACACTCTCCTGTAGTATTAGGCCCTCAAAATAAGATAGCTTCCTCATTATCACTTTATCTATAAGGGTAGAGGTTATAACTAATGATGAAATAAAAGTATTCCCCTGACCATCCTGCACCTCCAAGTGAAACTCAAAAAACAAATCCATAAGCTTCCAATCGATATAGGTCTCCCGAACTGCCTGTATCTGAGTCCTCCTTCTCAGTGCATTGACAACTACATTTCCCTTTCCAGGAGTATAGGAAAGCTCAAAGTCAAAATACTATAGGTACTCAACCCACCTTCACTACCTCAGATTCATATCATGCTATGTAAATAGATACTTGATTCTTTTGTGGTCTATGTACACCACAAAACGATCTCTCAGTAAATGTATCCAACAATGCAAATCATGAACAAATGAAGCTAACTCAAGATTGTATGTCGGGTAATTCCTCTTTTTTGGCCTCAATTGAAAAGACCCATACACCATGACTCTATCCATTTGTATCAAAAATACTCATATACTGATACTTGATGCATCGTAATACACAATGTAGCTCCTGGATGACTCTGGAAGAATCATGATCGATATTGAATTCATTCTCCCTTTCAACTCCTAAAAGGTTGTCTCATAGGTATCCGACCATACAAACTTCACACCCTTCATAGTCAAGCCCATTAGTGGTACATCTAAGTATGATAAGTCCTGTATAAAACACCTATAATATCTATCCATCCCCAATAAACTATGTATGTCAAAGATGTTCTTGAGATACTGCTAGGAAACTACAACTCTTAGCTTCTTTGGGTCAACCGATACTCTTGTCTCTGAGGTAATATGACCCAGGAAGTGAATCTTATCCATCCCAAAGTGGCACTTTGTGAGCTTAGCATATAACTAATGCTCTCTCAGTGTATCCAAAACGATCTCAAGATATTTGGAATGGTCATGTTGATTGTGAGAATACACCAAGATATCATCCATGAATACTACCACAAATGAATCTAAATAAGGATGGAAAACTCAATTCATAAAATCCATGAAAATCATTGGCATGTTCATAAGACCTAACTATATAAACAGATACTTGTATAGAACATACCTTATATTTAAAGCTGTATATGGTATGTCTGCAAGTTAAACATGTACCTGGTGATATCCTGAATCAAATCAATCTTTTAGAAAACCTAATCTCTACAGAGATGATAAAAAATTTCATATATCCATGGAAAGGGATACCAATTATTAACCATAAACTGGTTCAATTTTCAGTAATCCACACATATACCAAGGGTAATATCCAACTTTTTCACAAAAAAGACAAGCAAACCCCATAGAGAAGTACTGGTTCATATAAACCCCTTTGCCTATAAGTCCCCTATCTACCTCTTGAGATCCTATAACTCTATAGTATCCATCCTGTAAAGACGAATGGATATCGGTGCAACTCCTAGAACTAGCTCGACGGAAAACTCCACCTCTCTCTTAGGAGGTAAACCGGTAAAGTCATCCTATAAAATGTCCTTGAAATGATCAACCACTGGAGGGAAATATGCCTGACATGATCCCTAATCATCCAGATATAAACAAGATATCTGGGATGTCATCCCACCCAACCCATGATGCTCTGGTCCAGTTTGGCATTTCTGGGAATCCTATTCACCCTTGTGAATAAAAACTCCTCCCTCTGGTGATGAGAAGGTCACCCTCAGGAAAAAGAAATCAACATAGGCTCAATAAAGAACTAGCTAGTCCATCCTGAGTATTACGTCAAACCATGTGATCTTGAGGACAAAAAGATCCCATATAAAGTGAAACCTACCTATCTCAAGGGGGAAATCCCTACACTGGAATACACTCTCTAATATGATTCCCAATGGAGTGTTGAGTGTTATAATGCCCTCAGAAAACTAAAAAATAAGCATAAGTCTCTCCACTACAAGTATAACCATGAAACTCTATGATGCACCTGTATCAAAAAGTATAGATACATGAGTAGAGGCTACTAAGACCATACCTCTCACCATACATGGACCGACACTCGCATCCTTAGGTGTAAGATGTACAAAATATATATGGCCTGTACCGTGACCCTGAGAAATAACCTCACTACCCAAAGTAGGTACACTCTATTTTCTAGGTACAACTAGTGCCTGGATACCTTGACCACGAACACCACCTCAGCTTGAATGATCGGTACTGCTCTAGCTCTCATCCTAACACCGAGTTGTGAAACTCACTCCTAAACCTGAATTCAGAGCTGAACCCCATCCACTAACTACTAGAAGAAAATTCCTTCATAAATGATGTATGTAGCTTATCCCACCATAATCTTGGCAATCGATTGGGTCTCGATCAAAATGATTCCTCATATGTCCCCATATCCCACACCGGTGACATAAAATAGAGCTACCAACACTAACAACATGGATAGTACTCATCTCATAGGAAGCCTCAAAATGTCACTTCCTTCTACTAAAAGCTGAACCATTGGGCCAAGAGCCTAAAATTCCTTACTCTAGGCCTCCAACTTACCTCAGGTTCTTCTCTATAATAAGATTTTGATTCACTATCTAAGAATAATCATCAACTTGAACATGTTGAATTGTGATCGAATGACATGTCCAAGACCTTCCTCAAAGTGTCTCGCCCTCGATGCCTCATCATCAAGATATATCGGTAAAAAATGTTACAACTATGTAAAGTGTGAAAAATACTACATAATTTTCATCACAACCTACTCCAGACGCATGATTCACTGGACCAATCTACTCTCAGAGTCTCGAGGAAAAAGTAATCATAGAACCTGGTTTGAAAATCACCCCAAAACATATCTCGTAGCCTTTCATCTTGGTTTAAAAAATCTCACCAGCACTTTTATGCTCCCTAAAGCATATAAGTCATGAGATTCAATCTCATATTAGGAGGTGTCTCTAGATTCTCAAAGATCAAAAACGTAGTCTCAATCCATAACTCAATAGCTTGTGGTCCTCCATCCCCCAAAAATGTTGAAGGATGTTGCTATTGGAAAAAACACATAATCTCTTCCATAGACGTGGCATGCTACGGTGGTCCCTGAAAAGTTTGAAAATAGCATAAAAAACCCTCATGGAACTGTGCCTCAACACCTGTGTCTGGTAAAACCACTGATGTTTTATTTGGAACTATAGGATGATACAATGGTAGCCCATGTACCACTACCTCCAGATAATGGTCGTCACCACCCTCCCATTGCATGACTGGAGGTCATCGTGGTGGCATGTCTCTAAAATGACAAACAAACACCTTATAAAATATTGATAATGAGAAAATCATAGCTAAAAGCATAGGACATGTCAAAACCTTCTTATTAACAGGTCACACCCCTCTATTTGCTCCTAAATCTAGGACTGGGTAAAAATAAATAGTCACAAACATCATTAGAGACACTACCTACTACCCACTCTAAATCTAGTTCTAGTTCGAGTTCTCTGTTTAGAAATTCCAATTTCTATTTGAATTCATATTTATTTCATAACTTTATTTAAATGTTTGATCCAAATGGTTCAACACTTTAGATCTATAAGGAACCATAGACCTCATGAACTGAAATATGGAATCCACTCAATCTATACCATAACACGTTCTAGTCCATGAAACCAATGGTCCATGACTCAACGTGCCATAGTTGACTGCTTATGGTTTCTAATGTAGCCTAATCAGGAAAAAACTATTTAGGTTATGGCAAAAACTCTAAGTACCAACCATATTTCTCCATACCCTGTACAAACCATTTATCAAAAAATGTGTATATCATTCAAGGCACATATCATAAAAGTCATGCAGTTGAGAAAAAACCCTATATGGAATGGTATAATGCATGTCATGTGAATTATAGTAGGATCCTAAAATGTTGCATGATATACATACCCTCATCTTATTGGGAAATGGTAAAATAGATCCTCCATCATATAAATGATAACATCACAACTCAAAGTGCATCACCCAACTGAGGAATCAAATCAACTACAATATAAAAAATCTAGAAAACAGAAATTTCTATCCATGACAATTTGGCCTTTCTCTGTACTGGGTCAGCTACTCCCAAGAAAAAATCATTACCAAATTCCAAAACATTCATAATATACTTTCCATTATCTAAAAATAGTAAGGCATAAAATAAAAAAAGATCTAATACCACTTTGTAATATCCCAACCTGAATGCCACTAAACAATGCCCTAATCTAGTGGGTCACATGGCCTCAAGTGAATCTCCCCAAACTCTAGAGGCTTCTGACTAGAAGCGAGGGTCTAGGGTATATCTGTGGGGAGAATATGACCTCATGTCATAGTGTAACACAATGTTAGTAAACATATCATTCAATATCAGAATTAGTAAATCAATCAGACAGAAGATAAATATCCAAGACAAGGAGAAATAAACAATGCCAGAAGTAATCTCTTATACAAATGATGTTGTCATGTCATGTCTCTAAAAATATTGAAAATAGGTATACATGAAACTAATACAATACATGTATCAAAATACCAAAAAGACCAAAAAGGAACTATCCCAGCTAGCATCACGAGGCTCAACTTGGTCCCTTGATCTCATGATCTTAAGCATAGAACAAATCAAGCATCGTACCATGTGAACTTGCCTAAATCCCTACCTACACCCATGAAGTTTGTTCGGGTACCCAACAGAGGCCCAAATAGAGTGTGAGATAACACTCAGTAGGCTACCACCAATGGTGTCTATAACAAATCCATGCTATGCAATATAAGATAAGAAGAGTGCAATGCATATAACAAGTTCCCAAGGAATATATAATACAAGTAAAGTGAAACTATCAATCCAAAACAAGGCTCCCTACAATATAACAGTTAGGATCCCATACACAAGGTTAGTGGTAAAAATAGAATAAAGAGTGTAATACAATCCAGTCAAAATATTATGAGATGATACCCATACCAAGGATATCTATAATCATGTCAAAAGAACCACCATGGCTACTCCGTACAACCAAGTGTATACACCATTCATCACAACCTCACTATATAAACAATTTGTCCACAATGGTCACGCCGTGTAATCAAGAGTTTCAGACTACGAAGGTCCAAAACCAAGTTGTATAAGACTAAGGTATCTTCATCAAGTTTAGGAGCATCTCGATGGAAACTCAGTAAATATATGAGTGGAGTCAAAGGAGTGTGTCAACAACACATGTCTAATGTGAGTCCAAGAAAGCCAGATTCAAGGGGTAGCAAGGCCCAAAGAATCCTACAAAATCAAGACCTAAGGAGGAAACTGGTCCAAGGCATCCGTTGCCATAAACAAGATCCATGGTAGAAATGTCCATGTTATCTAATAGAATCAAGATCCAAGGTATACCAACCGAGGAATCCACTACCATTTCAATTTATCTCATCATTTATCATTTCATAAACACTCACATTCCATGAGTTCATCAAACTCATATAATAATTTATATAAAATATAT
This sequence comes from Viscum album, assembly GCA_963277665.1. Taxonomy (NCBI): domain Eukaryota; kingdom Viridiplantae; phylum Streptophyta; class Magnoliopsida; order Santalales; family Viscaceae; genus Viscum; species Viscum album. Next base: position 295,872,361 of record OY728136.1, read on the forward strand.
TTAACAATTTAATCAAATAAACATCATGTAACCACATAGAAATAGAGGCACCACCATCTTATGATTACTTCAATTCAATTCAATTTAGCTTTTAAAAGGACCCCTCTAGAAAGGAGAGCTCACACGCACCCTATATGTGGTATAATGAAAGGGAAGATATAAAGGCACACCCCATGGGTGGCCTAGGTTAGGGAAAAAAACCTCCAACAATCTCAAAGGAACCAATGGAAATCCCTAACAAGTTCCAAATAATTCAATTAAATAATTTAATTAATTTAAGGGGCACTTCCAAAAAGTCCAATGTGAACAACAACAACAACTATGCTCAAAAAACACCAAACCCTAAGGGAAAGGTATAGAACACCTACCATAGGTTCGTAGTAGAGAACTCATCCTATATTGATCTCTGATTCAGTCTAGATCAAGAGAAAAATGAACAATATATGAAGAACCTGGATATAGGGAACATTAGATTGTACCTAAATAAATATTTTGATACAAAGTCAAATAAAGAACGGCAAAAGATGGTTTATGAACTTACCAGTGAGAATCCAATGAGACCGATGATGCTCGAATCTGAGTTCAGATGATGAAATAGGATCAAAATCCATGCTTTTTCTCCCAAGAGGATCTCCCAAGGTGAGCTTCTATCCAACAGAGTAGAATTAGAAAAATGGTTTCAAAATATAAACTCATTAAGGGAAAAAGATAATTTATCCAAGAAATACTGGGATACAAAATTTGGACACACAGTTAGATAAACTGTACAACAACCATGCACCCTTAACTGTCCAATGGGGAACCACACATGGTTTCATGCACATGGTTTGAATAACCATTCAAAAATCATTCAAAACCCTATGTTAAAAGTTACAGAGGCCCCCACACGGGCATGCGCCTGAGGTTGTACGGTTTCCTCAAACTGTATGACCTCCTGTACCCCATTATCAATCCCCGCATGGTTATGGATAACCATGCATCATATCCAACACAATTTTTCCTAATTTCATGACCTATCTATTTTTTTTCTAAAAAGCAGGGATCCGAGATCTGAACAAGTCTCAGACACCCCCGATACACCCATGGTCTCATCGGGTACTCAGATTAGGCCATAAAAATCATTTAAATGGAAAAACATAAGATTCATACCTTGTAAGAGAACCCGAATCTTACAAAAACCATGAAAGATAACTCTCAAATAAAAATACCACTACCAATGAAGTTCAACTAAATAACAAAAGAGGATAGAGAACATTGGCCATTTTGACCAAAAATCCACCCCCCATGAATCATTAACCCCATTAATATTAGTGAAACATGTAAATGAAATTAAATTTATAAATAAATTCATTCAGATAATCATGAATTTTTGTTTTAATTTTTTTCAATATTTATGTAAAAAAGAAATATGCTTCCCTCCATACTTAAGAAATCATTGAATTTAAAATAAACAAACTTAATAAATCTTTTAAATTTAAATTTTAAAAGGCATTTTAATAAAAATGTAGTTAAATTATACTATGTAAAACACATCGAAATGGAATTTTAAAAATCATTTAAAAAGAATGATTTCATTACAAAAGAAACAAGGTACCTGGCTCAGAACACACTCTCTTGTAGACTTTATAACCAAACTTTCTCCATACTAGATGAATACCAATTAATATATGACCATCCTAATAACCAATAAATCACCTTACATAAACCCAAAAATTCCATGAATCAAAGAGAACTTGAACCATATTTTATTTTCTACTCCATAATAATAACACATCGGCCCACCCAACACTGGATAACTAGAGATACCCAAATCTAATGCTTAACGATGTGCTTGAACCTCGAGATATATCTTCACATCAAAAATTTAGTTTTCACAAGAACAGTTACTTAAGGCACTATATTCATCCTTCATATAATCCTAGAGTAGAATCCTCTTGATTACATCACCATGATCACTCACATTTATCCATGAATATAACTACAAGATCACCATCCTCTATTAACTATCTGACCTAAAATAAAAATAAAAATAATTCTCTCGCATGTCTTCATGAGATAAGAGGTATGAAAACTAGGAAAGAAATGTGCAAAATAAAATCCAAGGATCACATGGCATTGGAATCCCCATGATAATGCTTCAATAGAGACATCCTATATTCGTTACTCCACACTTGAGGAATGAATACCTTCTTAAAAAACACAAGGAACTATCACTGAGAATCATATTCGAACTAACCATTATTCAACTTAAACCAAACTTGAGCCAACCTTTAGAGAGAACCCACTACTATTGAAACATATAATTGACCCAGAGTCCTTATCAATTCAAATGTAACCCTTAACACTTCCAAACAAATATATACTTTGAGGCCTAATACTCTATCAATGATCTTCAAAAAATTCTACAATTGAAATATTTATAATAATTAATCTTGGAATCCCTCTACCTCTTAAGCACAATATTGAGGTTTGGCTAACATGTATTCTCTCCAAACATCAAAATATGTATTATTAGTTCAAATAACTAAATAACACATTAACATCAATGAAAAAATACACCCAACAATAACCACATTCACCATCGAATCATGAATCCATATCATCCTTCAAGATACCACCTTGTCCCCATTTTAATCAAACAACACTTTTATTCAAAATCTAAAAATCCCTATAACCCCTATACCACCATCCATAAAACCATCAAATAAACCCCCCGTATCCCTACAAATCATATCTAATATGAAATGAGCATAACTATTCCAATTAGAGAAATAAAATCACCAACATACCCTTAAGAAATTAATAATTTGAAATGTATAAATTTAGTCACATCAATCATGATTAAAAAGAACCATAAAATAAAATATTTTTCTAAAATAATAAACTATTTTTTCTTTTAAATAAATGTATTTAAAACCTTTTAAATTATTCATAAGTTTTACTTAAAATATCAATTTTTCTAAAAACTATTTGAATCCTTCATTAGAACATGGTTCCAATAAATCAATTTCATAAAATTCAATAAACCATCCATAAAATACACTATTAAAATTGGAAGAACCATTATAAAATGAAAATATTTCATTTATTTAGGGAAAATCCTTACAAAAAAATTATAACATAATTTTATAATATTGATAAAAAATTATCAAAAATCAATACACACATTACTATATAGCATTAACTAGTAGAAAAATGGTCTTTAAAATCTCATTTTTAATATATTTTATTCAGGAACTGATGAAAAAATGAATTTTAATGTTGGTTCTTAAAGAATCAACATTATAATTCCTCTTTGATTACTTTTATTGATGGTTCTTCAGGAACCAATGTTAAACAAACCACTTAATGGATATTTCTAACATCATTTTTTAAAATAACCAATACTAAAAAGATTGAAACCCTATAGACAAGGTCATAGATAATTTATCATTATTTTATTTGATTAGTCCTAGAACTAAAAAATCTTACTGATCAAAATTTATGGTCACCATAAGTTGGACTAGAGAATCCCTACATTCGACACCCAAAATTTTTGACATATAAGTCCATTTTAGCTCCACAAACATTCAAATAGAAGACTATGAAATGATATACACCATTTCATATAGGTTTTCCATGATTTTCATGTCAGTTATTTGAAAAAACAATTTTATGAATGTTTAAAAAAATATTTTTAATATCATTTTTTATATAATCGATGTCAAATATAGTTTGTAAAATATTTTTAACATCAGTTTTTTAAGAAACCAATATTATAAATATATTGTTTATAATATGTTTAACATTGTTTTTCTAACTAAACAATGTTAAAAAGGGTATTTATAGTGCCATTTATAAGAATAACCAATGTTAGAAGTAAAATATCACAATGCTCAGAAAAGAGATTTAAATTTTTTCATAGTGGGATTTCAATTTTTATGTTCCTACATAAAATTTATAATGCCACAAGAAAAAATTTTCAACTAACACACACACACAAACATATATATATCATTTCTCCCTTTATCTAAATATCTAATCTATTCCTCTCCAATCCAAATCATCGTTTAGGCGTTTATTTATTCAATGATTCAATTATGGTAATTATCCTTATTCTCTTGTTATTTAACCCTTTTATTATTTATTTTCTTCATCATTATACATTTTAATGATTTTTTTCTTATGATAAATAATTTTTTCCCATTGAGGTGAGAATACAAAACTTCAACATAACATTTACTAGCTCGAGTTTAAAATTCCCTACCAACCAAAATTTAGGATATCACACAAGTTCTTATCACAAAAGAAAATGAAGATCAATAAGAAATATTCAGATTAAAAGGACCTCAATATAATAAAGGATATTATTTCAATATTTAGGTGTTTTTTTCTTATTCTCATTTTGTTTCTATAATTTTTAGTTATCTCGTGTTTTCTTCCAACCGAGTAATCTATATCGATGTATTTTTAAAAAAAAAAATATAAAACATTCACTAACCATATATTTTGATCTATAAGTCGATTTTAGATCCAAGACTAGTCAAATAAAATCCAAAAAAATAAACTATTCCATAATAAATGTTTTACATATTTTTTGACCTGGTTTATTATGATAACTGACATTATAATTATAATTCAAAGTTGTTTATCATAATAATTGATGTTAAAAGTACTAAAATTGTTCTTTGGACGTCGATTATCAGAATAACCGACATTAAAAGTCTCAAAAATGATAATTTTAACATCTATTTATATAACCAAAATTAAAAATAACACTTAAAATGTTGGCTATATTTACATCGGATCAGAAACCAACATTAAAATGAAAAAAACCTAATGTTAAAATTTATTTTTCTACTAGTGATAGGAGAGTTCTCAAATCAGCATGCTCAAATATAAAACCTATTTCCCCAAACATTTTATTAAAATTTAAATAGACTCAAATAATCAATAAATTACTCGATTTAACTCATATTTCTTAAGAATGTATTAGAAGTTCAACCATTAATGCATTAAATGTTTAACATTCTTTCAATTGATCCCACTAACAACATTAGGAAATTTATGGAATACTAATCATGATGATTAACAAACCATTTTAAATATGTTTTTAACATCTTGAATATTTCTAAATATAAAAAATGATTTATAATTCCATAATATATATAGTTATTCTTATATAGTTCTAACACACTGTTCATATTTTTAATATTAATATGCATAACTTTAATATTATGAATCCTAGATTAAAAAATAGAATATTATTTGAAACATGAAGTTGAAACAAATAGTTTTATCCATTTAAATATCCTATAGATTACTAACATATTTTCAATTATCGAGAATGAACCACAATAAACACTCAAAGTTTTCAAAAATAATATTTATATTTTAAAATTATAAAGGGGTTCATTAACCATTTACATGATGTGAAAGTAATTAATTATTAGAGTTTTAAATAATATAGACATGGAATCCATTTAAATAATATAATAACATTAAATCATAAACATATCCACATAGATAGAGTTACTAAATATAAAAATCAATGCAGACAAGGATTTATTAACATAAGGAAATATTACACAAGAAACACCTTAAGACGATAAAAGTAATGACAAGAATGACTCCAATTCTCCCACTTTAACATCCCCAAAACCTTATCATATAGTACTAATGTGGACCCAATCCCTAAGCCTAGTATGTGGAAATTAATAATGTTTGATTAATTATATTCATTTCAATTCATCCCCATGAATCACCCCAGTTCAATCACAAGTGAAACCAAGAATGGTACATGTATCACTCTTCTGTATCTACACCAAAAGAAAAATTATCTCACAAAGAGTGTTCACTAAGATTAAGGTCCTTGTGTAAAATTATAGGGGGACCTAATCACATGTATCCAAGTTAGTCTCCATTCATAGATAGAACACTATTTTTTTCTAACAAGATTACCCTACCAAACCCATGCATCCTAATGGGTTACTATATTTGGTTTCCATATTAACTCTCATCCATGGATCTGAAACCACTCTATCATAACTTTCCTCTATTGGGAACACCTCTAATACTTACAGAGAAGGTAATATTGACCCTCGATACCATCCTCCAATAGGACATAGGTTGGGGACTAGCATCGATGGTATAAAATACAAAAATGAGAGGAATTACCCATATCAATACTAAGAAAAAATAACGAATCCACTAATAACCTTCATAACCTAAAATAAAAAAAAATATACCATGATACATGTAAATATCATATAGAAACAAGTACCTAAAAACGAAATAGCATAAGAAAAATACTATGGAAATGAATTCGGTTGCAACTCCAAGATCAGAGTTAGTAATGTCTAACTCGGTCACTGAATCACACCTAGAAACTTATAAAACACACAAACACACAAACACACACATAAATATATATGGGTGATAATACATGTATAATTAATAGGATAATCCTTAATAACACTCATGTAAATAAGGATGAGTAATCATAATGATTCAATAAATAAAAAATATAACCAATAAGCACCTACAACAGGTCATCATCATCCAACCTCACTAAGTCTCACCCACCAAACATCATATCAAATTATAATATCATAATAATGAATTAATATATCTTATATGTGACCCATATAAACTTCCCCACTAATTCATATCTTTCAAAACCCAATGAAAAACATAATATTCTTCCATCCTTTCCTTATTCATGCAACCACATAATGTCTATATCTTTTTCAAGTCACAATTAATACAGGACGGGCCATAACCCAACCTTCCATAACCCACATTGGGACCAAAATTCTCATTGTAACTAGTAGTAACTATAGCATTATGTCACAACCAATTTAGGATAAATCGAAACCCTACATTCCCTATCCCACACAGGGTGAAACGTTCTTATTTTAACTAAACTATAATAACCTAAGCCTATTCCACAGCACAATCATTCTTTACAATTGATCACAACCATGAAAAATATCAACATCATGCCCTCTTCTTACTATGAAGGACCCCCAATATATCATCATATCATAACCATATATAGAGTTTCATGATCATGAAGGACATCAACCCTATACCCTCTTCCTACAATGCATGAACCCCATGGTATATCATCAATCACAATATATTTTATACTATAAATCTAATTGATCATAGCTCATATATGTATAAATAATTTGATCCATCAATTACTATAATATGTATAAAGGGAGAGAAAATATGAGGTAGTAGTCAACCATCTATTCCCTCACAAACTTGGATGTTGGGAGAAACACAATAAACCCAAAACATTTGAGCATCACAAGAATCCAACATAGGAAGGGTATATAAGAAATCATAAGGAATGTATAATATATTGTTTAAACCCAAAAAATCACAATGTATGGGTTTCCTAACAAAATAGTTCTACCAATTCCACAAAAATATTCATATCCTCTCTATCACTTACCAATGATCGATCCCATATCCACCACACATACCAACCCACTTCCTGAAAAAACTTCCATAAAAACATTCACAATTACCAATTTAATCACACCATTACCCATTTATAGAAGAACCATCCACATGAAAAATTATGTTCACTATTCCAAACATCTACATATTAATTATTAAAATATTCATTATCCATCAACAAAATTTAATTGCATCCCTTAATATTTTTATTCCAATCATTAACAATATACTAAATTACATGTTTTTTAATTTCCAAATTGACATCATATCCATTTTTAGTAATCAAATCCAATCCATTGGGTTTGTATAATGAAACACCACAACTGCCACAAAAAAACTTTAACAATAGTCACCATACATGTCAAAAACAACACCAATAATATACATTTCTCCTCTTTCTACACCAATAAAATAAAACCAAACACTATATCATTATTTCATTTAAATTTTATTTTTTTGTATGAAATTTTTTACCACAGTCCAAATTTCCACAATACCCATTTATTACCAGTATTAAATGATTTAACAAATTACGAAGGATGAAGGAATTCCAAAATTAGTTTCGAAGGTTATCTTATCAGGGATCCTCATTGAATGACATATTCTCAAAAATAGGAAATGAAAAACACAACAAGTCGTCAATATGAACTCCCATAAATCCTTCTTCAATCCTTCTTTCATAATATTTAAGTGTATCTATTATAAGAATAAATACCAATATTCTATATTTTCATGAAACCATTTAATCACTACATTTACATTATTTTCATTTTATAAAAGTTGATTCCATTATTAAAATCACAAGAACATCACAATATATATCAAAATAGTAATAATGATTTTAGAAATAATGAAAATAGTTATAAACCATTAGAAACATCAAGAATTATTCAAATACATGTGAATCAACCCATTCCCTTAAATTTCATGTTTTTTATATTATTTATATTCAATATGTTAATACCCTCAATTAACCTAATGAATGATAAAAAATGTCACTTAAACATGATTGAAAAATTAAAAGAGAGTTTTTGAACCCCTACCTTGATTGAAGCTTCAACCAACTGCTACAATTAAACTTGGAAGGAAAGATGATTATCAAAGATAATATCTCAAATAAAGGCTCAATATCCAAGATCAAAACAATCGTCCATCAATCTATGACCCATGTCCAACCAAATCCAAACCAAAACACTATCAAAAATTCCAAAGACGGAATAATGAAAGGGGGAAATTAAATAATATCACCTTGGATGGATGAATTCATGATGTCACAAAGAAATGAATCAAATGATGATAATGGGTGAATATGGATATCCAAATAAAAACCACTTGTTTCATAATAATAATGTAACATGAATGAAATAAGAAAAATTTATAGGCATGTGTAAATTTATTTAGGTTATGTAAATTCAAAAAACCACAATAGAATGTTGATGTCTACACAACAATGATAAAAAATTGAACCAATAACCAAAAATCACCGCATTGAAAAAATAATCAACTACCCGATCTGATACACCCATGGAAAGGTTTTTCCATAACTAAGAAACCATTGGGAAATGACCCCCAAAATGGAAGAGCCAAGGAACCCGACCTTCGAAACTCTATGTAAAATATCAAAAACCATGACAAAACATTACCCAAAATTGATAAATAATTGGAAAAACATATCAAATCACTAAAAAATTACTATAAAGTCCATTCCATAGCTATAAAAATATAAAGGGGAATATATAATATTTTCAAATCCATTGGTATGGGTTTTCATGAAAAATTAAGGCTTTTTTTACTTTACCCAAAATCCACCTCATTACCACCATGTTGCATATGAACCAAATAAATGTTTAATACACCCTAAATAGACCATTAAACATGAAACACACATCTACATGAAATAAAACATCCTCTTCTAGTAAAGATATCAATTATAACAACTCCTATATTCCTCCTTCCTCTTCTTGACACCTCAAACACCCAAAAGACACATTATAACTGACTAAGAAGGTTCATATTGTAACATTACTTTAATATATATAAATTTAATATAATTAAATTATATTTATACTTTATATACCCCCTTGATAAAAACTTCCATGCTTTATAGTACGGTAGTGATAATATTGTTTATGTGGAATCCTAAATGCATAGAAAAGGATAGGGAAAAAAGCATGTAGTGGATTTCAAAAAAAAAAATATGTGGGGTGATACATATTTAGTTAGATAGTGTTTAATCATAATAATTGACACTATCATGATAAGGTGAAGCAAGTGTACACATTGTTGGCTTAACAGGTTAGTTGATACACGGTGTGTGGAATTAGTCTTTTAATAAACACCCCGTGTAAATCTACAAGGATGTGAAGACCCAATCATAACAAACATATATATATTAAATCAATTTTATAAATTAAAAATTAAATATCACAAATAAACACAAAATACAAGAAACCAAAGGTTTAGTATTTGGGGATTAGAAACATAAATGTTTTTTTAAATATTATTTCTTTAACACCTCCCACAAAATTATCCACACATTTCCATCTAAATATAATCCCACAAGTAATTCCCCAGGAAATGGTAAACATAATAAGGAGTGAGATCAAATTATTATTAAGGGAAAATACTTATTAAAGATTAATAAAAAGGGTTACATCATAAGTATGTGAGAAAAAAATGAACATCAGAGAAATATTAGATTAAAAATAACATGTAATTATAAGAGTTTTCCCCAAAGAATGATAGAAGGACATATAACCTAAAATTATCACACATATACCTTGGAATAATAATTTTAAGTCAAGAGACATTAATCACAGACCATAGATAATAACATCAACATGTGGGATAACATACAAATATGGCATACGCATAAGCATATCAAATCATAACAATGTGAAATAACCTAATCATTCCCATCCATAAATTTCTATATAAACCTAATAATTTCCACACATCATTCTGTGAGTAAACCAAATAAACCCCACACATTAAATTGTGATCAATCCCAATAACTCCCACACATTATGTTAAGAACAAACCCAATCATGTTCATATTTAACATCATTATCCCCTGAGATATAAAACATTGACCAATACATTAGAGGAGAATATAGGAACCCAACAATAAATTAATGGTAAAAATTATATATGTGTGACAAATTAAGTCAATAATACATTATATCATGTAAAAACCTATGGAAATAAATTGGTTTTAATAACATTCTAAAATGGTATCCCATAAAATAACATCAAGTGTTAGATCAATTAATACACAAATTCAATATCCCAAAATAAGTATAACATAAAAAAAATATTGTGTATGATCATGGATATTAATCCATAATAGATAGATCATTTGGGGATATATAAGAAAAAATAAGAAAAATTATAATAACATATTTCATAAAACCCCATTTTTTATGTTATAACATAATGAAGTTATAAGTTACTTTTAAAAAATAACATTCAATAAGTGATAAATTTTGAAACATAAAATTAGAATAATATTCATAAGGTAAAAAAGAAAAGAAATAAATTTCAATTAACTACATGTGGATTCAAATATAAAATATAATGTATAAACCTAAAATGAAATCCCTATTTCTGATTTATAGGAAGTTTTTAAAGCAAACCCACACTGATGATAAAGTTAAAAAAGTTCCCTTTTATAAAGAGATAAAGAGATATATGAAAAGTGAATAAAATAATACACACACACACACATATATATATGGATTTATAAATAATAAAATAAAATTTTTGTTAAGAAAAATATGGAAATTGAGGAGAAAGAGACATTGTAAAGGATGAGGATAATTCTTAACAACATCATATTTTACTGAAGAAATAAATTAATCAAAGAAGAAAATTTTGATGTGAAAATTTAAATTAAATATAGTGAAATAAAAAATAACATTTAAAAGAGAAATTATAGAATATTAAGAATTTAGAATTGCATACGCAATAAGAATGTATATAACACAATGAAAAGGAAATTGAATCGATGAAACCCTTATGATTATGGTAATAAATGAATAAAAAAATTATGATGAATAGATTTTAAAAATACTAGTAAATATAATGAGATAAAACTTAATAATTTTAAGAGAGTATAATTGTGTATTAAACAGACCACATAAAAGAAAACACAGTGAATGACATTAAACATGTCCCTAGGAATGAAAAATTGAGACAAAGAACCCTTGCCTTCGATCCCCACTTGGTCATACACCCTCTAAACTTCTGTATAATAATCATAGACTAATTATACATAATTTAATATAATATATTAATATTTATTACCTTTTATATTAATCATTTATATTAATTTATTATATAGTTATTACTTATTTTTAGTTAATATTGATCACCGATTGTTGATAATTTTAACTAATCATTATCTGTTTTAGTATAATGGTTTTTGTTATAATTATATTTACATGAATTAATCATCTATAGATCATTAAGTTTATTGGAATAGAAATTTAATATTGAGTTTTTTAAGTTTAAGGCCCATTATATGGGATATTTTGGTACAATTCTCTAAGTTGAAGACCATAACACACTTGTTTTGGTAATATTTATGAAACAAAGGGTGGTATATTATGAATGTGTTAAATATAAATATTATGATTACAAAACAAAATGGGTATCATTATTTACATATTAGTAACATATATTACCTAGAATTATGTTTATATAGTCTTCCATGATATAAATTTATAGCATCATTTATGTAGGTAGTTTAACTAACCTAAAGAAGAAAAAGCTATAATGTTTGGATAAACATGGTTATGAATGTGATTTATTAAAATATAATTATTATATAAATATAATGATATTATTTATATGATATAAAAGTGTTAAATCAGAATTTAGAATAAGTGTGTGAAAATGATAAATGAAAAATAATTATAATATGTTAATGCTTACAAGGATGAAAATGTATATTCTTTTAGATATCTTCTTGGTATTGAAGGAATTGAGGTGTTCTCTTAAAGACTAGAATATGATCAATATGGAAGACGATTATTAGGTAAGAAATTATGGTAGAGTATATGGTTTAATTCTAAATCTAGGTGTGTCATTGAAGTTATGGCAAAGGGGTGCTTTTATAAGCGAGGTGGAGTGATATTTTCACAAATTTCCATTCTTTACTATATAAAAAAATGAAATTTCTCATGAAAACTTGATTCAAAGTGGTCAATAATTGATAAGGGACATGATTTTGTTGGTAATTAACCCATAAAATCACTTATATATAATACTTTGTGATATTTTAGGACTTTATTGCTCATAGTTGAACCCTTTTTACCTTGTTTAACCTTTACTGTGGTAACTCAATTTTTACCCTGGTAACATATTTTATGTCTAAAAATGAAATTAAACTTATTATCTAATTTTTATATACTGATTACAAATATAAATTTAATTTAATTTTGTTTAATTTACAAAATTTAATAAAAATTATTTTAATATAAAAATATATAACGAATAAAAAATAATTATTTAGAAAAAAGTAATTTTTATGCGTAAAAAGAATATATTTATTATTCCTTATCGAGTAAAAATATTTAGATGAATATTAATTTAGTATATATATTTATATATTTAATATATTTCATCAATATCATTATTAAAAAGTGATTAATTTATTTTATTAAGATTAAAACACATAATATATAGAAAAAGTATAATTTATTGAATATTTTTCAACATTAAATGATTTTATTACTAATTATTTAAGATTGATTAATTATTTAATAAAAATTAATTAAATTTTAATTAAATAGAATAATTATTAGTTAATTAAATCAATTCATTAAAATTAAATTTTATGCAAATTTAAAATAGAAAAAATGTATATAATAATGAATATATATATATAATTTTTAATATAAATAATTTAATGTCTATATCATCATAAATTATACATAAAAATCCATTCAAGACCTTCACATAATATGTGAGGTTATGATATGCAATGGTGGTATTCATAGGTTGTGATTTAGCTAGCATAGATATTGTATAGATTTTCACAAGTTTAAACTTCTTCCATAAGTGATTTTGTTCAAGCCATACTTATTAATGTTCATATTGTGCTTGGTCCATGGAAAACCCTAGTGATGTTACCTCCTTTTCATTCCCATAAAAATAAGTATCCTAAGGAAGAATTATATGTCATGACTCTAACCTAACTGGGGCTCAATCCACAACTACCACAAGCTCACCTCCATAGCCTAGGGGGTGGCTACAAGCACAGAAAGGAATATCCTAAATGGGATGACTTTTAATAATGCACCTGTACACACACACACACTCGAACATCTTAATGTAGAAGAGTAGAGGAATAATAATAAATATATATAATATCTAGAAATTAAATAAAGTATGAAAAACCTCTAGGGTGTAAAAGAGTAAAATAGTGAAAACTAAAAAGTAAAGGGAAAAAAACATGACCAACCAGAAAGATGTCCCGACCTTAAAAAAACTAGAAAATAAACAACTAAGATATATCATATCTTGATCTCCAAGCTATTACCAGCATATATGGTCCACAATACCCAGTATCCCTAAGATCCTTTGAAGTCACCACCGACCTGTCTGTCATCTGCATAAGACATGACATATATGGGTAAATCTCATGCATGGGTGAGTATATACATACTAAGTAGGACACCCCAAAAGCTGAAGGGGGATAATTAAGAGATAAAATATGAATAGAATTACAGTAGATAGTAAATAAGATGCAACTCAAACTAAAGTAAGAGAAAGAGAAACCTCATCCAAGAACAAGGAGCTCAACACGATGTGTAGATAAACTACACATCGAGTCTTTTCCATCCATAGCAGGAGAGTAACCTCATCCAACCATGAGAATCTAAACATGAAAAAAACATGGCATACCCCAAGCGTATTCACAACCCATGGTAGGAGAGTAACTGAATCCAAAGGTATGGATACCTATGTACATATATATTCTCAGAAAAATAATCCCAAATGATAGAGTAAGAGTATCTACATCTCACAACCTAACCTAGGAAAAGAGTCACCAACAGTTACATAAGTTTAACAATGATGCCTAGTATCTTTCCCTCCTACCCAGCAGAGACCTTCCAAGTCAAGCCATGCCTTGTGACTATGCTGCACAATCAAGGGGCCACAATATCTAGGTAGATGACCCATGCCCTGGTACAACAGGAGGTTTCCATTCAATGGATAGATAGAGGATCCATACCCTATTCCAACAGGAGGGTTCCACTCTAATAGTTTATGGAGGACCCATTCCCTACCCAATAGAAGGGTTTCACTTTGATCATAGAGGACCCATGCCCTGCCCACCTGGAAGGTTCCACTATGATGGTAGAGGACCCATGACCATCCTAGATAGAGGGTTCCACTCTGATGGTAGAGGACCGATGCCCAACCTAGCTAGAGGGTTCCACTCTAGAAGTTAATATAGAGACCATGCCCTGTTTTAACAAGAGGGTTCTAATTTAATAATAGAGGACCCATTCATAGCTCAGCTGGAGGGTTCCACTCTAGGAGTCTATAGAGGACCCATGCCCAGCCTAGTTGGAGGGTTCCACTCTATTCATCAAGGACCCATGCCCAGCTCAGATGGAGGGTTACACTCAGAATGCCATTGGTGATCCTATGTGATCATTTCTATCATCGAGCATCACCTACACAAGCACAATTCCAGAAAAAATCTCACATAATATCCAAAAATCCACAACTGAGGGAACCATAACATTCTACATGAAAAAACACTTATGATAGGATACTTGTGGGCCACAATTTGAGTCCAAACAAATGAGATACGAGACTTTGAAGTTTTCTCAAAAGGAACCAATGGGTATACAACATGTTAGGGGAACCAAACGACGTGTGGTCCCACTCCATCACCTGTTCGTTTCCTTAAAGGTACATGGATAACCAATCGTGTAGGGATACATGAAGTTCCCATGACACTAGAGGTACCATCCATGTACTTTTAAATTTCTGTGCATCCATCTGTATCCATGTACTTCGGTACAAAACATACCTATTCACACGGGGGTGCCACCCATTTCTTTGTCCATTTCCGTGTACTTGGGTACATGGAGTGTGCCTGTACTTTCACTCTATGACTCATCTAATCAGGGAAGTGATACATGGTGTGTAAGGAGCCTACATAGTGTTCCATCCTTATAAATTCCAAAAACCCTAGCCACCATAGCATAGGGGCTACACGCCATGTGTTCATCATGTTACATGGTGTGTAGTCTTATTTTTCATAGAAATCTAGATCTATGATCCATGATCTAGATATGGTATTTTACCTTCAATTTCATCCTTTTTAATTCCCGATATTAGTGGATCTACCTATGGATGACAGATTCTAGACATTCGATAGTCAGAAAACTAATTCCAGAAGCTTCATACGCACCGTCTCACATCGTGCATGATCGAGTCTTTTCATTGTTGAGGATTTTATTTCCGATCATCAAAACGATTACCCAAAACCCATAAAAAACCATATAAATCTCTAATTCATTGATCAATTCCTCATACATGATTCCACCATGAATCCAGGGGTCTGATCGAGATCTGTACTACCTGACAATGTCGAACTGGGATCGTGGGGTCAAACTAGTGAAGAACGCGAAGAAATTATGGGAGGAAGGCACAATAATAGAGGTTTATAGATTTTTTCAAGTGTTCTTGGCCAACGATCAAGAATGGGGATATCTAGAGTTAAAAAATAGTTGAATAAATAATCAAACATGTGCATAAGAGCATGACAAGGTTTAAAAAATGGAAAAAACATAAAAGGGGTAATTTTTCTCAATAAATTTAATAAAAAGGGAAAAAATCCATGAATTTATGAGTCCTACCTGGAGATTGGATCACGAATCATCGAAGAATGCAACCACTAATGAATAGAAGAACTTGTTGTCACTACTAAAAATATGGATTTTATCAGTGCTAAAAAGGCCTTTAACAACGCTAAAAAAGTGTTGTTAACGCCGGTGAAGATAAAGGGGGGGTCCCCTTCATCAGCACTGATAAAGACCCCTTTTATCAGCGCTAAAAAAAGCACTGATAAAAGGGTCCTTTATCAGGGCTTTTTTTAGGGATGATAAAAGACCCCTTTTATCAATGCTTTTTTTAGCGCTGATAAAAGTTAATTTTTTTTAAAAAATTAAAATAAAATAAAAAAAAATTTAAAAAAAATCTGTAACTCGGAGGGGGCTTTTAACAGCGCTTGCCCCCCATTTATCAGCACCCCCGCCCCACCCACTCACCCGCAAGCCCCAGCCATGACGCCCCATGTTTTATCAGCGCTTTGTAGACCCCTTTAACAGCACTATATCCCCCCCCAAATTCACCCATGCATGTGCCCCTACCTGCCTCTACCAGGTTTCAAACTCAAGACCTCCCCCCATGCGTGCGAAGTCTTTACCACTCCCCTAATTTGATTTGTTCTCCAAATAGTGATATATCTATAAATATATATGTTTAGTTATATTTATTCATGTATTAATATAAATTTATATATTTGTATTAATATATATATATATACACACATATATAGTTAGTTATATTTAAAAATGTATATATTTATATATTTATTCGTATATTAATATTAAGTTATATCTATTTATTTATATATATTTAGTTATATTTTTTTATCCATATATTTATTCGTATATTAATAT
The DNA here is from genome assembly GCA_963277665.1 of Viscum album. Classification (NCBI taxonomy): domain Eukaryota; kingdom Viridiplantae; phylum Streptophyta; class Magnoliopsida; order Santalales; family Viscaceae; genus Viscum; species Viscum album. Next base: position 295,889,520 of record OY728136.1, read on the forward strand.
ATATTTATAATATTAGTTTTCAATACAATTATAAAATATGTTTTGTTTTGTGTGTGTGTAAATAAATACATATATACAACACACACACACACACACACATATATATGTGTGTTTCTATAAGTATAATTATACATATTTATATATATATGTGTGTGTGTTTCTATAAGTATAATTATACATATTTATATATATATATATAAATATATATGCATATACATATGTTTGAATGTATATATATATATATATAATATCAGTTTGTTAATATATAGACACACACACATTATATAGGTACATATATAGTTAGATTAATATATAGGTATATAAATATTGATATATTGGTATTTTAAATAAAATGGATATTAGTTATTATTTAGATAAAGCTAATATATGTTATATGTAAATATGTTTAATTATTTATTTAAAAAATCAATTTTTATGTGTGAATATATAAAAAATATGTACATATTGTTATATATTTGATTATAAATAGCAGTTCATTATAAAAAACGATAAAATTTCAAAGAAATAATATCAATATGAATGTAATACCTTGTAATAAATTCAGTACCCACCAAAAAATCCAATAATACCCCCTTAAACGAGGCTGAAAATCCACAAAATGTTAAAAAATCGGGGTATCCCAACTAAAAACTCAGTTTTGGAGGCCTTTTTGGCCTTTTTTGTCCTCAAAAAAACCTTGAACGGGGTCCCTCTGGGTCTCAGTAACGTAGATCTTGTTGCATGTTTCAATTTGATATGTGGTAGAGCTCAAACGGACACCCGGATCAAAAGTTATGGCTGTTTGAAGTTCGAGTTGCGTTTTCAACATATTTCAGATCTTTTTTTGATTTTTTTAATTTTTTTAGCCTTAAAATTGTTATTAAATGACTATGACTTCATAATAATTAGAAAATTATTAATTAAAAATATTTTTTTAATTTTTTATAAGCCTTCACTAAATATCTTATATATTAAGTGTAACGTTATATTTACACTTATCTAAAATATATTTAAAATTATATTTAAAAAATATATATTATATTTATATCAATATAACTATATATATATATATTTAAATATTAATATATATTTTTTAATGATTTTTTTTGGAAGAAGAACCTTTATCAGCGCTACTAAAAAAGTGATGATAAAGGGGGTACCTTTATCAGCACTAAAAAAAGTGCTGATAAAGGGGTACGTTTATCGCCGCTTTTTTTAGCACTGATAAAGGTACCCCACTTTATCAGCGCTTTTTCGTTAGTGGTGATAATGGGTGGCGCCGGGAATTCCCAATTTTGTGGTAGTGTGTGCTCGATGAATCTCGATCTTCCCCAATCCCGAGATTTGTCGTCATCTGATATGATCCACTAATGAAATGAATAAGGAAGGGCTCTAGAATCCTCCCAAGGTTTATGTAGATAACCCTATAGGATTCTCCATAGCGATGATTTTATAGATATTTCAATTAAGTCAAAATAATAAATAAATTGAATTAAATTAATTATATAACCAACTAATTTAGATCGCACCTATGGAAAACATCACGTTCTGAACTCAATCGTGGTCTCATATTTCTGATATGAGTTTCTGTTTAATATTTATCCCATTTAATTTAAGAAATCATGCGTACTCAATATAAAATATATAAAATATTTTTATAAAATTAATTACGAGCACACCAGGCCTCAAAATTGCATACTGCCTTGGCGCCTGGCTTCAAAAATATATGTATAAATATTTCAAAGTTTTTCAAGGAAATATCCGAGCCTTTACACCATTCCCTCATTCAAGTTTTTCATCCTTGAAAAGCAAAACTAAATAAACAACTTGGGATACTGAGCCCGCAATCGACTCTTCTTCTCTTCGGAGCTCTCCTACACATTCCTGTGCTGCCACAACACATGAACCAAGAGGATTGTGCATCCATATAGGGTCCTCTCCCATCGATACTTGATCACCACCAGGTGATCTACAAATGTGGATCCATTCCAAATGTCCAGCTCACCCCAATCAATAATGTGCATAGAGTCATGCATGTACCTTCTCAGCTGCGAAACATGGAAAATGTTGTGCACCCGATCCAATTTTGGGGGTAGTGTGAGTTAATTATAAACCTTTCCAACCCTATGAAAGATCACAAAAAACCCAATAAACCTTAGGGATATATTTCCTCCTTAGTCGAATCTCCACAATCCTCATTGCAGGGAGACTCTCAGAAAAACACGGTCTCCCAACTCAAACTCCAAGGGCCTATGATGGTGATCTTTGTAATATTTTTTCCTACTCTAAGCCATCCTCATCCTCTCATAGATGACATGGACCTTCTCTGTCGTCAACTACTCCATATTAGGACCAAAAAGAGATGTCTCATTGATCTATATCCACCATAAGAGTGACTTGTATGGTCTCCCATATAGGGCCTCAAAATGTTCCATGTCAATAGTAGAGTGGTAGCTGTTGTTATAAAAAAATTATACCAAGGGAAAGTGATCCTACCAGATCTATCCGATGTCTAACATGAAATCCCTCAACATATCCTCCAACACCTGGATAATGCGCTCAGTTTTCCCATTTTTTTGGGGGTGAAAGGATGGAATCATCATCATTTGGATCCCAAATGACTCATGAAAGCCTCTCCATAATCATAGTGTAAGCCACACATCATGATTAGAGACAATCATTGAGTGAAACCCATAAAGGAGACAATATCTCATATGTATAACTACCCCAAACTCTCTACCAAAATATGCTCCCTGATAGAAAGGAAGTGTGCTGACTTTGTGATTTGGTCAACTATCACCCAGATGTCATCATGGCCCTTCACTATCCACAAAATTCCTATCACAAAGTCCATGCATATTTCATCCCTCTTCTACTCTGGGATCTCAAGAGGTTGTAATAAACCTGTCGGATCCTGGTACTCAGCCTTCAACTATCGATAGGCGAGTCACCAAGAGATGAACTCATCAAAACTACCTATCATGTTGGACCACCAAAACTAACACTGAAGATATCTATACATATTCCCCACATAGGGATATACGTCTAAAGAAGAATTGTGGAACTATATCATTACCAACTCTTACATCATGAATGGAACCACCATCCGTCCTTGAAAAAAGATGATGTGATTCCCTCATTCAAAATATATATCTGGTGAATCCCCTATGGATATCTAGTCATGAAGGACCTCATAGTTGATATCTTCTAGCTGGGACTCTATCACACGCTGTAGATGTGGAGGAGTTAACACCATCTACTGAAGAAAATTTGTACCCTCCTACTCCACAAAGGCCTGTTATAAGGAAGACAACTACTCAAAAGCCTCCTCCACCAAACGATCTTGGGAATTTCTGCTAAGGGAATCTTCTAATATGTTTCCCTTCCCTGAAGTATAGACTATCTCTAAGTAATAGTCCTATAGAAACTCCAAATAGAGCCTTTGTTTTAGGTTCAAGTATCTATATGTGAAGACTACCTGAGACTCTAATGGTTTGTGTAAACCACAAAGCACTCCCCTAGAAGTTAGTTCCACTACATCATTTGGATGAATACTACCACTGCCAACTCTAGATCATGAGTCACGTAGTTCTTATCATGGGGTCTTAACTAACTCGACCCGTATGCAATAACTGCTTTCCACTTCATTAATATGAAACCAATCTTAGACCCTGAGGCATTGAAATACACTACATACTCCACACCCTCCACTGGTAGTCTCACCACCGGATCACTCTTCAACCTCAACCTCAATTTCTAGAAGTTCCTCTAACACTTCTCAGTCTAGGTAAACAACTTCCCTTTCTATGTCAAGGCAGTAAAAGGTGATTAAATCCTAGATAATTCTTCCACAATCCTCCTATATTACCTTGCCAAACCAATAATGCTTCGCACATCTGATATGATCTTGGGTGGATCCCAAGTAAGCACTGTATCGATCTTTTCTGGGTCCACAACTAAAACATGCTCAGAGATGACATGCCCTATAAAATGAACCTCATGAATCCAAAACTAGAAATTCTAGAGCTTCCCATAAAGCCGGTTCTCTCAAAGAAAATCTAGAACCATTCTCAAGTGCTCTATATGTTCCTCCTCTGATGCAGAGTAAATGAGTATATTTTCGATGAAGACGACCAAAAAATGATCCATGTACATCTATAAGGTCTGATTCATCAAGTCCATAAACATGGTGGGGAGAATTCTTCACACCAAATGACATCACTAGGAACTCATAGTGTCTGTAGTGACATCAGAATATCAGCTTCACAAACCCTTAATTGGTGGTATCCATACCAAAGATCAATCTTCAAGAACCATCTTTCACCACACAACTGGTTAAAGAGGTCATCAATCCTTGTAAAGTGGTACTTGTTATTTATCATGTCCTAGTTTAGTCAAAGATAATCCATGTAAAGTTACAAGATCCTTTCCACATTTTTCATGAACAACACTGGAGCTGCCTAGGGGGAATACTAGGCCTGATGAAAACCTTCTCTCGAAGGACCTCCAACTACAAATGTAGCTCCCATATCTCGGTAGGGGACATATTATATACCACACATGTTATTAGAGTGGTACTAGGATGCAAGTTGATGTAAAACTCCATCTCCCACCACAGAGGTATTTTCAGAACTTCCTTAGGTAAGACATCTATATAATCCTTCACAATTGAAGGAATCCAGATACCTGAAGAGCCTGCTACACCAAGGTATATACTCACAAACTTATGGGTGATAGGATTTAACCACCTACTCATATAACCCACTCATCCCACCACGAGATCTATCACACCCATAAAGGTTAATCTCATACCATCAGTGTAGAGGAATTTGAATCGTCTGCGGTGATAGTCAATTAGGGTCAGACCATGGACAACTAATAAATAACCAAGATAAAGTCATAGGGTTCTATTGTGAATACCAAAAGGTCCCATTTGAACCTCTCTCTACCAAGAGATATATCACACCACTGATAGATAAAACTAACATAAGAAGCATTCCCTATAGAAACCTCAAGACAAAGATGTTAGCTTAGCGCCTCAACTGGGATCTCCATATCTCACACCAAAAATATAGAGATGAAGGAATGACTGGAACCTATGTATAATAATACTAAGGAAATATTATAAAACACACATATTGTATCTATGATCATCTCATGCACTATGGGGTTATAAGACTCTAGAGCCTACAACTGCCCACGACATTGACCACTATCTCCTTGAGCCTAATGTGGGATTCCTAGTGGTGGTAGTGGAAGGATATCATATCATCTTACACCACCCATATCTCATCCTCCTCCTATTCTAGCTCTTCATCCATGGGGACATCCCTTCTCTCTCTTACGAGACCCCTGATTATGACGTTGTCTCTACCATGGAGCTCCATCAGCTATCTACCAATACTCTTCAACATGTATGGTTGGACAGTCAAAAGATATGTGACCTCACTCATCATAATAAAATCACATCCCCTCTATAAGATTCCATGGTGGTATGCTCTATCCATATTCCACATAACCACATGTATGAGTTTGATCATAATTGGATCTTCTGCACCAAGATCCTACCGAATGACACCTGCTAGCTACTACAGATAACTCAGCTCTATGATGCTCACTTCCTAGTGTCCCTCTGATAGAAATATCTTTTTCACTAGTTCCCACTCTAATACCCCATTATAGGTTGGAATGAATAAGGTCACTACACTGACTCAGATATCTCAGTGGAGTCCCTGCTCAAACATCCTTGCGCAAAAGTATCCATAATGGATCATGTAAACGGAGTACTCTGTAAGGTCTTTGAACCACACTACATACTCATCCACCATAATCCCTCTTTGATGTAGTTCTATAAAATCCTGAATTTAAAATGAGTGAAAATATGAGGGGTAGTACTCCTCAAAAAACAATTACTATAAGTCAGGCCATGAGAGTGTCGACTCATCATGCATCTAGGTAGTAGGACTCCACCAGTACCTAGATACTCCATGGAAAAGGATATATTCCCATTAAACCACCTAATATTTTAATATCCAGATGATCATGAAAACATGGACAACTAACTCTAGACAACCCTCTGCTATCCAGGGATATGGATCTCTATGGAACCTTAGTGGCCTCTGGTACTGGAACTCGTGGAGTGCGCTAAGACTACACACATCCTTATCCTACTCTTATGGGATCTGTTTTTCAATAGGTGGTAGTGATAATACCTTCCCACATGGAGGAAGAAGCTCATGGGATGGATACTGAACTGATTCATCGTCGCTCACTGAATCCTTGTCCAGATCCAAAGCTGGTATCCTGGCTGGCTATCATTGTGGAGGCATCCTGAAAGTTATCCAGACATATCACAGTCATATGAACATATTTATATATATATGAATATATATATAAAAAAATGAAAAGATGAATCAATATGGATAGTGAAATACTCAATCCTATATGATGCATATACCATTGATCCCTTCAATTACTGTCTAAGTATACCGATTCGAAAAATAGGCAGTCAAGGTTCTAGTGAATGGATACATCATCCACCCGTACCATCACTAGATTCCCTAGCCTGAGAGCCTCACTTGGGACACTTTGACAATATTTCCAAAAATCCCAACCAAATCCTTATAAGGGGAATAATCTAGATAACATCTTAAGTAATGAACTACTATGATACCGATCTGTCACAATCCAACGTTAATCGAGGCTCAAGCCACAACTACCCCAAGCCCGCCTCCATAGGCCAGGGGGTGATGAAAAGAATAGAAAGGAATATTCTAAATGGGAGGAATTTTCCTAATGTACCTGTATGCACACACCCAACCATCTTAATGCAGAAGTTCTGAGGAATAATAATAAAGAGATTTAATAACTAAAAAGTAAACCAAGTATGCAAAACCTCTAGGGTGAACAAGTGTACAACAATTCAAACTGAAAGGTAAAGGGAAAAAATATACATCCAACCAAAAAGATGTCCCAACTTGAAAAAAATGGAAAATAAACCACTAAGAGATTCCAAATCATGATCTATAAGCCACGACCATCCTATGTGGTCCACAACACTTAGTATCCCTAAGATCCTATAAATTCACCACTGAACTGTCCATAATCTACATAAAACACAAGATGTATGGGAAAATCCCATGCAGGGGTGAGTATATACATACCCATTAAGAAACCCTAAAAGATTAAGGGGAAGAAGTAAGAGATACAATAGGAATAGAAAGACAGTAGATAATAAACATGATGCAACTCAACCCAAAAAAATAGAAAGATTAACATCATCCAAGAATAAGGGGATCAACAAAATGTGTATATGAACTACATGTTGTGTCTTTACCACCCATAGTAAGAGAGTAACCTCATCCAACCATGAAAATCTAAACATGGAAATAACATGGCATAAATCGTGCATCTTCACAACCCATGGTAAGAGAGTAACCAAATCCAAAGGTATGGATATAGATGTATATATATATGCTCAACAAAAAAACCCCAAGTGAGAGAGTAAGGGAATATCCATCTCACTGCCTAGCCAAATAAAATATTTTCCTATAGATCCAGAATTCCAACAATGATGCCCATAATCTCACACATTTTTCTAACAGAAACCATATAATTCAATCCACACCTTTTCATTATGCTGCATAATTGAGGGGCTAAAATATCTAGGTTGAGGACCCATGTCCTAGTGCAATAGGAGGGTTACACTCAGTGGAATGATATAGGACCCATACCCAATTCCAACAGGAGGGTTCCACTCTAATAGTCGATGAAGGACCCATGACCTACCCAATAAGAGGTATCTACTCCGATGGTAAGGGACCCATGCCTAGCCCAGATTTAGGGTTCCACTCTAATGGTAGAGGACCCATTCTTAACCCATTTGGAGGGTTCCACTCTGATGGTAGAGGACCCATGCCCAACCTAGTTTAATGGTTCCACTCTAGAAGTTGATAGAGGACCCATACCCTATTCCAATAGGAGGGTTCTACTCTAATAATAGAGGACCCATGCCCAACCTAGATCAAGGGTTCCACTCTAGGAGTTTATAGAGGACCCATGCCCAACCCAGCTAGAGGGTTCCACTCTAATCATCAAGGACCCATACCCAACCCAACTGGAGGGTTCCAATCGAAATGTATCTGGTGATCCTGCATGATCTCTTATGTTATTGAGAACTACCTAAACAAGAACCATGCCTGGAAATATCTCACATAATATCCCAAATCCACAATTGAGGGAACCATCACATTCTATGAGGAAAAACACTCAGGATATGCTACTTGTGGTACAAAATTTGAGTCCAAATGAATGATATATGAGAGTTTGAAGTTTCCTCAAAAGGAACAAAAGGATACACAATGTGTGAGGGGACCTACACAGCTGTGGTCCCACTCCATCACTTGGTCATGTCCCTATAGGTACATGACTCGCCAAATGTGTAGGGATACATGTCATGTAGGGGATATACATGGCATGGCCATGACACTTGGGGTCCTACCTATGTGCTTGACCATGTATGTATATCCATCATGTGTCTATGCACTTCAATAAACGACGTGCCTATTCATATGGGGCACTACCTGTGTCTTTGGCCATGTCTGTGTACTTGGGAACATGGCATGTGCATGGATATGTGCTCCTCTACATGGGTCTTCCACTCAGGGATGAAATACATGGTGTGTAGGGAGTCTAAAAAAATTATATCCTTACAAATTCTTAAATCCCTAGCCACCATATCATAGGGGCCACACACCATGTGTTCATCATGGTAGACAGTGTATAGTGTCATTTTTCATAAAAATCCATATCCACGATCCACACTCCATATTTGGTTTTCTCCCTTAAAATTTGGCCTTGTCTCTACCCAAGATTAGTGGATCTACCTCCAACCGATAGATTCTGGCCATCTAATGGCTGAAAAACCAATTCCCAAATATTTGTAGGCACTTTCTCACATCGCGCACACTCAAGTCCTTCTATCATTTAGGATTTGATTTTCAATCATCAGAACAATAACCCAAAATCCATAAACAACCCAGATCTATCCATGATTCTTTCATGAAATTGGGGGTTCGATTAGGCTTGGTACCACTCAGAAATGTTAAACCAAGACCACAATTGTAACGATCCAAAATTTTATCAATAGAGATTCCCTTATTATAATTATTTAATATAGTATAAATCACATAAAATCACATAAATAACACAAAAAAAACTTAATAAATGAATAATAAATGAAATAATAGGTATTTATATAAGTTAAAGAACCTATACCAATGAAATAGTAACTTTACCGTTGAAATAGTAATATAAATTTTATGAATAGTAAATCCGAAAATTAGTATACTCACCTATGAAAGTATAAATAAAATTTATGCATCTTATAAATGAAAATATGATATAATTATATCATAGTATAAGTAAATACATGTTTTAAAAATTAGTAATGAACACTTATTATAAAAATATCAACACTTAATTAATAATTTCTAAAACATTTATTTACTTGTACTATGATATAATTATATCATATTTTAATTTATAATATTACTAAATTTTATTTATACTTTCATAGGAGAGGTTACTATTATATTTTATGATTTACTATTCATAATACTAAACCCTTTTACCTAAGGAGGTTCTTAAGAAGCATAATTCAAGAGGTAAAAACCTCTTTCCATTTTATTTTAATTTATTTCCAATTTATTTTATTTTCTAATTTTCTCATCACTTCCCTTCATACAAGTGACATAAAAACTACATTATCTTATATATACTATAATTTTATTATATGAATGGAATAATACTTCACTATTTCTTTCCCATTCTCTTTTTGTTCTAAAAATGAAAACATCGTTCGTGATGTATTAATTTATCACATTTAAGGACGAAGAGTTTTCAATTTCCTTTATCGCCTTCAAGTCTGGTCATAAATTTTTTTTATTATTAAAATATATTATAATATATATATTTAATCCTATTTAATATTCTAAAACCATTATATATACATGATATTAATTAATAAAACAAAACTAGTTCATGATGATCGAAAAACTCCTAATTAATATAAACGATTATCATTAACGATTCATCCACACCTCAAATAAACAAATGGATTATATAAAAATTTAATCTTCTTGATGTTAATTAATAAAATATAACTCTATTTTTGGATATATTTTCCCATTTTATATGATTTTTCATGAATTTATTCAAGTGAATCAATCATGAAAACCAATGAAACGAATGCTCCCAAACAATAAAATTGTATCTTATTACTCATCAAAAAGGCCATAAAAAACATAATAAAATTATAATAAATAAAATATATGTTGAAAAGGTTATGAATTAATTAATTAATATATTTAATTTGATTATCCAGGACATTAAGATCAAGTTCAGAACAGTTTCATACATAAGGTAAAGGATTCTACTCGAACCACCATTTTTTCCTTTAGGTTACTCTTTCCACCTCTTTACCCTAATGTAATACTTATTTATTTTGTTAAAATATTATAAATAATATGTATATGTTCCAAAATAATGTATCTAGATCATATCATCATTATTTTATGGGGATATAAATTTTTTAAAAAGGTTCCTTTCTCAAATATTCCTGATAACCATGCCCAATTAAAGGGAACTTTCCAATTTCTTACCCATTTTCAAGTGCACTCCATAATCTATTTTAATAAAACAGTATTTTTCTCAAATCACCCATTTTATCATGAAAAAAAAATCTTGGTTCATTTCTAGTTTTATGAAAACAAATATTCATTTTCTACTTAAAATTATCTTTAATATTTTCCTTAAACCGCACTAAAATGTTTCATTTACAATGTTTCTTAAACACCTTTTTACATGTTTACACTTAAATTGTACATAATTTTTCATTATCTATGCCTTTTTTATTAATTTCCATTTATTATGTAAATCCATAATTTTATGGACACCATTATGATATCCCCTTTTGTTATGCCTTATGACATGATTATGATACCCAATTCTTTCCATGGGTAATCCTTAATCTTGATTCTTCATGTGGAACACATATGCATGAAAATTTTATGATGGGTGGACAAATATAGAACTATAATGCATTGGGTAATATTTAGTATCATGATAAATCATGTGAGATGGTCTTAGTGGTTATCTTGACTCATGCTCCATGTGCAACAATCTTGGTGGTTAGCCTTAACTCGTGCTCCTCCATATGAAATGAGCCTTGACTCATGCTCATGTCATGTTTTATGTTTTTGCCACATTACTATGATTCCATGATTACATGATCCCATGTTCTATATGTTATGCTTCCATATATTTATTCATGTTCCATGCCTTATTTATGCCATCATGTTATGCCTTCTAACCCATGTGCTATGCTTTATTCTTATGTTTATTCCCTTATTGGGATCTTTCGATCATCACTTTGTTCATGTATTCCCCATGTTATCCTATTAATATGTAAGGAATCAAAAGGGTATTAGAATATAATTATAAATATTAAATAAAATATGTTTTTTATTTTAGTTTCATGTTTTCTAATTATGTATATAATATTACAAAGATACTAGAATTTATGATCCTTGGTTTGTATTTGATGTTTAATTATGATTAAAATCATGTAATAATATGTGTAAAAGGCTAGGGTGGTTATATTTGGTATCAGAACACTGTCAAGTTATTTTTGGATATCAGGACTAGATAACTTTAGTAATAACCCTAAAGTTAATTCTATCACCATGGATAACCTAGATTGGAACTTAGGAGATAAAAAGTTAGGATATTATTTTTATTTACAACTTTATCCTTATATATTCAAAGTTTCCTTTTTATATTATTACTAGCTACATATTCAAGCCCCATAATTTTAATTTATTTTTCTCAGTTAATGGTTGGAAATAGGAGAACCCATACCAACAATCAATGTGATAGGCAATGTGTATATTTCCCTAATGATATGTAAAATATGATAGGAATAGGTGATCAAAACTTCATGACAATATTTTATCAACAGGATCAAGTTATGAATAATAAATTGAATTATTTGGAACCCCCTCCTTCTCCTAAGAAAGAGAAAGTTGTAGTAAAATATTTTTTTTGGAAAAGTAATCCCATGTTTAGTGGATCTTATGATCCCATCCTCATAGAACAATGGATTAACTCTATTGAGAAGATATTTTGTATCCTCTAATTCTTAGAAGAAGATAAAGTTGTACCAGTGGTATATTGTTTTGATGGGGAAGCTGATCAGTGGTGGATACTGATCAAGAACACAAAGTCCAAGGAGGAAATTGATTCCATAGAATGGTAATATTTCAAGAAAATAAATTTCAATAAATATTTTCCATGAACTCTTCATCTTAATATGGAAAGGGAGTTCCTCATACTGAAGTAGAAAAAAGATGATTCTATCAGGGCATATGAAGGAAACTTCAAAATACTTTCACGATTTGCCTTTGACTTTTTCATGAACACTGAAACTAAGGTGGATCGTTTCTTTAGCAGACTAAATCCAAGTCTACAAAAATAATTTGAGATTTGAGACTTTGAAAGTTATAAGGATATTGTCCATTGTACCCTTAAGGTTGAAATAGAGATTGGAGACTCTTAGTGGTCTCATGGGCCTAGGGAAAATAAGAGGAAAATTGAGTTTAATATGTTAGTATCAATAAATAAATTCCATGATGTAAATAAAATACAACATCACACGTGTCAACATTGTGGGAAGAAGCATCCTGGGTAATATCTAATGGGAATCGGGAAATTCTTCAAGTGTGGAAGAATGGTGCAATTGGATGAAAGCTACCAAAAGGGATATGAAGAATCCCACTAATGTGTAATAATAAGTGGAGGTTCAGATCAACACTCATTCTATAGTGTATTGTTGCATATGAAATGAACTTTGGAATTATGAAAACCATTTTCCTAATCCAAGGGTTTTTGGAGGCAATCAATAACAACAACATTCAAGGTAGCAAGGAAGGGAATATGTTATCACTACTATTGAGGTGGATCCTGAAAATAATGTGGTGAAAGGTATTCTAGTTATTCATTCAAGAATAGTGAATTTACTATTTTATTCTGATTCTACGCATTCTTTTACATCTTGAAAGTTTAGTATAACTATTCACACACCACATCAAAATATGGAGGTTGAGTTATCTATGAGAACCAAAAATGGGGAAATCATTTCATCCAAATTTTATAACTCCTCCCCGATTAATGTTTGTGAACTATACCTATAAGAAAATTTTATTATAATCCATTTTGTAGAGTTTTATTCTATATTGGGCATGGATTGACTATCTTTATATAAATACAACATCAACTTTTGGGAAATGGAGATCAATCTTTACATCCAAAATCATCCTCCAATTATGTACAAGTGTAAGGAGGAAGATGAATCTAATTTGGAATCATCATCTCAATTGTGGATATTTTTTCCTTATGAGTAAGAATATCTAGCTCGAATGCTTGATAAAAAGGAGATAATAATGCTCAAATACATTCCCATCATGAGGGATTACACTTATGTATTCCCATAATAATTTCTTATTCTTCCGCCTGATCAGGAGGTTGAGCTCTCAATTGATCTTATTCTCGGATCTCTACATATATCAGAGAAACCTTATAGAATTGTCACCATTGATCTATAATAACTAAATAAGCAGTTACAGGAGAATCTGGATGAGGGTTTTATACACCTGAGTGCTTCACCATGGGGTGTTCCAGTGCTCTTTATCAAGAACAAGTATGGATCAATGCGCCTCTGTATTGATTATCATGAGGTCAAAAAATCACGATAAATAAAAGTATCCCCTTAGATGGATAGATGACTTGTTTTATCAGCTACATGGAGTTAGTTATTTCTCTAAGGTGGACCTTTGGTTGGGATATCACCAATTAAAGGTGAGGAAGAAATATATTCCCAAGATTGTCTTTCAAATGAGGTGTGGATGCCATGAGTTCACAGTGATTACATTAGGACACACTAATTATCCATCAATTTTCATGGATTCAATGAATATAGTCTTTAGAGATTACCTCGACTATTTTTTGGTAGTCTTTATTGATGCTGTTCTGATATACTCCAAGAGAAAGGAGGAACATGAGGAGAATTTGAATACTATGATAAAGAATTTGTGAAGGGAGTAAATCTATAAAAAGTATTGTAAATTTGAGTTTTGGATGGAGGAAGTATCATTCATAGGGCATGTAATCACCAACAAATGGATATCTGTGGACCCTTCCAAGAAAAAGGCAATCAAAGAGTATCCCAGGATAAAATCTATAATGGAGATCTGCAGATTCCTTGGTCTAGCTAGGTACTACCACATATTTTTTAGGAACTTATCATGATTTTCAAACCCAATAACCAAGATGAATAAAAAGGTAGAGAAGTTTTTCTGTACTAGTGAATATGAAGACTACTTTAAAGAGTTGAAAAAGAGGCTTATCACTGCACCGGTTCTCACACTAACAAAAAGTGGGGAACACTTTTTGGTGTACAATGATGATTCAAATAATGGATTAGGATGTTTATAGATGAAAAATGATAATTTTATATCATATTCCTCAAGGTAGTTTAAAATTCAAGAGAAAAACTATCCCACATGTGATCTAGAGTTGGCATATGTGATCTTTGTGATGAAAATATAGAAGAATTTTCTCTATGGAGAGAAATGTTAAATATATACTGATCATAAGAGTTTAAAATATATATTCACATAGAAGGAGATTAATATGAACTAATGGATATGGTTAGAGATCATCAAGGATTATGATATCTCAATCCACTACCATCCTGGTAACGAAAATAAGGTAAAAGATTCTCTAAGTATAAAGGATCCTACAACATTATAAATTATTAGAATTGAGAAGGATACAATCTTCTCAGAATTGAAAATGATGAACATGGGAATCATTAAGGAAGGAACATCATTATTCCATTCTCAAACGATTTCTCAACCACCCCTCATGGAGAAAATAAAGGATGCTTAAAGAAATGATGTTGAAATTTATAAGAAGGTGAAACCCATGAGAAATGGGAAATCCATAGAGTTAAAAATAGACGAGGAAGGAGTCATGAGATTTGGCTCATGACTATGTGTACCATCTAATCTAGAGATAAATAAAGAGATTCTTAATGATACACATAACTTAACCTTATATATTCACCCAGGGAGCATAATGATGTATTGAGATCTCTGAAAAAAGTATTGGTGGGACAATATGAAGAAGTAGACTACTGAATATACATCGAAGTGCCTAGTATATTAGAAAGTGAAGGATAAAAGGAAAAAGTCCAAAGGGATAATGCAACCATTACCCATACCATCATGGAAGTGGGAAAACATCACCTTGGATTTTGTCACTATAATTTTGAAGACATCCAAAGGAAACAATGCTATATGGGTTGTCGTGTATCATCTTATAAAGATAACTCACTTTATCTCAATTCAAGAGGACTTATAACTGGATAAGATTGAAAGGATATACATCAGAGAATTGGTAAGGATACATGGAGTACCACTATCGATTGTATCCGATCAGGATTCAAGATTCACTTCCATGTTTTGAAAAATTCTCCGACATGCTCTGAACCCTGAGTTAAACTTCAGTACAACCTATCATCCTCAAACTGATGGCCAATCTGAGTGAACTATTCAGACACTAGAAGACATGTTGAGATCATTTTATATGTACTTAAAAGGAGGATGG
Source organism: Viscum album (assembly GCA_963277665.1). Classification (NCBI taxonomy): domain Eukaryota; kingdom Viridiplantae; phylum Streptophyta; class Magnoliopsida; order Santalales; family Viscaceae; genus Viscum; species Viscum album. The sequence goes on from OY728136.1 coordinate 295,905,246, forward strand.
GACAAATATCTACCTCTGGTAAAATTATCTTACAATAATAGTTTTCACTAAATCATCCAAATGGCTTCATATGAATCCCTTTATGGTAAAAGGTGCTGAACACCGACATGATGGGATGAGGTTGGTGAACATAAGATTTTAGGACCTGAAATAGTCGAAGAAATGGTAAAAAGGATGATAACCATTCAGAAAAATATCAAGGCATCCCAAGTTCGATAGAAGAGTTATACAAAAAATCATCGATGGTACCTAGAGTTTAAGTATGGAGACATGGTATTCCTCTATATATATCTATGGTATAAGATCATGAGATTTATAAAGAAAAGAAAGTTGAGTCTCAGGTACATCGAACCCTTTGATATTCTTGATTGTATTGGAGATGTGGCTTATCGACTAGCACTTCCACATACCATGTATCAAGTACATGATGTATTCCATATATCCCTCTTGAATAAGTACATACAAGATCCTTCACATGTATTGAATTCAGAGGTGGTACAATTGGAAAACGATCTCTCTTACGAGGAGCAGTAAATGAAGATCTTGGATCATAGAGATAAAGTTCCATGTAGCATGACTACTCACCTAGTCAAAATACTATGTAAGAAGCATAAGTATTAAGATGAAGCATGGGAACTTGAGTAAGAGATGAAGGAGAAGTACCCACATCTATTTTCAACTTAGAATGTAAAACGAAATTTCGAGAGTGAAATTTTATAAGGGGGAAGAATGTAATGACCCAAAATTTTATCAATGAAAATTACCTTCTTATAACTATTTCATATAGTAAAAATCACATAAAATCACATAAATAACACAAAATAAACATTATAAATGAATAATGAATTAAATAAGAGGCATTTCTATAAGTTAAGGAACCTATAACGATGAAATAGTAACTTGAACTTTGGAATAATAATATGAATCTTATGAATAGTAAACCAAACAACATAATAATAACCTAAACCATGAAATTATAAATAAAATATATGCATCTTATAAATGAAAATATGTTATAATTATATCATAATATAAGTAAATAAATGTTTTATAAATTATTAATTAAGTGTTTATATTTTTATAAACATAAGTATTTATTTTTAATTTTATAATTAATATAATGATTTAAAAGAAAATTTATTTTCATAAAATGTATTCATAAATTAATATTTTATTTTATTATTATTTTAAGATAATTTTATGAGACCTTAATTAATTATTCAAAGTCTTAGAAAATCAGTTTTAATTTTAAAATATGTATTTTTTGAGTAAATGATGATTTTAATTAAAAAATAAATTTTGAAAATTTTGAAAATTATTTTCATAAAATGGGGTTTATTTTTGAATTCTACACATAAAAAATTGTTAGGGTGATTTTTTTTGATTTTTCTAAAATAGTTGGATTTTTGGTGAATAGTGAAATATGGTAATTTACAGTATATGGTAAATAAATGTTTTTTTGAGTCATGCATGAGTCATGCATGAGTCATGGATGATTTAAGTGGCCTTTGGTTCAAAATCACATGTAATATTTACTACATTTATTCACAATAATCTACACTATTAATAGTATTTAGGAAAAATAATAAACTAATGAATAAAATAATGAGTAAACACCCCTCTCCTCCACTATAAATATCACCCATCACCACACCTTCTCCTCACACCTTTAAGGATTTGATCCATGTAAAAATTATACCCAATACTATTCCCAAGTATCTCCCCAATTTCTAGGATCCCTTGGTCTCAAAAAAATACCAAACCATTTTCCCTAAGGAGGTTCTCGAGGAGAAGAATTCAAGATGTAAAAACCTCTTTCCCTTTTCTTTTAATTTATTTCCAATTTATTTTATTTTCTTATTCTCTCCTCACCTCCCCTTATCCAAGTGACATTAAAAATCTATTATCTTATATATACTATAATTTTATCATGTTAATTGAATAATACTTCATCATTTATTTTCCCTCCCCTTTTTATTTTGAAAATAAAAACATCGTCTGTGATGTGTTAATTTATCACATTCAAGGATGGTGAGATTTCAATTTCATTTAACTCCTTTAATGCTGGTTATAAAACTATTTTTATGGTTAAACTTGATTATAATATATATATATTAAATCCTATTTAATGTTATGTAACCATTATATATACATTATATTAATTAATAAAACAAAACTAGTTTGCGATGATTGAAAATCGCCAAATTAATCTAAATGATTATCATTAACGATTCATCCTAACCTCAAATAAAAAAATGACTTATATAAATATTTAATATTTTTTTCATTTTAATTAATAAAATATAACTTAATTTCTGTATATGTATTCCCATTTTATAATATTTTTCATACATTTATTCAAGTGAATTAATCATGAAAACCAAGGAAATGAATGCTCCCGAATGATAAAATTGTATATTACAACTCATAAAAAAGGCTATAAATTAACTTAATAAAATTATACTAAAAAATAAATAAATAAAAGGTTATTAATTAATTAATTAATTAATGGATTTAATTTTATCATCTATGACATTAAGATCAAGTGTAGAACACTTTCAAACATAAGGTAATGAATTCTACCTGAACCTCCATTTTTTCCTTCAGGTTACTCTTTACCTCTCTTTACCCAAATGTAATGATTATTATTTTTTAATTCTTCTAAATTCTATGTATATGTTAAAAAAATCATGTATCTAGATTATATCATCATTATTTTATGGGGATATACATGTTTTAAAAAGGTTCCCTTCTCAAATCTTCCTGATAACCATGCCCGATTAAAGGGAACTTCCCAATTTCTTACCCATTTTCAAGTGCACTCCATAATATGTTTTAATCCACCATTATTTTTATAAAATCACTCATTTTATCATGAAAAACAATCTTGGTTCATTTTTAGTTTTATGAAAACAAATATGCCTTTTCCACTTTTAAATTATCTTAAATATTTTTATTCTTTACACTAAAATGTTTCATTTATAATGTTTCTTAAACACTTTTTTTACATGTTTACACTTAAATTAGACATAATTTTTCATAATATATGCACTTTTTTATGAATTTTCATGTATGATGTAAATCCATTCTTTCATGGACACCATTATGATATTTCCTTTTGTGATGCCTTATGACATGATTATGATACCCAATTCTTTCCATGGGTAATCCTAATGATTGATTCTTCATGTGGCCCACATATTCATGAAAATTTTATGATGCGTGCACCCAGATATCACTCCAATGCATCAGGTATTGTTTATTATCCTGATACGTCATGTGAAACATTCTTAGTGGTTAGCCTTGACTCATGATCCATGTTCAACAGTCTTGGTGGTTAGCCTTAACTCATGCTCCTCCATGTGAAATGAGCCTTGAATCATGATTATGTTATGTTTTATGTTTATTACACATTATTATGATTCTATAATTACATGATCCCATGTTTTATATGTTACGATTATTTATTTTTATTCATATCCTATGTCTTCTTTATTCTATAATGTTACGCCTTCTAACCTATGAACTATGATTTATTCTTATGTTTATTACCTTACTGGCCTCTTTAGCTCATCCCTTTGTTCATGTATTCCCTAGGTTATACTATACATATGTAAGGTATCAAAATGGTGTTAGGAGATCATTATGAAGATTAAATAAAATATGTTTTTATTTTGGTTTAATGCTTTCTAATTATGTATCTAATCTTCCAAAGACACTAAAATTTACAATCCTTGGTTTTCACTTTATGTTTAATTATGATTAAAATCATGTAATAATATGTATAAAAGGATAATGAAATTATAGCAGGGTCTAACCGATGAATAATGTGAATAAATTTTGGGAGGAAGCCACAATAACATAGGTTTATCAACTGTTGTCAAGCGTTATTAGACAATGATCAAGAATGGGTATATCTGGGGTTAGAAAAAATTTGAATAAATAATTAAACCAACACATAGAAGAATTACAAGGTTCAAAAATTGGTGAAGATCATAAAAGGGGTCATTCTGGTCAATATATTTAATCAAAATGGGTAAAATCCATGAATTTATGAGTCCTACCTGGATATTGGATCATTTTTCATCAAATAATGCGCCCACCAATGAATAGAATAAGTAGTTGCATTTGCTGCGTCCTGATCTACCCAAATCTGGAGATTCTCCATTGTTAGATATGATCCGCCAAAAGAAGAAGACGTGAAAATATATGCAATTCTTCTAGGGTCTATGCGACTAAACTTGGAGGATTCTCCATAGGAATGGTTTTATAGATATTTTAGATAGGTAAAAATAATAAATAAATAAATTTAATTTAATTAATTAACCAACTGAATTTATTTCCAATAGGTGAGATATCTGAACACCCCACTCCGAACTATTTTAGGTTGTGCCTAGGGTAAACATCACATTTTAGATTCAACCATGGTCTCATATTTCTGATATGATCTTCCTTTTAATATTTATCCAATTTTATTTATGAAACTGTTCATGTGAAATATAAAATATATTTAATTTTTTTATAAAAATTAATTCTAAGAACATCAGGATTTGGAATCACACACCGTCTCAGTGCTTATATCCAATATATATATATATATATAAACATTTCAATGTCTTACAATGGAAAAACCAAGTCTCTATATTACACTCTTTATTTCCATTACTTCTCATTTTTATATATATTTCATAATGTAGTTACTTATATTTGTACATGTTAATTCAATGAATATTTTACAAAAGTAATATTTTAATAAAAAAATTATAATAATTTGTCTCATTAATTATTCATATGTATAATGATGCTATAATTATCTATATACTAGTAAGGACATGTCCTTAAACAATCCATAAATTGAATATTTAGTAAATAAATCACTTCCTTTCATTTCAAGAATATTTTTAGTTTAGAGTTTTATATAATTATATCATAATTATTATATAAAAAACCTATATATGAAAAAGTGTAAACTTCCATTTAGTATCCATTTTTCCACAATATAAAATTTTTATAATGAAATACATTTTCTATTCATGAAAAATCTTCATGAATTTAAAATTAACTTCTTATTTTTTCTTAATCATCCTTAAACCTAATGAAAAACATTTTAAAACATGGGATTATCAAAAAATGTTCATTATGGGACATAAAAAAATAATAAAAAAACCTATTATTCCATTTTAAAATCATGAGACCATAAAGCAAGTTTTATTTTAACATGAAAAAATTTGAGCTCAAATGAAATCAACTTTACTAACCAAATTTTTTATAAAATGCATAGTAAGAAAACATAAGTGGAAAATAATAATCATGAGGGTTTCTTAGAAAACATTAGAACCCATGAAAAAAGTTTTCTTCAAAAATCATATATTTTTACCATAAAGGGAACAATATTTCCTTTAAAAATATCATTATCATATCTTTTGAAACAAAATTATTTTCATGAAAAAACATTAACAAGCATATAAAATTCATATAGGTTCTTGGAGAAATCATCTTCATATAACCCTTAAAACAACCTTGACAATTATAATAACCATTACATCTATATTCCAACATAATTCTCCAGATAACATAATCATTACCCAATGTATTTGAGATCTATATTTAGCTCATCCATAACCATGATCTATATTGGGATAAACCATAATCATGATATATATCGATCTCACCTATCATTATAAACAATGTCCAAGGACCATAAAATTTATGAAACACATAAAATATTTCATTTCCATCATCAAACTCATAAAAATATACCTTTAAAACTTCAAGTAAAACATTTTTAGATATTGGTATATCCCTTTCCATTAAAACCCAATTCTTAAAACTAAAATTCCTAGAAAAAAGGGTAGAATAGTTTTTCTTTGTATAAATCATGTAATATTATAAAGTATTAAAAAAAAGTAATGGTTATGATGATGGGAAAATATGTTGACACTATATACATTAAAATAGAACATTCCTTTTACCTTTTGTAAACAAAGTCATAAAGTTCCCTTAAAATATTTTTTTTTGAAAACCTTTGTAAAAAAATCAAAAATTTTCCTTTATAATTCATTCGTTTCTGCATAAATACACAAAAAATTATTTTTAATAATATGGAAATGGAAGAAAATCATTTGTAAAATAAATCTTTAAAACATTTAAAATGAGGGTTTTAAAGTAAAGTGCCATTTACCTCAAGTCCGAATCATCTCACACATTATTTATATTCCTGAATAATAAAATTATGATAATTATTTAATTTATTAAGAACTATTTTCATTTATATTAGTCCTTTTATTTTATTTATTACCATGTTATATTAAATTACTTAATCATTTAAGTTCATGTCGGTCGTTTTGATGATATTCAGATCATATGTACAAAATGACTCAGACTTTTTGGTCATTATTACATAATATCCAAAATAATAACCATTAAATAATTTTAATTTTTACAGTTGATTTATAATTTTAAAACCAACCATGAAACATGGTTATGAAAAATGAACTACGTTACAATCATGGAGACGGTAGGGAATACATATGCATGAGTAATATTTCCATTTTTCAAAATTCATGATAGAAATAAGGTAAGTATTATTTTATCTTTATATAATGGAAATTATATCATAAATACGATATTATTTCTTTAAATAAACTTATATATATCATCCAAGTGATATAGTGATGAAAAAATAATCACATCGCTTCGTGGAGGTGGTAGTCCACACGTACCCATGAACAACATTATCATTTTTCAATTAATAGAAAAGTAAGAAAATAGAAGATATATTAATTTAAAAAAATGACAATTATGTCATTAATATCATATATATACATTAAATCCATCATTATAACTATCCTTGAGAGGTGTTTATGGAAAACAGATTACATCGGTTCGCAGGCGGTAGTCCACCGTACACATGAACGACAGTTTCATTTTCCATTTGATGAAAGTGGTGATGAATATAGGGTATTACATTAGCATAATAAAATAATAGTATATATAATATATAGGTGTTATTATTTAAGTTTTTTTTAAGGATGTATAATAATAAATAAAACTAAAAACATTCAGTTAAAAACTATACATATTTTTCAGTAAACCTCATTTTCTTTGCACCTTAAGCACTATAAGGTTGGTATTATACCCAAACAAGACCTATAAAACTTGGAGATGGATTTTATGAATGTATTTGGGTATCTATTGGATAATATAGAGTGATAAAATGGTGTGATAAATATATGAGAGGAGGTGACCATTTATAAGTGAGGTGAGGGGCACTCGTGGAATTACTTAAAATATTAAATTAATCTAAATTAATATTCATAGAAAAATGAATCCAAATTGATATAATTTGAATATATGATTAGTATGATTATAAATTATCTCATAAAATAAAATTTGGAAAATTTTAGGTGATTTTTTCACCCTTATATTTTTTTAACCACCTCTTAATCATTTTGACACTTACTGCGGTATCAAGGTTTTTTTATACTAAATGATTCCTGGAAGTTATTATAAAAGAAAAATTAACCCATAAAAGGAACATGGATGATATTATAAACTATATCCCATTAAATTTGATGAATATAAAATTTTTATAAATTTTAAATCATTTAATAAAACATTATTTATTTTAAAATATCATTAATGTCATTTTTAGAACTGATTATTTAATTTAAATTTGAAAACAACATGGAAACAATGGAATTTGAATATAATAATTTAAAAAATAAATAAAATGTTATATTTATCTAAAAAATTCATTTAAAATAATAATTCATTCAAATTATATGACTTTTAGTTTTTTATAATCATTTATTTTATTTTTCTATTAATTGAATAAATACTATTTCAGCGTTGCGTAAGCATTTATGGTAATTATTTCACCAATAAAAATGTTAAATAAATTACCATGATAAAACCATTATTTATATTTAAAATAAAAACTTATATTTGAACACAATTTTTTTTATCCTTATCAAAAAATATTATAGATATTAAAATCAAGAGAGTGACATTTTTGACTTTATAATAACTTAAAATAATATAAATTTTATAATCAAAGGAAAGTGGAAATAAATTTCCAAATTTTTTAATAATGTATGTTAAAGGTAGAAATAAACTCAAAAAATAAAATTAATACAAGTTTTCGGGATATTTTTAGACCTTATCAGATTATTTTTTACCTTAATTACCCGATTTACCTTTATTGTGGTGGAAAATATTTATTACAGTTACTATTCATAATAAAAAATAAAAGGAAAATATTTATAATTTTTGGACCTCATAATTAAAAATATGAAATCAATTTTTATAGATTTAATTTATATAAGTGTAAAAAAATTAATTTAATATTAAAACACAAAATGCAATGAAAAACAGTTTTTTAGAAAAATTCCCTTTTAAGTATAAACATGTTTTTTATACCAAATTGAACCATAAAATTTATTTCAATGAAATTAATTTTAATATACATAATATAATAGATTTTTTTTTATTTTAAACCATTTAAAAAATGGTAATTTTTAAATACTTGAAATAAAAATAAAGTTTTCAATAAAAACCAATATTTCTCACTATTCGTTGAAAAATCAATCTTTTCAAAAAAAAAAAAAATCAAAATGTCACCCTAAGATAATTTTGATCTTATGATTTTAAAAATGAATTTAATTTTATCAAATAAATTTTCTAAAATTGGTCTAAATTAAATATAATATTTTTTTTATAAAAGTCAATAATTATATTTTTTGAAGAAAACACATTTTTAAAGCATAAAATAACTTTATAGAAAATTGAGTGCTTATTTCCTATTAATTAATCAATAAATTTGTATTAAGTATGAATTTTTTATATATATTTTATAATGAATTTAATCCTATTCATACTCACTAATTCAATGGCTAGGTTATATTGGTCATATAATAATATTTCATAGTTTGTTTAAGCTCAGTGTTGCATACCCTGTATGCTATCGAACATAGAATTTATTTTAAAATATTAGGATATAACATTACATATGACAACTATATAAGATAAATATCCATATAATCAAAATGTATATATAATATACTTATCAGATTTTATATATATATATATATCCTTTAATTCATTAAAAAATTATTCTTTCTATTCATTTACATATATCCCAACATGTCTATTATATTTCTAATTCTAGGCATCACTTCTATAGTTGTAATTGGGTTTATTATTCTCCTAAAAAATCATGATGATAAATATTTTATGACAATGGCCTTTTTATTTACTTAAGGATTTATTCTACTTGTATATCCCTTAATGTTGTTTCATGCTGTATTATTATAATCTATCAATGTATATCATTTATTGTAATATTTTTATGTTAATAAAATTTATCACAGTTCATTTTAGATTAGAGTTGGATTTTAAGAAATCTATTAAACATAGTAAAATTATTGGGTGTTACATTATACCCTCTTAAAAGTAATTTTTCCCTCAAAATATTATTACTATAATAGATAAAATTGAGGATATTTTAATCTCATTAGATCTATATTTACTAATGTATCATAATTAAACATATGGTTTCAAAATAGAATTTGACCAGATGGGTTGTCTTGTTTCATAGAACTTTATCTCTTTGATATGATATCTACACCATTTGTTACTCATAAGAGAGATAATGTTTTAATTTAATATATTTTGAGTTCAATACATATGATAGATCTGATATGAAATTCATTAAAATAGATACATGGGAAACATCATGAACCTATGAGAGTTATGGTGAGACTGATCAATGGAAACCTACAGTTCTTATAAAATCAAGAAACATGAATAAAATGATGTATCTTGGTCTCATATTTTCTTTATTCCTAAATATCATAACCCTATTATATGGATATTTCAAAAGAAATGTGTTGCTATAAATTCAAACTCCAGATCTCATTGATGATTATCAATAAAGATCCTATATCAACTTTGTGGTTATTTGATATATTACTGAATGATTTGAAACTTTTCTGTCAGTTCTTAAACATGATCAGGTCCTAATAGCTTCTGTTTACTATCTTTATCTTTTTATGTCAAAGTAATACATCTCTTCCAAATATATATTCACATGGTTCCATTTTGATACTAGTGTGGAAATTATAATTATACGAGAGATCAACCATAAGAAGATATTGATCCCAACTTATTTTGAAATCTATTTAGTAAGATTTCAACATTTCATCTAATTTGTAATGGTCCATTTATATTGTCTATCAATTTTAGGGAGATATTCTATGAAAATTATTAGATCTCTATCCATTGATTTCTGAAGATACTACAAAATTTTGATTTCAACCATGGATCATGATTATAATCTATTTAAATTGGTACTCTATACAACCCTTCATATTTATTTTTTATATAACATTTCATGTCTATAAATTAATAAATCTTCTAAAATAATAATTTAGTGTAGAAATTTCATAATTTTATCCACCACTAATTATATGAGATTATTTCATTTAGATTCATTTGAAAGACTGATGAATAAAATTTATGGTGATGTTACACCATTTCAATATAGGTACTGGTAATGGTTTCATCATCCCCTTATATTTCCAATGTTCAACCCTTATTGGAATACCAATCATTGGGATATATACTATTCAATATCCATCCTTATATATTTCAACTAGAAATACTACTCAAGATATTTATAAATATTTGTGCTTCCTAGTTGAATGGAGAAGGATGAGCTATGTGTATTATCTAATATCTCCTTCTTCAGTTTTGGTATGGACAAGACAGATATTTCGGTTCCAAATCTTATAACACTATCTATATTAGGGTTAAAATTTGGAATACTAACTATATTATTCTGCAGCTTTATATAATCTTTCTAGATCTCCATGATCTTAACATTGATGGGTGGTTGAGCAGTCATTTTGGAAAGGTAGGATTTCATCCCATCCTTTATGATTCCTAGGTCCATCCATTGAAAATACTTTAGTATTTGATCTCTTTTTATCCTCATCATTGATAAGGCACTATGATCCTTTATACTCAAATAAGCAACCACCTAGTTTACCTTTTGAGGATGGAAATGTATTGAGCCATTACAAAAGTTGATTAATTATAACCATCTCATTTGGTACATGTTCTACCCCATTTTCAAGAATTTTTACTTTAAGATAATTACTATAGTGATAATGCTTCTAAATCATTAATATAAAAATAACCCCTGCTATCTCTAAATCACGAGTCACATAATTTTTCTCATGTTTATTTAATTGACATAAGGCTTAAAATATTACCATGTAATTTTTATATGAATGAATCCTAATACATTTTTAAAGAATAACTATATACTATAAACCATTATACACTGTAATGTAGTTTGAGTACATGTGTAGAAACCATCCTCTTATTAAGATCCTTAAAGACCTCATCACATTATTTTTACCATAGGAACTTCATCCCATTCTACGATAACTTGGTCAGTGGATTTGATAGTTAAGAGAAAATTTTCACAAATCATAAATGGTATCGAACCAATCCATGAAAACCATGTATCTACATCATAGTGGTTGGCCTAGGCCATTCTTTATTTTCCTTAGTCTTTGAATGATCCCATGATATACCATCACTTGTGAATATGTAACCCAAGAAGGATAATTTTCACAGAAAAAATCCAAACTTTCTAAACATGTAATTCAATTTCTCCTTTTGTAAAGTCTTTAGAGAAATCCTTAAATTATTTTTAGGTTTTTTCTTACTATTGGAATATATGAGGATATCATCAATATATACTATTAATTTTTTTCCAAAATAATCTATGAAGACTCTATTCATTATATCAATGAAGATTAATGAGGAATTTGTAAGTTTTAAAGGAATCACTATGAATTCATTGTGTCCATATCATGTGTAGAAGGCTATATATGGTTTATTTTCATTACTTACCCTTAATCAATTATATCTGATTTGATTATCCTCTAAGTATTGAATTCCTCTATGATGATAAAAAATCATTATTATGGGGTAAATGAAAATTATTATTGATCATGATTTTTTCAATTCAAAATAATAATTTCAAAGTCACATTGACCCGTCTTTCTTGTATAAGAGGACTGTTGCACCCCATGGTGATGCACATCAAGGTATAAAAATCTTGTCCTAATTATCTTGACGATTCATTTTCAATTAATCTAATTCATTCAGGTCTATTCTGTAAGAACTCTTCGATATGGGCCTAGAACCTAGTATGACATCAATTGAAAAATCAACCTCATTATTCAAGGGAAGATAATGCAATTCACTAAGAAATATATCAATATACTATGGTACAATTATCATGTCTTTATTGTTAAGTTCCTCCCCAACCATTAGATCCACATGTCTATCATTATTTGGTATTACTAACTATACTAAGGATTTTTCTACAAAGGGAGTCTATAAGTATTATTGGGTTGATATTTTATCAGGTATAGAGTCCAAGGACTGGTTAGGTTCCACTGGGGGGGGGGGGATCAGTGGTACCCTCACATTATAAATCATTCTTCTTTTAAATTTAATATCTTGAATAGGACAAAGTTCTCAATACACTAAATTATTTCTCACACACTCACCTTCATGTATAGTAATAAACAAGATATAAGAGAACACAATATTTATAAGGTTCAGTATAAAGGACAACTCTTTTCTAAAACAAGTTATCCCCCTAGTTACCGATTATTAACTAGCAAGTGAATATAACTAGTTTGAAATCCTAGTTATAATATTTCATCCAATATCTAGTTAGACACCCCAACCTCATGCTTATTCTTTAATTATGATATAGAGATATAAATATCTTCATCTATAGATGGTCTTTCTATATAAGAATATTGGATTCCCTTTACTTGTGTACTCCTTTAATATCTTCAACAACTAATAAATATTAGTTCCACTGGTCTCAAAAATCATTCTTCATATATGATATGATATAGATACTACTCAAGTACTTGAACTAATTGAGCACATTAAATCACCAACTTTTCATATTTCTCATATTTGAATCCTTATCTCTTCGATACACAGATGTATCAGGATTCTAAAATTGTTATTTCACAATAGATGCAAGATCTCTCAGTTTTTATCAAATCCTCATCACACCTTTGATAAAAGTTGATATTATATGGAAGTTATTTATTGGATAAAAACAACAACGAATCACACTACTCAATTTTTTTTAAATTTTAATATATATAAGTATAATAATTAATAATTAAAATAGTAGTGTTGGTTTCTATTTCACATTTTTCTTTTTATCTTCCTCCATAGTCTCTACACATATTCATAAACTCTTTTTTTTCTCTTTCAATGAATGAGAGATAAATTTTTACCATCCAAGATCTCTATAAATTCATATTGGAATAAATAATCTAACCACCCCATGATCTTTGTACGTTTGGGTTAAATTTCACATGATATTCAAATATCTATGATATATGGAATTTCTTAATTTTTACTTCATCAATGATACACTACAAATTGAAAATGGAAATGTGAAACCTTCTCTTTAGGATTAAGCTACACGAATCATCTATTCAGAATTCAAATACATGAAATAATAGTTATTCATAAAATCATATACAAGATTCTCTACTGAAAACATATATGTAGAAAAAAGGGTATGTGAATAAACAGACAATGTGGTTTACTTTTGCAAATAGATAAATCATTCTTCAATGAAAATGACTATGTCATTTTGAACTAAAAATGGAAACATGATTTATTCTCATCATTATTCTTCATTATGACATAACCAAATAACAAAACTCATCACTTATGCATTCATAATAAGTAGAATAAGCATGAAATAATCCTCATGTATTAATATCACATCCACTAGGTTTTTAGATGCGAATAGATGAAAGTATATGACATTCTCTATTTCTTCATTCAATGTATATTCATGAATTTGAAACTAGATTAATATATCATTTCAATCATACCTGTGTATTAAACTACATTTTACTTTTTCATAGAACTTGGTCTAATCTTTTATAATCATCATGGAAATTTGTGTGTGTATAGATTTCAGACATTCCATGATGCATGTATCAAACTTATAATGATTTCACACAACATTAAAACATGTAATAAGTCTTGGAATGATCATAGAATTGGACTGGTTCAATATTTGTGGTTCTATATGATAACCTCATCTCATAAATGGTAGAAGAACCATACACCACTGAACTCATGATCATTAGGAGGAAGATGACAATTTACCATGATGATCGGATGGATCACAATGATTGGATTATATGGATGTGATATATACACATACTTTTAATATGGATGAACAATGTGTCATATGCCATTTTATGATATTAGAGTTTAACTTGTTCAAGTTCTCCCATATAATGTTCAGTGTTCCCTTCAGTACTTGAAGCCAAAAATGAGGTTTGACACTCATAACACTTGTACACACTTGGGTTTCAGGGGTTGTGACTACGCACACTGTCCCACCTATACACCTATGTGCTCTCACCAATGCACATCCCTATAAGTCTAATGTATCCCACTATGTACTTTTTCTCATTATGGGTTCTATGATTTCCCCAACCACCATGTTATATGGCATGGATAACTCCCATGAATGGTTTATCTTTCTCCCACAATGCATGGTTAGGCTATCCTAGTTGGTTGGATTAGATGGATACATTTTTGTTGAACACCCATATAAACAATTGGTAAAATTTTCATATAAAGATAACAACACATAGAATTTTAAAATTAAATTAGGTATATGGAATCCTTATCCACATGCAGTAACAATTTTATTTCTTGGTGTCTTTATTTTAATCCTTCCACAAAAAATTCTCCATGAAAATTAATATTTGTATGGTCTTCTTCAATTCCTCTTCACCAAAATAAGATATGTACACTTATTACAAACATTGTTCACTTCTTTAATTATTTCTTCACATGTAATTGGAATTAAATATTAGTTCAAACAATCATCACATTTACAAGAATAATTTTCTAATAATAAAATCCAATTCCATAAAGTGAATCCATAATGATTCTACAAGAATCACCATTTCATCAAAAATCACCAAACACACATTGAAACAAAATTGAAAATAAATTAAACACTTGGGTTCAATAATCTCCCCCTTTATATTTTTTTTCAATACCAAACACATAATAAAATCAAATATGTGTGCTCCAAATTTTCTCCCTCTTATTGAAAATCAAATGTAAAGGGTAATTTGGGTTTTCTCATATCATCATTATTTTCAAAATACAAATTCACTCCCCTTTTATGATTTTTCTTTAAAAATTATTAGAGATAGATGATATCACATGGATATCTTATCAAATATATTTTAGTCGATCAAATCTAAGTCTATGCGGGATAAACCAATGTAGAAAACAAGAGAGATATAATTTTTGTTGTATAAGCTATCCATAAAATACACATAAGTGATACCATGCTTAGAGAATCATATTTTTTAACTAGGGGATATAAAGAAACATTTAAACTACAAAAATATGATGAAACCATCAAAATAGTTCATGTACAAGTCATGTAACTCCCCCTTCTTCTCGAATTTTTATAAATAATACCACCTTAATAAGTATATTTAATAAAAATTAAAAATAGAGGATGATATTTTGATTAGAATACCTAAAATTATATTTTTACAAAGCTTTCTAGAAATATCCATATTCGTATGAAAATTCTTTATCAACCTCCTTTCTTAACTATTCCCCCTCATCGGAAATACTCATCAACATATACATAATGGTGAATATCATCAAGAATTTATTTGAGGATGTTTCAATATGATAACATACCAAAATAAAATTATTTTTGTGGTTTTACAGTTTAAAAATCTTCCACACCTTCACTAAAGATGATCTTCTTGAATACATACTCTTCTGAATATATAGATCACACTAGGATTAAATCTTCATCTTCAATTCATCTTAGGTTATCCCTATGGTAACTTTATTCACCTTAGATTTTATAAATTGTGAGAAAAAATACAATACAAAAAAGATATAAGGGAATAAGGTAGATCTACTTGTTCTTAAATGTGAACAGTAT
The DNA here is from genome assembly GCA_963277665.1 of Viscum album. NCBI lineage: Eukaryota > Viridiplantae > Streptophyta > Magnoliopsida > Santalales > Viscaceae > Viscum > Viscum album. The sequence goes on from OY728136.1 coordinate 295,921,312, forward strand.
GTTTGAGATGGTTTTCTCAACCAAGTTTCTCCAATTTATCTAGTATTTATTCTTCCACATAATTTTTAAATTCGATTTAGCCTTTGGTATCATGGATCTTATAACACCTACTATTTCATTGTGTGAGATGGTTCTTCTCTCTTTATCCATCAAATCATAATCATCTCTTGATGAATACTTCATTCTATTCAAGGATTATTCTTATACTAGAAATGTAGTTAAAAATACCCTTGAATTGTGTTTATCTTTACTGCAACTCTCATACAAAATTTATTTAACACAATAAATATCATTTATTAATACCCTCTCAAGAAATTCATCTTATTTATGTGGAATCTTAATTTTACCTTTAGCACTATCTTTTTATTATGCTTCTTATAACTTTCTATCTCTCTCTAAATCAAATGGAAAAATAAAAATAATATCTTTGAGAATATTGATAGCTTGTTTGGAGTTTTCATATGTCTTTATATGAGTACCTTTCTTCTAATATTTAGCACTTCGAATCAACTTATTCAGAAAGTTCTTGGAAGTAACATGATTTGAAATATTCTTCCGGTTTCTACCAAAGGATGAATCTTTTTACTCCTATGGTATTATATTCCTATTATTTCTTGATACATATTGATATATATGTGCATCACTTTTGTGTCCCCTTTTATTTCAAACATCACAGATATAATGAAGAATGTCAAATTTGTTTGAGCATGGAATTTTTTTATTATTCTATGATTATTGTATCTTATCCTCTATATTTATCCCCATTTATATAATATTTATTTTTTGATATATAATTTAAAGTATTATACAAAAATCCAATTCAAAATTCCCAAATATTTCGAATCACCAACATTAAACCACAAACCTTGATCTTATTTTATTTTTTGTATGCTATCAAGAATTACCACCATAATGATTTTTAGTCTTCTTCACTACCTGTTGGGATCCTTTTTGGGAACCAACACTTATATGTATTATTATATTCACCATATACATGGTGTTAGGATCATATAAATTTCTGCTCATCCATATTTAAAAAAAATATTTAATCTTACAGTTTTGGTAAAAATAGATTTAACAAAATTACTATGTTAAGATATGAATGGTAAATAATTCTTTATAATATATTGGGAAATAACATTTTATGATGTAAATATCTTCTTTCCATATTATGGAGGAACTATTTTTGTATAATCCACCAAAGAGAAATGTGTGGTAATAGAAACATACATCTTTGGTTGTGAAGTCTCAACTTGTGTCTTTTTTTGATTTTCTATTTTTATTTCCAATTCATGGAATCTCATACCGAGGGAATTATTTTGATCATCACTAAATTCCATTATATATTCACATAACTTTTTTATCTTCTCAAAAACCACGTCATGAAATGAAACCTTTTCTTATAAAAATAATCCAACCTCCTTGATCCACTTGGATTTGATATCCAATTGAGCATTCTTAACATCCATAGAAACTTGGTGTATTTTTTTATGTGCATGAAAGAATTCAATAAATACAATATAAAAAAAAAATTTCTCACATGCATACATTTTTAATTATTCTTCAGTATGAATAACATATTTCTACCTTACTTCCACCAGGTCTATGAGAGTGATACACTTTCTAAACTTCTTACTCAATGCATCATCTAATTATTCAAATTCTGATTTTATCTGTGCTTTATCAAAAATAATTCCCTTGATAGCACAAAAAATACACTTAAACACATCTTTAGGAATTTTCTTCATATTTTCTTTTAATTTTAATGAATATCACTAAATGATACATTATCATCCCCAATAGAACAAGCTACAATAGAAGAATCATAAATAAAGGACCAATTACTACTTGTACCACCCTGATTACCTTTAGTTAGTTGTGTTTCTCAGTTAAATTTTGGATTCTTCTTTAACCTCCTTTCCTATATTTTATTCTTATTTTTTTGAGTCTTGATATAAATCTCTAGATTTTTATCCTCAGAAGTAAATACATTTTTCTCTATCTGAATAATATTATATACTTACTAAAATTTATACTGTATAGAAGCTATTAAAAATGACTAGAAAAAACTTTTTATATTTATAGCTAACCTCAAACCCTATGATACTAATTGTAGAGTCAAGGACTGGTTAGGTTCCACTAAGGGGGGGGGGGGGGGGGTTGAATCAGTGGTACCCTCATTTTACAAATTTTTCCCTTTTTAAATTCAACCCATTGAATTGGTTAATGTTATCATCCCACTCAATAATTTATCAAGAATCACATTTTTGTGAAATAATAAATAAGATAGAGAATCACACAATAATTACAAGGTTTGGAATAAGGGTATACTCCTTATTACAACTACTTATTTACCCCAGTTACAGATTCTTCACTATATCCATAAGTGAATATAACTAGTTAGACACCCTAGTTACAATCTTTTAGCTAGCAGCTAATTAAACACCCCAGATATATTCTTCTTATTTAATATGGATCCATAGATAGAAATATTTTCATATACAGATAGTATTCCTCCATAAGAAATCTGGATTCCATTTAATTATGTACTCTTTGAATATCTTTATCAGTAAATAATAAATATCAATTACACTAGTCTTGAAACCCATTCTTCAGATCTGATGTGATCTGGATACTCCTAAAGTTCTTTAACTAATCTAGCACATGAAATCTTCCTCCTATATTATTGCTCAACTTTAACTCCTTATCTATTCAATACACAGATGTATCAGGCTTCCCAAATTATTCTTTCATAATTTATGAAAGATGTATCATTTTTTCTCAACTACTCATCACACCTTCGATACCAGTTGATATTTTTTGGATGTTCTATATTAGATCAACATCAATAATAACTCACACTACTCACCTTTTTTAACCTATAATATAGATGAGTATAATAATTAATAATTACAATTTCAAAGTATGTTTCTCATTCACATAATTATTTTTTATCATATTCCATGATATCAATATATATTCATATACTCTCTTTTTATTTCAATGAACATGAGATAAATTTTTACCACCCCATGGTCTCCATAAACACATCATGTTAGAAATACTCTAGCCACCCCATGATATTTTAATTTTTGGGTTAAATTTCACGTGATATTAAAATATTCGTGAGATTTTTAATTTCTCAATTATCGTTTTTTCAATGATACAATTCAAATTGAAAACGGATAAATGAAAACTTCTCTTCAGGAGTAGGCTATGTGAATCCTCTCTTTAACATTCAACCATTTTAAATAATATCTATATAGAAAAATAAATATGTGATTATCTTTTAAAAATGGATATGTAAAAAATGGGTACATGAATAAACTTTGTAACATCCTATTACTGGTTTTTAGGTACTCCTCAACCCTAATTTTTGATCATGCTTTGGTTTGGGTTTCTCCTGGGTTGTTTTAGGTGGGAATGTAAATATTTTTAGAAGTTTATGGGCTATGTATGATTGGAAAATGGTTTTCCCAAACCATGATCCCATCTAGTGAAAACTATGCAACCATGAACAATGGGGGTTTGAATGGTTGGTGAATGGTTTGACAAATCATGTGCCCACATAGTAGAAACTGTACACCCCAGTAGAGGGGTGCAGAGTTTATCTAACTGTGTGGCCCTGCCCAACTAACCATGTAGATGATGTTTTTTAATTTTTAAAAATATTTTAAAAATTTCAAAACCACCATTTAAACCCCTGATCAACCCTAACTTGGGATACCATGATTTACTAGGTATTAGAGGCTCTTAAGAACCCTTTTTGGCTCCTACAAACCCATTTCTAGGTGGATTGAAGTGTGGAGAATCTCATCCAATCCCTCTCCGGTGAGTGATTATCCGCCCATTATTTGTCTCCCACTCTCTCTTTATTTCCTCCATATGGTTTTTTAGATCATCACATGTTTGATTAATATAATTTTTTTTGATTTGGATCTTGAATCAAGGTTTTATTTCAAGATCTTTGTTACTGTCATTCATCATTGTAAAATCCCACTGTAGGTGTTGAGTTTTGATACTATGAATAAACATAGGTGGTTCCGTTTGAGTTTCACCATATAATTAAACATTTATTTTATTTATTTGATTTAAATGGATTTAAATTTAATTATGAAAATTCAATTTGATACGAATTGGAATTTGGAAATTGAATTGGTATAGATTTTGGTAAAACCCCCCAATTCCAAAAGAATTAGAATTTAGGAAATATTTTGAAATTTATGGAAATTGAAAAATGTTTTGACGGTTGATTTTAGGAAAAAATATCTTAAATTGAATTGATGAAAACCTATAATTCATTTTATTTTGAAAAGGAATGAATTGCTGAAAAAACTGTGTTTTGTTTTTGAAAGTGAATTGGAATTTTGAAAATGAAAAGTGGGTAATTGAACTGTGAATGATGATTGATTTGAAATGAAATAATTTACTATTTTTCAATTTATTTATTAATTGAGAACATGTGATCTTGGGTAGTTAGTGGGTTATTTGGGACAAACATGCTAGTATGGTAATTCCCTAGAAATGGATTGATGATGACAACTCTAACAAAAATCTAGTTAGTAAAATCATATTCCAGATGGGACATTGATGAGTCCTATTCAACCTGAGCCTTAGAGATGTGTATACACATACTCCATGATCATTGATATGTGAGTGTGAGGACCCTATAACTATTAACTATCATACCACAAGGTAGATGACCATGGTGTTTGTTGTGACTATTTTGATTATAAATTCCATTGATTATGAAATTGATTTACTCATTCCAAGTGATTTATATAAACTATTTTTTATAATGTTTTTATGTAATCCATGTTTGAAATGTTTTCCATCATTCTTAAATGAAGTTTTTTTTTGTTTTTAATATGAAAATTTACTACCATGATTATTTTATTTAAAATTGAAATCATGATTTGTTTTATTATTATGGAATATTTTTATGGAACACTTAGTGAGACCCTACTAGGATTTTATCTCACATCATACCTTTGACTTCAGGATTTTTTATATTTTCTTCTACTAGGACCGAGCAAAGGGAAATAAAATATTATAGGATGTGGATGTTATTAATACTTTGGTACCAGAGTGATGTTTCCTTTAGGACGTTGAGTTTATCTTTTCTAATTTTCAGTACTTTGATTATGTACAATTTTGAGTATTTGTTATACCTATTTGGTTTTTGGTACTTTCTCCATGAGGAGTTTTGAGCATACTGATATCTATATTTATATTTCATTGTTTTTTGGAAAATTTGTTCCCTATTTTATCATGTATATTTCAAGGTGCTAGTCCCCAACCTATGGCATCCAACCTTTTTATTACATAAATTTTCATTGCATGGTACATACGAAGGATCCTTTAAAGTTTATTTTCTTGGAAATAAGGTACATAATACATGAAAAAATAAATCATTACTGTAAATCCACTTGAAATACATATTTATGGGTTCACCCTAAGTTACTTTTAATTCATCTAATAACCCGGTAACATATATCAAATGAAAGGGGTGAGCATGAGGCCTAGTAAGGGAATAAGTAAGGGAAACATTTAGCATGTGATCATGAGAAATATTAATAAGAACATGATGAATACTGATATAGATTTAACAAGAAATCACGAGGAATATCATTAAAAAATGAACATGAACCATAACATGGAAATGAAACTACAACATTTAAATGATACAGTCATAAGCATATCACCAAGGTTTGTCCCTAAGGTGTCATAAATGAAAATTTCCAAGTTTATTCGCCAAGGTATCATAAAACATGTCATCTCTAGAGATTAAATTCTTTACCCAATTAATTGGAGAACTATCAGGGTGAACCATTCACATGTATTAATTTCATGTGATCCACATAGGTTAGAATAAATGATTTTATTAATAACCCATGGAGAATAATGAATAGGTTTTTTATCAAAATCTTGGCATAAAAAAGTTATTAAAGACATGATCATTCTAACATTTTTAACCCATTAAAGGAAATTTGAGTTTTATATATGTAAATCCACAAATAAAAAAAATCCATTTTTACATATTTTTAAATACCTATTGAAAAAAAGAGGTTTGGGTATTCAAAATAAAAAGTAAAAGATAATTTCTCATGTAAAAGAGAGAAATTTGAGAATTAAATTCGACATCATGATGGATATAAAATATGGTTTTAGAAAAGAGTAAAATGATAGGGGAAAAGGGTATACCATTCATATAATACTATACTTATAGTAATGGGATAATAGAGTGTGTAGAAAAGAATTTATTTTTGGAAATTGGAATACATACCACATAAAAGAGAACTTGAATGGAAAAAAGAAGTGAAGATTTTACTTACCCTGAAGAGTTACTCCTAGATCTCGAGGAATGGAACATCAGGGGATTAAGGAAACCATAGAGGGACTAATTGGGATTAAAAACCACCATTAATACATGGATTATGGATTGGTAGTGAAATTAAATGGATAAATGGGTGGGTATTTATTGAAAAAAGTGGAGGTTTTTTTTTAATAATTCTTAAACATAGGTCTTGGAACACTAGGTTGTAGAAAATGGAAAACCATTGGATTACCCATGGTTTTGGAAATTTGAGTCACATTTTATTATATTTTAATCCATCAGAACCAAATAACATTTTTAATACTTCTTTTAGTATGGAATAGTAAAGATTACATGAAGTAATGTTTTTAAAAATAAAATTTTCGTTTTTAGACTTTGTAAAGTCACTTATAGTTTTGGAAATTGATTAAAATATATTAAAATAATTAATATTCTTAAAATAAAATATTTTAGGTCATTAAATGTGTTTAATTAATTAATAAATCATTATTTCATAACTATAAAGTCATTAAACATACCGAAAACCCAAAACTGTATTTTTTATTATTCAAAAAAATAAAGTATTTTAGAAAATTATCATAAATTTACCCTAACCTAATTTAGACATATTGATTTCAAATATAATGTTTATTTTTCTAGAAATAATCTTTAAATATTATAATTTTAACTTTTAAATATAAAAATCCTTATTTATATAAAAATAACAGTCTTTTTGGGAGAGTCAAATTTCTGACACTTATAAAAATTTCCCAGGACATTATAAAATTATTTTATTATTTATATTTAAATAAGAGTGTTTTAAAATTATATTTCATTAAATAAAATATCATTCAAAAAATCTTGTTTTATTATAAAAATGTATATCTTTTCTAAAAAAATACAATTATGTTTTGTTTGTGTCCAAAAATCATTTTATCAAATTTGTCTCAATTAAATATATATTTTATTAATAAAGACTATTATTAAAATGAATTTATGGAATAAAAATTTTACTTAGATAAAGGAATTTAAACTTCAAGTAACTAAGGTCCAGACACATAACCCTTTATTACACCTGCATACACCCTAAGGGTAAGGTGTGTGATGGTGGTAGTTTCATGGGGGTGGCTCAACTAACATCGACCTAGTGGTAATATCCACTAAATAGAACTTCTCCCATATGAAATTTTGTTCAAGATTCACTTTATGAAGTTAAAATTGGTCTTGGTCAAGGGAAAACCCCAATGATGATACCTCCCTCCCATGTTCTGATAAATGGGCTTCAAATGACACAACATTATAGGTTGAGGCAATAAATTATCCTTTCTGTATCAATTATCATTTATCATTATTACTTATAAACACTAATTATAATGGTAAAATTATCAACCAAGGGTAAAGTTTCAAATTATCATATTGAAAAATGGTCATATAATGGTAAAATCCCAATGGTCACATTTCTCTTTATACCCTATAAACACCACCTCATTATTTCACTCAAAATTCACTATAATTTCTCTTAAGGTTATATTTTCATTTTCATAATATGTTGATTAATTTAATAGTTTTCTATAGAATTTATAGTGGGGTTGATGATTCTATCATATTAGGGTGATCCTTATTTTCATATTTTGTATATTCTATTTTATATTTTTTTTCTATTTGTAATGTTTGGAATTTTAATTGGTTTCATAGCTAACTAATGTAATGATCATTGTTAAAGAGGTAAATTTTTTTTGGTTTCTATTTATATTTTATGTATATGATATAATATTTTACAAACATTTATTCAAGTAGAAAATATCACTTTTAAAAAGTCTAGGTCATTATATTCTCCCCCCCTTAAGAAATTTCATCCCCAAAATTTCAACTAATTTTCTTAGTTGAGAAAAGGTGTGGGTAATTCTGTCTCATTGTCTCCTATGGTTCCCACATTTCTTCTTCATATTTATGGTTTATCCATAATAATTTTATGTGGTGGGTAGTCTTGTTGTGTAGAACATTGTCTCTATGGTCCAAGATCACCACTGTTTGCTCCTCATATGAGAGGTCATGTTTCAGTTGTACCACCTATGGATTTAGTACATGTGAGGGATCATGTATGTACTTACTCAAGAGAGATACATAGAATAAATCATGAACTTAATAAATATTTTGTGTAAGTGCTAGTTGATATGCCACTTCTCCTATGCGATCAAAGATTTCAGAGGGGACAATGTACCTAGGGCTAAGCTTCTCTCTATTTCCAAATCACATGACTCTCTTTCAATGTGACATCCTAAGGAAATTTTTTTCCCCAATATCAAAATCCAATTCCCTTTGATAGTTGTTAGCATATCTCTTCTATTAAGTCTAAGATGAATTTATATGTTGTTGGATGACAAAAACCTTTTCTACCATATCTTGCATAAGATCAATCCCAAGCAATTTCTTCTCACCAAATTCATCCCAACAAGTAGGAGTTATACATTGATTCCTATATAGATATTCATATGGTGATATTTGAATACTCGAGTGGAATTTGTTGTTTTATGAGAACTCAACTAATGAGTGGTGTTGATCCCATCCACCTTTAAATTCCATTGAGAATGTTCTTAGTATATCCTCAAGTGTCTAAATAGTCCTTTCAAACATGCTATCAGTTTGGGGGAGATAGGTCGTACTAAAATTCAATTCAGTATTCAGATCAAGTTTAAGAATTCTCCAAAATTTTTATGTGTACCTTGTACCATGATCAGAAATGATATAAAGTGGCACCCCATGCAATCTCACCACTTTCTTTACGTATATCTTGTCAAGTTGGTCAAAAGAGAAATAATCCAGAATAACGATGAAATAGTCAATCTTGGTGAGTCAATCCATTATAAAACATATCACATTATTTTATTTGGATATTATTGGGATACTATTGAAGAATTCCATAGTGATATTTTAACATCCTGAGTTTTTAAAGGAAACACTATGTTCGATAGTGTACATGATATGCTACATAGAGCTTAAACAAACAACTAAATATTATTATTTAATATGGTAGTTAATGCATAGTCATTATAATGGTAGGAATAAAAAAGATTAACTGAATTATAAAAATATGTTTTACACATGTATATATAACTCTTTGACCAATTAATTAAAAATGAAAATAAAACCATTTTTAAAATAAAAGGAAATGTTTTTCTGAAAAACTATTTAAATATGCACAAGTATAATAAACAAAACAATCTTGTTGAATGATATTAATAAAATTTATATATAATATATTCAATATAATATTTAACATTCATCTTATGTGTTTTCAATACATGATATAAGAATAAATCCAATTTAAAATATACAATAAGTATTTTTCTAAAAAGGCAGTCTTACCGCCTTTTGATAGAACACTTGTTTTAAATCTTGTTTTTAGAACTTTTATATATTATATTTTAAAAAATAAACTTCTTATTTGAAATATTAGTATTAAAATTTACTTTAGTTGATTTTGGGTATTTTTCTGATAAGTTTCATTTTTTGATGAATAATAAAAAATACTATATTTTAATTGAAAACTTCTTTTTCATCAAATTTATTTATAGTGTTAGATCATATATTTTAATGGTTTTAAAGTATTATTAGATCATTATTTTAAAAATTAATCCAATTTAGTTCATTTTAATGAATTTCACATTGAATTTGGACATAAAAAAATTTCAATCTTTTGGACGTTTTTACTTTAAAAAATCATTTTCTCAATTCATCAATAGGATTAATTTTTAATTAATTTTTGAAAATTATTTGTTTTTAATTTTGAGTAATGGATTAATTTTTTTTAATTATAAGTTAAAAATTTAGTTAATAGTTCCCTTTTAGTTTTTTACATTATGAATAGTAACTTTAGTAAAAAAAATATTAGCACGGTTAAGGGTAAATTGGGTAATTAATGGTAAAAATAATATTATGAATATTATAAAATTATTCTAAAACTTGTCCTAATTTAATTATATGAGTTTATTTTGATAAATATCATCATTGGTATGAAATTATATCCATTTTAATCCACTTGTATGAGAGTATGAAATTTATAATTTTATATTCAAAGAAAATTCAATTCTGTCACACTCTTGTTTTTAATAAGTAAAACATTTTTAATATTGGTTTATATAAGGGATATATTTGAATATAAATCATAATTTTAAATATAAAATATTATATTTATCATTATAATTTATTTTTAATTTTTAGTGAATAAACAATTAAATTATTTGATTGTACAATAATAACGCAGTAATTGTTTAATTAAATGAAATATCAAATAAATGATATTAAAAATACTAAAATAAATATATTTTTCTATGATAAGTGTCATACAAGAATTTTTTATATGAATTTGACATGTTATTTATGTTTTATAATATTGTTTTTGAAGATATATTGTTGTTATGATATTTTTTAAAAAGGCAAGTAATGAATAATGACAATTGACATAAATGATATTTTAAAATAAACAATATTTTATTAAATGATATAAAATTAATAAAAATAAAAAATTTGTATAAGTCTTTAAATGTCATAAATTACTCATTTATTGGTCTTTTTACATTTTATGGTAATTATATTAACCCTAAACTTGTAAATTACATGATATCATGGTAAGAGTTAAAAGGGTTAACCACGGGTTAAAAAAGTGATAAGGATTGAAAAAATAATAAAAACTTATCTAATTTTTATTGTATGAATGTATTAAGACAAAAAATAATCCTATATTCTAAATAAATCTGCTTTTATCTATTTGGAATAGAAAGTTAATTTATATTAATTTAATGTTTTTAATAATTCCAAGAGTGCCCCTCCTCTTTCCTATAAAAGGGAACCCATTATTCTCATTAAAATAAACTTAAAAAACTATTTTTTGGACAATATATTCCTAAATACCTTACTAGAATAACTACCCACATTATAGAGCTCTTAGTTTAGTTAGAACACTCACTTTAGAGGTGTAATGGCGTTAATCAAAGGATATTATATGAAGAAAATGTATCATTTTTAATTGAGTGTTTTTATTTTTTTTCTTCTTCCACATACTTAAAATATTATTCAACCATGATTAAATAATATATATGATATACTAAATATAATTATATTTTATTATTTTAATATCATCACCTAAATCCATTTACAACTCCATCAAATTGGAAAATAATTATCGTTCGTGTGTACGACAAACTATCGCTTCGTGGATAGATATAATTCATTTTCCATCGCTGTCTCTCAAGACTAGTTATAATGATATAATTAAAGTTTATATATGATATTAATGACATATTTATCATTATTAGATAATAATATACCATTTACCTTATTATATTTCCATGCACATAAAAATGATAACGTTGTTCGTGCGTACGTGTGAACTATCACCTCCACGAAGCGATGTGATTCATTTTTCAGCACCACATCATATGGATGATATATATAAGTATATTTAAATAATTAATATGATATTAATTATATTATGATCATTTTTGAAAGATAAACTAATACTTACCTTCTTTCCATAATGATCAATGAAAAATGGAAACATTACTCATGCTTACGTACGACTTACCATCTCCATGATTGTAACATAGTTCATTTTTCATAACCATACTTAGTAATTTGATTTTAAAGTATAATTTTTTTTAAAATTATAATAATGTCATGAATATTATTCTGGATATTATGGACTAATTACTACTTAGACTATTGACATTATAGAAAATTCATTTTGGACTCAAGTACCGAATATTGTCAAAACATCTGACGTGAACTTAAATAATTATGTAATTATTATAAAATGATAAAAAGTGATATGAAATGATTAATAAAATTTAAAAAGGTTATAAATCAAGTAAATATTTAACCTATGTTTATTATATCAGAATCTAATGATTGTATGTAACGAGTTGGACTCATGGTAAGTGACTTTTTAACTAAACCTAATTTTAAATATTTTAAAGATTTATGTTCTAAATATTTATTTTTTCATGTTTATGTTTTTAAAATGTTTTTTATCAATGTGTTCATATAGAAATTAATGTTTTAAAATTTTAATTTTATAATTTCTATCAAATGTTATCAAAAAGGAATATTTTTATGGTTTTATGTAAAGGGTTTTCTTTTAAAAATATCTTTTAAGTTTACTCTTTCAACTATATTTACAAAATACTAAAAGAATTTTTTCCCACATACATGTAATGAACATAATTTCCCGATCTTATGATTCTTTAATTCTTTATTTTTTACTATATAATTTTTTATATTTCTTTCCAAAGAAAGTGTTTTCCTTATTATGTGTTCAATTTTTAAATTTCAAAAGTGATTTTTACATGAAAATGGTATTTTGATATCTAAAAGTGTTTTACACATGGTTTAAAAGATTTTACATGGGTTTTATTTATGATTTATTCCATGGAAATTACATACGAAGGGTTGATACCTATTATAGCTCATGTTTGAGCCTGATATATCTTATAGAAATAGTTGATCTCCATTATAGCTCATGAGAAAAGGGTTATCTTGATATAGCTTATATAAAGGGTGAACCCCATTATAGCTCTCCAATGCATTGGGTACTTTGGAGATGGAAGTTGACTATATGGTTATTCCATTTGTAAGGGTTAATGTAAGAGTGTTATGTTAATTATTTTATAGGGCACCTACGTGATTTTTATATGCTTTCTAATGATTTTTAAGAAAAAAAGTTCAATGGGTTCTCATGTTTTCAATAGACTAAAAATTTACTTTCTTATGTCCCTTACTAAGATTTTTGTACTCACCCCACGTTTGAAAATGTTTTTCATAGGATTTAAGGGGGAGTAGAGAGAAGGATGAGATCAAGGGGTGATTTTGAATATTTTTCATAAAGATAAATCATTATTTTTTTATTTTAAAGGCCTTTGTTTGGTGAAAAAAATGGATACTGAGTATAGTGTCCACTTCTAATGTATGGTTTTACTTTATAAGATTTTTTTCCTGATTATCTAAAAATCTAAATTGAAAATAACCTGAAATGTGAAATCTAGTTCAAAAACACTAGAATATGTAATGTTTAAGGTTGAGTCCTTATAATTGGTATCAATGGATGGTTTAGAAAACTTTGGAGATTATGATTTTTTCTTAAGTGTTATGGATATCATTATGAGTATATAATTTTCAGGTTGATCATAAGTTCTGTGTCTTAGAAACCCCTTTTTAGCCTTTATGTTATGAAATTTTAAGGCGACTAATGGTATTTTTGGAGACAATCATTCTTTAAGGTAATTATGGTTTATTACTTTTTTGGGGTGAAAAATGAAAGGTATGAGATAACATTTGAGCTTAAAACATTTTATGGTTATTTTTGAGGAATTTATCATATTTTGGTAATTTTATAATAATTATATAGTTTTAGAAAAAGGAAAACCCATAGGATGAGTTACAACCCGCCGCATTAGGCAATTCTGAGGGAATCAAACCCACAACCGAAGGGTGACAAGGGTGCATCACCTACCACTAGCCTACGTGAAGTCTAATATTAGTATGTTTTTTTAGTTAAATGAGTTAATATAATAAGAATAAATTTATTTTTGGAATGTATGTTTTATCGAATAGATAACCTTGGGATTGGGAAATTCTATGGTGATTAAGTGATTAATGTTTCTTTGGAAGATGTTCACTATTTTGGGAATCCTATATGATCATGGTAAATAGAATACTATGGTATTTTATTTAAGGAATAAAGGTTGAATTATATTTTGGAAGAATCTATGATTTAATTGTGGAATTATGTGGGTTTAGGTTATTTATCTAAATGGTTATCATATCTTGAAGATTACATGGGAAATTACTTTTTGGTATGTGACTTTAGGACTAATTGATGTTATTTAGAGATAATAATTAAAAATTTTCTTTTAAGATTACATGATCAAATAATTTTGGGGTTTCAATCTTAGTCTAGAATGTTTTTGAATAATTTTAAGGATAGTTCAATGATCTATGTTGAACTTTGGGTATTACTATTGAATTTTGGATATTAAAAGTTGTCCTTCTTCTTTTACAGGTTTATTATTTTTTGGGAATTATCTTATCTTGTACCAGCCATTTTGGTATTGGATAATGTCTAAATATTAGAGAAATAGAAAGTTAATCTTTTATGGATTATTTAATTCCCTATAAGTTGATTTTAGTGCTTTAAATGTGAAAAATTCATCTTTATTACTCGTCATTTGGAGAAAAATATGAGTTTGTGGTGTAAATTTATTAAAGGATGAAACTCTAATTTTTAAGTAAGCATGTTTCCTTATGTTCTTATTTCTTTTAGGTTGCAATAGATGTGAATAAGACACAAGAGGGGGGGGGGTAAATTATGTCCTTTTAAAAATCATTATAACATTAAAACATCCCTCTTGAAATGAAGCAATCCTCTCCTTATCTCTTAAAGTTGAGCGAGTAGTGGAAATAAATAAAGGAAAAGAAAAAAAGGATGTATAGTGTTTTGGGGCATAGAAATACCCTATTCCACTCCACCAATTCTCTACTACACAATCTTGGTGATTTTAACTAGTTATTACTCTTATCACAAGACCTTACAATCCATAACCGAGTGAAGGAAGTTGACACCTTACAAGGATTTTATAGGGACTTATGGTTCTTTTATAGGGAACTGTACATCCACAACTTAGTCTGAGAAGCTAAAACTCCACTAAAACTAAGTCTGAGTAATCAATACTCCACCAAATCAATAGATATTGATTTTGTTGATGGTATAGGTTGAACTTCACAGTTACAAATGCAACTGATAGATAAAATCAGATCTTCAATATAGAACAACAACAACAAAATAATATTCAATGTCGAGCATGCTTCTTCGTCTTTAAATAGAAGAAAATAGATTAGACAATGTTTGTGTAGGATTACTTTGTCTTTATACTGTGAGAGAATAATAATGTACACAGAATTTTAATTCTCTGTTCAAAAGCATCGAGCTTTAATATGAATAGTTTTAGATTTTTCTTTTTAACAGTATCCACATATCCACTTTTCTTCATTGTGTATATTATTTTCCTTTCAATTATATATATATATAGAATAAATATCCCATAGTTGTAGCAACATTCCTCTTCCTTAGGATACCCAAAATAAATTAAGTCAATAGCCTTTATAAATATCCCCAAGATTAGCATAACACCATTTTATCTTTAAACCTATAGAATAAATCTCTAATAAATGCATTCAAAATAATTTGAATAACTCCTCTAATAATAAATCTATAATAAGAGTAGTGTTTAACAATTTAAAACTTCTATTTAAATCTATTTAATCCTCTTTAAATATCATTGAAGCAGTTCCTCAAAACTAGCAGCACAATTAATAATGAATATTTGAAATCCAAATCATTCAAAGTGACTCATAATGCCCCTTATAAATAGGAATGATTTACTCCATTGCATGTGAGTCTTTGAATTGGTTAAAAAATAGCCTTATAATGATATTTAATAATAATAAAAATGCTTCAAAAATTGTACAAAATATCACGGATTTAAAATAGTGTCATTGAAAAGTCAAACGTAGGGTTCCTTCATGTAATGAAAAAATACCAAACATAGGGTTCAACTATGTATCATATGGTTCCTTTGCGTAGTGTAGGGTTCCTTTGCGTAATGTAGGTTTCTTACCAATGTATGGTTCCTTAACCATACTTTCATCTACACATAACATAGGGAACCAAAGTAACGTAGGGATGATGATCTATACGTTCAACCTTTTCAGCATAAGAATCCAAACATAGCATTGATTATCCATACGTTCAATCTCTAAACGTAGGGTATGAACATTGATTCCAAAATTTAACATAGGGTAGATATTCCTCACATTTATCATTCTCTAAACACAGGGTTACCTATCCATATGAAAACTATTCAATATAGGGTTGATAATATATACACGCATTTATCAAACATAGGGTTCATTCCTTACGTTACACTTACCAACATTGGGTATGAACATTGTTTTCATAAAATGTAAACATATTAACTTCAGAAATCACTGATTTTTTGATCCCTTTACCATCATATTCAGCCTTAATACCACAAGAATTATTTTTAGAAATCTCAAGATCTTTCTAATGGTTTTACATTCCCAAAATTCAGTGAATTTATTGACCATCCAAACCACTTTTTAAGCCTTTGATTTAAACTGATGAAATCAAGATAACCTTATTGGATTTCCATCACCCAAGGTCCTGAGTGATTTTGAAATAAGTATAATTTTTAGTAAAATAAACACTATATGTTTTTAAATCTGCTCACTATACGGTTGGAAAACTGCTTCAGAAACTTCAGTGTTTTTTAGAGTATCAAAACATCATTTTTAGACTTCAATATAAGCTAATTATTTTTATATATTTACATTACATATACAATGGTATGATTCTCCCATGAATCTATTCAATGTATCTTGGGATATCATTATAATTCTGAAATGACTTTAAGCTGAAAACTGCAATATCACTTGAACAACTTGTAACAACTTCAGTGAATTTTTTCACCATCAAAACAATTGAATTAACTTTTGACATAAATAGATGAAATCAAGATAATCTTTGTATATTTCTAATAAAATAAACACTATAAGAATACAATTACTATTTATTCATATAAAAAATAAATACCTTGATGTACTAAATATGAAACACTTAAAAAATTTATTAGAAAAAAAGATTGACAGGTTGAATTAATTATCAAAACTAAATAAAAATGATAATGATAAGGATATAATAAAAAATATCCCGCTTTTTTATAATTACAAAACCCTAGATTATTATCAAAATTTTTTCCCGCTTTTTTAAGGATAAAAAAGATGAGTTCTTGAGTATATTAAATAATACAATATATTTAACATTTTTTATAAAGAATAGGAATTTTAGATTTAAGTAAAAAAAATTAAAATTTGAAAAACGAAATTTTCTTCCCTAGAGATAAAAAAATTAAAATTTGAGAAATAAAATTTTCTTCCATAAAAAAAATTAAAATAAAATTTTCTTTTTTTATCACTTTTTAAAATATTTAAAATGTGAATAATATTTTTTAGATAATTAAAATTTTAAAAATAATTTTTTTTAAAAAATATTAAAAATATTAGTTATTTTAAAATATGTTCTAAATATATATAGCAATATAAACTCCCCTTAAATTCATGCTTCCTTCAAAAAATAAAAAGATAAAATCAAGGAGTCATGAAAACATATATAATATTATTCAATGAATAAAAAGTGTTTTCAATGAATATATTAAACCATTTAATTAATGCCATAATAATAAAAAATTCAAACACATGATAAATATTTAAAATTACTCCCCTTAAGATCAAGCATAAATATTTATGATATTCAACAAATTTAAATAAATGATTTTCAAGGAATTTAAATAATTTTTTTAAAATAAATAAATAAATAAAATAATAAAAATAATGAATAATTTTATAAGAATTTAATTAAAATATTTTCAATTATTTTAATTATAATATTTTCAAATAATTTAATTAAAATGATTTTCAATGAATTAAATTAAAAATATTTTACGTATGTCATAAATGACCAAAAAATTTTAATCTAATAATAGAATAATGTATCCCAAACAGTAAGAGATTAATTTACCACAAATAATTTATATAAATATTCAAACATTAAACACATGCTTATACACAAGATAACCTTTTATATAAAATATTAATAAAAAGTTTTATGGTCATTGATAAATAAAATAAATCAATAAATGAATTCATTTGATAAAATAATAGTGTGAAAATATTTAATAGTTTAAGCATAAGAATAATTAAATGTAGAGGAATAAAAGATAAAACATTAAAAAATTCTCCCCCTATATAAAACAATTAGTGCTTTTAAATTGAATATTAAAATTGAAAATAAAATACTTCCTAGATTAACCGTTTCATCTCTAATGAATATTCTATTTAATAGGATAAGAAATAAGAATATAATAAATTTCCATAATTTTCAAACAGCCACTTATTGATATAACAATTTTATTCAGTGGAGCATACCTATAATGTATCAAATACCAGTGCCCTTTGGTACCCATATACTTTTGGGTCTGGTAGTGTTAACAATTAATGATTTCGATAACCAAATATGTTTATTTTGATAAAATATTTTATTATTAAATATAGATAATGATTTTGAATAATTATCATGCTTAACGCCAAAAAATTGAGGTTTTTTAAAATAATAGTCATTAGCATAATGTCCATTAATACCACAATAAAAACATTTTACAGTGTACATGATTTTAGTATTCAAACCAGGAACAAAATAATTTTTATATAATTATGGATTTTCTTTATTACTACCAATACCATGTTTTCTTTTGTAAATTTTAGTTTTAAAAATAATTTGATTCAAATAATTCTCTCCATTAATAAGAATACTTGAAGCTTGTTTTAAATTATAAAACTCATCCAACAATTCTTTAATTTTAGTTTCATGAAGATCACAATAAATTTTGAAAGAATTTGATCTTAAATCAGAAATATTTTTTTGGAAAACTTTCATTATCAATTGAAATAACATCATAATATTTTCTAAGATTTTTATTCCCTTTATTTAAATAATCAAATTTATCTTGAAGAATAAAACAAATATTATTAAGTTTATTATAAGAAAAACTTTAAGAATTATATTTTTCAGAGTAAGAATATTTTACCTCATCAACATGAGCCATAAGACATAGATTAACCTTTTGATTTCCATGATCAACTTATGAGTTTGTAGTAGATTCATCTATTGAATCTTCATATGTATTTCTAGTAGACTTCATGACATTCTTTCCTTTTCGTTTATATTCAGATTTCCTTTGATATTTAATTAAAGGAAAGTTAGGTCTCAAATAAACTTCCTTTTTACACTCATAACATCTAACTTCTTTCTCTTTATTTAACTTCAATTTATCTTTTATACCTTTATGCATATTTCAAATTTTTTTAGCAAGATGTGGTAGCTTATCACTTGAACCCGAATGGCTATAATATGTATCTGAAAATTCATCCATTGATACTTTGAGTGCATCTATTTCCTTTTTGATAAAAATATGATTTTCATCTTCTACTTGCATCTCTGATTCGTACATCATCAAGGTTTCGATCAATTAGTTCATCTTTAATTCTTTAACTGGTGTGGATTATCAAATAACATTTGATATTCCATTCCACTTAGAAGGTAAAAATATTAATACCTTTAATGCTAGATTTGGTTCTGGAATTGGAGTTCCTAAGGCAGTAACATCATTAACAGCTTCTGTTAATATTCTATTCATCTAAGTGATGCTCTCATATTCCTGCATCTTGAATGTGTCAAATTTATGTTTTGTAGTATTGTACCTTAGTTATCTGACATTATCAGTTCCTTCATATACAACCAAAATAGTCTTCCATATCTCATAGGCAGTACCTCATTGAGAAACATGATTAAATTCATCAGGGCCAAGGCCACATATAATTACATTCATGACTTTTGAATTAATATCATACTCATCTTCCTTAAAATCATCCCACTTTTTTGGTTCTCCAGGGATTTCATAAGGTTTTAAAATCTTCATATAAACTTTGAAACCAATATTCTTCAAATATATAGTCCTTTGAGCTTTCCATCATCCATAATTATTAGCATTAAAATAAGGAGCACGGATCATAGACATGCCTTCTCTGAAATTTTCCATTGAGATTTGTCTTTGTATGAATCCTTAACTTAGGCTTATTAAATCCAATTGAAATCAGTATATACTTTCCTTTAATACCAATTTTTAGGTAGTAATGGCTGTGATGATGACAAAAGAGGGGGTGAATTTTTTCCTTTTAAAAATATTGATCATATTAAAACGTCCCTCTTGAAATGAAGCGACCATTTCCTTCTCTCTTAAAGTCGAGCAAGCAACAGAAATAAATAAAGGAAAAGAACACAAGGATTTATTGTGGTTCAGGGCACATAAATACCCTAGTCCACTCCACCAATGTTTTTCTACATGATATTTTTGATTTTCACTAGTAGGTCCTCTTATCAGAAGACCTTCCAATCCACAACTAAGTGCAAGCAGTTGAAACCTTACAAGGAGTTTATAAGAAATTTTGGTTGTTTTATAGGGAACTGTATATCCACAGATTAGTCCAAGAAGATGACACTCCACCATGAATGAGTCTGAGTATCCTATACTCCACCAAATCAATAGAGATTGATTTTGTTGATGGTATAGGTTGAACTTCATAGTTTAAAAAGCAACTGACAGATGAAATCAAATCTTCAATATAGAATAATAGTAGTAGAAAAATAATCTTCAATGTCGAGCATACTTATTCATCTTTAAACAACAGAAAATAGATTAGATATTTTTTGTGTAGGCTTCCTTCATTTTTACACCGTGATAGAATAATAATGTACAAATAATTTCTATTCTCACTTCAAAATCATCGATCTTTAATATGAATATTTCAGCACCTTCTTTTTAATAGAGTATTCACGTCTCCTCTTTTCTTCATTGTGTATATTCTTTTCCTCCTAGAGAGTGATATATATAGAGAATACATATCCAGAAATTGTAACAACATTCCTCTTCCTTAGGATACCCAAAATAAATTGAGTCAACAGCCTTTATAAATATCCCCAAGAATAGCGTAACACCATTGCCTCTTTATTCATGTAGAATAAATCTCTAATAAATGCATTCAAAATAATTTGAATAAATCCTCCAATAATATATCTATAATAATAACAGTGTTGAACAATTTAAAACTCCTATTTAAATCCATTCAATCCTCTTTAAATATAGTCGAAATAGTTCCTCTAAACTAGCAACACAATTAACCATGAATATTTGAAATCAAAATCATTCAAATAGATTCATAACGTCTCTTAAATAGGAATAATTTAATCCGTTGCATGCGAGCCTTTGAATTGGTTGTAAAATAGACTTATAATGATCCTTAATAATAAGAATACCATTGTAGAAATCGCTTAAAATATCACAGATTTAAAATAGTGTTATTGAAAATCCAAACATAGGGTTTCTTCATGTAATGAAAAAATACCAAACATAGGGTTCAACTATGTAGTGTACATGGTAACTCTGATTAGCGTAGGGTTCCTACCAACGTATAGTTCCTTAACCATAATTTCATCTACAAATAATGTAGGGAATAAAAGTATCATAGGGATGATGATCTGTACATTCAACTTTTTCTGCATAATAATACAAACATAACATTGTTTATACATACATTCAATCTCTTAATGAAAGGTATGAATAGTGATTCTAGAATTCAACATAGGTAGATATTCCTAACATTTATCATTCACAGAATATAGGGTTTCCAATACATAAAAAAACTATTTAGTTTAGGATTGATAATCTATACATGTATTCATCAAATGTAGGGTTCATTCCATACATTACGCTTACCAATGTAGGGTATGATCAGTGTTTTCAGAAAAAGTGAACATCTTAAATACAGACTTCGCTGAATTTTTTTGAGAACATTACCATTAGATTCAACATTAATCGCACAAGTATTATTTTTATTAAATCTCAATATCTTTCCAATTGTTCAAGAATATAATCAATATAACTTCAAAATCTCTCGATATCTTTAAGAAACTAAAGCAATAACATTATGGAAAACTGCAGTTGGGAAACTGCATTCCCAAAATTCATTGAGTTTATTGACCATCCAATTTTTTTTTCAAAATTTTATGTAAACAGATGAA
Source organism: Viscum album (assembly GCA_963277665.1). NCBI lineage: Eukaryota > Viridiplantae > Streptophyta > Magnoliopsida > Santalales > Viscaceae > Viscum > Viscum album. Next base: position 295,943,394 of record OY728136.1, read on the forward strand.
ATAAAGATAAAATTATTGAGATTCCATCACCCTATGTCCTAAGTGTTTCTGAAATCTTCAGAACCTTTAGTAAAATAAATACTACATGTTTTCAAATCTTCTCATTGTATGGTTAGAAAACTGCTTCAGAAAATTTGGTGATTTTTTAGAGTATCAAAACATCCTTTTTATAATTCTAAATAAACTAATGATTTTTAGATAATTTCATTAAATATACAATGATATAATGCTCCCAATAATATTTTAAATGGAGCTTTAGATATCATTATAATTCCGAAACTACATTAAGATGAAAACTGTAACATCACTTGAACAACTTGTAATAGATTTAGTTATTTTTTATACCATCGAAAAAATTGAATTGGATTTTGAAATAAACAGATGAAATGAATATAATATTAATATATTTCCATCAAAATAAACACAATAACAATCCGATCACTATTTCTTTAGATATAAAATAAATACTTGGACATGCTAAATCTGAAACACTTAACAAATTTATTAGAAAACAAAGATTAACGGGTTGAAGTAATTATAAAAACTAAATAAAAATGTGAATGACAAGGATCCACTTAATAATTCCATGTAGTAATATAATTTCTCAACTCTATGAAAAGGTCTTAAAACAAAAATGTTATTTGTTTAATTTTATTACTAAGAAATTAGTGACCTTTTAACCCATCACAGATTTATGGTTTTGTGATTGTTAACTTTCTTATGACCATTTTCTCTATCACTATCAATCATAACAAGATGGTTTGTTTAATCTTCCATGTATATGTTTTCCTACATAGAAACATAGTATGTGTTATCTTATTCAACCTTTATTTATTTGAAAGTGTAAGTTTCATTGACCCTTTTTATGATATGGGATTTCAAAAAAGGTATTTTGAAAATTCAAACCCCTAGTTTTTGATCCAGAGTTCAAATTGAAAGGATGAAATTTATTAAATGGGGGGAGAATGTAATGTCTCGAGTTTTTAAAAGGAAACACTATTTTCGATAACATACATGATATGTCACATCAAGATTAAAGGAACAACTAAATATTATTATTTAATATGGTATTTATTGCATAAATTTTAGAATAGTGGGAATTAATAGGATTAAATGAATTATGAAAATATTTTTTACACATTTATATATAACTCTTTGACCAATTAATTATAAATTAAAATAAAACAATTTTTAAAATTAAAGGAAATTTTATTCTGAAAAATTATTTAAATGTGCACAAATATAAAAAAATAATCACTCTTGTTGGATGATATTAATGAAATTTATATATAATATATTCAATATAATGTTTAAAATTCATCTTATGTGTTTTAAATACATGATATAAGGAAAAAAAATCCAATTTTAAATATAAAATAAGCATTTTTCTAAAAAGGAATTTTTACTGCCTTTTGATGGTGAACTTGTTTTAAATATAGTTTTTGACAATTTTATAAATGATATTTGAAAAAATAAACTTCTTATTTGAAATATGAGTATCAAAATTTACTTTGGTTTAATTTTTGGTATTTTTCTAATAAAATTTATTTTTTGATGAATAGTAAAAAATACTGCATTTTAATTGAAAACTGATTTTTTATCAAATTTATTTAGAATTAAATTATATATATTAATGTTTTTAAAGCATTATTAGATCATTTTTTTATCAATTAATCCAATTTATGTTATTTTAATCAACCTCACATTGAATTTGGATATAAAAATATTTCAATCTTTTGGACGTTTTTACTTTAAAAACCTGTTTTCTCAATCCTTCAAAAATTAATTTTTAATTAATTCCTTAAAATTATGTGTTTTAAATTTTGAAAAATAGATTCCATATTTTTAATTATAAGATACTAATTTAGTAAATAGGTTACTTTTACTTTTGGACATTATGAGTAGTACCTTAATTAATATTTTTTATTACCATGGCTAAGGGTAAATCGAGTAATTAAATGTAAAATAATATTATAAATATTATAAAATTATCATAAAACTTGTAATAATTTAATTTGATGAGTGGTTTTTTACTAAAATAATACTTGGGATGAAATTATGACCTTTGTAATCCACTTGGATGAGTATATGACATTTATAATATTATATTAAAAGAAAAGTCAATTTTTTAACACTCTTGTTTTTAACAAGTAAAATATTTTTAATATGGGTTTATATATAGTATATATTAAAAAATAAATAGTAATTTTAAATATAATATTTTTATATTTATCATGATTTTTTTTAATTTTTAGATAATAAATATTTAAATTAATGGCTTGCACAATAGTGATGCAGTTATTGTTTAATTAAAGGAAATATCAAAATAAATTATATTACAAATATTAAAATAAATATAATTTCTGATGATAAATTTAATAAATGAAATATTTAGATTAACTTGGCATGTTATTTATGTTTTAGAAGAGTTTTTTATAATATATAATGTTTCTATGATATTTTTTAAAAAGTCAAGTAATGAATAATGTCAAAATTGACATAAATGATATTTTAAAATAAATAATATTCTATTAAATGATATAAAATTCATAAAATTATAAAATTTATCCAAATAATTGGGATATATATTAGAATTTTATAAATGACCCATTTATCAGTCGTTTTATATTTTATAGTAATTATATTAACCCTCAAAGTGTAAATTACATGATATCATGGTAAGAGTTTAAAGGGTTAAAACAAAAAGATAAGGATTAAAATAATAATAAAAATATGTATAATTTTAATTGGATAAATTTATTAAAAAAAATAATACTATATTTTAATTAAATCAGTTTTAATCCATTTTTAATAGAAAATTAATTTTTATTAATTTAATATTTTGTATAATTCCAAGAGTGCCTCTCCCCTCTCCTATAAACGGGAACACATTCTTATCATTTCAATATACTTCAAAAACTATTTGTTTCAGACAATATATACCCCCAATAACTTTATATAATCCATCCCCACATTATATATCTCTTATTTTAGGAATAACACTCACCTTATAGGTGTCAAGGTGTCAATCAAAGGTGATTATCTGAAAAAAGGTATCGTTTTTAATTAAGTGTTTTTGTTTTGTTTATTCTTCCACATCCTTAAAATATTATTCACCCATGATGAAATAATAAACCCATTATCTTAAATATACTAAGATTTTATTTTTTTTAATATCATCACCTAAATACATATTCACTTCTATCAAATGGGAAAAGAATTAGCGTTCGTGTGTACGACGAACTATCGCCTCACATACCGATATAATTTATTTTCCATGACCATATTTGAAGACTAGTTATAATGATGAAATTAATGTTTTTATATGATATTAATGAAATATTTATCATTATTAAATAATAATATGTCATTTATTCTCTTACCTTTCCATTCACATAAAAATGACGACGTTGTTCGTTCGTACGTGTGGACTATCACCTCCACAAAGCGATGTGATTCATTTTTAAGCACAACATCACATGGATGATATATATAAGTATATTTAAATGATTAATATTATATTAATGATATTATTATAATTATTTAAATATAACATAATACTTACCTTCTTTGTATAATTATCATTGAAGAATGAAAACATTACTCATGCGTACGTACGACCTACTGTCTCCATGATTATGAAATAATTCATTTTTCATAACAATAATTAATGGTTTGATTTAAAATTATAATTGATGTATAAAAATGATAATAATTTCATTAATATTATTATAGAGATGATTTACTAATGAAAACTTTTACTATTTACGTCATACCAAATTCATTTTGGACACATGTACCGAATATCATCAAAATATCCGACATGAACTTAAATAATTAAGTAATTGTTATAACATGATAATAAGTTATATAAAAGGAATAATAAACTTTAAAAAGGTTATAAATTAAGTAAATAATTAACCTAAGTTTATTATTAATTATTATAAATATTTTATGTGACAAGTTGAACTCAAGGTAATGAAATTTTTAACTAAACCTTATTTTAAAAGTTTTAAAGATTTATTTTCTAAATATTTGTCTTTCATGTACATGTTTTTAAAATTATTTTTTTATGATTGTGTTCATATGGAAATGAATGTTTTAAATTTGGGATTTTTTAATTTCTCTCAAATGTTATAAAAAATGAATCTTTTTAAGGTTTTATGTAAATGGATTTCTTTTAAAAGTATCTTTTAAGGTTACTCTTTCAACTTTTTTCAAAAAATACCAAAGGAATGTTTTTAACATATACATCATGAAATAAATTTAATTATTTAATTAATATTTAATTCTATAGTTTTTTCTTTATAAGTTTTCATAAGTCTTTCCAAATAATTGTTTTTCTTTATTATGTTCATATTTTTTAGATTTTAAAAGTGATTTTTACATGAAAAGGGTATTTTTATGTATAAAAATGTTTTACACATGGTTTTAAAAGATTTTTCCATGGTTTTATTCATGAATTTGTCCGTGTAAATTACATAACAATGTTTGAGCCCCATTATAGACATGGGGTGAGCCTGATATAGCTTATATGAAGGGTTGAGCCCCATTATAGCTCATAAGAAATGGGTGTGCCCAATATTTCTCATACGAAGGGTGATCCCCATTATAGATATCCAATGCATTGAGTACTATGGAGATTGAAGTATACCTTAAATTTATTACATTTTTAAGGGTGAATATAATAGTGATATGGTAATGATGTCCCAATGAACCTACATGATTTTTTTATCCTTGTTAATGAGTTTTTTAAGAAAATTTTTTTATTGGGTTTTCATGTTTTCAATGGACCAATGATTAACTTTCTTGTTCATCCAATGTTTGAAATTTTTTTTCATAGGATTTAAGGGTAAGAAAGAGACAAGGATGAGTTAAAATGGATAATTTTAAATATTTTTCATAATGATAAATCATTATTTTATTTTAAAGTCCTTTTTTGGGTGAAAAAATGGATACTGAGTATAAGTGTCCACTTATAATGTATGAGTTTACTTTGTAAGATTTATTTATAATTATCTAAAACTATTAATTGAAAAGATCCTCCAATGTGAATTCTAGTTCAAAAACACTAGAATATGTAATTTTTAAGGTCAACTCCTTTCAGATATTGTCCCACTCCCATGTTGGTATGGGTAGTGGTTGTAATACCCCTTTAGGAAGTTATCGCTCTGCCTTCACTTGCTAACATACCAAGAACCTTACAGTGTAGTCGGCAATCTCCATTTTCATATTATCCCTACAATAAATATCATGAAGGTCCCTATAAATTTTAGTGCTTCCAGGTTGTGTAAATAATGTAGAGGTATGAGCTTCATCCATCAGTTCCTTCTTTATCTCTTGGACATATGGGACACATAACCTTGTATGAAATTTTAATACACTTTATTAATGAATATTGAACTGAGGTGTCATGACACGTCCTCAGGGCCCGTGCCGTGACTACCCCAAGCCCACCTTTCATAGGACAGGGGCTGGCGACTAGCACCAAAGGCGTAAATACCGATAAAAAGGGAAGGCATTACCTTTATATAAGAAAACAAACACCACAGAGTACGCAAGCTGAAGTAAACACCACGTAGACTGAGTACAAAAGTAAGTGCTGTAAAGTAAATGGGCCAGTATACAAACCCATATGAAAGTACAGTAAAACTGAGAAAAGTAAGTACAACAACTGGAAAGTAAAGCAGCAACCACCAAGTCGTCCTCTGGAAACCCCACACGAAGGGTGGGTACAGATGGTCCCCTTTTCACCTCAAATCCGTCTGTCCGAACCGTGTACGTCCTGCCTAATAGTCCACCTCTGGGTACCATCCCGCTCCAAAAGTCTCAACCATGATCAGCGTTGTCTGTCGTCTGCATCCAATACAACGTAGTGCAGGCATAACCCGTGCATGGGTGAGTATACAATACTCATTAGGGACCCCGAGACCCTCGAAGGCCTCCCATAATCCACAAAGGATAAACCACAAAGGATAAACCACAAAGTAAATATACAAATATGAAGTATCAAATAACACTACTTAGGTATATTCCCATACATATACCTAAGTCAACAATTCCAGTTCGGCTCCAACTTCCGAGCCCAAGTTCAACCCAGTCCACAGAGGAAAGTACAACCCAATCCACACAGAAAAGCACAACCCAATCCACACAAGAAAGCAAGTCAATCATATCGAAGATAATGATTGAAAGTCAAGACTCAAATCACACAGGTATACTACTCATGAAGAGTGGTATAGATGATTGATGTAGCCTCTGAATCATCTCCTCTGCCGAACCCACGTAGGATCCAAGTACATATGTCGTCGCTGCCGGACCCACGTAGGATCCCAGTACAGTAACCATCACTGCCGAACCCACGTAGGATCCAAGTACGGTCGTCATCGCTACCGAACCCATGGAGGATCCAAGTACAGTCATCCTCCCTGCTGAACCCACGTAGGATCCAAGTACAGTCGCCATCGCCATCGCAGTCGCAACCAGCTCTAGGGTTCCCGTACACAGCACGCTCGATTTCGGGAGGGTCCACTCCATGATCCAAGGGGGTCGATAAATCAACTATCACTAAGTCCAGAGTTTATGTATCAAAAAGTTCCGTCTCGTTAATAGGAACTCAATGTGATAGACGGTGCGTCAATCGGACGCCCGGTCTGTGAGTTACTGGCTTTTTCGTCCTAGGGGCCCGGTTGGTTTTTAATTTAAAACCAACCTGACTATACTCCAGCTACGTCCAAACCTCAAGAGAAGTAAACCAAAAGAACCATCTCTAAGAGGAATTCAACGTAACTAACAACACGTCATTCAGACGTCTGGTCGTTAAGTTATAAGCGTTTCCGCTCCAAGGGCCCGGTTGGTTTCGAGTTCGAACCAACCCATCCGTACCCAAAATTTAACAAAATATTGAGTGTAAAATACTGAAACGACCGTCTTGATCCAAGAATCCCAAATCAACTGACGGTTCATCAATCAGAGGTCCGTAGCCCAAGATATGGGCGTTTGAATAAATCTGTCCGAAAAATAGGGGGTTTGGGCCCGGTCCGACCCGACCCAATACCCCCTAGGTCAGATGAACTGACCCGGGTCCAGGTCCGGACCATTTGGGTGCGGCCTAGCCCGGCCCACAGCAGGGTGCGGCCCGGCACGCGGCTGGGCGTGGCCTACGGCCGACTAGGAAGCCGACCGTGGCTCGGCTCACGGCCGAGCAGGGCGCAAAGGGGGGCACCGCCCCCTTGATTCTGAAACAGCGGCCCCTGGTGGGGTCCACCCTACATGCTAGCCGGGGGTTTCAACCCCCGGTTTTTCTGGAAAACGGTCGGCCATTATGGACGGCCAGTTGAGCTGCTGCGGGACCCTTCGGGGTCCCGCCTCCCGGAGTGCCGGTGGCCGGCCAAGCCCGGCCGCCCTTGCTGAAGACCGCCGCGGCCTTAGGCCATGGCTCTCGTCCAACCAGCACGGCCCGCCCCAGCCGTGGCCCCCTTGAAGTTCCGGCACGAAGCGACAGTGCCGCGCACCACCGCCGCGACCCACTCCGGCCGCGGTTCCCTTCTTTCCCACGCGGTGTAAGGGCACCGCGCCGCCTTCGCCGCAAAGTTCAATGAGGATCAACAAATAAAAGGGGAGGAGGATCAACCGTGTTTGTGCAGTCCGATCTCCTCCAGTTATGTCGATAAGAAGAGACCAATTTAATTAATGAAGAACGTTAAATTAATCATGAATGTAAATAACCCCTACCTCGATTTAACGATGTCGTTTGCCGACGACGCGAAAGACGACATCGCGGGGTGAGGTTTCGAAGATGGCATTGGCGTACGTACAAGGAAGGAATGATGTCTCACACTATTTTCAGAGAGATGAAGGAACGACACGTTGTCTCTCCTTGTGGTGACGACATTCTTCGTCGAAGGGTGTCGTTCCTCGCGGGAAGATGAAGTTCTTCAAAGGGACTTAAGCTCTCTCCTCCAATCCTCAACACAACGAGCCAACACCAAATAAAATAAGACTCATCTTATTTTATTACAGCATGGCATGCATTTCAAATTCAAAAATTCAAAAACCAAATCACTTAATTAATTAAACTTGAGTTGTCTAATTAATTGGGTGTTATGTTGGCAAGTTTAATGAGGGATAGAGAGAGGAGTTACTCACATAAAGGGGGAGTTAGGGAAAGTGAAGGGTTGGGATCGTGTGGGCCCCACCTCACCTTTAATCCTCTCATGGGTAGTTAGTATCTAGTGGATCCCACTCCAACTACCACACCTAGGATTTAACCACTTAGAAAAAGAAATAAAATTGTAAGACAATTTTATTTTAATTTTTATTTAATCCACATTTTTTATCAACTCCTCCCAAGCAGACGCATCTTTGATAAAGGTCCTCTTAAGCAATTACCAGCGTTGTGGTTCCATCGTTGCCCTCAGATTTCAATTCTGAGCATCAGTTCAAAAGATAGAAAAACTCACTCGTTTGTTCACTGAACGTACCCGAGCTAAAATTCAGAAATTGATTTCGGGCACACCGGGCCTTGGAATCAGGTGTCGTCAGAAACTGCATACTCGTAAAATCCCAAAGAATTTAAGAAAAAAATTTCCTTGAAATTTAAGGGTCTTTTCATTACTCCCACATCAGGGATTTACATCCCCGTAAAGATACATCATAAACTAGGGAAACAAATGGGGGTACTATGCACGCATCTGAGCCTCTCGCTCCCATGTGCTCTCCTGGAGGTTCCCGTGCTGCCACCTGATGCACACTAGAGGAATCGACCGTCCATGTAGGACCCGCTCTTGTCGATCATCGATCTCCACCGGGACCTCCACAAATGTCGCCCCGTCATCGATGTCCAGATCCCCATGATCAATGATATGCATTGGGTCGTGCACGTATCTCCTTAGTTGAGATACGTGGAAGACATCGTGCATTTGGTGCAACTGAGGTGGAAGAGCTAGGCGATAAGCCACCTCGCCTATCCTACTAAGAACCTGGAATAGTCCGATGAATGACAGAGATAACTTGATGCCCCGGCCAAATATTCGTAATCCACATCGAGGTGAGACCTGTAAGAAAACGTGGTCACCATCCTCAAACTCTAGTGGTCTCCGCCTCCTGTCAGCATAGGACTTCTGTCGGCTCTATACAATCCTCATCTTCTCCTGGATGATATACACCTTCTCTGTCGTGGCCTGGACCATCTCTGGTCCTACAAGTGCTGACTCCCCAGGGTCTGTCTAGAACAGATGTGATCTGAAAGGTCGGCCGTACAATACCTCGTATGGTGCCATCCCAATAGTGGAGTGGTAGCTGTTGTTTTATGAAAACTCCACCAAGGGTAGGTGACCCTCCCAGATGCGACCAAAGTTGAGGACACATGCACAGAGCATGTCATCGAGAGTCTGAATGGTCCTCTCCGTCTGGCCATCCGTCTGAGGGTGAAAGGTGGTGCTCAGGCATAGCCGTGTCCCAAATGCCTCCTATAACCCCTTCCAAAGCCGGGAAGTAAAGTGAGAATCTCGATCATAGATGATAGACGATGGTACACCATGAAACCGTACAATCTCTTGAACGTAGAGGCATCCCAAGCTCTCTACTGAGCCTTTCTCTCTGATAGGTAGGCAGTGGGCCGACTTGGTGAGTCGGTCTACGATCACCTATATGGAGTCATGTCCTCTGGAAGTACGTGGAAGCCCTGTCACGAAATCTATAGATATCCCGTCCCACTTCCACTCCGTGGCCTCCAAGGGTTGTACCAAGCCTGCTGGTACCTGGTGCTCCGCCTTCACCTGCTGGCAGGTGAGGCATCGCGAAATGAACTCTACCACAACCTTCTTCATACCTGGACACCAGTGCTATCGTTTGAGATCCTGGTACATCTTCGCTACTTTTGGATGTATCGCCAATGAGGAAGTGTGAAACTCCCTCAGCACCTCCTCCTGCAATGCAACTGGTACCATGGTACGTCCTCTGAAAAGGACGATGTGCTCTCCTCTTATAGAGAATACATCAGGTGCCTGTCTTGAGGATATCTGTGTACGTCACGTCTCACAGTCAATGTCTTCACGCTGTGCCTACCTGACCCGCTGAAGTAGTGGAGGGGGGACTGTGAGCGTCTGAAGAAAGGCTGACCCATCTCTATCCATGAAGGATATATGCAAAGCGACTAACTACTCAGTCGCCTCTCCAAGTAGCTGGATGCCCGACCTCCTGCTGAGAGTATCAGCTACTACGTTCCCTTTCCCAGGAGTATAGACTATCTCAAAGTCATATTCCTGTAGGAACTCGATCCATCGCCGCTGTCTCAGGTTCAGGTCCTTCTGCGAGAAGATGTACCTGATACTCTAGTGGTAAGAGTAGACTGTAAAGCGCTCTCCAATCAGATAGTGCCGCCACATCTTCAAGGCGAAGAACACTGCTGATAAATCTAGGTCATGGGTAGTGTAGTTCTGCTCGTGCTGCCTCAACTGTCGTGAACCATAGGTGATCACTACCCGCTCCTGCATCAGGACACACCCGAGTCTGGTCCTTGATGCATCAAAGTAAACTACGTACCCTACTCCCTCCTTCGGTAGCCTCAAGATGGGTGCACTGTTCAATCTCTGTCTCAGCTCCTGGAAGCTCTGCTGACATCTATCTGACCAAACGAAGGGTTTCCCCTTCTTTGTCAAAGCTGAAAGTGGTGCTTCAACTCTGGAGAAGTCTGGCACAAATCTCCGATAGTACCTAGCCATACCTAGGAAACTCCACACCTCCGTCACGCTCCTGGGTGGCTCCCAAGCTAGCACTACCTCGATCTTCGCAGGATCCACCACAACTCCTGCCTCATAGATGACGTACCCCAAGAAGTGGACCTCTCAAATCCAGAACTGACACTTAGAGAGCTTACCATAAAGCTGGTGATCTCAGAGTGTGTCCAATACAATCCGCAAGTGGTATGCGTGCTCCTCCTCAGTAGTCGAGTAAATAAAAATGTCGTCGATGTAGACTACGATAAATCGATTGAGGTAAGGCTGGAATATCCTATTCATGAGACTCATGAACACTGCTGAAGCATTGTTTATTCCGAAAGGCATAACCAAGAACTCATAGTGGCCATACAAACACCTGAAGGCCGTCTTCTGAACATCCTCGTCTCGAACTCTGAGCTGATGATAACCTGACCTGAGGTCTATCTTTGAGAACCATCGTGCACCCTTGAGCTGATCGAAGAGGTCGTCAATCCTCGGAAGCGGATAATTTTTCTTCACGGTCACCTAGTTCAGGCGATGGTAATCGACACACAGTCGCAAGATCCCATCCGCCTTCTTGGAGAACAAAATCGGGGAAGCCCCGGGTGAAACACTGGGTTGGATGAATCCCTTGCCCTGAAAGTCCTCCAGCTGTACCCGTAGCTCTCGAAGCTCAGCAGGAGACATCCGATATGCTGGAGTAGATATGCTGGAACGTCGTCAGGAAAAACGTCTGCATACTGATCCACCACAATAGGAAAACTTAGACTCCACACATCAACTTCTCCTAGGATGAGACTAGACAACTGATGAGTGATCGGCTGTCCTCTCCTCTGCGTGAGTCCATCCCGCACTTCAAAAGCTCCCTTCTTGCCGGTGAAGGTGAACCTGCTCCCATCGGTGTGGACACACTGCACCTTGTGCCTAATACAGTCGATCTGAGCATGGACCGTAGATAACCAATCCATGCCCAAGATGACATCATAAGGCCTCAAAACCGCTACAAGAAGATCCCATCCGAAGATCTCGCCTCCTAGTGTAAGCTCACACTACCGGAACCAGTGCATAATCATCGAGTCTACTCTGGTAGGAGTCTCTAGCCGTAAGGATCAAGCCAACGGATCCGTCGGAATCTCAAAGATCTGAACAAGGGTAACGAAAATGAAATAATGACTCGCTCTTGTGTCTATAAGAACTGAAGCAAGGGTGGATTCTATATAGATAGTACCTCAAATCATATCAGGTGTGCCGTGGTCATAAGCCTCCACTGCCTGAAGCTAATCCTGCCTCTGCCCTCCAGCTCCCTGTGGTCGGGGTGGACCTCTTGGTGGTGGTGGTTGTAGAGCCCCGAAGTGTCGTCCACCACCTGCTGCTCGACCAACTCCTCTACCTCGTCCGCCTACTCCTTGCGGACCACCACGGTCAAACATATGCCTCTTCCTGGGTGGTCCCTCAACTGTCTGCTGCTCCTATGCATGGCGGGTCGGGTAGTCACGAGCCATGTGGCCCTGCCCGCCACATGCATAGCACTGTCTGCCTCTCGAATGACTGGCTCTACTATGTGTGCCCCGCACCTCTGAACCAGTATCCTGAGGTCTCCCACCTGATGGTATGGTCTTCTTGGACCCTTGTGACATCCGTCAACTGCCATCTTCAGAAGACTCCGCTACGTACCGCCCTGCGGTAGGTCTCAATGCTGGTGTAGGCTCAGTAAGAAATATCTCTACAAGAAGGGCTCACTCCAGTACCCCTGCCTATGTCGGAATACTGAGGGAGATCATCGATGCCCTGATCTCATGCCTTAGTCCTTGCTCGAAGGTCCAGACCTGGAAAATGGGTCCTGTACCATGTCTGTGGAGTAGCGTGAGAGATCAGTAAATCTCGCCGAGTACTGGGCTACTGACATGCTGCCCTGCCGTAGCTGTAGTAGCTCCTGAATGCGCACCGCACAGAGGGTGGCTGGAACGAACTCCGAGCAGAAGAGGCTCTCGAAATCCGTCCAAAGAAGTGATGCCTCATCATGCACCTCGAGCATCAGGATCCACCATCTACCTGCTGCCACGTGCAGAAGACTCACCGCAAGGATCACCATGAGGTCAGCTGGTGTCCCTACTAATCTGAAGACTCAAACAACATCCTCCAGCCAATCCTCGACTGCCTGAGGGTCCATCTCTCCGCAGATCCTGGGCGGCCTATGACACTGAAACTCATGAAGTTCACTCAAGCGACGTGCACTCTCTGCTGTTGGGGCTGGTGGCATCGGTGGATCGTCGGGTAGAGGTACTGCCAGTGCCTCTGCTGTAATGGGGCCCTCCACCGAGGCCTCGTCACTCGGTGGGCTGCCATCTCGCACAAAGCTCGGAACCCTAGCTGGCTGCCATCGTGGGGCCATCCTGAAAAGAAACAGGTGTGCCACAGTTAATACAGTATACCTGGTGATATGACACAAAGTAATCACAAAGAAAACTTTTGAAACACACATTCAATCAATGTTTTCGTGCACTGAGTCAGAAATCAGAAGTTAGGGTCCTGGTGTATGGATACGTTGGCCGCCGCACCAACACAAGACTTCCTGGACTGATAACCACACTCAATAACCTTAAAACTATTGCTTCACATAGAAGAAATTATCAGAGTCCTGAGTTCTGCGGTAGAACCGACTCCTCTGAAACCAATTTGTCACGACCCGTCCTCGGGGCCCGTGCCGCGACTACCCCAAGGCCGCCTTTCTTAGGACAGGGGATGACGACTAGCACCAAAGGCATAAATCCCGATAAAAAGGGAAGGCATTGCCTTTATATAAGAAAACAAACACCACATAGTACACAAGCTGAAGTAAACACTAAGTAGACTGAGTACAAAAGTAAGTGATGTAAAGTAAATGGGCCAGTATACAAACCCATCTGAAAGTACAATAAAACTGAGAAAAGTAAGTACAAAATCTGTAAAGTAAAGCAGCAACCACCAAGTTGTCCTCTAGAAACCCCACCTGAAGGGTGGGTACAGATGGTCCCCTCTGCTCCTAGAATCTGCCCATCCTCACCGTGTATGTCCCGTCTGATAGTCCACCTCCGGGTACCATCCCGCTCCACAAGTCTCAACCATGATCAGCATTGTCCATCGTCTGCATCCAACACAATATAGTGCGGGCATAGCCCGTGCAGGGGTGAGTATACGATACTCAGTAGGGACCCTGAGACCCCCGAAGGCCTCCCAGAATCCATAAACGATAAACCACAAAGGAAAGATACAAATATGAAGTATCAACCAACACTACTTAGGTATATTCCTATACATATACCTAAGTCAACAATTCCAGTTCGGCTCCAACTTCCAAGACCAAGTTCAACCCAGTCCACACAGGAAAGTACAACCCAATCCACACAGGAAAGCACAACCCAATCCACACAGGAAAGCACAACTCAATGCACATAGGAAAGTAAGTCAATCATATCGAAGATAATGATTAAAAATCAAGAATCAGCTCACATAGGTATACTACTCACGAAGAGAAGTATAGATGATTGATGTAGCCTCTGAATCATCTCCTCTACCGAACCCACGTAGGATCTAAGTACAGATGTCATCGCTGCCGGACCCACGTAGGATCCTTGTACAACAACCATCGCTACCGAACCCATATAGGATCCAAGTACAGTCGTCATCACTGCCGAACCCATGGAGGATCCAAGTACAATCTTCCTCGCTGCCGAACCCACGTAGGATCCATGTACAGTCACCATCGCCATCGTAGTCGCATCCAGCTCTAGGGTTCCCGCACACAACACGCTCGATTCCGGGAGGGTCCGCTCCATGAGCCAAGGGGGTCGATACATAAACTATCACAAAGTCCAAAGTTTATGTATCACAAAGTTCCGTCTCATTAATAGGAACTCAATGCGACAGACGACGCGTTAATCGGACGCCCGGTCTATGAGTTATTGGATTTTTCGTCCTAGGGGCCCTGTTGGTTTTTAAGTTAAAACCAACCCAACCGTACTCCATTTTCATCCAAAACTCAAGAGTATTAAACCAAAAGAACCGTCTCACTAAGAGGAATTCAACGTAACTGACAGAACGCCATTCAGACATCTGGTCGTCAAGTTATAAGCGTTTCCGCTCCAAGGGCCCGGTTGGTTTCGGGTTCAAACCAACCCAGATGTACCCAAACTTTACCGAAAGATTGAGTGTAATATACCTAAATGATTGTCTCGATCCAAGGATCCCAACTCAACTGAAGGTGCATCAATCGGAGGTCCGTAGCCCAAGATATGGGCGTTTGAATGAATCTGTCCAAAAAATAGGGGGTTTGGGCCCAGTCCGACCCGGCCCAATAACCCCTGGGTCGGCCGAACTGGGTCGACCCGACCCGGGTCCGGGTCCAGCCCATTTGGGTGTGGCCCGGCCCGGCGGGGCGCAACCTAGCCCGGCGGGGTGCGGCCCGGCTCGGAAGCCGGTCGCGGCTCGGCTCGCGGCCGAGTGGGGTGAAAAGGGGGGGGGTGCCGCCCCCTTGA
This sequence comes from Viscum album, assembly GCA_963277665.1. Taxonomy (NCBI): domain Eukaryota; kingdom Viridiplantae; phylum Streptophyta; class Magnoliopsida; order Santalales; family Viscaceae; genus Viscum; species Viscum album. The sequence continues at coordinate 295,958,629 of OY728136.1, forward strand.
TTCTGAAATGGCAGCCCCTGGTGGGGTTCTCCCTACGCGCTGGCCGGGGGTTTCAACCCCCGGTTTTTCTGGAAAACGGCGGGCCATTATGGCTGGCCGGTTGAGCTACCGCGGGACCCTTCGGGGTCCCGCCTCCCGGAGTGCCGATGACCGGCCGGGCCCGACCGCCCCTGCTGAAGACCACCATGGCCTTAGGCCGCAACTCCCATCTGACCGGCGCGGCCCGCCCTGGTCGCGGCCCCATTAAAGTTCCAGCACAGCGCGACTGCGCTGCGCTCCTCCGCCGCGACCCGCTCTTGGCCGCAGCCTCCTTCAGTTTCACCGGCGCGGCGCGACGGCGCGACGCACCACCGCCGCGGCCCGCTCCGGCCGCGGTTCCCTTCGTTCCCTCATGGTGCAACGACACCGCACCACCTTCACCGCAAAGTTCAACGAGGATCAAAAAATAAAAGGGGAGGAGGATCGGCTGTGTTTGTGCGGTCTGATCTCCTCCCGTTATGTCGATAACAAGCGGCCAATTTAATTAACGAAGAACGTTAAATTAATCATGAACGTAAATAACCCCTACCTTGATTTAATGATGTCATTTTCCGGCGACGCGGAAGACGGCGTCGCGGGGTGAGGTTTAGAAGATGGCATTGGCATACGTCCAAGGAAGGAACATCATCTCACACTAGCTGCGGAGAGATGAAGGAATGACACGTTGTCTCTCCTTGTGGTGACAATGTTCTTCATCGAAGGGTGTCGTTCCTCACAGGAAGATGTAGTTCTTCAAAGGGACTTAAGCTCTCTCCTCCAATCCTCAACACAACGAGCCAACACCAAATAAAATAAGACTCCTCTTATTTTATTAAAGCATGGCATGAATTTCAAATTCCAAAATTCAAAAAAAACCACTTAATTAATTAAACTTGAGTTGTCTAATTAATTGGGTGTTATGTTGGCAAGTTTAATGAGGGAGAGAGAGAGGAGTTACTTACATAAAGGGGGAGTTAGGGAAAGTGAAGGGTTGGGCTCGTGTGGGCCCCACCTCACCTTTAATCCTCTCATGGGTAGTTAGTATCTAGTGGATCCCACTCCAACTCCCACACCTAGGATCTAACCACTTATAAAAAGAAATAAAATTGTAACACAATTTTATTTTACTTTTTTTTTAATACACATTTTTAATCAACTGCTCCCGAGAAGACACATCTTCGGTTTAGGTCCTCTTAAGCAATTACCGGTGCTACGGTTCCATCGAGGCCCTCATATTTTAATTCCGAGCACCGATTCAAAAGATAAAAAAACCCGGTCTTTCGTTCACTGAACGTACCCGAGCTAAACTTCGGAAATTGATTCCGGGCACACCGGGCCTCGAAATCAGGTTCCGTCAGAAACTACATACTCGTAAAATCCCAAATAATTTAAGAAAAATTTTTCCTTTAAATTTACTGGTCTTTAAATGAGGAAGCTTTCCATTATTCATAGGATATATCTTCTTTTGTAACAAATGATCTTCTCTTTGATATTTTTTGATCTTCTCTAGTAATGATGGTTAAAAAATCATTTGGGATAGGTCTTATTATCTCCCTTCCCTTATGATTCCCATGTGCAATTTTACTTGGTCCTTGATTGTAACAAACCAAACTTTTATCAATGGAATTGCACCATTCTTATAGTAATTTCATATAGTATAAATCACATAAAATCACTAATAGACCATAATAAAAACTTTATAAATCAAGAATTAATGAAATAATAAGTATTTATATAAGTTAAGAAACCAATACAGATGAAATAGTAACTTGACCTTAAGAATTGTAATACGACCCTTATGAATAGTAAACTGACCAAATGAATAGTAACCACATCCATGAAAGTATAAATAAAATTTAGACATATTTAAAATAAAGTATGGTATAATTATATCATAGTCTAAGTAAATAAATATTTTTAATATTATTAATTAAGTGTTGGTATTTTTGTAAGTCATAGATATTTAATTACAATTTTTTTATTAATTTAATAATTTAAAAGATTTTTTTATAAAATGTATCCATAAATTAATATGTTGATATATAATTATTTTAAGATAATTTTATGAGACCTTATGTAAATTTTCAAAGTGTTATAAAATCAGTTATAATTATAAAATATGTATTTTCCAAGGAAATAATGATTTTAATTAAAAATTAAATTAATTATATCTATAAAATTAATTTCATAAAATGAAGTTCATTTTTGAATTATAAACATTGAAAAAATTTTAGGCTGATTTTTTTGGATTTTTCTAAAATACTTGAATTTTTTATGAATAGTAAAATATGATAATTTACAATAAAAGATAAATACCTGAATTATGGAGTCAGAGATGATGTAAGGATGATGTAAGCCAAAAATATCAAACTATCATTCATTATTTTAATATACTTAGAGATAATTCTCAAACTATTCATAGTCTTGATCCAAAATATTAAACTAATGAATATAATAATGAGAAAACACCCCTCTCCTCCACTATAAATACCACCCCTCACCACTCTTTTCCTCACACCTCTCAAGATTTGAACCTTGAAAAAATTCTGCCCAATACTATTCCCTATCCCATTCCACACATCCAGGAGCTCTTGGTATCATCAAAATACCATAACCTTTTCCCTAAGGAGGTTCTCAAGGAGGATAAATTCAAGAGGTAAAATCCTCATCCTCTTCCTTTTTTTTAAATTTATTTTTAATTTCATTTATTTTATTCTATTCTCCTCACCTTCACTTATCAAAATTTCATGATAACTCCATTATGTTTGATATAATTGTATTCTATTAATTTAAGGGAAGATTCATCATTAAAATCCCCCTCTCTCTCTTTTATTCTAAAAATAAAATAGTCTCCCATGATGTGTCAATTTACAAACATTGTGGGCGATGCACATTAATTTTCCTTTAACGCCTTCAAAGATGTTAATAATACTATTTAAATGGATGAAAAATATTTTAAAATTTATGTTATAACCATATTTATGTTCTGGAACTAACATATATACATAATACTATGTGATAAAGTAAAAAGAGTTGTTGTGATTGAAAAACCTCCAAAATTAACCTAAAACGATCATCATTAAGTTTTATTTAACGATTCATCCTCATAACTTATAAAAAATTATTTATAAGACCATTTAAGATCCTATAAGATCATTAATAACATACAATAAAAATTCTGTATATTTATCCTCATTTTACATGAACTTCCATTCATGTATACAAGTGAACCGATTGTGAAAAATAAGAAAACAAACACTCTCAAATGATGAAATTAAACTCTATAACTCATCTAAAAGACTATAAATGAACTTAATAAAACTATAATGAATAAAATTAATGTATAAAATGTTCTTAATTTTTTAATTAATTAATCTAATATGATTTTATTGGATATTAAAGTGAAGGAAGCATTCAGATACAAGGTAAGGGGAATTTTCGAACCCAACTCTCTTCCTTTGGGTATTCCATATTTCACCCCATTTTCAGTATAGATATTTATCAAATATAATGTATTCATTATTATTTTACCTTTTATGGGATATACATGTTTTAAAATTGTGTTTATGATAAAAAATGTTTTCCAAAATAACTCTTCTTAAAAAAACACACCTTTTACTTATATAGATTGTTTCTTCTTCACTTAAGGTTTATGATTATTATATAAATTATGTTATTCCATATTTAATTTAGGAATAAAAAGTTTATGAATGTATGTTTGTGAAATGAAAATCATTCCTTCCTATGGGTTAATTTATGTTCAATATTGATATATGTTTATTGTGGCATGCATGATAATGTAAATGTTATGATGTGATGGGTGCACCCAGAATTATATAGCGCAATATAAATGTTATGATGTGACGGGTTCACTCAGAATTATATATTGCTCCAATTCATTGGTAATGTGAATAATATCACTAGATAAAGTGAATTATTCATGAACATGATGCTATATTTGTTCAAAACTATGTGTAGTAGTTTACTACTAAGACATGATGTTTCATTTTTATGCATTGCCACATTCCAAGACTTTTCTAAATGATTAATCTTATGATTATGATTCTATTATTATGTTATTATGATGATTATTATGCACACAACATGTTATATTTATTAATTTTCTTATATATCCTCTTATTGGGATTTTAGATCACCCCTTTCTTTGATCTATATCCTCTGGTGACTACTTGTACTAAGGAGAATTCAAAGGGCTAATAAGAAGCTAGAAAAGATGGAATTAAATAAATGTTTATGTTTTATTTTTTAAATGTTATGTATGGTCCTAATTTCCCAAGACACTAAAACTTTGGATCCTGGTCATGTAATACTTTTATTTTATTTAAAATTATGTAAAAGTAATGTAAGAAAAAGTAGGGTCGCTATAGTTGGTATCAGAGCATGATTTAATTAAGTTTGGAATTAGGATTAGAGAACCTTAGTGAAAACCCTTAGTTTGAGACTAAGTATAAGTAACCACCCATGAAGTGTTGTTTTAGAAAATACTAAACATAGTGATCCTACAAAATATTCCATTATATTTAATTACAAAAATGAATAAATTATTTATTCATGACTTGTTGAATTATTTTTTGTTCTAACATTTTATATTTTAGAAAATAATGGGAACCAGGAGAAACCAGGCCAACAACCTATGTGAGGGACAATGTAGCAATTGCCTTAATGACATCACCAATACCTTGGGTGGTGGAGTTAAACATTTCATGGCAATTCTTACCCAGCTATCTCAGGTTATGAATAATAACCTGAATAATGTGGAACATTTTCCTTCACCAAAGAGGGAACAACTGGCTATCAAGAGTTTTATATGAAAATAACCATCTATGTTTAGTGGATATTCTAATCCACTAGTCATTAAATAGTGGGTCAACTCAATGGATATGATATTTTCTACTCTTCACTATTTTTAGATAGAGAAGGTGACTCTGTCCATTTACCGTTTAGTTGGAGAGGCCTATTAATGGCTGGACTTGATTAAGAACACCAAGCCGAGGGAAAAAATTGAAGAGATGGAGTGGGAAGAATTTAAGATATTGTTTCGTAACAAGTATGTACCTCTAACTCTTCATAAAAATATGGGGATATAATTCATAGAGCTGAAGCAAAAGAAAGATGAATATTTCATTATATATAAAGAAAATTTCACAAGACTTACAAGGTATGCTTTGGGGTTTTTTATCAACAATAATAGAAAAAATTGATAGAATATTTATTATTTTAAAACCACACCTTCAAAAGGATCATGAAATTTGAGACTTTGGGAGTTATGAAGAAGTTTCTCAATGTGATCTGAAAGTGAAGATGAAGTTTGGATAATCGTCCCATGGATAGGGTGATAAGAAACAAAATATGGAGTTTCAAAATGGAGGATATCATGAAAAAGGTGAAAAGAAAACTCAACCACCCACATTTAAAAAATTTGGGAAGATGAATCATGGGAACTGCCTCAAAGGGATGGGGGAAATGCTTCAAACATGAGAGATAAGGCCACTAAGCTCATGAATGTCAAAAATACATGAGGAAGTAGGATAATGTGGTGGAGGAAAAGAGGGCACCACCCATCATCCAATGATACAATTATAGGGAGCAAGGTCACTATGCATGCTAGTGCTCTAAACCTCAGGTCTTCAAGGTTAATCAGTATCAACAACCACTGAATAAAAAGGATAAAGGCAAGGATTACTCCACAACTACTACTTAAGTGGAACAAGAAAATAGATTCAAACAATGTACACTTTATATTCACTCAATAATGGAAAATTATTATTTTATTTTGGTTCAATGCATTTCATTATATCTTTCAAGTTTGCAATAACTATTGAATTGAAGCCCCAAAACCTTTAAGTAGAGATATCTGTAAAAACACCTAGTGGTGCAATAATTGCAATCAAATTATTGTACTCTTATCCTATTAGCATATGTGGGAAGATTATTCCAGCTAATCTAGTGATACTTCCCTTGGTGGAATTCTAAACTATACTGGGGATGGATTGGCTCTTGTTATATAGATAAAACATCAACTGTCATGAAAAGGAAATATCTTTTCATATTCCAAACCATCCCATTCTCCTATAAAAATGTAAGGAAGATCATGATTCTTCTTTTTAAAATCCTTCAATGGTGTGGGTATTTATTCCCTATGAAGAAGCATACCTCACTCAAATGGTTGAGTCAAAGGAATTTATCAACCTAGGGGAAATGGCCATTGTGAGGGAATACAATGATGTATTTACTGAAGAGTTACCTTGACTTACCCTGGATCGTGAGGTAGAGTTGTCAATATAACACATACTCATAGCTACTCCTATCTCAATGTGTCCCTATAGGATGGCTCCTATTGAACTGAATGAGTTAAAGAAGCATCTGCAAGAGCATTTGGAAAAAGGGTTCAAACGCCCTAGTGTATCACCTTGGGGTGTTCCAGTGCTATTTTTCAAGAAGAATGATGGATCAATGCGGCTATATATTTATTATTAGGAACTAAAAAAGAGCACCATAAAGAAAAAGTATACTCTTCCCAGGATTGATGACATGTTCGATCAGGTGTGAGGAGATTATTACTTATCAATGGTGGATCTTCATTCTAGATATCATCAGCTAAAGGTGAAGAAGGAATATATTTAGAAGACTGCCTTCCGTACAAGGTATGGGTACTATGAGTTTCTGGTGATTCCCATATGACTTACTAATGTCCTTAAAATCATCAAGGATTTTATGAATAGAGTCTTTAGACATCACCTCAAATTTTTTTGGTAGTGTTTATCGATGATATTATCATATACTACATGATTAAGGAAGAACATAAATAACATATAAGGCTTGTGTTGGTGACATTAAGAAAGGATAAGTTGTATTCCAAGTTCAAAAAGTGTGAATTTTTGATGCATCAAGTCACATTATTGGGACATGTGATCAAAAGTGAGGGAATCTATATACACCCTTAAAAAACAAATGCAATTAAGGAATGGCCCAAAACCTCTAGTGTCATGAAAATATGTAGTTTTCTTATATTAGCAGGGTACTAATGACATTTTTTGAGAAATTTCTCATGATTGTATATCCCAATAATTAAGTTAACAAGGAAATGGGTAAATTATGTATGAATGGATGAATTTGAGGAAATATTCAAGAAGCTAAAGAGAAGGCTGATCACTGCACTTGTACTCACATTACTGAAAAGTGTAGAATGTTTTGGGATATACAGTGATGCTTCCAAGAAAGTCTCGGGTTGTGTACTCATGAAAAATGGTAAAGTGATATCCTATGCCTCATGGTAGTTGAAGATCCATGAGAAGAGCTAACCGACGCATGATTTGGAGCTAGTAGATGTGATTTTTGCCTTGAAAATTTTACGACACTACCTCTATGGTGAGAAGTATGACATATATACCGATCACAAGAGCCTAAAGTATATATTCACAAAAAATGATCTCAACATGCGTTAAAGGAGATGGTTAGAGCTAATAAAATACCATGATTTATCTATTCACCATTATCTCGTCAAGGAGAACAAGGTAGATGATGCCCTTAGTAGAAAATAACTTGTTACTCTATCCATGTTATGGATTGAAAAAAACCCTATCTTCTTGGACATGAGGATGATGGATTTAGAAATCATAAAGATAGGGAATACATCCTACCTTTCCAAAATTATTTCCCAGCCATCTATCCAAGAGAATATTAAGGAGACATAAAGGGATGATACAGAGTTACAAAAGAAGGTGAATGAAGTAAAGGAAGGGAAATCACTAGAGTTTCATATCGATGATGATGGCGTGATTCAGTTTGTAATGTGGTTACATGTGCCTTTATCACTTGGGATAAAGAAGGAACTATTGGAAAATGCACATAGATCAACTTTATTTATCTATCATGAGAGTACCAATATGTACTGTGATCTTTGAGGACACTTTTTGTGGGACAACATGAAAAAGGAGATTTCTAAGTATATCTCATGGTGATTAATATGTCAGAAAGTTAAATATGAGTGATATAAGTCCAAAGGTATGGTTTAACCATTACCTACACCCATGTGAAAATGGGATAATGTCACTATGGAATTTTTCATGGGTCTCTCAAAGACATCAAAAGGAAATAATGTGATATGGGTTGTGGTGGATTGACTCACCAAGACTTCCCACTTCATCACTATTCAGAAAGACCTCTCACTTGAAAAACATGATAATATATATGTGAAGGAATTGGTGATACTACATGGAGTTCCATTATTTATTGTCTCTGATCATGATCCCAGGTTCACATCTAAATTTTGGATGAGTCTTTAGCATGATTTGAGTATTGAATTAAATTTTCGCAGAACCTATCACCTCAAAACCAATGGCCAATCTGAAAGGACTATTCTGATGCTTAAAGATATGATAAGAGACTTATCTTTAGAATTTAAAGGTAGATGGGATCAACATATCCCATTAGTTGAGTTCTTATACAAAAATAGATTCCACTCAAGTATTCAGATAGCACTATGTGAATATTTTTATGGAAATTGATGTAGAACTCTAACCTATTGGGATGAAGTTGGTGAAAGAAAGATACTTAGACTAGATCTTGTGAAAGAGATGACAAAGAAGGTTCAAGAAATCCAAAAAAATGTCAAGGATACTCAGATTCAGAAAAATATCTATGCTAACAACCTTCAAAGGGACTTGGAGTTTGACGTTGGAGATAAACTCTTCCTTCTAATATCACCATGGAAGAGAGTCATGCAGTTTTTAAAGAAAGGGATGCTATACCCAATGTATGTTGGCCCCTTTGAGATCCTTGATTACATAGGTATGTGGCTTATAGGATTTAAGTTCCACAAAATATGGCTCAAGTTCATGATGTGTTCCATGTATCACTCTTGAGGAAGTACATACAAGATCCCTCACATTTATTGAACTCGGAAGTGGTATAGCTGGAAGATGATCTCTCTTATGAGGAGCAGCTAGTAAAGATTCTAGAACATAGAGATAAGGTTCTACACAACAATACAACTCACCTTGTTAAAGTGTTATGGAGGAATCATAAGTATGAAAAAGGTACTTGGGAATTAGAGGAGGTGATGATGGAGAAGTACCCTCACCTGTTTATGTAAAATGATTTTTTGTGGGAAATTTTTTTGGGATATACATGTTTTCTACTTGAGTTTATGACAAACATAATGTTTTCAAAAATAACTCGTCTTAAAAAAAACACAATTTTTACTTATGTAGATTGTTTCATCTTTACTTAAGGTTGATGATTCTTATATCAAGTATGTTATTACCTCTTTCATTTGGGAATCCAGTGTTTATGAATGTATTCTTGTGAAATAAAAATCATTCCTTTACCTAGGTTAATTTATGTTCAATATTGATATATGTTCTATGTGGCATGCATGATAATGTAAATGTTATGATGTTACAGGTGTGCTAATAATTATACAGTGCAATTTAAATGTTATGATATGACGGGTGTTCCTGAAATTATATAGTGCTCCAATGCATTGGGTAATGTGAATAATCTCATGAGATAAACTGAATTATGCATATTTTTTCACAACTATGTGTGGTAGTTTACCACTAAGACATGATATTTCCTTTTTGTGAATTTCCACATTATAAGACTTTTCTAAATGATTCCACTCATGATTATGATCCTATTCTTATGTTATGACAATGATGACTATTCTCAACCCATGTTATATTGATTAATGTTCTAATCTATCATCTTACTAGGCTTTTATATCACCCCTTTATTTGATGTATATCCTCAGGTGACTACTTATACTAAGGATAATTCAAGGGCCAATATGGAGCTAGACAAGAATTAATTAAATAAATATTTATGTTTTATTTTTTAAATCTTATGTATAGTCCTAATTTTTCCAAGACACTAAACCTTTGGATCCGGGTCATGTAATGATTTTATGTTGTCTAAAATGATGTAAAAGTAACATAACAAAAACCAGGGTCGCTATAGTTAGTATCATAGAATAGTTTAGTTAATTTTGTAATTAGGATTACATAAACTTAGTGAAAACCCTTAGTTTGAGACTAAGTTTAAGTAACCACCCAAGAATCTTTGTTTTATAAAATTCTAAACATAGGAATCCCAAAAGATATGCCTTTAGATTTAATTGCACAAATGAATAAATTATTTATTCCTGACTTGTTGAATTATGTTTTGTTCTAACCTTTTCAATTTTATAAAATGGCAGGAACCAGGAGAAACCAGGCCAGAAACCCATGTAAGAGAAAATGCAGTGATTTCCTAAATGACATCCCCAAGGCCTTGGGAGGTGGAGTTCAAAATTTCATAGATATGCTTACCCAGTTGTCCCAGGTTATAAGCAATAAACAGAATAATGTGGAATGTCTACTTTCACCTAAGATGGAGAAACTTGATATCGAGTGTTTTATGTGGTAACAAACACCGACGTTTAATGGATATTCTGACCCACTAGTCACATAATAGTGGGTAAACTCAATGGAGAAGATTTTTTTTGTTCTTCACTATTCTGATATGGAGAAGGTGACTCTGTCTGTTTATGGTTTAGATGGAGAGGTCAATCAATGGTGGGACTTGATTACGATCACCAAGACGAGGGACTAAATTGAAGAGTTGGAGTGGGAAGACTTTAAGATATTGTTTCTTAACAAGTATTTCCCTCGAACTCTTTGTAAAAATATGGAGACAAAATTCATAGAGATGAAGCAAAAGGAAGGTGAATATTTCATGATCTTTGAAGAATATTTCATAAGTATTGCAAGGTATGCTTCGGGTTTTGTCATCAACAATGATAGAAAAATTGATAGATTATTTAGTAGTTTAAAACCAAACCTTCAAAATGGTCTTGAAATTTGAGATTTTGGGAGTTATGAATAAGTTGTTAGATGTGCTCTCAAAGTAGAGATAGAGTTTGGATAATAGTACCATGGATATGGTGATAAGAAAAGAAAGATGGAGGATCTCATGGTAAAGGTGGAATGAAAACTCAACCACCCACATGTCAAAAATGTGGGAAGAAGAATCATGGGAACTGCCTCAAAGGGATAGGGAAATGCTTCAAGTGTGATAGAGAAGGTCACAAAGCTCATGAATGTCAAAAAAATATGAGGAAGTAGGATAATGTGGTGGATTAAAGGAGGGAACCACCCATGGTCCAATTATACAATTTTAGGGAGCAAGGTCACTATGCAAGCCAGTGCACTAAACCATGGGTCCTCGAGGGTAATTAGTATCAACATCCACCAAAGATAAAGGAGAAAGGAAAGAATTATTCCATCACTACTATTGAAGTGGGGAAAGAAAACAAGTCCATACAATATACACTTCCTATTCACTAAAAAATAGAAAAAGTCTTATTTGATTCTGGTTCTACGCATTCCATTATATCTTTCAAGTTTTCTAGAACTATTGAATCAAAGCCCCAAAACCTTGAAGTAGAGATATCCGTAAAAACAACTAGTGGTGAAATCATTACAACCAAAGTGTTGGAATCTTTTCCTATTATAATACGTGGGAAGATTCTTCTAGGTAATCTCATGACACTTCCCTTGGTGGAATTCGAAGCTATACTAGGGATGGATTTGATCTCTTTATATAGAGAAAACATCAACTATCATGAAAAGGAAATATCTTTTCATATTATGAACCATACAATGATCCTATACAAATTCAAGGAATATCATGAATCTCCTATGGAAAATCCTTCAATGGTGTGGGTATTGATTCCCCATGAAGAAGCATACCTCACTCAAATGGATGAGTCAAAGGAAGTTATCAACCTAGGGGAAATTCCCATCATGAGGGAATACAATGATGTATTTTCTGAATAGTTACCTGAACTTCCCCCATTTCGTGAGGCAGAGTTCCCAATATAACTCATACCCAGAGCTACTCCAATATCAATGTGTCCTTATAGGATGGCTTCTATCAAACTAGAGTAGTTAAAGAAGCATCTAAAAGATCATTTGGAAGAAGGATTCATATGCCCTAGTGCATCACCTTGGGTTGCGCCAGTGCTCTTTATCAAGAAGAAGGATGGATCAATGTGGAAATGTATTGATTATCAGGAACTCAACAAGATCACCATAAAGAACAAGTAACCTATTCCAAGGATTGATGAATTGTTTAATCAGTTTTGATAAGATTATTACTTCTCAACGGTGGATCTTCATTCTGGATATCGTCAGCTAAAGTTGAAGAAGGAAGATATTCAGAAGACTACCTTCCGTACAAGGTATGAGAACTATGAGTTTCTGGTGATGCCTTTCAGACTTACTAATGAACCTAAAATCTTCATGGATTTGATGAATAGTGTCTTTAGACATTACCTAAATTTTTTTTGGTAGTTCTTATCAATGATATTATCATACACTCCAAGATTAAGGAGGAACATGAAGAATATATAAGGCTTGTGTTAGTGGCATTAATGAAGGATAAGTTGTATTCCAAGTTCAGCAAGTGTGACTTTTGGATGCATCAAGTCACATTCTTGGGACATGTGATCAAAGTGAGGGAAATTATGTGTACCCTTCAAAAAAAAGGAAATTGAGGAATGGACCATACCCTTTATTGTCATAGAAATCCATAGTTTTCTTAGTTTAGTAGGGTATGACCGGAATTTTTTAAGAAATTTATCATGATTTTATAGCCTACAAACTAAGTTAACAAGGAAAGGGGTAAAGTATGTCTGGACAGATGAATGTGAGGAAATCTTCAAGGAGTTAAAGAGAATGCTGATCACTGCACATGTAATCACATTACCAAAAAGTGGATAAAGTTTTTGTGATATACATTGATGCTTCCAATAAAGGGTTGGGTTGTGTACTCATTCAAAATTTTAAAGTTATAGTCGAGGAATTATGGTAGTTGAAGATCCATGAGAAAGACTGCCCAATGCATTATCTGGAACTAGTAGCTGTGATTTTTTCCTTGAAAATTTGGTGGAACTACCACTATGGTGAGAAGTGTTACATATATACCGATCACAAGAGCCTAAAGTATATATTCACACAAAAAGATCTCAACATGTGTCATAGGATATGATTATATCTAATAAAAGACTACGATTTCTCTATTCACTATCATCTCGGCAAGGCGAACAATATATCTAATGGTCTTAGTAAAAAAGAACCAGTTACTCTATCCATGTTACAGACTGAGAAAGACCCTATATTCTTGGACATGAAAAGGATAGATTTGGAAATCATAATGGTAGGTAATACATCCTACCTTTCTCAAATTATTTACCAACCATCTATCCAAGAGAAGATTAAGGAGGAATAAAGGGATGATCCAAAGTTATAAAAGAAGGCGAATGAAGTAAAGGAAGGGAAACCAAAAGAGTTCCATATTGATGATGATGGTGTGATTCGGTTTGGAATGAGGCTCTATGTGCCTTAATCACTTGGGAAAAATAAGGATCTATTGTAAAATACACATAGATCAACTTTATTTATCTATATTGGGAGTACCAATATGTACCGCGATCTTTGAGAAAACTTCTGGTGAGACAACATGAAGAAATAGATTTCTAAGTTTATCTCAAGGCACATGATATGTATGCAAGTTAAAGTCGAGCGAAAGAAGTCCAAAGGGATAATGAAACCATTACCTATACCCATGTGAAAATGGGATAATGTCACTATGGAATTTTTCATGGGTCTCCTGAATACATCCAAAGGAAATAATGCTATATGGGTTGTGGGGGAATGACTCACCAATACTGCCCACTTTATCACTATTTAGGAAGATCTCTCACTTGAAAAAATTAATAAGATATATGTGGTGGAAGCAGTGAGACTGCATAGAGTTACACTCTTGATTGTATTTGATCATGATACCAGGTTCACATCTAAATTTTAGAGGAGCCTTCAATATGCTTTGAGTACTAAATTAAATTTCAGCACAACTTATCACCCCAAAACTGATGGCCAATCTGAAAGGACTATTCAGATGCTCGAAGTTATGCTAAGATCCTTCTCTTTAGAACATTAAGGTGGATGGGATCAACATATCCCACTGGTTGAGTTCTTATACAACAATAGATTCCCCTCAAGTATTCAAATAGTTCTATATGAAGCTCTTTATGGAAAGAAATATAGAACTATAACCTATTGGGATGAAGTTGGTGAAATAAATCTATATGGACATGATATTGTTCAAGAGATGACAAAGAAGGTTCAAGACATCAAGAAACATATCAAACCTGCTCAGAGTCATCAAAATATCTATTCTAACAATCTTCGAAGGGACTTGGAGTTCAACGTTGGAGATAAATTCTTCCTTCAAATATCACCATGGAAGAGAGTCATGAAGTTTGGAAAGAAAGGGATTCTAAGACCAAGGTACATTGGCCCCTTTAAGATCCTTGATCACATAGGAGCCATGGTGTATCAGCTTGAACTTCCACAAAATATGTCTCAAGTTCATGATGTGTTCCACATATCATTCCTGGATAAGTACATACTATATCCCTCACATGTACTGAACTCAGAAGTGGTACAACTTGAAGATGATCTATATTATGAGGAGCAATCAGTAAAGATTATAGAACAGAGAGATAATCTTTTTAATAATAAGAAAACCCACCTTGTCAAAGTGTTGCAGAGGAACCATAAGTATGAAGAAGAAACTTGGGAATCATAGGAGGTGATGATGGATAATTACACTCACTTGTTTATGTAAAATGAAATTCTGATGGAAAAATTTCAAAAGGGGGGATGAATGTAATGACCCAAACTATTATCAATGGAATTTCTCCCTTATTATAATAATTTCATATATTATGAATCATATAAAATTACTAATAGAACATAATAAAAACTTTATAAATGAATAATTAATGAAATAAGATGTATTTATAGAAGTTAAGGAACCAAGACTGATGAAATAGTAACTTGACATTTGGAATAGTAATATGACTCTTATGAATAGTAAACTAGCCAAATGAATATTAGCCTCACCCATGGAAATATAAATAAAATTTAGGAATCTTATAAATGAAGTATGGTATAATTATATCATAGTCTAAGTAAATAAATGTTTTAAAAATTATTAATTAAGTGTTGGTATTTTTGTAATTCATAGATATTTAATTACAAATTTTTGATTAATTTAATAATTTAGAAGAAAATTTATTTTCATAAAATGTATCCATAAATTTATATTTTGATGTATAATGATTTTATGATAATTTTAATGGACCTTAAGTAATTTTTCAAAGTGTTATAAAATCAGTTATAATTATAAAATTTGTATTTTCCAAGTAAATGATGATTTTAATTAAAAAATAAATTAATCATATCAAGAAAATTATTTTCATAAAATTTAGTTCATTTTTGTATTATACATGTCTAAAAATTGTTAGGGTGGTTTTTTGGTATTTTTCTAAAATACTTGAATTTTTGAGGAATAGTAAAATACAATAATTTACAATAAAAGCTAAATACATGAATTATGGAGTTGTAGATGATATAAGGATGATGTAAGCACAAAATCTAGAAATATTGTTCATTATTTTAATATATTTAGATATAATTATAAAACAATTCATAGTCTTGATCTAAAAATAATAAACTAATGAATATAATAATGAGAAAACACCCCTCTCCTCCACTATAAATACCACCCCTCACCCTTATTTTCCTCAAAATTCTCAAGATTTTAGAGTTGACCAAATTCTACCAAATACTATTCCCTATCCCCTTCCCCGCATCTAGGATCTCTTGGTCTCATCAAAATACCAAAACCTTTTCCCTAAGGAGGTTCTCAAGGAGGATAAATCCAAGAGGTAAAATCCTCTTCCTTTTTCTTTTAATTTCTTTTCAATTTTATTTATTTTCTTCTCTTCTCCCCACCTTATCAGATCCAAATTGCATGATAACTCAAGTATTCTTGATATACTGGTATTATATCATATTAATTTAATATCCATCATTAAAATCCTCCCTTTCTCTCTTTTATTCTAAAAATAAAATCATCACCCGTGGGGTGTCAATTTACCAACATCATGGGCGATGCACATTTATTTTAATTTAATGCTTTAAAGGATGTTAATAAATCAATTTTAATTGTTAAAACATATTTTAAAATTTATTTTATAACCCTATTTTTGTTCTAGAACTAATATATATATATAAATATATATATAAAATACTAAATGATAAAGTAAAATGAGTTCGTTGTGATTGAAAAACCACCAAAATTAACCTAAAATGATCATCATTAACTTTCATATAATGATTAATCCTCATAAAATATAACCAAATTATTTTTAAGATAATTTAAGATTATATAATATAATTAATAACATATAATAAAAATTCTGTACATTTATCCTCATTTTACACGAGCTTCCATTCATGTATACAAGTGAACCGATTGTGATAACTAAGAAAACAAACACTCCTGAATGATGAAATTAAACTATAAAAATCATATAAAATTACATAAATTAACATAATAAAACAATAATTAATAAAATTCATGTATAAAATTTTCTTTATTTTTTAATTAATGAATCTAGTGTGATTATACAGGATATTAAAGTGAAGGGAGCATTCAAACACAAGGTAAGGGGAATTATTGAACCCAAATCTATTCCTTTTGGTTTTACCTCTTTCACCCCATTTTCAGTATGTATATTTCTTAAATATAATTTATTCATAATTATATTACTTTTTATTGGATATAAATGATTTCTACTAGAGTTTATGACAACCAAAATAACTCTTCTTTCAAAAAAAAAACACACCTTTTACTTATCTAGATCGTTTCTTCTTCACTCAAGGTTGATGATTCTTATATCAAGTATATTATTCCATATTTTATTTGGGAACCAAAAGTTTATGAATGTATGATTTTTAAATTAACCCATTCCTTTCCAAGGGTTAATTTATGTTCAAGATTGATATATGTTCTATGTGGCATGCATTATAATGTAAATGTTATGATGTGATGGGTGCACCCAGAAGTACATAGAGTAGTGTAAATGTTATTATATGATAGGTGTACCTGGAATTATATAGTGATCCAATGAATTGGGTAATGTTAATAATATCATGAGATAAAGTAAATTATGCATGAACATGATGCTGGCTTTGGTCACAATGATGTGTGGTAGTTTACCACTAAGACAAGATGTTTCATTTTTATTCATTTCCACATTTTGAGACTTTTATAAATGCTTCCTATCATGATTATGAATATATTCTTATGTTATTATGATGATTATTATGATCACCCAATTTTATATTGATTAATGTTCTAATCTATCTGGTTACTGGGATTTTATCTCACCCCTTTATTTTATGTATATCCTCAGGTGACTACTTGTACTAAGGAGAATTCAAGGTCCAATAAGAATCTAGAGAATAAGGAATTAAATAAATGTTTATGTTTTATTTTTTAAATGTTATGTATGGTCCTAATTTTTCCAAGACACTAAAACTTTGGATACTGGTCATATAATTCTTTTATGTTTTTTAAAATGATGTAAAAGTAACGTAAGAAAAACATGGTCACTATATTGATTAATGGATCTCCTTGAATCCTTATCATTTCTAGAACAATAGGGTCTTTCCTACTTAATACATTAGTGATTTTATTTTATCTTATTGGGTGATAATGAATCGCACTGTCATAGTCTTTAATAAGTTCCAAATATATCATTTACCTCATGTTCAATTCCTTTCATGTGAAAATATACTTCCAAATTTGGTGGTGTTGTATATATCAGATTTCTCTCCATAAAGACAGTGCCTCCATATATTTAGAGAAAAAATAACTACATCTAACTCAAGGTCATGTTTAGGATAATTATACTCATGAGGTTTTAACTGTAGAGATATATAAGCAATCACCTTGTCATTTTTTATGAGGACATACACAAGACCTTTCAAATATGCATCACTATAAATAAATAATCCTTCTTCGATATAGGGTAGAGTTAACACAAGTATAGTAACCAATCTCTTCTTCAGTTCTTGGAAACTTTCTTCACACTCCTTTGTCTAGATGGACTTATCCCCTTTTTGAGTTAACATGGTTAGTGTATTAGAAATCCATGAATATTTTTTTTCACAAACCTCCTATGAAATCTTGTTCAACCAAGGAAACTACAATTCTTAGTTACCATTATAGGATAAGGCCGCTCCTCTATAACCTTTTTCATCATAGTTTCGACTGATATTACTTCATTTGTTATAATGTTCCCCAATAATGAAACTTATTGTAACCATAATTCACATTTTCCCAATTTTCTAAATAGATTCACCTTCCTAAAAGTTCCCAATATAACCCTTAGATGATACTCATGCACTTAAAATTTTTTAGAATATATCAGAATATCATTAATAAAAACTACCATGAATTTATCAATGTAGTCCTTAAAGACTATATTCATCAAATACATAAATATATATGGAGAAATATTGAAGCCAAAGAGAATATAAAAATCATAATACCCATATCTTTTTCGAAAGGCAGTCTTTGGAACATCTTTTTTCTTCATCCTCAATTAATGATAATAAGATCATTGGTAAATCTTGGAGAAGAATTGAGACCCAAAAAGCTAGTCAAATAAATCATCAATCCTTGGGATAGGGTACTTGTTCATTACTATTATCCCATTAAGTTTTATATAATCAATTAATATCCATATTTATCCACCCTTATTATTTAAAAAGATTACATGTTCTCCCTAAGGTGAAACATTTGGTCAGATAAACCCCTTCTCCATATGATCATGAAGTTTTTTCTTTATTTCATCTAACTCCACACTTTTCATTCTATACGAGGTCTTTGACATTAAATTGGATCTAGGTATGAGTTTGATAGGGAACTATACCTCTCTTTCTGGGGGTGGTAAAGATAACTCTTTAGAAAATACGTCAATATATTCCTAAAAAATGGGGAAATTATCTATATTTAGACTTTTATTTCCTTCTCCCTCTTTACGGACCATCTCCATAAAGAATTCTATGGTAGGTAATTATTGAAAAATATCAGGTCATGATATCTATATTTTTGAAATGACTATAGGTTTTCCATTAATGACTATTGAAATTTAATTACTTCTATATTTGATCTTATCATTATACTTTGAGAGCAAGTCCATCTGTATTATAGTGTCAAATTCTACCATGGGAATTACTACAAGATTTTTGATGATATTTTACTCTCCAAAGTTAATAATAGAGTTTCTATACACTTTTGATGTAAAGACCTGGAAATCCTGGGGAAATTTTTTTCTTAAATACAAGGTAATTTTACGAGGCCGTAGTTTCTGACGGTACTTGATTCTGAGGCCCGGTGTGCCCGGAATCAATTTCTGAAGTTTTGTTCAGGTACGTTCAGTAAACGTACATGCGGGTTTTTATATCTTTTGAAACGATGCTCGGAATTGAAATCTGAGGACACCGATGAACTCGCAGTACCGGTATTCACATAAGGGGACCTTTACTGTAGTTGCGTTTTATCGAGAGCGGAAGTTAATTTTTGGGGAATCTTATTAAATTAAATAAAAATTATGTGTGAAATAATTTTTATTTGGATGGAAGTTTAATCCTCCAAAAGGAAGTTAGATGTGGGTCCCACCCCCACATAACCTCCCATGGGAGGATATTATGTGGTGGGGCCCACACGAGCTCAAACCCTTCAACTTCCCTTGAACCCCCTTTAACTCTTGGACTTCCCATTAATGTACTAACACACCCTTGTATTTAATTATTTTAGTCCCTTGAAATTCTTGCCAAATCCATACATTTAATTAAGTGACCCAACTTAATTAATGAATTTGAGTGTTTGAATTCTTTTGAATTCATTATGCCAACATTATAATAAGGGAAGATGATCTTTTATTTTGGGTTGGCATAATTGTTGGAGATCTTGGAAGAACACCATCCTCTCGACAAAGAACACTCCACGTCTCCTAAGAACGTGAAGAAAAATATTCTATCTTCTTCAACTAGAGCAAGGAAGGGAAGCACCGTCACCCACGAAGTACTCTGAGGTGCGTCGTCTCGACTTGACTTCACCGAGCTCTACTCCCTCTGACTTTGATGGAACGACGTCCGTCTTCTGCGACACCCGTCTTCCGCGACACATCAACATACAACGAAAAATACGAGGTAGGAGGATTTGATTATTTCTAAATGAATAAAATTATACCCTCGTTCTTCGATGAATGCTTTGATTCGTCATTGTCCAATTGATATCACCGAATGCGGAGGGCGCATGACGAACCAACACGGCCCGACGCCCCTCCATTGGTTATTGTCGATTGATGTCAGAGGCGAATTCGAAAGGGTGTGGTGCCGTCGCACCACACCAGAGAAGAACCACGGGATGGAGGAGGCGATGGCGTCAGAGACCAGAGGCGGTGGCGGTAACGGCGGTAGCATGCCGGCCGCATGGAGAGAGACTAACAGCCACTCAGGCCGCCCGGACCACGGGACAACCAGCCGGCCGGCCGATCCGGCCGGTCCGCGAGCAGGAGCCGCGACACACAAAGGTGATACGTGGAGGGAGACCACGACCCACATCCGCAGGCCGCTCGGTCGGAGAAGAACCGGCTGGCCACTTGCCGGCCGGGATGGAAGAACTGGTTGCCCGCCTGGTGACCAGGATGGAAAACCGTGGTGCCCACAGGCGCCACGCGGAGGAGACCGTGCCTCGAAACCGTGGGTTGCTTATCTGGGTGAATCAGTCAGCTATGGGCGGTTGGGCTGAAGAATCGTGGCACCCAAAGGCACCACGTGGGAAGAAACACGGCCCGCTGTGCGGGCCGCGTGCGCCGGGTAGAACCGGCCGGCTATGGCTAACTGGGCAGGGAAGAGGTGGTGCCGCCGGGTCCGCAGGTGGGCCGCGCCCCACCGGGCCGGGCCAACCCCCCATCCAGGCCAGTCCCACCAAACCGGGTCGGGCCGACCCCCATCCGGGTCGGACCCGCCGAGCTGGGTCGGGCCGACCCGCCAGCCCACTGGGTTTGACGGGCCGGACCCGTCTTCTCTTACATACGAATAACTTTAAGACCGCGCATCCGATCGACGCACCATCTGCGACACTAGGACCCTCATGAAGAGGAGTTCCTTTTGAGATACACTAAGTGAGTTTTGAATAACTTTAGAAAATTCTTGGGTTTGGGTCGAGCGTAAATCCAACCGGGCCCCTGGAAGAGAAATTCCAATAACTGTCAGACCAGGCGTCTGATTGACGCGCCATCTATCATGTTGGGTTAATTTTTATGAGAAGGAATTATGGTATACATCAACATGAGACTTCTTGATAGTTTATGTATCAACACTAGGCTTGAGGAGCGGACCCTCTCGGAATCGAGCGTGTTGTGTGCGGGAACCGTAGAGCTGGCTGCTACTGTACTGGAATCCTACGTGGGTTCGACAGTGATGACTACTGTACCATAATCCTTTGTGGGTTCGACTGCGATGAATACTGTACTTGGATCCTCCATGGGTCTAACAGTTCTGACTTGTGTTCCTGTATCCTATGTGGGTCCGACAGAATAGCTGGTCCTTTATCCTATGTGGGTCCGACAGATTAGCTGGTCTTGTATCCTGTGTGGGTCCGACAACTTAGATGAATCAGTGACTACATCTTACCATCTCTATCACTCTACAAAATATGTATACATGTGTAAGCTGAGTCATGTATTTCAACCATTATCATCGTGGTGATTGACTTTACTTTCTTTGTGGACTGGGTTGTGTTTGGGCTCGAGAGTTGGAGCCGGACCATGACTGGTAACTTAGGTATATGTATGAAAATATACCTTAGTAGGGTTGGTTGATACTTCGTGATTTTATCTTTCTACTGTGGTTTATCCTTTGTGGATTCTAGTAGACCTTCAGGGGTATTAGAGTCCCCTACTGAGTATTGTTATACCTAGCCATGCACGGGCTTCACCCGCACCTTGTTGTGTTCTGTGTAGATGACAGACAACAGTGATCGAGGATGAGGGTTACAGACGGAGGCTGCTCAGAGCTGGACTAGATAAGACGTACCATAGGGACGAGTTGTTTGAGTTATATACCTACCCTTCAGGTAGGATTCCCCGGTGGATGATCCAGGAGCTGTTTTCCCTTTTTTACTTGTACTTGTACTTGTTGTTCAGTTGGGTTTGTGTACTGGCCCACTTACTTTCAGCACACCTTACTTTTCTATTTTATTACTTGCTGTCTCTTCTGATTGTGTTCGGACTGTGTGTATGTTACAAGTTAAAAGGTAATTCCTTCCCTTTTTATCAGGGATTCGCATTTGGTGCTAGTCGCTAGCCCCTGGCCTATGGAAGGCGGGCTTGGGGTAGTCACGGCACAGGCCCCGAGGATGGGTCATGAAAAATTGGTATCAGAGGAGTCGGTTCTACCACAAAACTTGGACTCTGATTCTTTTAACGGTAATAGTGTTAAGTGTTTTGGGTGTGGTTATCAGTTTAGGGAAACCGGTGTTGGTGCGGTGGCCGGCATATCCATACACTAGGACTCTGACTTCTGATCTCCAACTCAATGCACGAAAACACTGATTTCATGTGTGTTTCCTTTGAAAAAGTTTTCTTCGTGACTACTTTGAATCAGCTCACCAGGTATACTGTTTTAACTGTGGAACACCTGTTTCTTTTCAGGATGGCACCACGAAGGCATCCAGCTAGGGTTCTGAGTTTCGTATGATATGGTAGCCCACCGAGTGACAGGACCTCGGTGTAGGGCCCCATCACAACGGAGGTACCAGCAGTACCACTACCCACTGGGCCACCGATACCACTAGCTCCAGCAGCAGAGAGTGCTCGCTGCCTGAGTGTGTTGCACGAGTTCTAATTCCATAGGCGGCCTAGGTTCCATGGAGAGACAGACCCATAGGCAGCTGAGGATTGGATGGAGGCTGTCGTGAGAGTTTTCAGATTGGTAGGGACACCAGTCAACCTCATGGTGATCCTTTCCACGAGTCTCCTATATGCAGCAATAGGAATATGGTGGAGTTTGATGCTCTAGGTGCATAACAAGGCATCATTACTCTGGACAGACTTAGAGAGTCTCTTTTGCTCAGAGTTTGTTCTAACCACCCTTCATGCGGTGGGGATTCATGAGTTACTTCATCTGAAGAAGAGAAGCATGATAGTAGCTCAGTACTCAGTAAGGTTCACTGACCTCTCGCACTACTCCACGGATATGGTGAGGGACCCATTCTTCAGGGCATGGACCTTCGAGCAGGGACTCAGGCATGAGATCATAGATTCAATGATTCCCGTCAGCATCCTGACATAGGCAGGAGTGCTGGAGCGAGCCCTTATAGTAGAGAGTTTTCTCGCTGAGCAGTCACCAACAGCAAGACCCACCACAGGGAGACACATAGCAGAGTATTATGCAGCCGATAGTAGACGGATGACATAGATGTCCAAGCGGACCGGGCCATCAGGTGGGCGACCCCAGGATATAGGTTCGGTTGTGCGGGGCACACGAGACATAGCCAACTATATGAGGAGAAGGCAGTGCTATGCATGCTACGGGTAGGGCCACATGGCTCATGACTGCCCGACCCGCCATGCAGATGAGCAGCAGACATTAGAGGGACCTCCCAGAAAAAGGCAAAGGATTGACCGTGGTGGTCCGCCGGGAGCAGGTGGACGTGGCAGAGGAGCTGGCCGAGTAGCGGGTGGTGAACGGCGTTTCGAGGCTCTACCACCACCACCACCAGGAGGTCCACCCCAACCACAGGGAGCTGGCGGACAGAGGCAGGCTCAACTCCAGTAAGTCGAGGCCTATGACCACAACATACCTGAGATGATTCGAGGTACTATTTGTGTCTACTCCACCCTTTCTGAAGTACTTATAGACACATGTGAGAGTCATTATTTTATTTCCACTGCCCTCATTCGGAGCTTGAAGATTCCGACAGAGCCATTGGCTCGATCCTTACGGCTAGAGACTCCTACGGGAGCAGACTAGATGATTACGCACTGGTATCGGTAGTGTGAGATTACTCTAGGAGGCGATAGCTTCGGCTGGGATCTTCTTGTATCGACATCGAGGCCTTACAACGTCATCTTGGGTATGGAATGGTTATGTACAATTCATGCTCAGATTGACTGTATTAGGCGCAAAGTGCCGTGTATCCACACAGATGGGACCAAGTTCACCTTCACCGGCGAGAAGGGAGACTTTGAAGCACATGATGGACTTATTCAGAATAGGGGGCAGCCGATCACACATCAGTTGGCTAGTCTCATCCTCAAAGTAGTTGATGTGCAGAGTCCGAGTTTTCCTGTTGTGGTGGATTAGTACGTGGATGTTTTCCATGAAGACGTTCTAGGACTACCTCCTCGTAGAGAGGTAGACTACTAAATTGACCTATACCCCGAGACAACACTGATATCTACTCCATCATATCGGATGGCTCCCCCCGAGCTTCATGAGATGCGAGTACAACCAGAGGACTTGCAGGGGAAGTGATTTATCTGACCTAGTGTTTCACCCTGGGAATCTCCGATTTTGTTCGCCAAGAAGGTGGATGGGAGCTTAAGACTATGTGTGGACTACCGTCTCTTGAATCAAGTGAACTTGAATAAAAAGTACCCACTCTCGAGTATTGACAACCTCTTTGATCAGCTCAAGGGAGCCTGATGGTTCTCGAAGATAGACCTCAGGTCAGTCTATCACCAGCTCAGAGTTTGAGATGAGGATGTGCAGAAGACGACCTTCAGTTGTCGGTATAGCCACTACGAGTTCTTGTTAATTCCCTTCGGTGTAACCAATGCTCCATCAGTGTTTATGAGTCTAATGAATAGGATCTTCCAACCTTACCTCGATCGCTTTGTCGTAGTCCTCATCGACGACATACTGATTTACTCGACTACTGAGGAGGAGAACACCTACCATTTGCGGGTAGTAATGGATACACTATGAGAGCACCAGCTATATGGTAAGCTCTCAAAGTTCCAGTTCTGGATTCGAGAGGTTCACTTCTTGGGACACGTCATCTCGGAGGCTGGAGTTGTAGTGGATCCAGTGAAGATCGAGGTGGTACTTGCTTGGGAGCCACCTAGGAGTGTAACGGAGGTGAGGAGTTTCCTAGGACTGGCTGGGTACTATCAGAGATTTTTTCTAGACTTATCCAGAGTTGAAGCACCACTTTCATCATTGACGTTGAATGGGAAACCCTTCGTGTGGTCAGATAGGTGCCAGTAGAGCTTTCAGAAGCTAAGGCAGAGGTTGACTAGTGTTCCCATCTTGAGGCTACCAGAGGAGGGAGTAGGGTACGTAGTTTACTACGATGCATCAAGGACCGGACTTGGGTGTGTCTTGATGTAGGAGAGAGAAATGATCGTGTATGGTTCACGGTAGTTGAGATAGCACTAGAAGAACTACACTACCCATGATGTGGAGTTAGCAGCTGTGGTCTTCACCTAGAAGATGTGATGGCACTATCTGATGGGAGAGCATTTTACAGTCTACTCTGACCACCAGAGTCCCAGGTATATCTTCTCACAGAAGAACCTGAACCTGAGACTGCAATGATGGCTCAAGTTCCTCTCGAACTATGACTTCGAGATAGTCTATACTCTTGGGAAGGGAAACTTTGTAGCAGATGCTCTCAGCAGGAGATCAGGCATTCAGCTGCTAGGAGAGGAGACAAAGAATATGTCCACGTTGTAGATATCCTTTGTGGATAGGGATAGAGTAGCCTTTCTATAGTCTCTCACAGTCACTCCTCCACTTCTTCAGCGAGTCAGAGAGGCACAACGTGGGGATGTTGACTATGAGATGCGACGAGCTCAGATATCCTCAGGGCAGGCACCTGATGGGTTTTCTAAAGGTGGGGAGCACGTCATCCTCTTCAGAGGATGTACCATGGTACGAGTTGTACTACAAGAGGATGTGTTGAGGGAGTTACACACTTCCCATCTAGTGGTACATCTAGGAGTGGCGAATATGTATCAAGACCTCAGACGACAACACTGGTGGCTGAGTATGATGAAGGCGGTAACAGAATTTGTCTCGTGATGCCTCACTTGTCAGCAAGTGAAGGCAGAGCACCAGGTTCCAGTAGGCTTGGTTCACCCCTTAGAGGTCCACGAGTGGAAGTGGGATGAGATATCCATGGATTTTGTGATGGGACTTCCATGTAAATCCAGAGGACACGACTCTATCTGGGTGATTGTCGACTGACTCACCAAGTCCACCCACTTCCTATCGATCAGAGAGCAGGGCTCGGTAAAGAGCTTGGGATGCATCTACATACATGAGATCATACGACTTCATGGTGTGCCATCGACGATCGTCTCTGATTGGGATGCTCGTTTCACTTCTCAGCTATGGAAGGGGTTGTAGGAGGCTTTTGGGACGCAGATTCACTTGAGCACCGCCTTCTATCCTCAAACGGATGGTCAGATTGAGATGAACATTCAGAATCTCAAGGACATGCTCCGTGCTTGTTTCCTCGACTTCGTTCATAGCTGGGAGGATCACTTACCCTTGGTAGAGTTTGCGTATAACAACACCTACCACTCCACCATCAGGATGGCACCTTACGAAGAACTTTACGGCCGACCTTGCAGATCGCCTCTGTGCTGGACTGACCCAGGGGAGTTAGCACTTGTAGGACCAGAGATGGTACATGCTATGATGGAGAAGGTGCAAATCATCCAAGATCATATGAAGACTGCACAAAGTAGACATAAGTTCTATGCTGATAGGAGACGAAGACCACTGAGTTTGAGGATGGTGACCACATCTTCCTACGAGTCTCACCTCGACGAGGTATATGGAGATTTGGATGAGGTGGAAAGTTATCTCCATAATTCATCGGACCTTTCTAGGTCCTCAGCAGAGTAGGTGAGGTGGCTTACTGCCTGACCCTTCCACCTCAGTTGCACCGGGTGCACAACGTCTTCCACGTATCTCAGCTGAGGAGATATGTGCATGACCCGTCCCACATCATCGACCATGGGGAGCTGGACATAGATGATGGGGAGACATTCACGGAGGCTCTAGTGGAGATTGAGGATAGACAATATTGGGTCCTATTTGGATGGTCGATTCCTTTGGTGCGCATTTTCTGGCAGCACGAGAATCTCCAGGAGAGCACATGGGAGTGGGAGGCTCAGATGCGTGCTCAGTACCCCCATTTGTTTCCTTAGTGTGTGTTGTAGCTTAAGGGGATGTAAAGACCTGAGGTGGGGAGAATTTAAAGACCTAGAAATCCTATGGAAATGTTTTTCTTAAATACATGGTAATTTTATGAGTCCACATTTTTTGACGGCGCTTGATTCCGAGGCCCGGTGTGCCCAGAATCAATTTCTGAAGTTTTGTTCGGGTACGTTCAGTAAACGTACGTACGGGTTTTTATATCTTTTGAACCGGTCCTCGGAATTGAAATACGAGGACACTGATGAATTCACATCACCTATATTCTTTAAAGGGGACCTTTACTATAGTTGCGTTTTATTGAGAGCAGAAGTTAATTTTTTTGGGATTCTTATTAAATTAAATAAAAATTATGTGTGACATAATTTTTATTTGGATTGAAGTTTAATCCTCCAAAGGGAAGTTGGATGTGGGGCCCAAACCCACATAACCTCCCATGGGAGTATATTATGTGGTGGGGCCCACACGAGCTCAAACCCCTCAACTTCCCTTGAACCCCCTTTAACTCTTGGACTTCCCATTAATGTGCCAACACACCCTTGTATTTAATTATTTGAGTCCCTTGAAATTCTTTCCAACTCCTTACATTTAATTAAGTGATCCAACTTAATTAATGAATTTGAGTGTTTGAATTATTTTGAATTCATTATTCTGACATTAAAATATGGTAAGATGATCTTTTATTTTGGGTAGGCATAATCATTGGAGAGCTTAGAAGAACACCATACACTCGACGAAGAACGCTCCACGTCTCTGAAGAACGTGAAGCAACATATTCTATCTTCTTCAATCGGAGAAAGGAAGGGAAGCACTACCGCCCAAAAAGTACTCTAAGGAACGTCGTATCGACTTGAATTCATTGAGCTTTACTCCATTCAACTTTGATGGAACGACGTCCGTCTTCCGTGACGCCTGTCTTCCACGACACGTCAATATACAAAGACAAATAAGAGGTAGGGGGATTTGATTATTTCTAAATGAATAAAATTATACCCTCATTCTTCGATGGATTCTTTGGTTCATCATTGTCCAATTGATATCACCTAATGCGGAGGGCGTGGGCTGAGCCCACACCGCCCGACGCCCCTCCGTTGGTTATTGTTTATTGACGTCGGATGCGAAGTTGAAAGGGCGCGGTGCCGTCACACCGCATCAGAGAAGAACCACGAGACAGAGGAGGCGGTGACGTCGGAGACTGCACGCCGACCGCATGGAAGAAGATTGGCGGCCACTCGGGCCGCCCGGACCGTGGGACAACCAGCCGACCGATCCGACCGGTTCGCGAGGAGGAGCTGTGGCGCACGAAGGCGCCGCATGGAGGGAGACTGCGACCCACATCTGTGGGATGCTCGGCCAGAGAAGAACCAGCTGACCACTTGCCGGCCGGGCTGGAAGAACCATCCGACCGCCTCCTTGCCGGGATGGAAAACCGCAGCGCTCACAAGCGCTGCACGGAGGAGACTGCGGCCCGCAACCGCGGGCCGCTCAGCTGGGCGAACCAGCCGGCTACGACCGGCCGGGCTGGAGAATCGCGGTGCCTGAAGGAACCGCGTGGGAAGAATCGCGACCTGCTGTGTGGGCTGCGTGCGCCAGGAAGAATCGGTCCGCTACGGCCGGCTGGGCAGGGGAGAGGCGACACCGCCGGGCGAACCGAACCGCCCCGCAGCTCGGGCCGGGTCCACAGGTGGGCCGCGCCCCACCGGACTAGGCCGACTCCCCAGCTAGGTTGGACCCACCAAACCGAGTCGGGCTGACCCCCCAACCGGGTCGGAATCGCCAAGCCGGGTCGGGCCGACCCGCCTGCCCACTGGGTTTGACTGGCTGGACCCGTCTTCGCTTACATACTAATAACTTCAAGACCGCACGTCTAATCAATGCGCCGTCTGTGGAACTGGGACCCTCACGAGGAGGAGGTCCTTTTTCGATAATCTAAGTGAGTTTTGGACAACTTTGTAAAATTCTCGGGTTTGGATCGAGCGTAAATCCAACCGGGCCCCAAGAACGAAAATGCCAATAACTCTCAGACCGTCCGTCTGATTGACGCGTCGTCTGTCACATTGGGTTTTTTTTTGATGAGACAGAATTATGGGATACATCAAATCAAGACTTCAAGATAGTTTATGTATCAACACTTGGATCGAGGAGCAGACCCTCCCAGAATCGAGCGTGCTGTGTGCGGGAACCCTAGGGATGGCTGCTACTGTACGAGAATCCTACATGGGTTCAATAGTGATGACTACTATACTGGAATCCTTCGTGGGTTAGACTGTGAAGAATACTATACTAGGATCCTCCGTGGGTCCGACAGTTCCGACTTATGTTCCTGTATCCTGTGTGGGTCTGGCAAAATAGCTGGTCCTGTATCCTGTGTGGGTCCGACAACTTAGATGAATCAGTGACTACATCTGATCATCTCCATCACTCTACAAAATATGTATACCTGTGTGAGATGATTCATGTCTTTCAACCGTTATCATCATGGTGATTGACTTACTTTGTGGACTGGGTTGTGTTTTGGCTCGAGAGTTGGATCCGGACTATGACTGGTAACTTAGGTATATGTATAGGCATATACCTAAGTAGGGTTGGTTGATATTTCGTGATTGTATCTTTCTACTATGGTTTATGATTTATGGATTCTGGGAGACCTTCGGGGGTCTCGGGGTCCCCTACTGAGTATTGTTATACTCACCCCTGCATGGGCTTCGCTCGCAGCTTGTTGTGTTCTGTGTAGACGATGGACATCAGTGATCGAGGCTGAGGGTGACAGACGGAGGCTGCTCGGAGCTGGACTAGACGAGACGTAATGTAGGGATGAGTTGTTCAAGTTTTGTACCTACCCTTCAGGTAGGATTCCCCAGTGGACGATCTAGGAGCTGTTTTCCCTTTTTTACTTGTACTTGTACTTGTTGTTCAATTGGGTTTGTATATTGGCCCACTTATTTTCAGCACACTGTACTTTTCTATTTTTGTACTTGTTGCCTCTTCTTCTTGTGTTCGGACAGTGTGTGTGTTATAGGTTAAAAGTCAATGCCTTCCCTTTTTATCAGGGATTCGCCTTTGGTGCTAGTCGCCATCCCCTGGCCTATGGAACGCGGGCTTGGGGTAGTCACGACACGGGCCCCGAGGATGGGTCGTGACATATGATGATTGGATAATCCCTCAAAGAGTCTCTACTAGTAAATATACTTCTATAAATTTAGGTATTGATTCTATATTCCTTACAAACTTGGATGAAATAAAGGAATACATAGAACCAGAATAAAAAAAGTACTTGCTAGCTTTGAGAGCATGATGAGTGTAACTGCCACCACATCATTTAGATCCTCTACTTAAGCCATAATGATAAAAAATTCCCAATAATTCTCCCTTGGCCTATGCTGAGGTTGATGGTAGTACCCCTACTTTATCTTATGATTTGGTAATTGATTAGAAAAGTTCCCAAGATGTCCACACTTGAAGGATTGAACTTCTGAATGGGCCTACTCCATCTTCCCTTTGTTTTTAGTGTTGAGAAGCTAAGGCTTCACCTTTATATGACCATTTTGAGATATATTAATTTATCTTATCTATTTTTATCACTTTATACTCCTAAGAAACTAGTTTATTGAATTATTCTTCCCACATTTGTTGTATATGGGAAGTTGAACTTCATTTCCTCCT
This sequence comes from Viscum album, assembly GCA_963277665.1. Classification (NCBI taxonomy): domain Eukaryota; kingdom Viridiplantae; phylum Streptophyta; class Magnoliopsida; order Santalales; family Viscaceae; genus Viscum; species Viscum album. The sequence continues at coordinate 295,989,474 of OY728136.1, forward strand.
CTTTCATGATCAAAATTCTTCCCTGAGTTATTACTCTGTTATTTTCATTAAATCTATGTGACCAATGTATCTCTCCAAACTACAATTAAACGTTCATAACACTCCAAATCATATATTCATATCTCTCATAGTCTCTCTTTTTTGGGTTCCTCTGTAGATGGGGTCTCGTTACACTGAAAAATATATAAACCTTTCCCTTAGGATCCATAACATAGCTATAGGTGTATCAAACATGTCTTGTAAAGATCATCTCATATCTTCCCAACAATTAATTTTCCTTATGCATAATCTTTAAGAATCCATTCTCCTTTTTTTTTCTCATCAAACAGGGAAAATAATTATTAAAAAAGAGTCCCTGAACTCTTCCCACTCCATAGCATTGATCTCCCTTCTTGTCTTTATGTTTTTAATCAGTTTCCACCACCGATCAACTTCTAATTCTAAGAGGTATAATACCAAGGTTAATTTATATTACTTAGAACAATGGAGTATAGAAAATATCTTTTCTATAGATCTTATCCATTTTCCATCAATCAATGGGTCTGTATATCCACTAAAATACGGTGGTCTTTGACGCATAAAGGACTTAACAGAAAGTTTTTCCATTCGAGGTAAATCTTGTATCTTGACTTGAATCCAGTATCTCAACTTAAATACAGTCTATCAACTTGATTACAATATCTTAACTTCATTCTAGTATATTTAATTGATTTAAGTTATTTAATCCAATTTTCTGAAGGCTTCTTCACACATTTATTTCACGTGGGAAGTTTAACTTCATTTCCTTCTCTTCCATGGTGGAAATTCTTCCCTGAATTTGGATCCATTTCTATCTTCTTTTTATTCAATCTATGTGACCATTTCATCTCTCCAAACTCTAATTAAACCTTCATATCACTCCATACTATCTCTTCATAGCTATAATATTTTTGAATTTCTATATTCCTCCATTGATGGAGTCTTAGTCAACTGAAAAATCTAGCAACCCTTCCTTAGGATCCATAACAAATCTAGAGGTGTATCGAACAACTCTTGTAAAGTTAATCTCATATCTTCCCACCAGTTCGTTTTCATTATGTATAATATCTATTAATTCCTTCTCTAAATTTTTTCACATAAAAGGGGGAAATATTTATTGAAAAATATTCCACTAAACTCCTCCCACTCTATAAAATCGATCTACCTTCTTGGATTCTTGTTTCTAATAAGTGTACACTAATGATCATCTTCTCCTTCTAAGAGGTATAATACCAAGGTGACTTTTTATTACTCTGAACAATATAGTATAGAAAATATCTTTTCTATAGATCTTATCCATTTTACAATAATAAATGGTTTGGTAGATACACTAAAATAATGTGGTCATTGATGCATAAAGAACTAAATGGAAAGTTTATCCCATTGAGGTGAATCTAGTCTCTCAACCTGAATATAGTATCTTGACTTGAATCAAGTATCTTGACTTGATTCTAGTCTCTCGACTTGATTCAAGTTATTATTCCCTTCATGGTGAATCCAATCTCTTGACACGAATCTAATCTCTCAACTTGATTCAAGTTATCATTCATTACTCCTAGAAGAAATATTCATCTTCAATTATTCTTTGGTTATCATCCTAAAAACTTTCTTCATCTAAAATTTACTATATTATAATCACAAATAAAATACAAAAAATATAAATGGGAATAAGGTGGATATACTTGTTCCTCAATGTGAACAAAAAGGTTGAGATGGTTTTCTTAACCAAGTTTCTCTAGTTTCTCTAGTATTCATTCTTCAACATCTAATTTTAATATTTTATTTAGATTTTGGTAGCATGAATCTTATCAAACAAACCATTTCATTATGTGATATGGTTCTTCTCCCTTTATCCACAAAATCATAAGAAATTAATGATACAAAATTCATTCTCTTCAAGGATTATTCTTGTGCTGGAAATTTGGTTAAAAACCCTCTTGTATTGTATATATATTTATTTCATCAATCACATAGAACTTATTTTATACAAGATCATCATTCATTGAAACCCTCTTAAGAAATTAATATTTTTTATGTGAAATCTTAATTTTAAATTTAGAAATAGATTTTTCATGTGATTATTCTAACTTTATTTCTATATCTAAGTCATATAAAAAAATCACAAGAATATATTTGGGAATGTTGACACCTTGTTTAAAATTTATAAATTTATTCACATGAATTCATTTCTTATGAGATTTAGCACTTCTACTCAACTTCTTCTTAAACTTATTGGAAGTAATCTAATTTGAAACATTATTTTGGTTTCTACCCAAGGCCGCCTCTTCTTTCTCCCATGGTGTTCTCATACTACCATTATTTATTGATACATGTTGAGATTTACATGCATAAATTTTGTGACAAATTTTATTACAAACATCATATATATAATCAAGAATGTCAAATATTTTGAGTCGGACATATTTTTATTAGAATGTGATGGTGGAATATTATTCTATGGATTTATCCCCCTTGATAAATGCTTACTTTTTTTTCTATAGAATTTAAAGGATTATACCATAAATATAATGCAAAATTCATTGATCTATTGTAGCACCAACATTGACCCATAAACCTTGTTCATCTTTTATTTTCTGTATGCTATCTAGAATTTCCAGCAGAATTCTTTTGGGACTTCATCACTATATATTGGGATGCTATTAGATAACCATCACTTATATATATTCTTAGAATCACTATAGACATGGTGTTAGGCTCTTCTCTATTTATCCACATCCATATTTGTATATAATTTTTATTTAATCCTACACTTTTTGTAAAAAATATATTTAAAAAATTGTTTTATTCAGATATGGACGATATTGAATTCTTCATAACATATTAGAAAATATAATTAGATAAAATAAAGATATTATTTCCATTTTATGGAGGATCCATGTAAGTATAATCCACTAAAGTTATCTGTGTGGAAGCCGAAACACACATCTAAGGTTATGAAGTATCAACATGTGTATTTTCAAGATTGGGTAATTAGATCTTCATATCCCTTCCTTATGTTCTCAACAACCACTTCATGCAATGAAATTATTTCTTATAATAATGAGTCAAGATCCTTGATCCTCTAGGATTTGATATAAAATTGATAATTCATGAATCCATAGTAACTTTGTGAAAATTTTAAGTGCATGAAGGGATTCAATAAAAACAATCTCAAAAAAACATTCTCATAGACATAAATTTTCAATTCTTCTTTAGTATGAATAATTTATTGATCCATTTATTCCACTAGGTCTGTGAGATTGACACACTTTCTAAACTTATTACTTAGTGCATCATATAGTTCACCAACTTCCACTTCAAGATGAACTTTATAAAAATGAAGTCCATTGATACTACCAAAAATAAAATTTATCACATATTTGGTAACTTTATTCAAATGTTATTTGAATTTAGAATGATGATCCCTAAATGATACATTATCATAAACTATTGAATAAGATTCATTATAAAAATTATAGTTAAAATAATAATTACTACTTGTACCAGTATGATTATCTTTAGTTTGTGGTGTTTCTATATTAAATTTTAGTTTCTTATTTAACCCCATTACCTCTATTTTCTTCCTATTTTTAAGAGTCTTCGTAGAAATATCTATATTTTTATCCTTAGGAGTGACTTGGTTTTTATCCATTTAAATTAACACAAACACTTCTTGAAATATAAACTTTATAAAAGCTATTAAAAACAAGAAAGGAAAAACTTTTCATCCTTATAGGTAACCACCAACCCTCTGATACCAATTGTAGAGTCCAAGGACTGGTTAGGTGACACTAAGAGGGGTGGGGGGGGGGATGAATTTTTGGTACCCTCATTTTAAAAATTCTTCTTCTTTTAAATTAAACCTCTTAAACTGGTTAAAGTTATCAACCCACTGAATGATTTCTCAGAGTCTCACCTTTATGTGAAGTAATAAACAAGAGATAAAATCAGACAATGTTTATAAGGTTCATAATAAAGGGATAATCATTACTAAAATAGGTTATTTCTCGAAGTTATAGATTCTTCACTATATCTGCATGTGAATTTAACTGGTTAGACATCCCAGCTAAAACCATTCAGTTAATTGTTGGTTAGACACCCAAAATCCATGCTTCTTCTTTAATGATGATCTAGTTATAGAAATATCATTATCTATAGATGGTATTCCTCTACAATAAATATATATTCCATTTACATTAATACTCCTTCAAGATCTTTAACAACAACTAATAAAGTTCTGTTCCACCAGTCTCAAAACTCATTCTTTAGATACGATGCATTTAATATACTCCTCAAGTTATTAAACTAACCAAGAAAATGAAATTAATATCTTTTAGTATTACTTGGATTTTAATAATTCTAACTTCAATACACATATGTATTCGGCTCCTCTATTTATTCTTACACAATGGATGCAAGATCTCTCAGTTTTTCTCAACTACTCATCACACCTTCGATACCGACTGATATTCTCTGTAAGTTCTATACCATATTAACAATAATAACGACTCACACTACTCACCTTTCTAACCTAAAATTTATATGATTATAATAATTAATAATAAAAATTTTATCATAGGTTTATATTTTAAATAATTATTTTTTATCTTCCTCTACAATCTCTATACATATTCGTACGCTCTCTCTTTTCTATTGCAATGAATGGGAGATAAATTCTTCCCACTCAATGATCTCTATAAATTTATCATGGCACAAATCCTATAACCACCCCATGATCATTCAAAGTTTGGGTTAAATGTTATGTGATATTCATATATCCATGACATCTTTAATTTCTTAATTCTCTCTTCATCAATGATACCGTGAAAATTGAAAATAGATATGTGAAACATTTTCTTCAAGACTATACTACATGAATCCATTCTTCAACATTAAGCTATAATAAATAATAGTTATGTTGAAAAATGACTACATGATTCTCTTCTAAAATTAGATATGTAACAAAATAAGCATGTGAATAAGCTGGACACATGGTTGCTTCAGCAAATAGATATATCATTTTGAACTGAAAATTGATATGTTGTTTTTAATTGAAAATGACTGTGTACTTTTGAACTAAAAATGGTGCAATGATTCATCATCATCATTATTTTTCTTAAAACATAACCAAATACCAAAACTCACCACTTATTCATTCATAATTAGTAATATAATCATGCAATAATCCCCATGCATTAATATTGCATCCAATGTATTTTTTGATGCTAATCATCAGGCATACATTAAATTCTCTATTTCTTCATACAATGTATATTAATGTAATTGAAACTATATGAATATATCATTTCAATTATATTTTTACATTACCAAAGATTTTACTTCATCAGAGAACTCGGTTCAAGCTTCTATAAATCACTACAACAGTTTGTGTATGCATATACTTTAGACATTCCATGATGCATGTGTCAAGTTTATAATAATTGTATTTAACATTAAAACATGGAATAAGTCTCAAAATGACCATCAAAATGTCTAAGTTCAATTTTTTTGTTTCTGCATGATCACCTTAGCTTCTAAATGGTGAAAGAATCACATGGCACTAAACTCACAAGCATTGGGGGGAAGAGGATGGTGGCCCATGAAGACCAAACAACACTCCATGTTTAGATCAGATGACTATGATATATCTGTATCCTTATAATACATATTAATAGTGTTCTATGAGCCACTGTCCCACATCAAAGTTAAGAGTTTTTGAGAACTCCCATATATTTTCGGACATTCCTTTAGTGACTTGAGATGGAAATGGGAGTCAACACCCATGACACTTGAACACACTTGGGATTCATGGGTTGTGCTTACCCGCACTAACCCACCTACCCACCTGTATGCTCTCACCTGTGTGAATCCCTGTAGTTACAATGTATCCCACCATGTTCCTATAATCCCTATGGGTGATATGAATCCCACTACTACCATGATGGCTACCCTGTTTATCTCCCATTCATGGTTGAGCTTACTTGCATAATGCATGATCGAGATAGCCTAACTAGTTGGATTGAATTGCTTCTTTTTTGTTAAACACCCAAATAAAAACTTGTGAAAATTATCATATAAATATAACAACACATGGAATTATCAATTTCAATTAGGCATATGGAATCATTCTCCTCATGTTGGATTATTTATATTTTATGGTATCCTTTTTTAATTCTTCCAAAAATAATTCATTATGAAATTGAATATTTGTATTGTATTCTTCTGTCACGAATTGACTCAGACACCCTGGTACCTTGAAACATGAGCTGGCACTGACATTTCACAAAGGTCATTCCCAACCCCCATGGGTTATAGACTAGAATCATGTATCATATAATATAAAATAGTGAACAAATTTTCCACATAAATAACAGAAGAAACAAATAAATATCAGTATGATGAAAAAATACCAAAGGAGAAAGTACCTGAGACCAAATAGATATATAAAAAAATCTAACAGTACAACATAAAAGTACTCAAAAGAATATAAGATAAATTTAAACATCCCAAAGGTATCAACACTCCAAGACTATAGGGTCAATAATATCTACCCCCTCCTAGAGGCTCTTTCTCTTTACTCAAACATAGAAGTATAAAATCAAAAAATTACCAAAGGAAAAGGTAGGGTGTGAGATAAAATCCCAGTAGAGTCTCACCAAGTGTTCCATAATAATATTATATAATAGTAAAAACAATTATGATTTCAGTTTAAAAAAATAGGCACAAAATTAAAATTTCATACTAAAAAAACATGATTTTTATTTCAAATGATGGAAAACATTTAAAACATTGTGAAAATAATCTATTTATATAATTTTTTTTATAAAAATCATTAGGATTGAGTAAAATAGTTTCAAAATCAATGAAATTTATAATCAAAGCAGTCATAATAAGAACCATGGTCGTCTTACCTGTGTTATGATAATTTATAGTTATAAGATTCTCACAATCTTATATTAGTTATCATGGAATATGTGTAAACATGCCCCTAAATATCAAACCGAATAGGAATCATCAACATTCCATTGAAAATATGATCCATCTAAATGTATTTTTATTTGAGTTATCATCATCAATCTGTTTCTAGGGAATTACCATCCTAGAATTCTTTTCCCAAATAACCCACTAACTACCCAGGCTCACATGTGCTCAATCAATAAATAAATAATGGGAAAATCATTTCAAAATGATTTAAAGTATAATTTCTTAATATCCATTTTCAATATTCCAATTTTATCCCAAAACCAAAAAATATATTTTTCATTATTTCATGCCTTTTTAAAATAAAACCAATCATATATTCTTATTAAATAAATTTAATCATTTTTTTTCAAAATTCAATTTATGAATAAATTTATAAATTTCTATCAATTTCAAACTAGAACCCAAATTCTAATTACATTAGAATTTGGGGTTTTCCCAAAATTCCATTCCCAATTAGTTTTAATTCCCAATTTTCATAAAATTGGGTTTTTGATTATTTAATTAAAAGAAAATTCATGTATCGAGAAATTCCAGGTTAAATTAGTTGTCCAATCTTAAATAGAACCACCTACCTTTATCATGGATATCATGTAACATAACACCAAAAATGAGATTTTCCAACGATGAATGATGTAAACAGAGATCTTAAAATCCAACCTAGATTCAAGATCTAAAGAAAATGTGTTTATATCCATCAACAACAATATGATCTAACAATCTCTAAGTAGGAAATAAATATAGAGTTGTAGAGAAGGAATGAGAGAATATTCACTTACAAGAGAGGGATTGAATGAGGTCTGAAACACTTTGATATACATATGAAGGGGTTTGGAGGATCCAAAATGGGTTCTTTAGTTCCTAAATAATTAGGAAATTTTGATTTGAAAATTTAGGGTTGAGCTTGAGGTATAAAGGGGCTTCAAGAATTTTTAAAATAATTTTCAGAAATAAAATTTACCGTTCACATGATGATTTGGGTAGGGCTGCTTGATCAGAAATATTGTGCACCATAACTGTGAACCCCTCTACTAGGGTGAAAAATTTAAACTAGGTGGGAACATGGTTTTTCAAACTTTATTCCAATCATGGAATCCCCCACCACTTGGGGTTGCACGCTTTCCATTGGGTGGGTGCATAGTTTTGGAAAACCGTACGTCAAACATGCACAACCCAGAGTTTTTATTTTTTATTTTTAAATTTCCCATCTAAAACAACCTGAGAAAAACCCCAACCAATGCATGATCAAAAAGGAGGGTCAAGGAGAACCTAAAAAATATTAATAGGATGTTACTACCTCCCCACTATAGAAACTTAGTTTCCCCAAAAATCATGTCAATAAGTTTTGATATTAAAATGATGAGGAAACTTCTCTCTCATCAGTGCCTCTATCTCCCATGTCTCATGCGTATCAGAACTGTTCTTTTGTATAACTCAAACCAAAGTTCCCACCCTACCATGAAGTACCCTAGTTTTAGTCATGGATAAATTAGGCTCAACATCAAGATCACTACACTTCAAAACATGAGATGGATCAAAAATATATTTTCATAGTTATGATACATGGAACACGTTATGTATAGACATTAACTATGGTAGAAGTTATAAATGATAAGACACTTATCCCACATTCTAAACAACCTAAAAATGCCCCATAAAATAAGGATAAAACATCCCTTACATCCTAACCTGATGATGACCTAAATGAGGTTAAACTTTCAAGAACACCTGGATACACACTGAAAACTCCAATGGGATGAGATGAAGGTTAGTATAATATTTATAATGGCTATGTGTTGTCAAAATTATTTTATGAATAAACTGAATATTTTTTGTCCTCTCTTGAACCAATCTCATCCCAATAAAGGAACACTCACTAATCTCTAACTAACACAACAGATATTTACATGGCCTTCTATACAAGGCCTCAAAATGATCCATTCTGATTGTGGACTGATAACTATTATTATAAGAAAACTAAACCATACCCAAATGGTCATCCCAAGCTCCAAAAAAATAAAGGACACATAAAAAAATCATATCCTCAAGAATTTATATATCTCTCTATGTTTGGACATCCATCTTAGGATGGTAACCCATACTCTAACAGACATAAGATTCCAGTACCTCATGAAGACCTCTCCAAAAGTGATAAGTAAAATAAGGATCCCTATCAGAGACTATAGCATATAGAACTACATGAAAATGAATAATCTCTCTCACATAGAGTTTTCCAAACTCCTAAACTTTGTTTGTGTCATGAATGAGTATAAAACGAGCCAATTTGGTCAGCCAATCGATCACAACCCATATGGAATTATTCTTTCTTTGGGTATAAGGAAACCTAACAAAAAAGTCCATAGAGATATCATCCCACTTTAAAGTTAGCACTGGAAGTGAACTATGAAAACCTGAAGGCTTCTGATGCTTGAACTTGATCTGTGGAAAATTATAACAACAAGAGAAAAAAAGAAATGTCCCATTTGATACCTGACCACCAGAATCATCACCGCATGTCATAGAACATTTTGTGGTTCCTGGGTTCACTACTCACTAAAAAATATGGAAATAACCCATTACATATTTTCTCATGGAATACATCATGAAAAAAATATTCAAAAAACATATTACACCCTCTGTAGAGAATGACCAATCATCTATGGTTCCCCACTATAAAGAGAGTGTCTAATGCTACGAAATTCATCATCCATATTTTGTTCCTGAAGAATCATCTTGATAAGAAAATAGGTCAACTAAACACTGACCATGAAAAAAATCAACCCCTATTTTCTAAAATCTAATATGAAACTATGAAAAAAGATCCATCAAGTTCCACTCTTCCAATGATTCTTTCATGGTTTGGGTCAGATGTTTCCTTCTCAATGCATCAATAATGACATTACCTTTCCCTTGGGTATATGCGATGTTAAAATCAAAAGGTTGCAGGTAATTAACCCAACACCACAGGTGTAGATTCAAATATTTTTGAGATAAGATATAACTCAATATCTTGTGTTTGTAATACATGGAAATCCTTTCTATGAAAAGGAAATATTACCAAATCTTAAGTGCATTCACCATGTCTATGAGTTCAAGGTCATGGGTTGGATAATTGTTCTCATGTGGAATAAGATTATGAGATCCATAGGAAAAAACATGATTAACTTATATAAAAACACAAACCAAACTCAAAACCGATGCATTATAGAAGACCACGTAGCCCTTCTTGACCTCTAGAAGAGTCAAGACTAAAGAAAAAGTCAAAAGACAATTTATCTCTACCAAAGAACTCAAACATTTCTCATCCCAATAAAAATTAAACCCCTTATGAGTTAGAGAAGTCACTAGAGAAGACAACTTGAAGAAATAATTTATGAAATGGTGATAATATCCAATTAAAACCAATATGCTCTGAATCTCTAAAACATTACGTGTTTTCTCCCATGTCCTAACAGCTTTCACCTACTCAAGATTAACTGAAATACAGTGTTTTGAGGCCACGTGTCCTAATAAATTCACTTCCCAAATCGAGAAATTTCATTTTGATATCTTAGAATAAAGTTAGCGATTTCTCAATAATTCCCAAAATACTCTCAAATGATGCACATGATCCTCATTAGACTTAGAATAAACTAGGTTTTCATCCACAAATACCACAAAAAATGTATAAATATTTTCATGGATAATCCTATTCATGAAATCCATAAATTCTATAGGAGTATTGGTTAAACTAAATGGAATGAAAAGGTACTAATAATGGCCATACCTTCTCCAAAATGAGGCTTTCTAAATGTTAGATTATTTTATTCTTAACTATTGGTAGCCAAATTGAAGATCAATATTTGAGAACCACTTCACTACTTTCAACTGGTCAAATAGATCATCAATCCATGGAAACATATACATATTCTTTACCATGACTTGGTTTAGTTTCCTATAATCTATAAATAGGAAAAGTGTTCCATAATATTTCTTATCAAATAGAATATGCTCCACCTAAGGTGAAAAACTTGGGCATATAAAGCCTTTATCTAATATATCATCCAAATGAGTCTTCAACTCTTTCATTTCAGCTAGTTCCATGCAGTAAGAAGGAATAGATACCATTCAAGTATGAAGAACTAAATTAATAGATAAATCTACCTCCCTTATAGATAAAAAATAGAGAAGGTATATGGAAAAAGATTAGAAAAATAAATGGAAACTATAGGGAAATCACAACTCAAGGATTCTTTATCCAGATTAAAAGAAAACACTAATACTATCCTTAACTCTAGATAAGAAGGTATATCTCTGCTTGAACTCTGGTCCCATTCTTTTTGAAAGATATGGAACACACTATAGGGTGAGGTAAAGGAGACCCATTAAAGATAGTAGTCAATTTGGGATTTATTATAAATGATCCAATCCAACCCAAAATGATATCAAGTGGTTTCATATTGATAACTAGAAAATCCCAAGTAAGATAAATCTCCGATAAAGATAAAAAACAAGGAGGAAAATAGAAACCCTACTCTCTCTTGATTCTAAGGGGTGTAGTAATATCCATCAAAGAAGATAAAATCTTTATAGGCAGATTTAGAAGATTCAAAATACAAGTTGAAATGAATGAACTAGATACACCAATATCAAATAGAGAAGCCACTAATGATGAATATATAGTTATGGTACCTATCATATTCACTAGACCCACATCTACTTAATCTGAAGACTCTTCGACTTTGTGAAGAAGCTTTGTTCCAGATGCATGTGGATGGAACCCCTTAGGTCATGAAGAATCAAATTTCAATACATTACTTTCTAGTGCTGATGATTCCATTACACTACATGGAGCATATAATATGTAAAATAACTTTTTCAAGTGTCCTAAACATCCACATGATCCATACATATTGGGTGCCTCAGTGCAAACCCATTTTGAATGCCCATGCTTTACACATTGGAAGCAAGTCAAAGAGACTCTTATAGGAACTATAAGAGGTTTAGAATAACCTTGTTATTGATAACCACTATGAGACTCATTATTATTTCTATTTACTTTAAAGGAACTTTCAAAACTTCCACTGGGATAAAAAGAAACTCCCATCAACCCTGACTTACCATCTAGATCATATTCAACCATCAACACCCTCTCTAAGACATCATTATAAGAAGAGAACTTCAACAATAAAACCTAAGAATGATTATTAGATTAAAGTACCATCTTGAACCATCAATTCTTCATCTTATAATTTGAAAAATCTTAGGTGAAAACTACATAAGCTCGGTGAATCATTTCACATATTTCGTTATGAACCTATCATCATGCTCGAGTTTGAAAAAAATCCACAGCCTTAAATTCTACCATAAATTCTAGATAGAACTGGTAAATGAATATAACTTTCAATTCCTTCCACTCTAAATCCTCATGCTTCTTCACCATAACCATAATGTCCCTCCATCTCCTGCTAGGTCCTTCTAGTTTTAAGGTGGCATATTTCACCTTGATCACATCCGAAATCACCAAGAACTCCAAAAAAATCTCAATAATGCTCAACCAATCCTCAACATCTTCAAGATTATTAGATCATTGTAATTATGATGGATTTTGGTGAAGTAACTCCTAAGAACAACTTCAAAATTTATCCCTCTGAGGTTACAAAACTAGAGCCTTAATGGGAATGGGTGTAGGTTCCTATCCCAGAGCATGGAAAACACACACAACAACCTCAGCTAGATTCTGGTCCATGAGAAGATTTTATCACTATGGTTCATTAGAATCTTACTCTAGGATCATATTCACATGTATTCTTAGAGGAATTATGCTATAAAACATCATAAAACAACATGGAAGACATCATAAGATTACTCAGATAAAAAAATAAAATAAGATAAATAGGGAAAATTAACAATCTCAGATATGAAAAGAAGATTTGGATTTCTACCTATCCAAATATAAAATAGATAAAATCTATAAATAATCCTCAATATGACTTTCAAAAACCACCCATGGTTAATTTAGGATAATTATGATGATAGACGGCCATTCACTCACTAATAACTACCTTCTAAGTCCTGGCAGGGTAAACCAAACTGTATACTGATATCAAGGAAAGATGCCCAACCAACACCTTCGATACCACTTTGTCACGAATCGGCCCATATACCCTAGTACCATGAAACCCAAGATAACACTAACATAGATAAAAGGAAATTCCCAATACCCATAGGTTGGAAATTAGAACCATGAATCATACAATGTAAAATATGGAATGAATTTTCCATATAAATATTGGAATAAATAGATACATATTAGTATACTCAAAAACTCTGAAAGGAGAGGGTACCATAAAACAAATAGTTTTATAAAAAACCCAAATAGTATATCATCAAATGAATCAAAAATATAAAATATAAACTCAAAAACCTGGAAGTTATCAACACTATAAGCCCAAAGGGACAAGAAAATCCACCCCTCTAAGAGAAACTTTCCAATTACTTGAACCTAGTAGTAGAAAATCTAAAAATGCTTTAAGGAAAAGGCAGGGTGTGTGATAAAATCCCAGTATGGTCTCACCAAGTGTTCCATAATAATATTCCATAATATTAAACCAAATCATTATTTCAATTTTAAATAAAATATTCACGGACGTACAATTTCATATTTAAAACAAAACGTGATTTTAATTTCAAATAATGGAAAAAATTTCAAACATTGATTAGATAAACAATTTATATAAAAAGTTTATATAAATCACTAATCTTGAGTAAAACAATTTCACAATCAATGGAATTTATAATCAAAGTATTCATAATAAGAACCATGGTAATATATCCTATAATGTGATAGTTTCTAGTTATTGGATCCTCATACTCGCATATTAGTGATCATATAATATATATACATATGTCCCTCAGGCTCAAGATGAATAGGAATCATGAAAATTCTTTCCGAAATATGATACACCTAACTAGATTTTTTTAGAGTTTTCATCATCAATCCATTACCAGGGAATTAACATCCTAGAATTATTATCTGAAATAAACCACTAACTATCTAGGCTATCATGTTCTCAATCAATCAACCAATAATGGGAAAATCATTTCAAATTAGTTTAAAATACAATTTCCCCATTTCCAGTTTCAACCTGCCAATTTCATTCCAAAACCAAAACATAGGTTTTTAATCATTTCATGAATTTTAAAAATAAAACCAATCATAGGTTCTTATAAAATAAATTTAATCCATTTTTCTCAAAAATAAAATTACAAATAAATTCAAAAATTTCCATCAATTTTAAATCACACCCAAAATTCCAGTTCCATTGGAATTGGTTTTTTTTCAAAAAATTCTATACCAATTAAATTTCAATTACCAATTTTAATTAGATTGGGTTTTTTATAATTCAATTGAAATAAAATTCAAACATTAATAAATTCAAGGTTAAATCAGTTGGACAATCTTAAATGAAACCACCTACATTTATCATGGGGATCACACAACAAAATATCCACAATAGAATTTCTAATGACGAATAAAGGTAACAAAGATATAGAAATCCAAATTAGATTCAAGATCCAAAATAAATGAGTTTATATCCATAAAAAATAAGATGATATAAAACTATCGAAGGAGGAAATAATGATATAGAGGAAGAGAAAGAATATGAGAATATTCACTTACTAGAGATGGATTGGATGAGGTGTACCATGCTTCGATCTACCAAAGAAGGGGTTTTGAGGAGCCAATAGGGGTTATTGAGAGCCCACAAAACCTAGTAAATCATGATATATAGAGTTGGGGTTGATAAATAGGTAAAAATGGGGTTTGGTATTTTTTAAAATAATATTCCGAAATAAAATTTATTATTTTCTTGGTTAGATGGGTAGGGCCACATAGTTAGAAAAATCATGCACCCTAATAGTACACCCCTCTACTAGTGTTCATGGTTTCTACTAGGTGTACACATGGTTTTTTCAACCATGAACCAACCATGAAAACCCCCACTATATGGGGTTTCATCGTTTACACTGGGTGGGTGCATAATTTGGGAAAACCGTGCACCAACTGTGCACAACCTAATTTTTTTCTAAAAAATTTCAATTTCCCAATAGAAACAGCCCGAGGAAAACTCCAACCAATTCATAACCAAAAAGGAGGTTAAAGGAGTACCTAAAAAATAGTAACAATATATTACATCTTGAATTCTGATTCACCCAAATAAGGGATGACCACTTGCTATAGATATTTTTCAGTTCTTCAATTCCTTTTGTACATGTCTTTAGCACTTAAGATCAGTTCTAAAAATCATCATATTTACAAGGATATTTTCCCAATAATGACATAAAATACCATAAAGTGAATCCATTAAATTTTCCAATCATCACAATTTCTTCATAACTCACCAAACACATATTGACACATCATATAAATAAATGAAACACATGGGTTGAACATCGGTGGATGGTTTGGGAAATGAAACAAGATCACATTTTCTAAAAAATTAATATGAGATCTATTGTGATGAACCAATTCGATCCACTCCTAAATTAGGTACTTTATATGGCCCTTGGAAAGGTTCTAAGGGAGTTTCTGATCTTAATGGTCTAATAATTAGTTCCTAAGAATCAATAAACACACATTTGGAATGATTTTACCCAATAAATCCATTAAATGGTATGAAATATAAAACTTAACATAACCTTGACATAACTTTATGAAATGTTTTAAAAAAAACAAGATAAAATAAAAGTAAACTTAAATAAATATGAGGTAATATAAATAAATCATTATATGACAATATAAACCACATAAAAAAATATGAACATCAACCAAAAATTTCAATCCAAAATAAATTTACAAAAGAGATGGGATGGGAGGACGAATAGTGATGCCAAATACATACACTAACCAACCCAAAAATAAAAAAATGAGAAATAACCATATTTATTTGAAACTAGGGTAAAATCCCCACCATGTCACCTCCACCAACTCATTCCCTACTAACATGAATTCATCCCACCCCCATGAAATTATTTTCCATTACATGTATCTATAAAAATAATTTTTATATGCACTCATAGGGTTTATGTAGTGTGTTAACACAACATTACCTATAGGATTCCACCAATTTTTTTTAAATAACCCACTGTTATTTAAATCAAAGAATACTAGTTTTGAAATAAACCAAATAAAAATATTTTTTTATTATTTTAAAAAATGAAAATAAGAATATTTAAACAATTTAATTATAATAAGGGATACCATTTAAAAAATATAATTAATCCTCATGGGGGATCTCTAAGGTAACTAAGGTAATTGGAACACTATAATCCTCATACTATCTTATGATATATCACTCTAAAAAAAATTCATGCGTAAACTGCTAAAAAGAGTATTCCTTTCCCTAGTGGCATGATGTCTACCATCCAATGAAAGTACATACAATAAAATGATTATGTGTTCATATACTAGTCTAGTGGTGTGGTGATTCCCATTTAATTTCTCAAAGACCCCTTTTTCTAAGTTTAATATATATTTTTAATGTAGTGTAGTCCAAAAGAGTACTTAATTCTAGTCTTACCACCTAGATACACAAGTTAAAATATATAATACACTATTATAACAAGTAACATTCTATTATTTAAATCAATATTCATTCAGAGGGATCCTTTCATCAGTTATAAAATATTCATCTAAAACTATTTTTTTATGAAACACCTCCATGATTTCCAATATCAAAGAGGGAAATTTTTTAACAGTTATTCCACTTATAATAACACTTAAAATTTTTTATAACATGATTTAAAACAAGTAAATTTTTTTATTAAAAAAATCTAATAAATCATGGTTCATAAAAAAATAATGTTATGAAATTTCCTACTTTAATCACTTGAAACCCTTAGCAACCGATGAAATCCACTATCAAAGGGGAAAACTAGCCTCACTAAAACAATATGAGACCCTAAATAAAAAAACCCTCATTATCAAATTCATATGAAGCTTAAAATATGTTTCTATATCCATAGGAAATGAGATAAATCTAAGAAAGAAGAAGGATAGACAAATAAGAAGGATGAAAAGACCCATACTTGGTCATTTTATGAAGTAACATAGAGAAATAACATAAAAATAAAAACCAAGGAAGAAGGTAGGAATGGTTCAATGTGATATAGGGATGAATAGTTTCAAATTTGGAGAAATAGGAGGGTTATAGGTATTAAAACATGAATAATTTTTTTTGAAATTATTTTTCTTTAAAAATAGGGTAGGTTTCATAGTTTGGCAAATTTTTTTTTCAGAATTTGTGCCAATAATGTGGGTGGGACTAAACACACCTAATAATTAATATGGGTTGATGAATGGTCTAAAAAATGGTACACTAATCATGAAAATAACCTATATTAAGAAAATATAGGTTTTCTATTGCTTAAAAAATAGTCAGTCCTAACCATGTGCCAACCATGAAATATTCACCATCCTCTATTTTCAAAATTTTCAACAAAAAATACCAAAAAATGAATAAGAATAATGAAAATGAATAAATAAAATAAATAATACCTGAAAATGATACCATGTGTGTGATAATTCTCTCAACTATATAACATTCTTACCCTAAAATATTATCTAAATGTAAGTTTATTGGTAAAGTGGTGAGTTTATTTATCCTTCAAAAATAAATCCCAATCCTAATTATCAGGAGAATTACCCTTGTGTGTCTATAATACTCAGAAAATTGTGATAGATTTACCAGATAGAACTATTTTATGAGAGTCAACAATCCAAAATTACAGCTCATCTACCATAACATTATGCTTTAACTCAAGCTCTTACAAATTCAAAACACAAGATGAGTCCAAACAATACTTCTTTAATTGAGATAAATGGAATAAATTATCAATATGTGTCAATTAATGAGAAAATTAAAGATGAAAATAAACCCTTTTTACCCACTATGTTATCTTGAAATGTATCATGTATATTAGAGAATACTTCCCCTGCTTCTTGATCCATTATTGTTCTAATAGAGGTAATACCTTTAAGAACACTCATTCACCCACTGAAAATTCCAAAGGATGAATCTGATGATCAACATAGGACTTATGGAAACATAAAGCTATCATAAAATAGTTATAAATAGTTAGAATCTTCCCCATTTTTTATTAAATGATACTCAGCCTCACCAAGGATGTATGAACCACCTCAATATACAGATGGGATATTATATTGTTCAACCATATAGAGTGTCAAAAGGATCCAACATGATCAATATCTGGTAGCTACTATTATATGTGATATCAACTAGTCCAAAATAGATTTCCCATGAACCTAAAATGTTTAAAACATAGGTATAGAGTATATCCTCTATAATCTAGATCACTTACTCCACTTTTCCATCAGTCTATATATGATAGGTCATTATTATCCTCACCCAGGATTCCAATAATTCTTGTAGTCATTTCAAAAATCTAGAGGTGAACCATGGGTCCCTATCTAAGATAATAATGGAAGTCACCCATTGAAATATTATACCCTATTACACATACAGTCTTTCAATATTTTCCACCTTAGTGGTATCTATGATTAGGATGAAATGGGGTTATTTATTTAGTCTTTCAATCATGAACCAAATATATTTCTTTCCCAAAGTGGTATAGGGTAACCCCATGATGAAGTCTGTAGATATATCATCCCACTTATAGGTGGGTATAGGTATATTTTGGAGTATATCAGGGGGATTTTGATTATTTATTTTGAACTACTGATAAATATAACATCATGAAATAATGTATTCTATGTTATATATTATACCCAACCACCAGTATGGAAACATTATATCATCATACATATTAGTGGTTTTGGTGTAGACAAACCAATGAGAGTGATTTAAATAATTTTTCAAAACCATCATCATAGACAAAATGACCACATACCAGTTTTGAAAGATGAAAATAACCAGGGGATATAGAGACTACTCAATGTTGGTCTCCCAACCATACATAATCCTCTTGATACATTGATACATTTAATCTCCAAATTGATCCTAAATAATGAACTTAAGAAGATATTACCTAATAAAAAAATTATCAATAATCACATCCTCCTTATATTTTTTGACCTCCAAATGAATCCAAGTAAAAAAACATATCAAATTCAATTCTTCACTAGACATGATTAATGGCTTAGAGGGAAACATACCACTAAGAGGGTTAGTGACCACAATCCCTATTCTTAGTGTATAGGTGATGTCATAGTAATATTATATAAAATATTAAATACATCATCTACACATAAGGTTAATAAACTTTTCAAAAATGATATATATTAATCTATTATGATAATAATGAACCATGACACTTTCACCAAAAGTGGTAGTGTTTCTAAAACTTATGAGCATGCATAACCACAAAGAGTTTAATATTGTGTGTTAGGAATTTATTTTTATGTGAGAAAAGTTATAGATAATCATAATCTACCTCATGATTACCCTACATGATAATATAAACTAGGACCATACCGAATACATCATAATAAACCACATATCCTTAACTGGACTCTGGTAAGATCAGAATAAAATTTTATTTCAATCACCACTTAATCTCATCAAAAGATGTCTGAAATTTGGAGCTCTATAGGAATTTCACCCACTTATGGGTGAGAGAAAATAGAAAACTATACTTTTTATACATAAATATTACATCTTATTAAATGAATATTCCATACACAACATTATGATTCATGCCATAATCATATAGTTTTAGTGTATTTGGAAAATTAGATACATAAAAAAACTTTTTCATAATAAATACACATCATATCCGAAAAATTTATTTATAACTAGAATATTTCTTAGACATATAATACTTAAAACCATCCTTCATAACCCGGGGAAGAGAAACATAATAAAGAGCAAGATCAGATTCCCAGTAAGGGTAAACAAGGGAGATATCAATGACCACTTAAGTATAACATGATCATAAGGGTATTATAATATGATATTAAAATTTAAAAATCCATACCCAATATATATTATATAATAATATTTAATCATGGAATAATTCTTGATAGTTCATATGACATGAATCACAAATAAATCAAAGAACATGATCTAGGAGAGCATAACATTATCATACCAAATAAGTTTTTACCATACAAATAAGCATAGAAAATCATTTAATTAATCAAGTATCACTTCCAATAATTTCATAGTGTATTTTTTTCACTTCCCATTTTATTATATCCTTATTCAAAGATCACTAAAAATATTATTATAGCATATAGAGTCCCTTACTAAACTAGTTCACTCCCCATTCTAGTCTTTATTATCTCATGAGATATCCATATTTACCTAATGCATTGAAAAGATATATAATTATAAGAACACCCTTTATATAATGAAAATAATATACATGTGTCCCTAAAAATCATAAAACATTCATCATATAATAACCCGTGGAAAGGAAAATCAGTTTATAAACATTCCATCATTTCATTATAGTATAGCCCATGTAAAAGAAATGGGTTTTATAAAATTTTCAACATAACTTATTTAACCCATGGGAAATAAACATTTTTCATAGAATCATCCTTAAATAATCTTCCTAATAATCTATAAAAACAATGAAAGTATATGTTATCATTGAATCATATCCCTAGTAAAGTATAAGTAACATCCAAGGATGTTATAATAGATGAAAAATTTCTTTAAAATATCACTGAAACATTTCTCGAGGAAAATACCCTTTTCACTTTGAAATCACTTATTTAAAATATAAAAAGAATTACCAAGTAATAAAGGAAACATTTTCTTTGAAAATAATCTTAGAAAATTATAAATCAATCTTCAAAAAATTTATTAGTCAAGACAGATGGGAATTATATTCATGTCGTGTTTGATAAAACAAGTATTCCTTTCACATTTTTTTATAAAAAGACAAGTACCTCATTCTGAAAATGATAAGAAGATTCCCTTTTAATTTTTTTGAAAAAAAGTAAATAATCGGTAAATATGAATTTAAAAAATAATAGGATAATATATATAAAATTATTTAAAACATTTTAAGAAAACATGTATATGGAAGAAAAAGGATTTTTGACCAAAGAGAGAATTATAGTCAGTTTTCCTTAAAAATATTCTTTCTATATATTGAGATCTTAAAGAGAGAAAAATTAAAATAAAAATTTAATATATTTAAATAAAAATAATATAATAAAATTAATGGGATTCTAGATATATAGGTTATAAAATTTCATCATTTAAAACTTAATCAAAAATAATCTTGATAAATAATGATATTGTAACATAAATTCCTTATGTCAAACTTGACTTTCTTTGAAAGCAATATTACCTCCCAAATAATTAATAATAATCTATTTTAATTATATAAAATAATAATTTACATAATTATAATATCATAAATTATCTAATTATAACATTTTAACACCCATTTATTAATAATTCATTATTAAAATCATCATTTTTGGGTGTTAATTATTTCATTTCTCATGAGAATTTTGGTCGGACAGTTTTGGTCCTTGTACTTTGATCATGGTTCCATTATCTATAGAATGTTAATAATGATATAAATATCATATATATTCATTATATATATATATAATCATTAATTAAATGTATATATAGAAAAATTAATTATCCCATTCATGGAGATGATAGGTTGTACGTATGCATGATTGATGATTTCACGTTTCAAATGATGGAATGAAATAATAGTAAATAATAATTCACCTTTATGGAATAATTATTATATAATATATATAATCTATATAATATATATTCATTAAATCTATCCTTATTACCATCCATGTAAAGCAAAAATAAAAAAACAACAACATCGCTTCATGGATGTGGTAGTCCATACGTACGCACAAGCGATGCTATTTCTTTAAAAATGATTATTAGGTAAGGAGGTAGATATGATATTATAATTAAAAAAGAATAATTATGTCATAAATATCATATATAAACTTTAAAACCATTATAATAACCATGCACAAAAAATGATAATGGAAAATGAATTGTATCGCCACGTGGAGGCAGTAGTCCACATGTACGCACGAGCGATGCTTTCACTTCTCATTTGTTATAAAAGAAGGTGAATAATGTTGGTAACATTATAATTATAAAAATTTAGTATATTGAGGATAATTGAGTTATTATTTTATGATAAGTACTAAAGATTTATATGAGGTAGAGGATGAAATTATTTGAAATAGGCTAGGTAAGATAATTGCTTCTCCTTTGGTTGGCTTCCATTATATCCATTCTTAGAGACCTTGAAATGGTATTTTAAGAAACCCAGAAAATCCATTTCATGTATATGGAAGTATATAATAGAATTGTTTTGGGTTTTTTTAATATATATGGATCATATTTGTTTAAAGAATATAAATTAGGGATGTCCTTTTATAAGCAGGGGAGAAGAAACATTTGGAATTTCTTAAAAGATTAAAGTGTAATAATGTAATACACCAACCAAATGATACCAAATGGATATAAATTAAAATTTGGGATAGTATTAGGATAAAATATGTACATAAAACAGTATTTATATAAGTTTAATTGAAAAAATTACCCTTATCACTTCGTTTAACCCCCAGTAAACCAGTTTTAACCTTAACTGTGATGATAAATTTTTACTGTTTTTACTATTCATTTTGAAAAAAATGAAAGTGAATGCATTAAAAAATTGGAAATGATGATTCCAAATATGGAATTTTTTTATCAAATTACATTCACATAATTGGTATAATATAATTTAAAATTAAACACGTAAAACGTGTTGGAACACAATTTTCCAGAAAAAATGTTTCCTTAAGTATAAAAGTTTTTATACCAAAATCCAACATAAAATTTGGTCCATTCACATAAATTAAATTATTAATAATTTAAATTTACTAATTTTACTTTTAAAACCATTTTAAAATAAAATATAACTTTTTCAAATATTTTAAATTAAAATTAAATTTTCAATAAAAATCATTATTTTCATTATTCATCGAAAAATCAATATTTTCAGAAAATTCTCAAAATATACTTTATAATAATTTTCAAATGATGATTTAAATAATTAATTTAATTTTTTAAAATAAATTTTATAAAAGTGGCATAAATAATTATATGTTGATTCTCATAAAAATCAATAAAAACCTTTTTTTAAGGAAAAATCTAATTTTAAAACACATTTTGAATTTACTAAAAATTGAGTTATTATTTATCAATATATTGGATTTATCTAAAAGTTTATATATAATTTTTAAAATGTTGTTAATCCTATTCAATCTTCCAATTTAATGGATAGGTTATAATGGAATACTATATTATGGTTCATTTAGACTTGGGATTGCATGTATCTCAAGTTATCGAAGAAATTAAATTTATTTGAAGAAAAATATCATAAAATATCATGGTGTTATAGAGAAGTTAGGGGCGATTCAAACACAAATAAATTTATCTAAATACACTTATTGTACCCTAAAATACCAAATAATTATTTGATATATTAGACATTTCATGGTTCTTCATAGGAAATAATAGACCTTACCGTATCATGATTGACTAAAATTCCTTGTTATAATAACATATTCCTCAAGAACTTGAAATCTAATATCTATAAGTTACAGTTAGATAAATTAGAAAAAATGTGAAAATCAATGATATTCCTCATAATAATTCTTAAAGGATGAAAATTATCATCAATAGTCTTTGATTAAACTAGAATGTCACCCAAAAATACAAAAATGAAAGAATCTATGTACCAGTGGAAGATCTGGTTCATCAGATCTATAAATAATACTAAAAAATTAGTTAAACTAAATGAAATCACCTTTCACTAAAATTGACCATAACTTTTCCAGAAGTCCAAATAGGGAACATCATATTCCTTTACTCTAAGTTGATTATATCCTGATTGGAAATAAACCTTAGATAAGAAGCTTTCCCTTTCTAAAAGATCAAAGAGGCCCCTAGTATAGGGAAAAATATTTATTCTTTATGGTTACCTTATGAAACATTTTATAATCAATACACAATTAGGGTATCCCATCAAATTTCTTTTCGAAGGGAACTAGTGTTTCCCAAGGAGACATGGTAGAGAGGATGATGATTTTTTCTTCTACATAATCTAGTTAAATATTTAATTATATTAATTATTTTGGTTCCATATGATAATAAGGAAAAAATAAACTAAGTTCCATTCACCAAAATGATGACATATATTATATACCACTCTGAGGTTAAACCTCATAAGTCATCCAAAATAACTTTAGTCCAAAATTTTGTTCATCAACCTCAACAAAGAGATACTATATATAACAACCAAAATAACCACTTTTGGAAGTGGTAGTACTTCCTAAATCAATCATGAATCCTAGTACCCTTGAGAAATTATATTTTTCATTAGAATTGGTAAAATAGACCGTCCACTTTTAGCAGTCAACATGAGCATTGAAGGCAACTATCCCATCAATTCCAATGATAATGTCAAAATGTTCCATTTCAAGAATGAGGAAGTCCCAAGATATCTCTAATTATGAGATGTATAAAATACACATAGGGCTCCAAAATATGTCATTATTTTCATCCCAAGGGGATTCAAGAACTTCATAACCTATGTCATAAGATAACATAAGAGATTCAATAATTCTAAAACATGTGATGAAATGAATGAGTGATAAGAAAGGATAATAAGAATTATACCTATCACTATCATCAGTCTTGTCTAAGACACCATAGAAGCTGGCTCCACAATGTGAAACTACCTAATATAGGTATAATTCTAAGTTCTAATGATATCCTAGGTTCTTCCCTTGGCCGAATTAGCCTAAAAGATGAACCCACTCTCACTCCAGGCTCATGAGATCGGTGTTCTACTATCATAGAGGTATATGACCGAGTATCAGATCCATTAGGTTTTGAGGTACCCATACCACTTAGGGTGAGAGGTTTTCAATATGAAACCTATACATATGATCTAGACACCCTAAACTATGTAAATCCTCTAGGGTGGCTTTGCATGATAGCATTGTATGCCCAAATATTCAATAATTATAACTAATGAAACATCCATCAATCAAGGACAAATATGCTAAGAACTAAGATGGATGCCTAGAGAAAATTACACTTACTCTTCTCAGTTGATCACGATTCCTCTAATTCTTAGAAATATCACCAACAGTCACACCAGACACAGGAGGCACCCCAGTCATACCTAACATCCCTACCTTTTTAATTTCAACAATTAAATATTTATATAAAACCTCAATGTATGTCTAAAGATTCAAAATAAAATCCTAATATCAGATGTTTGTTTAGAGAAACATTTCAATTCCTCAATCCATTAGTTTACCAGTAGATACCATTTATGGTCCAAAATGATGAATCTCAATGAATCTATTTACATAATCCACAATTTCATCAACACATTTCTTAAGGGAAACAAATTTCCAGGGCTTGGACAATTCCATCGTGTCTAGGTAAAAATTATAAGTGAAAATCACTTTAAAGTCCTTCCATTCTAGGTTCTCAAGCTTTTTATCATGAATAAAGTTTGAGGTTTCAAAAAAAAAATTCACACACTTTACCTTGATATAGTCCCTGGTTTCAAGGAACTAAATGATCATCTCTATATTCTCAAACTAATCCTTAGCTTCTTGAGGATAATCGATTCCATGGAAAGGGGTAGGATTATGAATAATAAATTCTGGAGATAGATCCTTATTTGATCCTGAACTAGCCTTTTTTTTGCTTGAGAAGGATCTGGGTCCACTTCCTAGTCCATTTCTTAGACTGTTTGAACCACTTCTTCAATAATATTCTTGTATAATGAGGGATTTTACTATAAAAATTTATTTGTTTTACCCTTTTTATGATTCATAAGAAACATTTTAGGGGGAATAATACTACATGAAACCAAATAATCAAGAAACCATTAAAATGGACAATAAATCATAAATCAAAACCATAAACACTCATGAAATAACTAAATATATATATTAGGTGCTTGGGGGAACAATTACATTCAAACAAAAACACACACACACAACACACACATGATGGAAAGTCATGATATATCCCCCCTAATGAGATATCCCAAAAATCATGCCTTATTTATTTAGTACCTGGCCCATAGGCATAGTGATAATGAAACCCATAACATGGATCAAAGGTCCAAAATACCACTGCAACATCATGCCTGCATCATCCTGCTTGTTCCATTAGGCCTACATCATTTCATGCCTACATCATGTCTGCGTCATTTCCTACCTACCACATCATTTGCATCACCACATTTATAGTATTTTAATAGTACCTGTGTCCACTCAGATTTGAACTCGGATCTGATGTAGAATTACAAAGAGACTTTACCACTCGAGAAATCCCCCAACTGCATGAAATAACTAAATTCATAATAAAAAAATAATAAAATAAAAAAAATAATCATATTAGACCTCGCCCTTCCATAAAACACGACATGTGTGGTTAGTGCACAACATTTTACACTTACCCAAAAGGAAGGTTAAATCCAATCCAAAATCAAAATATCATTCCCAACATTCCTTACCAACTCAAGGAAAAGTACTAAAAGTATTGGAAAACACTTCTTCATACCCCTCACTTGATCCTTGAAAATATTATCTCTTTTATAGATGACTCCCCAAATAACATAAACCAAAACCAAACTTTGATAATGTTTTGACATGACTAAACTTGGGCCACTCCTGAACCAGGAACCGAATTCGACATGTGGTAAGGCCTGAAGGGAATTTCCAATCCCCATAGGCTATAAATTAGTGATTGAGTATCAAGAAACAGACTATGGGAATGTTTTTAACCAATAAATCTAATAAATATCTTAGAAAATAGAACTCAACATGAACACTCCATAAAATGGAGATATGTAATCCCAATCACAAGAGAACTAAATTAAACTAAAATTAGTATGAATTAATATTAAAAAATTATGTAATGATAATAAAAACCACATAAAACAATATAAACACAACCAAATATTGTAATCATACATATATATACAATAGATATAGGATTTAAGGATTATTAATAGATTCAATATAGGTATAAAAAGAAAATAAAATGTAAATAAATGGAAACTACCCATATCCTTGTAACTCTAGATTCTACAACCCACTAGTTTACCACCTCCAACTCAATCTCTACCAACAAGAATAATCAAAAACTATACGAGACACATTTCTATTGCCTATATCTATCAAATAAGGTCTATATACAAACATTGGGTGTATATAAGTTGTGAGAACAACTAACCTAATTGGATCCCACCAAGTCTATCATAAGAAACCTTTCTTAGATAAATGAAAGAATCCAAATCTTAAAATAAACTAATTTTTTATAATTTTAATACAAAATAAAACAACCCACTTTAAAAAATTTAATTGAAACAAGGCATACTATGTAAAAAAATACAGTCAAGAATTATAGGAGAGCACTAACATAACTCAATTGATAAGAACCATATAATCTATATATCATCTTATTATCTATCAATATAGAAACAATTTCACATGAAAACCACTAAATATATCTTGAACTTCCCTAGTGGAATGGTGTCCCTAACTTAATGACACTATATCTAACTAACCACTAAAAAGTGCATGTCTTGACCTAATAGTGTAATGACCCTCATCTAACTGTACCATGAACTATTTTTCAAAATATAATATGTTTTATCAGTATGGATTAGTCCAAATGGCTACATAATTATAATATTTCCTTCAAGATACTTGGTTTCCCATGTGTTTCCCATTTTTAAACAAGTAACATTCCATGATTTAAATCAATCTTTATTCAAAGTTGGGAATTCATCTAATCAATAACAAGTAGCCAAAAATATTTTAATTTTGAAACACCACATTGATTTCTAATTTAAATAGGGAAATTTTTAAAAAAATTTCCACAAAAAATAACTCTTAATACTTTTACAACATGATTTAGAATAATTATATTTTTTCCTTAAAAATAGCTAAACATAAATGGTTTATAAAACAAAGGATTCTTATGAAACAACCTAACATAATAACTTAAAACCATTAGTAACTAATCAACCCACTTTCAAAGGTGGTAAGATGACTGACTGATATAAGAGGATATTTTAAATTAAAAAACACACTATTACATTTTATGTAAGAAAATAATTGGCTTTTATAGCTATATGTAATGAGATAAACCTAATACGTAAGGAGGAGAGACCAAGAGGAAGGAAGGAGAGACCCTAACTTAGTGATTTCTTGAATGAAATTAAAGAAATCCAACCAAAGTCAACACCAAGGCGGAATTAAGGAAGGGTATTGTGTGATAGAGGGATGTGGTTTTGAAATGTGGATAATTATTAGGGTTAATATTATTAAAAAAAATATTGGATTCTCTTGAAAATTTAAATTTTTAGAAAACTTGGTAGGCCGTATAGTTTTCCAACCTCGTGTTAACCATGTGGGTGGAAATAAACACAATATATTAGTCAAATGGTTTGGTTGTATGGTTTAAAAAACTATGACACAAACATTAAAATATCCACTATCAAGAAAGTATTGGGATTATATAGTTTTCTACAAGGTTAACCCAAACTGTTCACCAACTATGAAAAAGGAACTTTCCCCATTTTTCAAAATTTTCAAAATGAATTGTCCTTAAAATGATGCATAATAATAAAAATGAATAAATAATATAAATCATATAATAAAATGAAACCATGGGTGTTATATATATGTAGTAAGGTCCAATCCATGCCTAGTATCACATGTAATTCAACCAAAGGAAGATATGCTATATATTCAGGATGTCTCTTCCCACAAACCTCAATCATAGAATATTTTTATACCATAGATACAATCATATCACCATCAAGTGTTTTAACTAATAATTAAATATCCAATTTTTAAGGTTTTTAATCAGTAGACTTATTTACTATGAAAGAAATCATGGAATGTATATACCTATAATAAAATTAAGTGTTTAACTTAATAATCATACATGTCACCAACTCAAATTAATGACATTCTTTCAAATCCTTTAATAAAACCAAAATGGATTGCATGAGTAAAAAAAATCTTAATAGAATTGGTTTAAATAAAAAAAATAAAAAAACAATATCATGATGACTTACTCTATGACACCATCATTTAAGCTTATAATACTTTCACTCCACCCTAGGTAGATTTTTGTTGTGTTATATTTTTATTCTTTACATAATGCAAAAAAATATAAAAAAATCACATTCATACAAACTAAGATGTCACAAGAATAACAATAATATATATTACAAAAATTCCATAAATTCAAACTTAAATATAAAAAATAAACACACAATCCCATAATCTAAGGGATTAGGGTATTTGGAGGTTATCAATAAAAATTATTGATGACATGTTATTTTGTCAAGATATCCCACAAAATTCTCTACATATAATTTTATTCAAACCATTATCCTAAAAGTATTTTTCTGTGGATATAGGAAATAAAAAGAGTGAGCTCAAATGCTCAGTAAGGGAAAAAGATCTTATCAGGGAATCTTAAAAAGGGTTAGATAATAAGAATGTTATAAAAGAATATCATGGGATAAATATCTGATTAAAAATAATATTGAATCATAAGAGTTTTCCATAAGGTATCATAGAAGGACATATAACCTAAAAGTATTATATATATACCTTGGTGTAATAATTCCATGGAATGAGTATTTAATCATAAACCATGGAGTATAAAATTAGCATATGGAATAACCTAGGAATGTTGAAGAAGTACAATCATAAGAAATCATTCCATTTAGAGAAAATCTATTCAATCCCATTTATAATTTTGTGAAAAAACCAATAATGTACACACATCATATTGAGATAAAATCTAATCATGGTCGCGTAATATGTTTTCAGCATACTGAATCATGTCCATGATTAAAAACATTATCTCATGAGATATAAAACTCTAACCAATGGATCATAGGGTCATATATGACCCCACTTATCAAATAATTATAAATCATACATATTGTTTCCATATAAAATCAATAATACATTATATCATGTAAAAATATATGGAAATATAATGGGTTTCATAAAATTTTCAAATGGTATCACATAAAATGACATCATGATTTAGATTAGTTGATACCAAAATTTATTGACACCCCATGATTTTACTATGTATTTTCCTTGAAAACAAATACAATTTTGAATTGCCACTTTCATACACAAATCCGAACTAAATATTACTATGATACATTTTATAAGATAAATTATTATAGTACAAGAGAAAAATTAATACATTATAAGAATTAAATATGTATCATCATTTATAAAATTATATTTTGAACTAAACCGCAGGTAAATAATAATACAATGAATATAAAATCATTGTACTCTTGGTGTTATATGAGGATCATAAACCTGATAGGAACTTTGTAAATAAGGCAGATAAATAGAAATATAATAGACATGTATAGAGAGAATTAAATGAATTAGATGAATTATTTTAATAATATATATAAGTAAATATATTAAAATGATATACGATCATTATATATATATATATATAGTTGTTATAAATATGGTCATTGGATATATTTTCATCAAAAAATGGTCATTAGTATATGGTATTTGGGTATATCCAATAGGTACATTTTATAATTGAAAATAAAATAATTTTATAATTAAACAAAAAAATAATACTCAAATATTTATTTTTATTATCAATATATTTTTTATGGGTTACATATTATTATTGATACTTTTATTATTAAAAATGTATTTTATATATTTATAATATTAAAATAAATATTTTAATATGAATTAATTAAGATAATTAAATTTTTATATGATGAAAAATTAGTTCTAATAGGACGTGGTTTAAATTTATTAACATTAAAAAAATATTTTTTTCAAAGAACTATTTGTTTAAGAAATTTTTATTTTCATCATAATAATCTAAATTGGTCACTTTTTGAGGATGATTATAATGTACCATTTTAATAAATAAACAAATATATTAACACTCATTTATGTGGTAATTCAATGAAATAGGACTAAGAACACATAATGTTTAAATATTTATTTTACAGTAAAAACAAATTTTATTTATATATTTAATGTTAAAATTGAAATGAAAAGTTTCACATATTTAGTAATTTAATTAAATTAAATGGATTATAGTTTTTTAATTATAATGGTGAAATTATCTAAAGAGTTTAACTTTATTTTTAGGAAAAAAATCTACCTAGGTAAAGTTTGAGTAAGCCTCGTAAAGGTAAAATGAGGTGAAAAGTGGTTAAACTAAGTTGTAAAGGATTAAAATATCATAAAAAAATATTTTTAATTATGTGGATGAGTTATTTTTCAAAAAAAAACATATTATTTCCATTATTTTTCACTTTTTATCCACTTTCATTTTAAAATGACAAACTCACACAATAGGAAATGAATATTTTCAAAAAATGGCTCTAAAATAACTCACATATAAAAGGAACACTATTATTAACCTTTAAAACCACTCAAACAATTATATAATATATTTAATACCAAACCATTTTTAACATCATAAATACTTCTTATAAATTTGACAACTTTTGGTTCTCATAAGGGATCCTAAATTCTATATTCCAAAGGGGACCTTGTCAAAATGAAGAAAATTCATGAAGTAAATATCTACGTTCTTATCTAAATTTTTCAATTACCTTATAATATACATTATTAATAAATATAATCCCCCACTATAATGATATTATATTAAAATCAATATTCTTATGATAAAATTATATTTCTTTTATATAACTCTATACTCTTACTCATTTATTAGTGTAGCATGTTCCAGTTTGGGTTGATTAAACAACCTTCATGAATGATGCTATACCAAAATATCCCTTTCCACCAAGAATATGTATCAATACATTAATAATAGTAATATATGACTTTTATACGTAATATATTTTGTGAATATGATTCTAAAATGATGATACAATAATTAATGATCAATATTTAATAAATCATGGTTATCAGTAAATTCCCTAAAAAATGTTCCGTATGGAGTCCATTCTCATGAACCATACAAATAATTTTTCATAAAATAAATAGGGTAAAACATAAATAATTATAAATAAATTATTCAAATATCTTTAATAATATAGGAATGAAGAACATGCTATCAAATAACGAGGACTGACATCACTATTACAAAACATGTATAAGATAATAAAAAAACTAGCATTCGATTATGAGAAAAAAATATGTAACTAATATATGGGAAATGAAGGATTATAATTAAAGAGTATAAAATTTAATATATATTATAAAGGTTGTGAAATATGTGATTATAAAGGATATATTTATTATATAGGATGTTAAAGTGATTTTGTGGAAGTTGGGAGTAAAGGTAAGGGTTTTCTTTCCAATATTAGTTTGAATTCAAGATTGTTATGAATATATTTTCATCTAGGAAAATTGTATGATATTTATATCTAAAACTATATTTTTTTCCTTCTCATTTGTTTCTTCATGATTTTTTATGTCCTTTCACCAATTCATCTCTATATTAGTTCTAATGTAACCTGAGGGAATACATGTAGGAGAAACCTTCCTTACCTCTTCTTTTCGGCCATGAATCTTTCTCCTATATGTCCATATTATTTATTTTTTATGGATATAATTATATCTAATTCTATTTTTTCCTAAATTATTTTTTAATTTTTATGAATTTATTTACAATAATAATCTTCTTTAAATATTTTGATCATGTTTTTTCCCATAATCTTTGAATCTCTTTACAAAATGTGTGGAATGTTTCTTCCTTTTTAGTACTTTTTCCATGAACACATTTTACCAATTTTATAACCATTTTTCAAAATTAATATTCTTCTCAATTTTTTAAGTTATTTAAGTAAATATATATTTAGTTTTATTTATAGAATATTATCATAAAAAATATCAAAAAAATTAGGGTATTTTTTCTTGTTTATCCAAGTAAATTTTAATTCTCTTATAAAAGTGTTATTATATTAACCCAAATAGTTTATACAAAAATATTACATAATATTATAGGAATATTAAATATATAACATTAAGATCCATTCTGTAACTATAAAATTTTAGTGTCTTTTGAGACTAGATACATAAACATATTATTTAGGTACATTCTTCAATATATCTCACCAAGCTCTTCTCACATTATACCATTCTTGAAATTCCCTACTTTAAAATTTTCATCATGACCTAGTAAAAGTAAACATAATAAATAGTGATCTTGGATTCTAATTAACTATAAACTTGGTGAGAAAGCATAACATAAATATAAGGGTATGAGTTCATGATCATAACTTTAAAATTTTATACCCAATATATCATACATAAAAATCATGAATCATGGAATAAACTTTAACATTTCAAAATTCATGAATCATAAGAGTGATAATACAACATAAATAAATCATTAACTATAAGTTCATATCAAAATAATTTCATAAAAGTGTGGAACCATAATAGGCATAAAAATCATTTAATATTTCAAGGTTAACTATTAATACCATCAAATCATAGTGGATCAGATATCAAAACCTATTTACCATATCAAAAAAATTAGTAATCATTACCTATTTCCCATAGTGTATAAGAAATTACCACCTTTTTCCCATAGTGGATCAGGCATCCCTACCTATTTCCTAGAGTGGATTGAGTACATCAACTCATATCCCATAATTATCTCAGGATATATACAAGTTTACCCAATGAATTGGAGGGATATATAATTATAGGCCCACCAGTCATATAATTAAAACCATATATATTTTTTCCATAAGATCATGAAAAATTCATCTTGTCATCATATCATAACCCATGTAATGAAAATGAGTTTTATAAACAATTCATAAATCTATCATACCATAACCCATAAAAAATAAATGGGTGTTATAAACATATCATAATCACAATAATAAACCATCCAGAAAAATAATAAGGATGAAATCATTGGATAATATACTTAGTAAATAATAATTAACATCAACAGATAACATCTTATATGAAAATTCCTTTAAAAATATCCATCGAATATTTATTTAGGAAAATACCATTTTCATTTGGAAATAAATTATTTAAAATAAAAATATATTAATATATTAAGGAAAATATTTTCTTTGAAAATAATCATGGAAAATATTATCATAATATTAAAACATTGATCTTTCATGGTAGTAGTAAATTCCATTCATGCCGTATATTTTAAAAAAAATATTTCAATCAAATTTTCATTAAAAATTCAAAAGCACCACATTTAGAAAAGGATAAATTTTCATTGAAATTAAAAATTTTCTAAAAATTAATTTTAACTTTCATTGGTGAATAATAAAAAAAATCTTTAAAACATTTTAATGAAAACATGGCCATGGAATAAAAATATTCTTGATAGACTAGTAAAACAAAGTCATTTTTCCTTAAAAAAATTATTTTGATAACTTGAGAACTTAAAGTGAATAAAATTAAAGTAAATCATGTATTACAAATAAATTAAAAGAGGATAAGAAAAATGGAAGGTATATATCAAATAATTATCATATAATTTCCTCAATGGAAATTGAAGCATAAAAAATCTGAAATAAAATGGGATTGAGACATAAATCCCTTACCTAATGTATCGTCTTTCATCATAAACATTCAAAATTTCTATATAATAAATATAAATTTATTATAAATGTATTCTATAACCATAATAATATATATCATACTATATATTATTTACTTATAACATCTTATCACCCATTTATTAATAATTTTTTTTATCAAAATCACTATTCTTAGAAATAATTGTTTATTTTTTGATATATGTTTTGGTTCAGCTATACCAGTCCTTATAATTTTATCATAGACCCATAATCTTCATAATGTTAATAATTTCATGACTATAATATGTAATATTTATATATAATTTTATATCTATTCATATAAAGTTGTGATGAAAAATGTATTACATCACTTCATGGGGATGGTAGTCTATATGCACACAAGGGTGATATTTTTGTTTTTTGATGGATGGAATGAAAGAAAGGAAAATAATAATTCAATATTATAGAATCATTATTATATTAAATATATAATATATATTCATTAAATTTATTCTTATTACCATCTATGTAAACCAGAAGTGAAAAATGAATCACATTTCTTCGCGGAGGTGGTAGTCCACATGTACACATGAGTGACATTATCGTTTTCCATAAAATGTAAAGAAGGTGGATAATGGTTATTCCATAATTATAAAAAAAATTATTATATTTAATATACTGAAGTAATCATTTTTTAATGGATACCATATGTTTAGAGGAGGTATAATAAGAACTAAAATTGAAAACACTCAGTTAAGAGTTATACCTCTTCATTGAGAAAGATTCTTTGGATTACACCTTAAGCCTTAAAAGGATGGTATTTTGGAAATAAAATAATATATAGGATTTGTATAAGGTAACTATTATGATATTAGGGTAGTTATTGACCATGACTCAAGGCTAAAATATTTTAAATAATGAAAGAGAGTAGGTTACCTTTTATAAGTGAGGGGAGGGGCACTCTTAGAATTACTTACAGTATTAAATTACTATAATTTATTTTTAATGAAAAAATGGATCCAACTCTATATAATTATAATATAAGATTATTATGAGTATTAATAAAATAATTAAATACAAATTTAATTTTTTTGTTACGTTTTTACCTTTATCTTTTAGTTTTAACCCTCTCTTAACCCTTTTGAAAATTACCATAATATCAATATTTTCTACTCATTAAAGGTTAATAATGTTACAATAAAAGGAAACGTGACACATAAATATACCTTGAATTATATTTTAAACTATATACCATTAAATTGGATGAATATAATATTTTTAGTTATTTTAAATCATTTAATAACATTTTATTTATTAATTTCATTAATGTCAATTTTAGGACTATTCATTTAATTTGAAATTGAAAAAAAATTATAAAAAATTAATCAAAATAAAAAAACATTTAAATTTACCTAATAATTTATATTTAACTATAAAATTCATGGAAAATTATATATAACTAAAAAAATTACTTGTATATTTTTTTACTGCTTACACAAACACTGTGTCAGTGTAGCGTACACATTTAAGGTAATTATCTTATCACTAAAAATTTAAAATAAATTACTATGTTAAAAAATAATCAATATTTTAAATAAACATTTATAACTAAACATAATTTTTATTTATACCTATCACAAAATATTAAATATATTGAAAGTAATAAAGTGACATTTTTGACATTATATTTTTCTTAAATATTATATTGGTCAAAATAAAAGTTAAATATATACATAAGGTAATATTTTAAAATTTTGGATTATTATGGATGAAATAAAATCACCCAATTATATAAATTAAAGTTTTTTATTAAATTTGAAGCTTATCACATTATTTTTAACCATAATTAACCCATTTTACCTTTACCATGGTAACAATAATTTACCATGATTACAATTATTATTGACCAAAAATTAAAGGGCATTATTTACCAAATATAGAACTAATAATTTAAAATATTTAATATATTTTTAAAGATTAAATTTATATAAGTTTTAGAAATTAATTTAATATAAAAACACAAAACACAACAAAAAATAGATTCTTCAGAAAAATGATTTTTTAAGTATAAAAATGTTTTTATGCCAAGTTAAACTATAAAATTTATTAAAATTAACATAAATGAATTATTAATAATATTATATAACTAACGTTACTTTGAGATCATTTTAAATTAAAAATAAACATTATAAATACTGGAAATAAAAATATATTTTTCAATATTCAGTAGAAAATCAATATTTTCATAAAGTTCCCAAAAACTGACCCTGAGATAATTTTGATATGATGATTTCAAAAATGATATGATTTATATAAAATAAAATTTCTAATTTTTTTAAAATTAACTATAATATTCGCTAAAAAATGCAATAAAACCCATTTTTGAAGAAAATGTGTTTTGAAGAATAAAATACTTTACTAAATATTGAATGATAATTTCTTAAGAATTAATTAATTTATATTAAGTAAAACCTTTATATATATTTTATAATGTGTTTAATATTATTCAAATATTCCAATTCAATGTCTAGGCGATAAATTTCGTATTAAATATTAATATTTCAATAATATAACATGGTTTGTATAAACTTGGTGTTGCATGTAAAGAATGATATCAATGAAATTATTTTTTTATACAAAAATATATAATAAAATATTTTATTTTTATATTCTATCCTCTTTAAAATTAAAATTTCCCTTGAAATTTCGTCACTATGATACAAAAAATTGAGGATACCTCAGTTTCATCCCATCATCGAGTTCCTAAGTAGATTCATCTATTTTATGGTTTCATCACAAAACATTTAACATGTGAGTGGTTTTGTTTCATAGAAATTTTTGTCTACAATATAGAATCTTCCCTAGTTATTCTTCATAATATAGATCTTTCTCAAGCAATTTGACCTCTACATTTAGTAAATATGAAGAATCAGGTATGCACTTCCTCAAGAGAGGCACATAGAACACTTCATGAAATTGATAGTGATTTGGTGGAAGTTCCAAATGAAAATATAACATCCCAATATGAAAAATAATTTAAATGGTAATGATATATATAGGTCTCATATTTACCTTCTTTCCAAATATGATAACCTTCTTCCAATGATATGTTCATAGGAATACCTTTTAACCAACATCAAACTTCTGATCTCACTGATGATTATTAGAATACATTTTTTTTCAACTCTTAGCTGTACTTATATACTACTGAATGGATATAACTTTTTCTCCCATCACCTCATCCATCTCAATCCCAGTATCTTTCTTTCTCTATCTTCATCCCAATACATTAGAGTTCTTTACTTCCTTCCATAGAGGGATTTATAAGGATCCATATAAATTCTTGATTGAATGCTATTATTGTAAGAAAACTCAACCATAGGAAGGTGTTGATACCAAAAAACATTAAAATGCAAAGAAAAATTTCTAAATATATCCTATAATGTTTTAATGGTTCACTCAGACTAACCATTTTTCTGAGGATGATAAGCAATAATGAAACAAAACTCTTAATTCAGATATTTCTGAAGACTTCACTAGAAAATCATGGTAAAACTCAGATCTAGATCAAATATAATTGAATTTGATACTAAATCAAATATCACCACTTACTTAATTTATAAATTGGATAACTGATTAGAAGATAAATCTTCTTTAATGGAAATGATGTATGATTACTTTGTAAGGAGATCAACTATAACCCAAATAGCATTATGCCCTTTAGGTGTTTTGGGGATTCCGATGATAAAATCCATGATAATGTTTTTACATTTACATTTATGAATATTTAGTGGTTTTAGAATCCCCTTAGATGAATATCTATCAATGTTAAATTTATGATATACCAGGTATCGAGATAAATACTCTACAATATCCATTTTCTTGTTGTCACACTAGAAAATTCTTTTAGTTCTATATACATATTTATACATGAAGGATGCATATAGAATGATGAACTATAAGATTCATCTAAAACTTCCTTCTTCAATCATGGTATTTATGGGACACATACTCTATTCCCAAACCTTATCATTCCATCACTATCATAGTTGAACTCAGGAACTCTTCTTACTTTCTTATATAGTTTTACTTGTTCCATCTGCACCTCTCTAATCGTTACATGGATGGATGGTTGAATATTCATCTATGAAAGATAGGATATTTTAACTTTACTCAGGATTTCAAGTTCCATATTCTATAAATCAATATGTATTGTATCTATTCAATCATCATCGCCAAACTATCATGGTCCTTCCGACTCAAAGCAACATCCACCTTATTCACCTTCCCAAGGTGGTAATGTATTGAACAATCATAATCATTAATCAATTCTAACCATGTTCTAGGGAAAATATTCAACTCTTTGTTATGTAAATATATACAGAATATTTTTATGATTTTTATATATTTCACACTTTTAACCATAAAGATAATGTCTCCATATGTTCAATGGAAAAATTACCACTTCTATCTCCAAATCACGAGTTAGTAATTTTCATAATGTATTCTAAATTAGTGTAGGGAATATGCTATCACTATATCATTTTGTAAGATGATACATCCTAGTAACTTAATTGATTAATTACTATAGATCAAAATCCCTTCTCCCCTATAAGGTTGTGTGTGTACAGGAGCACTGGATAACCTTCTATTATGTTCCTTGAAATTCTCTTCCCATTCGTCTATACACAATAACTTAACCCCCTTATGAATAAACATAGTGAGTTGATTATATAGTCCTGATAAATCTCTAAAAAGTCATGGTTAATATCAATATAACCCAAAAAAAGCTATAGGAATTAGTAACTATAGTTATTCTAGGACATTTATCAATAACTTATATCTTTCAAGGATCAACCAAAAATACTCTCATAGGAGATTAGATAACCGAAAAATAAAACTTTCTAAAGAAAAAATTCACAGTTGGTAAATTTTTCTTACAAATTATTCTTCCTCAGGTTCTATATTATAATTATAAAGAATTATTAATAATCATCCATACCATTGGAATATATGAACATATGATCTATAAAGATTAACACAAACTAGTAAAACTAATCTCTAAAGACTATATTTTTTAAATCTATGTAGATAATAGTGAAATTACTAAGTCCAAATGGAATCACTATAAATTCATAATTCCCATAACTCATAAAAATGTTGTCTTAATTATATAATAATTATTAACCCTTTATTTATGATATCTAGAATGAAGTGGAATCTTGAAAAAGTATTGATCTCTTTACAATTCATCGAACAAATCATCGATACAGGGTAAATGATAATTGTTCTTAATATTGATCTTGTTAAGTTACTGATAATACATGAAAAGATTACTTGACCCATATTTCCTATTAATAAAAAGAAAATTTTCAACCTATAGTAATTCACTAATGTGTATGAATCCCTTATCAATATTCTCTTAGAGTTTCTTCTTCAATTCCTGCAACTCAATTGGGATAATTCTATATAGAGTTTTTGAAATAGGTGTTTAACCAGGTATGATTTGTATTGGAAACTCATATTCATGATTCAAATTCTAACAAGTAAATTATTATTGAAATACATCAAAAAAATCCCATAAAATATAAGTATTATGGATGTTGAGTTTCTCCCTAAACAACTAAGATAAATACCCTTTATGGAATGAAATTATGACCCACATGATAGAAGCAATTTCTATTGGAAGCTCATATTCATACTCACACCAATAAATGATCATATCTTTATTTGGAATATGAAATGTGACTTCCCATCCCAAGAAATTGATATTGTATGCAAATAAAAAAATCCAATCCATGCCTAAAATAACATAAAATTCAACTAGGGGAATAATCAAAAATTTTTTAAGAAGCACATTCCTACAAAATTCTATCAGAGAGGAACTATATACTTGAGATACGACCATCATACCATGAAAAGTTTTCACCAATAACTCAACCTATAATAAACGAGGTGGTAATTCAATAACCTTATAAAATTTATTTGATTTAAAAGAGTGGGTAGATCCAAAATCAAATAATAAATTAGATATTCTAGAGTAGATGATAAGTGCACCTTTCACTACATTATTCTCGCAATCCACTTCAGCAGTCATGATTGACTGATATATCCCTTTATATATGGGATTAAGAGGTTTATAGTTTTGATCATTATAGAAAACCTTTATATTTTTCCATTTGTTGGCATAATTCCCATACTCCTTACATTTGAAGCATTGGAGCATGGGTGGTTCATTAGATGACATCATCATTTCCTCAATTTTATTAATTTTCCTCTTCATCGCCTTTCTACATTAATAGGATTTATAACCCATATTTCTACATTCAAAGCACCTCATAGTTCCATTCAAGAAGTTCCTTTGATGTTTCTTCATACAATTTTGGTATGAGTATGGATAGAATTTCATTCTACCATGTGATTTATTCGAGTTTTCATGTAACCCAATCTTCCTTTTCTTGTAAAAACCACGAGAATGATGGAAATATGTAATACCCATTTATACCTTATATGAAAATAGAATTACTTATTCATAGCTACTATAGTCTATTATATTTAACACCTTTCAGAGAGATGGTTATAAGACACTACAAAATTGATCAATTTTTCTTTCAGGGTTGACGATTAAACCAGAAGCATATCATGAAATTATTATAAATTTTACTCCTAAGTACTAATGGATTCATCATACTTCTACATAAGATTATGGAATTAATTCTATATTATTTTATGTATAATACAGTGGATATACTTACTGAAAAATCACCTTCCAAAAAATAAATAGATAGGAGTTTTTTTTTCATGTTTTGATAACAGGGAAACAAACAATATTTTCTCAATGGTTCTGATCCATAACTAAAATACTAGTGGATAAAAGAAACACTAAAACAAGGTGTATATTTTCTCATGATAGAATTTGTGGTACATTGTTCCCTCCTTTTATTATTCAGAAGCTTATCATGATTAATGTATTGAGAAAGTTGTGTCAACATATCAACAAGATTATGCATTCCAGATCACGTAGCATTTTGTTTCTAAAGTGGATTGCATTTTACATAAAATTTGTTATTATATACATTTAATTTTGTTCCATATATTGACTAAAACCAAAAATTATAGTGTGATAAATAATAGTCAAAGTAATAAACCACATAATCTCTATCCGACAAAAACTTTAGGATGTTATATTTATGAAAACCCATATTTTAATACACATAATTTAATCGTAGAAGATAATGAGGCCTAGTTTCTTTTAGTAATTAGGTACATAACACTAGAGCTTGAAACATGGGTTTACCAATATTATTTATAAAATCTATAACATGCCTTTAAAATTCAATTTCTCTTCTAACACTGAATGGGATAACCTCGAGATGTAC
This sequence comes from Viscum album, assembly GCA_963277665.1. NCBI lineage: Eukaryota > Viridiplantae > Streptophyta > Magnoliopsida > Santalales > Viscaceae > Viscum > Viscum album. The sequence continues at coordinate 296,031,467 of OY728136.1, forward strand.
ATAAGAAAGGGGTGAGATATAAAGACCTTCAAGGGAATAAGAAAATAACAACATAAGGTAAAAGTGTTCTTGTGATTAAATAGGTTTATCATGGTAGCATAAGAGGGGTGATAATCATAAAATTGAATATAGAAGCATGATAAAAGATGATAACATAAAGGTAACATGAGAATGAGGTGAAAACAGAAAACATGAATTAATAAACATAATTCGAGGATAAACACTGATATATCATAACATAGTATGATTAGTATAACCTCCTGCACACCATACATGGTATCTTAGGATAAAGAAATATTACTCAATGAATTTTAGGTATATATAATTCTGGGCACACCCATCACATTCATATCACGCACATGCAATCATACACTATAAGAATGTATTTAATCACTTTGAATACCAAGATTAAGGAGTGTGGGTTAAAAATATAGAATTCCAAAATCAATGAAGGATAGGTACATCTAGGTTAATACCATTTATTAGAAATGGGGATGAGCATTCACTATAAAAATGTTTTTCATGGAGAATCGTAGGATAACTTAGCAGCATAATGGGGGTACATAAAGATTCAAGGAAGGGTTTAATGAGAGTGAAAGGGGGTTTATCATAACATTTAAATTATAACTATAGTATGAGGAATTTGTAAAAACATATCACAACATGAACAATGGGAAATCAAAAGCATAATATAAAGAAGGTGCTTGAATATAGAAGAAGGTAAGGATCCCTCACCTTGAGAGGGCGCTTATAAAATCTTAGGAGGATTTTATTAAGATCTTGGGGGAACCTTGGGAGGGATATATAGAGGTAAAATCAGATTAAATTAATTCTAAAAGGTATTTGAGTAAATAGGAATGAATGGTTGGATGAGTTTTTATAGCAAAAGAGAGGAAAATTATTTTTTAATTTCTAAACATAAATTTTGGATTCTATATGATAAAATAATAAAAACCAAAAACCTTAAAATGGGGTTTTCCCAAGGTTTCTTTTAAATAGGAGTTCTTATAAATATTTTGTAAGGATAAAAACTTAAATCATTAAAATAATACACTTGGTGATGTGGAAGTTAGTCATGTTCATAAAGAATTATTTTTAGAACATTAAAATATAATATAGGTTTTGGAGGATTCATTATGGGTTTATAAAATTAATAAAATAACCTAAAAAATATTATTTTAAAGGAGAAACATAATTTTGATCATTTATACTCTTTATACTATTTATTACATCAATTTTGGGATTTTATGATTCCATAATACATACCATATTTATACTATATTTAATATTTACCCAAGAATTTGACTCTCATAAAATTATGAAATATTCACCATTGGATAATTTTAATGTGATAATTTTAAAAATAATATCTATTTTATCAAAATAATTCTCTAAATATAATAATTTACAATATTAAATTTAAATCCATATTTGTTAAAAAATATAGTCTTTTACTATGATAATAGTTTTGCGAACCTTATAAAAATTACATTTTACATCATAAAATTATATTATCAATTATATTTAAATAAATATCATATAACAAGAATATTTTATTCAAATAATAATTAATTCAAAAATTATTTAAATCATAAAAAATTGTGTCTTTATTGAATCTATATATTTCCTAAAAATACAGTTTGAGTTTCATCATATTAAAATATATTTTTTTATCAAACTCATTATTTAATCATTTATAAAGTAAAAATAAAATAATTGAATAAAATAGTTATTTTATTAAAAATAAAAATGTAAAAATTCATACTCTTATTCTCTAGATACATAAACCCTTATTAGACTCGTGTGTTACCTAAGGGTAAGGTGTGCGATGATGACACGTAGGGTTATACGACGAACATGGTTTGGGGTGTGATTTTGATAAGCTTGAAATTATCCTACAAATATTTCTGATCATGCTTGAGTTATTTAATATTATTTTGGGCTTGGTTAAGGGAAAATCCCATAGATTCTATCTCCCTCATAAGATCTGATAAATTGTATTCATAGGGTATGATCCTATTGGCGGAGGACATCACTTATTCCGTATGTTTCACTTATACTTTATCATAACCCTTAATATAGAATAATTTTAATAGTGATTATAAAAAAAATATTATAAATGGATATGATTCTTAACGATTTTAAATCTAAAAAGATATAACTTTTAATAGTCCAAAATATCCAAAGTAGTGCATGTGTTTTCTGTAACTTCATTTCTTAATAATTAATTAATCATTTAAAAATGGAATTTCATTTATAAAAAATTGGGTCATTAAATTATTCCCCATTCAAAAAAATTTCCCTCAAAATTTCATTTCATAGTGTAAAATAGATGAGGGTACTTTTGTTTCATCACTTATGTCGGTTCCCAAGTTGCTTCCACAAACGTGTAGTTCCACCATAATACTTTAACCATGAGAGTTTTCTTATTTCGTAGAACTGTGTCTCTTTGATCTAAGATCTTTAATGGATGATACTCATATAAAGGACCATTCTCTAATAGTACCACCTCTAGATTCATCACATGTGAGGGTCTGGTATGTAATTCCTTAATAGGGATACATGGAACACATCATGTACTTGAGAAATGTTATGTGGGAGTTCTAGTTGATATGATATATATCTTATACGATCAATGATATTAAAGGGGATGATGTATTCTGGACTAATATTTCCCTTTTTTCTCAAACCTCCTGACTTTATTCCATGGTGATATACGAATGAACACCTTATCTTTGACCTCAAACTCTAAATCTCTTAAAAAATTTCATGCATAGATATTCTATCAAATTTATATGGATTTAATATAATAACGAATGGTTTCAACCTTCTTTCTCATATCTTGGACAATATTAGGTCCCATCAGTTTTTATTCTCCAACTTCATCCTAGTATGTTGGAGTCTAACACCTATTTCCATACAGATCCTTATACAGTTCCATTTGAATACTAGAATGGAAACTATTGTTATATAAGAACTCCACTAGTGGGAGTCACTGATCCCAAAATACTTGGAAGTCCATTGAACAATATCTCAACATATTCTCTAGTGTTTGAATGATTCTATCAGACTAACCATCCATATGAGTGAGATAAGAATTACTAAAACTCCGCTCTGTATCTAACACTTTCTAAAGGATTCTATAGAACCTCAAGGTATACCTTGGATCTCAATGAAATACAATGGTGAGTGGAAGTCCATGCAGCCTTTCCACTTCCTTTATTTATATCTTGGAGAGTTGTTCAAGAGATAAAAATTATTTGACAGCAATGAAATGCACTGACTTTTTAAGATGATCGGCTTCAACATTGATGGTGTTATTGAAGGACCCCGGAACACCCTGAGAGGGGTGGGGTGAATCAGGGTGTTAACTTTTCCTTTTTAAAGTTATAGATATTATTCCCACGTTGGTAAGAACTTGTTTAACCTATAAAACAAATAAAAGTAGGAAGTTGACACAACCCTTTTACTTGGTTCACCACAAAGGGCTACGTCCAAGGGGAATATGCCGACAGGTTGTCGGTCGTACCTAATTCCACTAAACTTCACTAGTTGTGGATTACAAAGTTCAGGTACAATCACTCTGTCCCAGGCACACTGCCTTTACAAAAGTTCAGAGATAGCTCACTGCGTCCCTTGGGTCACTCCCATTGACTCCCCCTGGATCACTGCCTTTGGTGAAGTCCTAGTCAGTTTATAGACGTGAGGGTATCTTCAATAGATTTGCATTGAAGACTTTGTCTCCGCTTAGCACGAGACTCTTCTTGCATTGAAGTCTGGAAATGATGCACTTGAATGCACTGAACCACTGAACGGGATAATCAGAAAGTGAAAACAGGATACATAGATGATTTTACGCAGCAACTACCCTTTGCACACAAGTTCTCACTTTTGGGCGCAATACGTGATTTTCGCGTGAAAAAATATATCGCGCAATTTCATCTTTTTACGCCCAACCTCTCCCTTTTCATGCAGCTCCGAATTTTCCGCGCAAGACGGAATTTGTCACGCAGCTCGGAATTTTTCGCGCAACTTCAAATTTTCCATGCAAGTCATAATTTTTTGCACAGCTCGGACTTTTTCACGCAGCTCAGACTTTTTCGCGCATCTCCCTTTATGCAAACCTTTTATGCGCATAACACCTCAGATCTTCTCTGAGTCTTCAACCGTACGGAATGAGGGGGGTCACCTCATATTTAAAGGCGTCTTAGACCCCTACGTGAAAAACCCATGGGGGCGTGAAAAACCTCTCATTTGGCGTGTAATATTTCACGCAGGTACCATTTTTCGCGCACATCTCCATATTTTTCGCGCAGCCCATGCCTTTGCCATTTTTCAACGTTCTGATTCCGAAACACTATTTGCGCGAAAAAACCTCAATCCACCATTTCGTTCACCACATGATTTTTCTCACCCAACTCAAATATTTCGCACAAAACCTCTTTTTTCATGCACCACTTCCTCTTTGCGTGCACCTCCTTTTACCAACAATCCATGTCTTCATTTTTCAATTTTGAGGCCCAAAATTTTGGCAAACACTGGGAAATAGCGCCACCTTCAATACTGTTGTCTTCTTGAACTGTATGATCACTTTACTAGCACACATTCTGAACTTCCACTGAGGATTGACAACAAACACAAACCATACTCCAATTCATGCATAGAATAGCCATGGTTCCAACAATTATTTCCTTTAAATTTCATGGGGAGTACTATAAAAAACTCCATGGTTATGTTCTCCCATTTTTATGCTAGTGTGGGAAATTTTTGCAATATACATTTATACTTATGTTTTTTAGACTTCACATGTTGATATACCAAGCTTTGAGGTACAAATTCCACAATCTACTTCTTTATATTTTCCCACCAGAATTATTAATTTAAATCTATATACAACTTAGTGATTCCTGTATGAATGGATAAGGATAATATATGAACATCATATATAATTTCCCTTATCAGATCTAGTTTTATGGGTAATATATCCAAGTTATAAACCTTATAACTCCATATTTTGAAAAATTGAAATCTAGAATTTTCGTAACCTTTTTTTGTAGAATTTCATCATCTTTTTAGGATTCATTGATCCTATCAAGAAATGATGTTTGATATTTTATTTGATAAAGGTAGGATGAATATACTTTTATTATTCCCAATTCCATACTTTTCATTACCAATAGGATTAGAAACCTTATAATCATCATCATAATATATGGGGTTGTAGGGATCTTTCTACTCAGAGTATCTATCACTTTGTTTACCTTCCTCGAATGGTAATGGATTAAAAAATCACAACCTTTTATCATATATAACCACCTAAAATTTTTCATATTGAGATCCTTATGTGTAAATATATACTTGAGGATTTTATGATTTTCATATATTTCACACTTCTCCCCATAGACATAATGTCACCAAATATTCAATGCGAAGATCACTACAACCAATTATAGATCACGAATTTCATAATTATACACATGGATATTTAATTTCTTAGAGGTATATGATATCACTTTTTTATCTTTCATGATTAAACAACCTAATGCCTATTCAGACACATAGTTATAGATCAAAAATCCTTCCCCACTAGTGGGTTATGTGGGCCCAGGTGTAGTGATTAGTCTCTTATTTATCTCTGTAAATCTCTCTTCACATTCATCAGTCCAAACAAACTAAACTTCCTTACAATTTATCTTAGTTAGTGGGATTTAAAATCATTATAAATTTATCACAAATAAATGATAGTACTTATATAATCCAAGAAAATAAGTAATTCTCATCACAAATTTTAGTCTGTCCCATCCTTAAATTGACTCTTTTTTTACAGGATTCACAAATATCTCTTTTTTAGTGATAACATGCCCCAATAATGTTACTTGATCCATCGAAAAATATCATTTACTATAATTTTAATATAACTTTTCTTTCCACAAGGTCTTCAGTACAGTATTAAAATTCTCCTCATGTTCCTCCTTACTTTTGGAGTAGATAAGAATATTGTCTATGAATACTACCAAAACATTTTCAAGGTAATTCATAAGACTCAATTTATTAAGTCCATAAATATATCCAGAGCATTGGTGAGTCAAAATGGTATCACTATGAACTCATAGTGCCCATACCTTCTAAGAAAATAAGTATTGGGGATACCCTCTTTCTTAACCTTTACTTGATAATATTCCAACCAAAGATCCACCTTGGAGAAGTATTGGGATGCACTAATTTATTGAATAAGTCATCATTCCATTGACGATGATACTTTTTCTTTATAGTAATCATGTTTATCTCATGATAATCAATTAATAGGAACATTGACCCATCATTCTTCTTAAAAAATGACTGGTTCACCCAATGAAGAATCACTTAGGAATATAAACCCTTTATCCAATTTATCCTCTAGTTGTTTCTTTAGTTATTTAATTTAAACAATATAAATTATACATGGATTCATTAGTATTAGAAAATATGTGGGTATAATTTTATTTGAGAACTCAACCTCTTGGATTGGAGGAAGACTAAATGTTTTTCCAAAAAACACATTAGCGAATTTCCTTAAAATGGTCATGTAATCAAGGATGATCTTTTACTTAGACAAAATCATTTGAGTTAGATAAACATGATCATTAGGTAATAATATCCATGATTGAGATGATAATACCAATTTAGATTTATCCTCCTCATAATTTTATTGAACCTAGGGGAGATATTTGATATGGAGGGTGATTTACATCTCTTGGAAATTTATATTATATTTATACAAGGAAAGATAAACCACATCCATAATAACATTTAATTTTTATAAATAGAGTATCTAAGGTTTTATAAGGACCCATCCTTAAAATATTTAACAATCTTGAGCTTTAGTCAAACATTTACTTTATTTCACATTGAAGATCTTTTCATGTTTAGGGTTTTAGAGAATTAGGACATAATACATACCTAACATCGCATATTTATACAGAGTGTATACTACTAAAATTATATCCATTTCTTCCAAAATATTACAATTTTAAAATAAAAAAGTTTTCTTTGAAAAACCTTCATAAAATTTAACTTAACTACCTTATTTCTCTTACACATCCTTATAACCTGTAAAAAACATAAAAAACATAGGATGAGAACAAAAAGATCAACAAGGGACATAAAGAAAGAAAAACTATTAGCCCAGTGAAAGCATGAAATACCATTAAAAAACCCTTTTCTTAAAAACTCATAAGCGTGTATAGAAAAAAAATGTAGTTTCTTGGGACATCACTATCATATCACTCTTACATTTACTCATACAAATGGAATAATGTTTAAGTATACTTCTATCTTCAGAGTACCTAATGAATTGGAGAGCTCTAATGGGGCTCACCCGATATATATTAAGCTATAATGGGATCAAACCAACATATATAAAGCTATAATGGGGCTCAAACCGTCATATCTTGAGCTATAATGGGATCAAACCAACATATCTTGAGCTATAATAGGAATCAACTTGTTATATCTTGAGCTATAATGGGATCAAACCGACATACCTTGAGCAATAATGGGATCAAACCACAATAAAAAATTTCTAAGGAACATATAATGATTAAAACCCTTGATAACTCATTTAAACACATGATCAAAACACTTCAAATATAAAAATACCATTTTTTCATAAAAATCAATTTTAAAATATAAAAACCATGCACAAAATAAAAAAAATCATATTCTTCAAAAATAACATCGAAAAAATATAATAAAAATAATATAATAATAAATAGTTATGAAAGAAGGAGAAACTGATTAGGCTATATATATATAAAATAATCTTTTTGAATTTCGTAAAAGAGACATTTAAAAATATTTCCAAAGGAAATTCCCTTACATAACACATGAAAATGATCCATTTTCAAAAAACATAAGAGAAATTAAAACATTAATAAAAATATAGATACATTCATAAAAACTATTTTGAGAACATATAAATAAAATAGAAATATTTAGAATAATAAATCTTTAAAATATTTAAAACAATGTTTTAGTTAAAGTGTCTTTTACCTCGGGTTCAACTTCCTTCGAAAGTGTTAAAACCTCTTCTTGAAAATTCCTCCTTGAGAACATTCTTAAGGCTCTTGGAAGTGTACTTTTTGTAAGACCATGATTAAAATAATTTGGAAAGGGATGAGGAGAAGGTAATTATTTATATTATAGTTGATCAAGAAGGCTCAAGGTTATGGATATTTATGAAGGAAGGAGCCTCCTTTTATAAGTGAGGCGAGGGGTAACTTTGAAATTAATCCAATTATTAAAATATAAAAAATATATGGCAGGGTTTAATACTTCCAAAAAGTCCTAAAAACTAAAGGGTATTAAATTTTAAAATGAATCTTATCATTTTTTACATTTTTCAATAATGTTTTGATTTTTAAATAATTAAATAATATATTTTATTTATAAAAAAACAATGGTTGAAAAAAAATCTTCATTACTAAGAATTTAAACACATTAAAAAAAGTTTCAAATTAAATTTTTTTTATTATATCATATACATATCATACTAATCTATGGGAATAAAAAATTATATTTAAAATATCAAATTAAATTTATTTTATTATTTTTAATGTCATTAACTTAATTTATTTATTAATTAAATAATTTCCACATCATAAATGTTCAAGCCATTATGGTTTTTATTTATTGTCTAAAAAATAAAAATAAAATTCTATTAGAAATATAATTTTATTATATTTATAAATACTATTATTTTTCCAAAAAAAATTATGTAAAACCTCATATTAAAATATTATACAAATTAAAAACTATAATATGACTACTTGACTTCATTTTGAAATAAAATATTACAAAGGATTTAAAGTGATTAATGTGGGCCCAAAATGTTCTAAATCTAAATAAAAACAAGACAATGGTTGAAAATTTATTATAGAATAATATTTCACAAAAATTTAGTTCATTTAATAATTATTATGATTTTAATAAAAAACATTTTATTTATTTTTCTTATGTTTGCACAAGCACTACATCAGCGTTGCATAGAAATTAATGTTAATTATTTTATATTTAAAATTAAAAATAAATTATGACCATAAAAATAATTAAATTAAGTTCAAAAAAAAGTTCTATATTCATTTATTATATATTTTCACTCATATACATGTCAAAAAAGATTCATAAATATATTATTTTGTTTTTTCTTTCCGTGCAAAATTATTGCACAAGAATTTGGGTAAGATTAATGTTATAGGACTAAAAAATTAGAAATTAATAGCCAAACACATAAATAATACATAATAATTAAATAAAGAGTCTTCAAAAATATATTTTAAACCTCAATTATTATTCATAAAGATTCAAATTTGAAATTGCCAACACTGTGCAGGCACTGCATCGACACTGAAAAATATTTTTATACTTGTCATGAAATAAATTATAACATACATGTTTTGAAATATTTCTATACAATATTTATCTTATAAAATAAAAATTTATTTATTCAATAAATTTAATAAATTTTATATCACAATTATTTCTTCGGGATTTCATAAAAAATACCATATAAAAAATAGTATTTTTTACTATACACCAAAAATTAAACTTTTTCAGAAAATTCCCAAAAATTTACACTAAGATAAGTTCAACATGCTAAATTAAAAAATGATTTTTTTTTGTCAAATTAAAATTATATAATTGAAAAATTAATGTTTTAAATAAATAACCATATAATAAATTATTTATTTTAAGAATTACTATTTAAATAACAAATACTAAGAAATATAAAAAAAATTATTCTATAAATACCCAGATTGTTACATTATACCACACTTTTTGAAATTGTGTCATCATAATTTTATTCACTTATTAAAAAAATGGGGATAATTTTCCCTCATATCATTTTTAGATTCCCATGTTGCTTCTTCTATGATGTAGTTTCTCCACAAAACCTTAACTTGATAAATTACCTTATTCTACAATAATTGATCTCTACGGTCAAGAATCTGAATAGGATTTTCCTCATAAGAAAGGTTCTATTCTAGATGAACTAATTCTAGTATCAAAACTTCATATGGATCTAGAACATACTTTCTTAACATGAAAACATGAAAAACATTATGTACCTGAGGTAAAATCAGAGGAAAATCTATTCAGTAGGCTACCAGTCCAACATTTTATAGAATTTCATTAGGTATAATGAATTGTGGACTCAACTTTACTTTCCTACCAAAATGCATAACACTTTTCCATTGATAAACTTTTAGAAAGACATGACCACCTGCATTGAAAGAAATGTCTTTCCTCCTCCTATCTGCATAAATTTTCTACCTTCTATGAGCTTCCCTCATGTGTTGCTTAATCAAATGAACTTTCTATGCTACTTTGTCTACTAATTTGGGTCCCATAAACTTCTTTTTCCCAACATCATCCCAAAATTCTGGAGTTCGGGACCACTTTCCATATAATCATTCATAAGGTTCTATCTCTATACTTGAATGAAACCTGTTATTATAAGAAAACTCAACTAAAGAGAGATACTGATCCAAACTTACTTGGTAATCCATTGAACAATATCAAATCATATCCTCAAATGTCGAAATTTTTTCTCTAACTATCTATCATATTAAGGATGAAAGGATGTTCTGAAATTTAATTCAGTGTCCAACAACTTCTAAAGGCTTTTCCAAAAGTTAGAAGTGAACCTGGGGTCATGATCAGATACGATAACTTCTAGAATTTGGAGCTATTGACAAAGACCTATAGCCATGGTCAATAAGGACTGTGTCTATAGGTAATTTATTGCCACAACCTTTTCACTGGACGTGGCCATAGCCCACCCAAACTCCCCAATTCACCCTAACCCCAGCGCCCCTCCTTGCGATCCTCCTCGCGACCCTCCTCCTCTGTCATTGCCGCGATCCTCCTCTCCTCTCTCCCTTTATCCTCCTCTCCATCCTCCTCCCCTAACTCCTCACATTCCTTCACCTCCTTGTGACTCTCCTACGAATCGGCCACCCCACCCTCTCTACTGACCCTACTCCGATGCAGACTACCCACCTCCTCCTCCAACATGGCTCATCGCTACTCCAATGTAGACTCACCACCTCATCCTACGATGTGACTCTGATGTGTCCACCCCACTTCACCACAATCCTCCTTCTCTGATGCGGCTCCGACATGACTCAGACCTGGACACCCTACCTTTAGACTAGTTCCCATTTTGGCTTTCAAAGATTTGGTAACCATGAAAGGTGTGGATTTTTTTCTTTCTTAAGATTTATTTTGACTTGTAATTGGGGTTTTAAATTTTGTAAGAAGTTAAAAATCACTCTATTATGCTGGATAAATTCTTTTAGACAATTCCAAATAAGTTATCTATATTGTAAATAATTAATTTGGGATATTATTATGATTCTTTTTATTTGGAGGCTCTATTTTTGTAGAAGGTGCCTTGAAACATGAAGTCATGGGTGATTTCTTTTTGTTTCCCGATAAATTTTGTCTAGGAAGAAATGTCATCCATATGTTGGGAGTGTGTCCAAAGTTTTTTTACCTTTCACCCAACATTTCAATAGAATTCGCATTACCCCTTTTAGGTAACCTCTTATTAAATATGGAATCTTTATATAAGATTACTTATGTAAAACCAATTCTTCTATTTAATTCTTGAATTTATTCAATAATTATTTATTTAAGATTTATTCCTTCAGTTTGTGTTTATTCTAAATTTATCAATATGACATTCTATTAAAGACTTATAAAGTTTAGAGTACTTTTATCATTATAAACCAATTTCAATAATAATTATAAATTATTTTCAATATTATGAATCTTATCCCCATGAATCATACTTTCATCTTGTTCAAAATTATCAATATCTATAGTTTTATTTTATTTGATTTCCAACTGTCTATATCTAGCATTTATAGTGAATTTACATCATTATTCTAATGCATTTATATTCCTTATTGAGACCCTCTTTATATCATCTTTCATATAAATTTTTTTATATAATGATTCTTTATCTAAGGAATACTTTTCTTCACAAATGGATAAATATTATTCCTCAGCTTCAACAATATGTGTGAGTTTTTACATTTAAAACTTTTCATTCAAATCCTTCTCCTTGTCTTCATATTATAATTCTATTAGTGATTTTTCATTATATAATCCATTGAAATGACCAAATATTTAGGTGGAAACTTCAATAGGAACTTTCTTTAAATAATCAATTACTTTAGAGTAGAGGAATTCAATTGATTTTGATTTTTCAAGAGGATTATTTTTAATAGATTTAATAGATTAACTAATAATTTGATTACCTTAATTTAGTGGTGTATCCTCTTTCACATTAAAATTATTTTTTAGATTATTTTCCTCTCTTTTCTCATATGTTTTTTCAATTTTTTATCCAAAACCTCAATTTGTTCTCTGATAGGTATAGAAAATGAACTTACAGCTGAGGCATTTCTAAAATCCATTCAAATATAAAATTCATATAAATATGATAAAAAATAAATGAAAAAGATATATCCATCTAGTAGTAACTTGGTTTTCTCAAATAATAATTACGGTACCTAGGTTTATGTACAGACACCTGGGGGGGGGGGGGGTAATGAGGATGACTTGTTTCAACAAATTCTTTTATAAATAAAAATTTACTCTTTAAAAACTAGCTCAATATTCAAATCCCTATTACTTATTAGGATATAAATGGATCTCTTTCTGTTTTACCCTTAAAAAACTATCTCAATATTCATGTCTTATCACTTTCTTGCCACTTCCCTTTTTAAAATTCAATTTATTCTTAAGAAATATTTCATAGGGATTTAGATATGAGTTTTATTATATGAGGCATTGATTCTAAATTATTTTATCCACTATGATGTCTTTCAACCAATAGTGTCTTATGGTATCACACTATATCAAAATATCACTATCCATATCAAATAGTATCACATTCTTCCTCTCATCCACTCCATTTTACTATGGAGTGTATGGAACATTGAATTCATGTGTAACTCAATTATTTTTTAGATATTCAATGAAAAAATGTTATCAAGTTCAATTCCATTGTAGGAAATCTATCTCTTTAATTTGAACCTTTTTCTTCCCAAACCATCTTTTGAATATTTTAAATCATTCCAAGTCCTATGGATTTTATGTAATCAATATGATGCATGTCATTCATGCGAAATTATATTATAATCTGTTGAAATATATTTCTCCACTTATTTAACTCATATTCATAAGAATAGACACATCATATTGATTCATCTCTATAGGTTTTCATGTTTGGATTACACCTCCTTATGGAAGTCAGTTTCCAACCTATTAATCTTTCAAAAATCTTGAAAATCTATTATTTAAAATGATTTAATAGGTTCAATTATTATAGGAAGCTATATTATAGTACACGAAACATTAATAGAGTAATTAGCATTTTGGAATGGGAAATAATTATTTAATATCTCTTAGATGAAGGTTTTATATTGATGAAGTGAAGAATATAAGTTCAAGGATAGTGGATCCCATTGAAATACTATAATCGAGTATTTATATGCTTAAAAGGGACTTAAAAACTCATTGAAGGTTTTTTAATTTTTTTTATAATTCTCTTAATTATTTAGAGCTGTTATAAGATGAATATAAAGCTTTGAGAATGACCAAGGTTTATTTGAAGAAGTTATAGATTCATATGAAGAAGTTTGGAATTTCTGGAAGAGAAGTAGTGTCACCACCTTGGTATATAGCACCTTCTAAGAGGGTACCTGTTAGGGCAGTGCAGGAGTTAGTTGATACTAGACCATATCCTCAAGTGTTATAAATCAGGCTTGTTCTGGAAGAGATAGTTCAAAGAAAAAAGGATGAAGTTATTGGATCTTCTGAATTAGTTTATCATGATAATATGGCTATTGAGATAGTTGATGTAGCACATTTTGAGATGTTAGTTGAAACTAACCCAAGTATACCAGCTCTTGAAGTTATAGTGGAACCTGAAGTGGTGAACATAATAGTTCATCCAATCCTACCTAGATCACCTTATGAAAGAGATACACCTAGGGATATGACCTTGGAAGAATTTTGTGTTCTTTCCCATACTTTAGAGGTTGTTCCATCACCTCACCCTATTTATGAGGACTCCCCATCTATGAGCAATAGTTCTAAAAGTAATGATTTAGAAAAGAACATGAAAAATTTTCCATCAGCTTTGATGTGGGAGATTTATAACCTCAAAGGATATTATGTTTATATGAATAAGGAAATAATATCCTCTAAAGATGAAATCAGATAGCTAAAGGAGAATTAAATTTCTAAAGTTGATGTTAATAAGCTAGTTGGTATGATTGAAGACCAACTAGAATTGATCAAAACCTTCAGTTAGTCTCTCCTTTATAACCTGTTATGAGTAATTAGGAATTTGAAGCAATGAAATATCAAATGAGTAAGCTCAAAGGTGTTTGGGTAACCGATATTTAGTTCAATGAACATGGATTTATTGTTTCATCTCAAAGGGACATGATTTAGAATCATCCAATGGTTCTATCAGATATGTATCATGATGTTGTTGATGAGATTTAATCATTTATAATAGAAATGATGTAGATATTACACACTTTAATAAGTGTAGTTGTAATCTAGTTTATGTTTATTAAAAGGTTTCATCCCCATTCCACACCATATGCATATGAATCATCAGTGGATCTTGATTTCAAAAATTAGTTTGACCAAATCTTTTCATATTTGAATTTAGTGTTTTCTAAGATCCAATAATTACGGTCTTAATTGTTCACACATGCTCTTATTAAGAGTTCAAATGGGATCTATCTACTGAGTTTCAATAGACCAAATAATAAAATATAAAATCAAGACCTGAGACTAATGTGTCTTTAGGTTTCATGGTTGCCCATATTCAAGAATTTCTTGGTGGTTAACTAGAAGAGAAATTTAGTGTAAACAATAAAGTAAGGGATATGATTTATTATTCCCTTGGTCCAATAAATATAAACCATCAGTTACTTACACATATTCTGGTCGAAATTCCAGAAGGAGTTGATGATATTATCATAGTCTCCTTGGAGGAGGATTATAGTTCCTCCAAGTATGAGTAAGTACCTATTTTTTTAGATACTTTATCTTATCATCAGCCTACTACTCTTTTTGGATCAAATCTATTAGATATTCTCTTTTATCTAAGATGAAATGTTAACAGGGATACATAATAATGGTCTTTCATCCTTTTCATGTATTCATAGACAATCTTGTACTTCCATCTTTGAGTTATAAAAATTAGATATCATTAAAAGGATTGATTTATGAAATGATGCTCTATTTTCTCTTATAGGATGAATTTCTATCAAACCAGAATGTCTAGATACTTTTAGACCATTAAAGAAAATATTGTATATTTTTTCTAATCTGACCTTAATTTATATAGAAGACTAATAAAAGGCTAATGTTTCTCTTAATATTGAGTGATCTTCAAAAGAAGCTACATATTCGAGACCTCCAAATAAACCTATCATTGTCCCTAAAGGTTCTAATGATTTTAGTGATTCATCTTATAATATTGATAAAATTCCCAACACTTGTACCCAGATACCCAAAGACAAATAAACAACTAGATTTGAATGAAGTAATTCTTTGGTACTTGGGGAAGGGGGTGTGCAGGAGTAGGGGGAACAAGGAGGGAGGGGCAGGGGGTGTGTAGGGGGGTAGGGTGAGGGGGGGGGGGTGGGTGGGTGCAAGTGGGGTGTGTAGTGAGAAGGGGATAGGGGTAGGTGGATAGGTGTAGGGGGGGTCAAGGGTGTGGAGAAAGGGGGGTGTGTAGAAGCAGGGGGTGTGGGGTGATGGTGTGGGGTGGGGGGTTGTCGGTGGAGGGAGGGGGAGTTTCTAGTGTCCTATCAACAGCCATCACAGTTCAACCTGTTGTTTTTTATGCAATGGGAAGGCCTATAGCCACGAGGGGTCTGTTAAGGAAGGAAGGGGTCTGTCTAGGAAATAGGGGGGTGGGGGGAGGGGTTTGTATCAATTTGATTCAATAAGTATGACTTTAAAATATAATTTATGACCATGATATATCCCATGTAATACTTTCCAATCTATGAACATGACTTATACTAGTGCTACATAAGACATCCATTCTGTATAAGACTTAAAAACTTTGTAGAATTTTGAGGATTATACTATATGAAAAAATGTTTTTAGAATTTATATTCTTAATAGGTAAACATATACGATGATTCTTATTATTTTTGATTGATTTTAAAACATCATGAAGCTATTATTAGAAATTATAATAGCTTGAGTTTCAATAAGATCAAGTGAAAGAGATTATTTATAAAAAATAAAAAAACATCATGAATTTTTTAGAATAATATAGATAAAGTTGATTCGATTCTTGGGTTATTCATCATAGCTTAAATCATTGTGATTTAAGCCGAATGTGTG
The DNA here is from genome assembly GCA_963277665.1 of Viscum album. Classification (NCBI taxonomy): domain Eukaryota; kingdom Viridiplantae; phylum Streptophyta; class Magnoliopsida; order Santalales; family Viscaceae; genus Viscum; species Viscum album. The sequence continues at coordinate 296,047,901 of OY728136.1, forward strand.
AATTATAATTTGATCATCATAATTGATTCAAATAATATCAAATCTAACTAAGATGCAAGGCTTGGAATTTACTCTAGCTTGAGATAAAAATTAAAGATTTCATAAAATCTGGAAATTTATTATATTGATGTAAGTTCTATGATTCATGGTCTCAAACATCATGAAATATTAATGAATAAAGTTGGAAATGTGATAAAATATGGGATAATTTATTATTTTTGTTTACAATCTCATGTTGAGATCTATATAAGTTTTTATGGGAAGATCTCAAGAAATGAATAAGGAGATCCTCACTATAAGGTGTTGTTATATTTTAATACAACCTATGAAGAGTGTTTTATGTGAAGCTACTATGTATGTATTTTGGGAAGATAATAAAACTCAATCCTATTAGATTCAAAGTGAGATTTATTAATCCATGATAATTGATAAGAAAAATAAATGGGACATCTTTATAAATAAACTGGAGACATGTAGTTCATGAGATAGTGGATAAAAACCATTTGTTACCCTTGATAAGTGATATGTATGATCATGGGGTGATTTTTTCTTTTCATTCATCTACTAAGATATATCTATTTATGGGAATATGAAAATGGAACCTGAAAATTTTGTAAGGCAGATGAATAAAAATATCATGTGAGCCTCTCAAGACAACTAGAGTTTTCTAGAATAATATACACTGGTTTAGAAAAGAAGTGATTTTTGATATAGAATTTATTGATCTAATAGAACCTATAATAATTTATTACATATATTACATAATAAATAATAATTTTTGAAATATAAAAGAAAATAACCAATTATCACATGTTCAGAAATAGTTTCTACAAAGAAGGAATACACAATTAAGAAGAAGGAAGATCATGCACCAAAAGAATGTCTAATCATATTAGAAGAACAGTTTGAAAAATCCAAGAGGATTGAGTAAGAATAAAATAAGGAAAATTATATACTTTATAAAATTGATAAACCTATATAAACTAAGTATAAATGTGAATTCTAGAATAAGAACGTGCTAAAAAATGAGGTTTCAATCTATAAAATCAAGAAGGATATAGGCATGAAGAGTTTTAGGCATTTTATACATTCATGGAATGGATTTTATAGGTTAAGAACAATGTCTAATCTTTATTTATTTCATTTATGTTCTGATGGAAGTTTACTTTATTCCCATATTTTGGTGATTTTTGATTTTTGAATAGGCAATTAAAGGTGATGTTTGAAAAATAAAGAGATTTATTAATGATCATTTTATTTAGTATTAGGATGTACATATCAATATAAATATTATTTGTTCATTTTTGGTTATGGATTCATGTATCATTTATCATGTACAGTTGAAAAAATGATCACATATTTATAAGAAGTCATTATATCTCATTTATTTTCTCACTATTTTCTTATAGGTGGGTTCTTATGACGAGGCTAGTTCTATCCATCACCATAAAAGATAGTGAGTTCAAAATCATATTTGGGTAAGGTTTATTCCATTTTTATTCTTTGGACCAATTTTAATTAGGGATTTTGTGATTTTTGGGTTCCTTATATTTTTGTAGTGCATTTTGGATTTCTTTGAGGTGGATTCAAGTTTCCATTAATGAAGGATTACATGTGTATGAATAGGTAGTAATATACATATATAAGTTCCTCATTTATATATATTCACTCATGGAAGTATGAATATATATATTGGGGCTAGGTGTTCTTATATATAGATATGAAAAATTCATACATGTGTAAGTTTAAAGGGGTATATTCAAGTATAAACCTATATCTAAGGACCCCCTTGTGCATATTTGGCCATGAAAATATGTACATAGGGGATATGTGTCCTTATATATATGTAAAGTTTCATATTCATTCAAGTGGAAAAAAGGAATATTCGTGTTGTCGTAATCAAAAGCAATGTACATTGAGTTTGGGGTAGGTTCCCTCTACATAACCTTTAATTTGAATTCTATAATTTCCTGATTGTTTTAAAAACTTGTTTCCTTAATTGTTTTATTGTTTTAATAAATAGTTTTCTAATAACCACTAGCTTTTCAAGTAAGAATATGAATATATCCCTTGAACTTATTTATAGACCATGTTCAAAGAGGTTAACGAAATCTAGTAGTTTCTAGATACTAGAACAAGGGATCTAAAACCCATACATTGATCATCCTTAGATACATTCATGATCTCATTCAACTTCCCCTTAAATTCATCATGAAAGACCACTACCTAATTTAAGGATCTATTATTTCCAATACCAAGCTTCCTGACATCTTCTCTGGTATCATGGAACTCACCCATAATATTCCTCTTGAAATCTTGTATATGGAATGGTGTGAAGATATCCCACTATAGAGACTAAATCTGTAAGGATACATAATTCAATTTTGAGAGAAATTGATCAACTCCACTCTAAAAAACTAGAACAACTGAAGGTTCTGAGGTGGAAGTTATATAGGGTTTAAACCTTTTGATGAACTCAAAATATCTTAATAAAAAAATTTATAAAGTGTGTTGGATTCCCTTTATTTCAGCCCTGAAATAGTTAACCTCATTAAGAAAATCTTGAGACATCTTTAATTGCAGCATTGGAAGATTTTGGAACATGTACCTTTGAGATACAAACATAACACCAAGATCATTGAACTCATACTTGGTTGTATAAACATCCTTAAAATATCTATCAAGACCATTCACATCCTTAGGCTCTTTGAAACTTACTTTAGAAACAACTTTTTGAATAGGATGGAATAATTAGAGATTCCTATCAACTTTATTTTGATACTCATTAACCCAACCAACTTGTCAAAATCAACCTTGGGAATAGAGGACTTCTTAAGTTCTCTAATCTCATTATTAGTATATTTAAACTCTTATTTCATATCATTATAATCTCCTCTAATATTATCAAACTCATTTAGAATATCAGAGGAAAAATCTTACATTTTATAACTTTATGATATCTTACTAATAAAGGGTGATTCTTCATGAAAAATAGGAGGTGGTGATGGTATAGGTAGTGTATGATCATGCTCAACAATTTCCATAACCACATCATCAGTTCGATCTCCATCAGCAAGTGATTCAAGGATAATTGGATCCATTGACTGATTCTCCACCTCCAGTTTAGCTCTTCCTTATACAGTTTAAACACTAGGAATAATCACAATTGGCCTTTATTAAGGAATAAGAACAGTTGTCTCAATAATTTTTTCTTTATGCTGAAATCCTTCAATAGATTTAACCACTCTTGATCCTTGTATCTGAATGACTTCTACCATTTTTGGAATATCAAATGGAAACTGGGGCTCTACTCTAGTAGCTTGATACTCTTATACCTCCCTAGAAAACACCATCTAATTTGGTGTTGCATCTCTAGGTGGTGAGGTTTGAGAGGGATCATCCTAAGTCACAACTTCCCAACTAACTAGATTTAATGAATTTAAGTTGGTATACTAGAAGTACCAAATGGTATTACAAAGAAATATAGATAGGGTATTACTCTTATGGAATCTCACTGCCTCTCCCTCATTCAAATCATCTCCCATATTCTTTAAAACTATTGATATCAGCCAACCATAAGGATAGTAATTCAGATTATCTTTCCATTTGTAGTAGTGATCCATGAAACAAATCATTTACCTTGGTAGGTTGAACTTCATATTATTAATCAGAATATATAATACATACATATCTTGAAAAAGAACATTATCCATATCATTCTCTTTGTCTATCATAGTTTTAAAAACCTTCAGAGAACCTTCCACTTAGGTCCTAAGTCCTTCACTGGTGTGATGGGTTAGTTTTCAAGGGAAGGGGGGTGTAGGGGGTGAAGGGGGGGTGTGGTGCATGGGGTTTGTAGGGGCCAGGGGGTGTGTAAGAGAGGGGTCAGGGTGGTGTGTTGGGTTCTTTTGCAAGGGGTAGGGTGAGGGTGCAGGTGGTGTGCAGGGGTGTGCATGGGGTTGGGGGGGTGTAGGGGGTGCATGGGGTGTGCATGTGGGGGGGGGAGGGGGTAGGGGAAGGGGGTGTGCAGGTGGGGGGAGGTGCAGGTAGGGGTAGGGGGTGTGCTGGGGGAAGGGGGAGGGGCTGTGCAGGTGGGTGGGGGTGTGCTAGGGGTAGGGGGAGTTCAGGTTAGGGGGAAGGGGGTAGGGGGTGTGTTGAAGGTAGGGGCAAGGGGCAGGGGTGTGCTGGGGGTAGTGGTAGGCGGTGTGCTGGGGGTAGGGGGAAGGTGGGAGGGTGATGGGGTAGGGGAGGGGGTGTGAATGTGGGAGGTTAGGGGGAAGGGTGTGTGCTGGGGGCAGGGGGTTGTGAATTAATACATTGACCATCAAACCATTATTGGGTCCTCTGGTATGATAAAATGACAATTAACCCCTTAACACCATTTCCTTCGGTTTACTAAACCAATCCCAATATAAAAATAAACTCTAAAATACATAACTAGGACTAAAAATATATTTATACCATTCTAACATAACCCAAACCACTGGGACCCACTTGGGTAGGTGATTAGTTGGGTTTTTCACCCTGATACTTCCTCTCATTTCTGCAAGAACTTCATTTTGTTATAGCAGGGGGGATTTGAATATACATACGACCTGTTTTTTTATGGAATTCATAGGCTGTTACCATGGTTATACACCATGGAAAAAGGGATATATCCACAGTTTGGAACTGTGGAAATAGCCCTATAGCCACAGTTTTAAACTGTGGCTATAGGTATTGCATAACTTAGGATCCTGCCATGGTTTCAAACCATGGATATAGGGTTTTCCTACAGCCACGCCAATACTAGCCACAGTTTATGAAACAATGGCTATAACCTATAGCCACAGTTTATGAAATCATGGATATAACCTATAGACACAGTTTTTGGGCCTATAGCCACGATTTAAAACCATGTTATAGCCTTATTTTCTAGTAGTGGATGAAGATATAAACTCAATGTAACCTGAATATCTCCTTTATATACAATCGAGAAAGTAGATCTAGAGACAGGGTGTCTCAAATAGGGGGAAATTGAGAATATTTAGTCAAATGATCAATAATATCCTAGATTTCATTGTTACCTCATGAAATATTTGGAATCTGCAGCATAAATTCCATGGATATATTTTTCTATTTCCACTATGGCAATGGAAAATGCTGAAGTATCCCATTTAGTGACTTCCACTCTACTTTAACCTATTGACATGTCTAACATTTCATGGTAAAATATGAAATATCTATTTTTATTCCATCCCACCAGTAATGCTCTCTATAGTCTATGTACATCTTTGTGCTATGAGGATGAACTGAAAACAAAGAACTATTATCTTCATATAACAATTATTTCTTCATCTCATAATCACAAGGAACACATAATCTCTTCCGAAACCTCAAAAAACATTATTTATCAACATTAAATTCAGTAAACTTACCTTTATTAACCAATTCTACCTTATTCTACAACTCACAGTCTTCCGTCTTTTCTTTCTCAATTCTATATGAGAGAGATGACTGCACTAAAACCTGAAATAAAACATAGGAATTTTATACACTAACAACTTCCAATCCAAAATTCATCAAATCATTAACCAAGGGATCATGTTCCAAACCTAACATAGTTAATGTAGAATTATTTTTCTGACTCAATGCATCAACAACTTTTTTTATTTTACAAGATGGTAATGAATCATGAAATCATAATCCTTGATTAGATTTATCCATCATCTCTAACTCATGTTCAATTCCTTCCGAGTAAATATATACTTAAAACTTTTATGGTCAGTATATATTTCAAATTTTAATCCATACAAATGATGCCTCCAAGTTTTTAATGTAAAAACAACAGTAGATAATTCAAAATCATGTGTAGGGTAATTTAACTTATGAGATTTCAACTACTGTGAAGCATAAGTAGTTTCTTGATCATTTTGAATTAGGATACAACCAAGTCCTTTCAACTAAGAATCACTATAGATGACAAATTCACCATTTCTATAAGGTAGTGCCAAAACTGGAGTATTCACCAATATTCTTTTCATTTCCTGATACCATCGTGTTTTATGGATCAACATCTTTTGAAGTAGTTGTAAAATATTTTTTCACACCCTTCTATTTCTAATCTTCTTGATTTCCTACCCGAGTGACTATCCTTGGTGACACATTAGCAAAATGACCCAACTCCTTACAGTCAAAGCATCATACCGTCGACTTCTCTTTACTTTTGTGATCATTTTCCTTAAAATCATGATAAATGTGTCCAAAATTTCCACATAGGTAGTACTTACCATAATTTATTAGTTATTTTCCAAGATTATTTTTACCACACTTTTTAGAAGAAGGAAAATTGATTTTCTTACCTCTAAATTTATTTGATGAATTCTTCCCCAAAGCCTAACAACCTAACCACTTCTTATTCTTGTCATCATGAGGAACATATGTGTTAGAAAACTCCATTTAAACCTTTTCAGTATAATGAACAAATTTCCCATAGATTTTAAATTCTCATGCGTCCAAAGCTCTTCATAAACTTGGTTTTAATCCGGAGTAAAACCAATTAATTTTTTTATTAGTGTCCCAAACAAAATTAATAAATACATGGGCAATATTTTGAAGTTTTCTTCATATGTAGATACTGTATCTTTATATTATTTCCTCAATTCTAGAAATTTTTTTCTATTCGGAGTTAAACAATCTTAGGGAAATATTTCTCAAGAAAAATATCTTTGAAGGATTCCCATTCCATAGAATCAAGATCTTATTTATCTCTGGTATTCTTAACTAAATACCAACATCGATCGAATCCACCTTAAAAATTAACAACATGGGTTAAATTTTTATGTTCTAAACTTCCCATGACATAAAATATATTTTCCAGATAATTGATCCATCCTTCAGCTGCCACTGGGTCAGATGATCCATTGAATGATGGGGGATGTTGCCTTATGAAATAATCCACAAAATAAATGTTCCTCCATGGTAGATCAGGTTCCTCTCTATCATGAACACCACCATTATTTATTTCCTGAGTCGACTAAGAAATTACTGTCAAAAACTACACAGTTCCAATTCCCACCATTCCAAGATGAAGAATCAGATAGATTTAGCCTCTTGGTGTCTTTCTACTTCTGCTTCCCTGTTTCTTCTGTCGAAAACCATTCTGAATAGGAATATATTTTTTGAAGCAACATGATAATCTTCAAATTCTATATCATTTTAAATTAACCATAATGTAAAAATTATTTATTGTATTCTATTAAAATCATCATAACCCCTAAGGTAATCTAAACCTCCCTCAAATACCAACTATAAGGACTCAGATATAAAACATTTCATAATCTTGAGTTTTAGTCAAAAATTTACTTTCTTTCTCATTGAGGATCTTTTCATGTTTAGATATTTAGAGATTTAGGCTATGATACATACATAACATACCATATTTATATAGAATAGATACTACTAAAATAGTTTTGATTTTATCCAAAATATAAAACTTTTAAAATACAACATGATTTGTTTGAAAAATATTAATAACATATAACTTGACTTCCTTCTTTCTATTACAATCCTTATAACCTGTGAAAAACATTTAGAAACTTGGGATGATCACAAAAATCTCTGTAAGGTACATAAATAAAGAAACACCATTAGTTTTGTGAAAACATGAAAACCCATTAAAATCCATTTTCTTAAAAACTCATAAGAATGCATAGAAAAAACATGCAGTTGCCTTAGGACATCATTAATATATCACTCTTACATTCACACTTAGAAATGGAATAGCCTTTTGGTCTAATTCCATATTAAGAGTACCCAATGCATTGGAGAGCTATAATGGGGATCACTCATCATATCTTAAGCTATAATGGGCTCAACCCAACATATCTTGAGTGATAATGGGGCTCAAACCATCATATATTGAGCTATAATGGGCTCAACCCATCATATATTGAGCTATAATGGGCTCAACCTAACATATCTTGAGCTATAATGGGGCTCAACCCGTCATATCTTGAGCTATAATGGGATCAAACCATCATATCTTGATATATAATGGGATCAACCCATAATAAAACATTTCCTAGGAACATATAATTATTAAAACCCTTTATAACTCATTTAAACACATGACTAGAACACTTCAGATATAAAAATAATCTTTTTTTTGTAAAAATCACTTTTAAAATATAAAAACTGTGCACAAAATAATGAAATCATATCATTTAAAAATAAAATTGAAAACATATAATACAAATATTATAATAATAAATAGTCAAAAAATCTGGAGAAACCGCTCATTCCATATATATAATTTTTTTTTTAATTTCATAAAATAGACATTTAAAAAGATTTCAAAAGAACGTCCCTTACATAACATATAAAAATGATCCATTTTCAAAACACATAAGAGAAATTAAAACATTAATAACCATATAGATAAATTCATAAAAACCATTTTTAATACATATTAATAAAATATAAATATTTAGAACAATAAATCTTTAAAACTTTGAAAATGGTGTTTTAGTTAAAGATTCACTTACCTTGGGTTCATTTCCTTCAAAATTGTTAACATCTATTCTTGAAAATTCCTCATTGAGAACCTTCATAAGGCTCTTGGAATTGGCCTTTTTATGATAAAAGGAGAAAAATAATGTGGTAAGGGATGAGGAGAATGTAATTTAGAATAGTATAGTAGAGCAAGAAGGCTCAAGGTGATGAATCATTGTGAAGGAAGGAGCCTCCTTTTATAAGTGAGGTGGGGGGTAACTTAGGAATTACTCAAATTATTAAAATAAAAAAAATATATTATAGGGTTTAAGACTTCCAAAAAGGCCTAAAAACTAAATGGGATTAAATTTTAGAAGTGATATTATCATTTTTGTCCTTGTTCAATAATTTTGTGATTTTTAAATAATTAAATAAAATATTTTATTCATGAAAAAATTATTTTTGTCCAAAAAAACTATTTATAACTAAGACTTTAAACACATCAAAAAAATTTTCCAATTAGAATACTTTTTTTATTATATCATATACATATCATTTTCATCTAATTAATTCATAATTAGCTTAAAAATATCAAATTATATTAATTTAATTACTTTTAATGTCATTAATTTGATTTATCCATTAATTAAATAATTACCACATCATAAATGTTCAAGCCATTATGGTATTTATTTGTTGTATAAAATTAAAAATAAAATTATATGAGAAATATAATTTTATTATATTTCTAAATACTATTCTTGTTCTAATAAAACTTCTATAAAACCTGATATTAAAATATTATATGAATTAAAAACAATATTGTGAAAACTTAACTTCCTTTTGAAATAAAATTTTATAAAGTCTTTAAATTGATTTATGTGAGTCCTAAATGTCCCAAATTCGAATAAAAACATAATAATGGTCGAAATCTTCTTATAAAATAATATTTTAAAAAAATTAGGTCATTTAATAATTCTTATCATTTTAATAAAAACAATTTATTTATTTTTCTTATGCTTGCAAAAACCCTGCATCAACGTTTCACATGCATTAATGTTAATTATATCATATATAAAAATTAAAAACAAATTACTAAAATAAAAATAAATATATTAAGTTCAAAACAAAATTCTATATATTTTTTTTATATATAGTCACTCATATATATGTCAAGAAAACTTCTTAAATTTGTTATTTTGTCTTTTATTTCCCTATATAATTATTGCACAAGAATTTGGGTAAGATTAATATTATATGACTCTAAAATTTTAAATTAATAGCCAAAAAATAAATAATACATAAAAATTAATAAATGAGCCTTGAAAATAATTTTTAGCACTCAATTATTATTTATAAAGAACCATATTTGACATTCCCAATGTTGCGCAGGTACTGCGTCAATACTGATAGTAATTTTTATACTTATCACGAATTAAATTATAACATACATGTTCTGAAATATTTATTTTCAATATTACTCTTATAAAATAATATTTTATTTATTTAATAAATTTAATAAATTTTATATCACAATTATGTCTTCATGACGTCATAAAAAACACCATATTTTTAAAAAAACTGCATTTTTTTTAATTCAACAAAAATTAAACATTTTCATAAAATTCTCAAAAATTAATACTAGGATAATTTCAACATTAAGAATTCAAAAATAAAATTAGTTTTGTCAAATTAAAATTATATAATTGAAAAATTATTTATTTAAATAAATAACCATATAATAAATTATTTATTTTAAGAATTACTATTTAAATAAAAAATACTAATAAATATAAAAACAAATTATTCTATAAGTACCTGGGTTGTTACAGGTTTACTAGGAAATTCAACCCAATTTTTTTTACAGGGTATTAATTACATACTTGGGATGTAATAATTGACCCATTTTCCATCTTCATTGACAACTCAACTTCTATGTCTTGGGGTGGTGTTTTAATAGTTCTACCAGACTTATGTGATATGAAATAATTCATAGAACTATAGAAGATAAACTTACCTTTCACTATTTGATTATATTTCTAATCATTTACCTTTTCCAAAATAAATTTTGGGATGGGAATTTTCAAACTATTAAACCCATAAAAGGGAAACTATAAACATTAAAGTGATAACTAATAAATGATATTTATTATTAAACTTTTGAATTTATAGGTTTCAAAATAAGTAATCTGTGATCTAATTCCTAACATAATTTTATTTGGGAATGTTTTCCTTTCAAAATGGTTTGTAAAGATATTTTTAATTTACCAAAGCATATTTTCCAATCCTGCTAAACTAGGTGTGAAACAATGCCTATTTTTTATGCACCAGGTGATGATCTACTCAAATCCTAATGTACAATTTTTGAGTTTATTACCCTAGGTACAACTACATCAGAGCTGCATCCACTTGTAGTATCCAGAAATGGATATATTTTCTTTTAAATCACTCACTATATACTTTCCCAAAACTTATGGGGATTTTTTTCTATGTTTAGTCTTATCCCTAAGGATTTCACTAAGGTTTTCTAATCATAATCCCAAAAATAACTAGACTTTCATCTACTACCAACCATGAGAACCCATATTTTAATATAGATTAATTATTTATTTGTTACATAAAGGTACACATAATATAATCTTAAAAGATAATTATACCAAGTGTTTTTGGGAAATTAGGAACACAATATAATAACTTGAAACATGGGTATGACAAAATTATTAAAAAATCCACAATATACCCTTACAATTCCATTTCTCTTCTAAAAATGCATTGGATAAACTGAGGACATATATAAGAAATGAGTGAGCTATAAATCCCAGTAATTAAATAATAAAATCATATAATTAGTTAAATAAGTGAATGTGTGTCAATAGTTATATCAAAGTAACATAAGATGGGTGATAATCATAAAATTTGAAGCATGATATAAGATGATAACAAAAATTAAAATGAGAATCACGTGACAACATAAAATATGACATCATAAAAATAAGTCAAGGATAACCTCCAAGAAAATATAACATATTGTTCTTAGTATAACCCCCCATACACCATAAATGGTATCTCACGAGATAAAAACATTACCCAATGCATTGGAGGGCTATATAATTCTGGGATTACCCGTCACATTCATATCATGTACATGAATTTATGTGAACAAATACCATACAACTTAAGGATGTCTTTAATAAATTTAAATCCCAATATTAAGGAGTATAGGTTATATAAATGAAATACCCCATTAAATAAAGGATATACACATATAGTTGAATACCCTTGAGTGGAAATAGGGATGAGTATTCACTACACAATAGTTCGTCATGGAAAATCACCGAATAGCTTTGGGTGTATAACAGGGGTACATAAAGATTCATGGAAGGGTTTAATGAGTGTGAAAGGGGCCTCTAATCACATGGAAATAATATATATAGTAAAAGTGATGTGTAAAAACATATCCCAATATGAATAATTTTAAATCAAAAAGCATAATATAATGGTGGTTTTTGATTAAAGAGAATAAGGATAGGATTTATCACCTTGAGAGAGAGCTTCTAAAAGATTGGGAGGAGATTCTTAAGATCACGGGGGAACTATGGGAGGTATATATAGAGGGAATGGTAGAGTTACTTCATGAAACAAGGATTTTTATTGAATAGGAATGATATTATGGGTGGTTTTTTATAGCCAAATACAGGGAAATTATTTTTGAATTTCAAAACATAGGTTTTGAACTCTATATGGTAAAATAATTAAAACCACAAACCTTAATATGGTTTTTCCCATGTTGTTTTCCATGGTGGAGTGTTTTTAAATATTTCACAATCTTAATAACCAAAATAATTAGAATAATACCCTTGGTAATGTGGAATTGAGTCATGTTTATAAAGAATTAATTTTAAATCCTTATGATATAATATAGGTTTTTGAGGTTTCATTAAGGGTTTATAAAATTAATAAAATAACATAAAAACAAATTATTTTAAAGTTAAAAAATAATTTTGGTTTTATATTCACTTTATATTATTTATTACATCACTTTTTGGATTTTATGATTTTATAATACATACAATATATTTATACTGATTTTAATTTTTACCCAAAAATTAAAGTGTCTCAGAAAATTATGAAAAAATAACCATCGGATTATTTTTACATGATGATTTTAAAAATTTTATTTATTATATAAAAATAATTATATAAATATAGGAATTTACATTTTACAACCAAAATCCCCATTTATTGTAAAAATACTAGTTTTTACGACTATAATAGTTTTCTAACTCTTATAAAAATTACATTTGACTTTGTAAAATTATATTATCATTCACATTTAAATAAATATCATTTAATAATAATGAATTATTAAAGTAATATTTATTTAGATAATTATTTAATTAAAAAAATTGTTTCTTGATTGAAAATATATAATCCCAAAAATACAGTTTGAGTTTCATCACATCAAAATATAATTTTCTTCGAACTCCTTATTTAATAATTTATAAAGTAAAAAATAACTGTGATAAATATGATAATTATTTTATTAAAAATAAAAATATAAAAATTCATACTATTAGGGTCTAGATACACAACCCCTCATTGCACCAATGTATTCCCTAAGGGTATGTTCTGCGATGATGACACTTTCTTGGGGTGGTTAGGTGAACATGGTTTGGGATACGATTTCAATAAGCTTGAACTTCTCTCATAAATGGTTTTACTCATGCTTTAGTTGTTCAATATCAGTTTGGGATTAGTTAGGGGAAAATATTAGTGATTAAATATCCCTTATAATATTTGATAAATGGTCTTCATATGGTTTATCCTATTGGTTATACCATCACTTCTTTCATCTATGTCAATTAGAAATTATCATAAAACTTAAAATATAATAATCTTAATGATCACTATACAACAACTATATTATTAATGGTTTTGATTCATAATGTTCTTTTAAATATGACATGATATAACTTATAATTTTATAAAATAACCAATGTAGTGAATTTTTTTTCTAGTAACACAATTCTTAATAAGGAATTTATTCATTAAAAAAGAGAATTTAGTTATAAAACATTGGTTCATTACAATCTACTAATTAAATTTATCCCCAAGATTTTTCACTAAATTTATCTAATCATAATATCTAAATATTAACTAAACCCTACTCCGATACCATATATAGTGACCCAATAATTTTATATATAAATATTACACCATTTAAATGAATATTCAATATATAACATTATGATCCATGCTAGAACCATAAAGGTTTACTTTATTTGGAGACTAGATACATGAATATCTTATTTCAGTACATTCTTCCACATTTCTTATCAAGTTCTTCTTACTTTCTAAACTTATTTAAAAATTATACTTAAATCCTTTCTTCATAACCTATGGAAATTAAATCTTAGAAATATTGAGCTCTGATTCTTAGTAAGGGTAAAATTCAGAGATATCAATCGATGATCATTAGAAAGCATAAGATAAGCATAAAGAAATAGTTCATAATCATAACTTACAAATGTCATACCCAATCTATCATGGATAAAAATCATGATTCATAGAATAAAAATTTAATATTTTAAAATACATGAATCCTAAGAGTGAGAAAATATCATTAATCAATCATGAACCATAAGTTTAGATCACAATAATGTCATAAAATCATGATACCATCATAGGTATAGAAACCATTTGATATGGGAAGGTTAAATATTGGGACCATCAACTAGTAATGGATCAAGAATCAAAACTTGATTCCCATATCATAATGGATTAGGAATCATAATTTATTTTTCATAGTGGATTAGGCATCACCACCTATTTCCCCTAGTGAATCAGGTATCCCTACCCGCCTCCCATAGTGGATTGAGCACATCAAATCACATCCCATAATTATCTCATGAGATATAAAACCATACCCAATTCATTAGAGGGATATATAATTATTTCCACATCTATAACATAATAAAAACAATACATATATATTCCATAAGATAATTTTGTTTGATCATATCATCATTCCATAACCCATGAAAAGAAAACGGGTTTTATAAAAATTTCATGAATTCATCATAACACAACGCTTGGAAAATAAATGGGTTACATAAGCATCTCAACATTATAATCATAAAACATCCATAGAAATAAAAAGGATAAAATTATTGGATGATATCCCTAGTAAATAATAATTAACATCAAATCATATCATCTTAGAAGAAGATTCATTTAAAAGTCCCATAAAATATTTATTGAGGAAAATACCCTTTCAATTTGGAAATCACTTATTTGAATTTAAAATATTTATAAAATATTAAGAAAAAAATTTTCTTTATAAATAAAAATGTAACATGTAGTGGAATATTAAAAATATTGAGTGGTAATGATGTATAAAGATTTTATTCATTCCATATACATTAAAACAGGTATTCTATGCACATTTTTGGTAAAAATTCAAAAGTACCTCATACAGAAAATAACAAGAAGATTCCATTGAATTTTATTATATAAATTAAAAAATGGTTAAAAATTAATTTTAAAAATCATTGGTTAATAATAAAAAACATTATATAAAATATTTTAAATAAAACTTGAACATGAAAGAAAAACATTCCCTACTAAATAGTAAAACATATTCATTTCTCCTTAAAAAACATTATATTAGTCTTTTGAGTACATAAAGTGATGAAAATGAAAGAAAAAAATTATTAACTAGAAATAAACAATGTAGAATAAAAATTAAAGGGACATATCAAATAATAATCATATAATTTCCTCAATGGAAATTCAAGCATAAAAAATCCCGAATAAAATGGGATTGAGACAAATGTCCCTTACCTCAAGCCTCATATTTCTTTGTACATGTTCAAAACTCCTGTATAATAAAAATATATTTATTATAAATGTATTAAAAATCAATAATCATATATATCATACCTAATATGATTTATTTATAACATTATATCACCCATTTATTCAAAATTTGTTATTAAAATCATTGTTCGGGGTGATAACTACTTCATTTTTCATACAGGTTTTGCTTCATCATTCTCAATCCATATAATTTGATCATGGTAAAATTATATCCAAAATATTAATTATTTATTTATGATCATATTTAATCATAACATATACTTTTATAATTATTTATATAATGTGGTGATGAAAAATGAATTACACCACTTCACTAAGAGGGTAGTCGGTATGTACACACGAGTGATATTTTCATTTTTTAATGGATGTAATGAAAGAAAGGTAAATAATAAATAATTTTTATATAATAATTATTGTATCATATGTATCATACATTTTCATTAAATTTATTATTTTTACTATCCATGTAAAACGGAATTGAAAAATGAATTACATCACTTCGTAGGGGTGGTAGTCTACAAGTATCCATGAGTGATATTATCATTTTCAAATGAATGGGAACGAGGTGGATAATGGTTATTACATATTCATAATAAAAATTAAATTTATTTAAGATACTTAACTAATTATTTTATAATTTATACCAAATATTTATAGGTTTTATAATAAGAAATAAAATATAAAATGTTCAGTTAAGAGTTATATCTCTTCATTGAGAAACCCTCTTTAGCTTAAAACTTAAGCATTGAAAGAATTTTATTTTAGAAGGAAAAGAAGATATAGGATGTGGTGAATAAATCTAGTATGATATTATAATAGTTATTTTCCAAGCCAGTAGACTCCAACATTGTGAATAGTGAAGGATAAGAGGGGCCCTTTTAGAAGTGAGGGGAGAGGAACTCTTGTAATTACTTGAAGTATTAAATTAATATAAATTAATTTTAGCTAAAAATAGATCCAAATTGATATAATTATAAAAATAAATAATTATTAGGAAAACAAATATCAAAAAATAAAATTTTAACAGGTTTTGGTTATATTTTTACCCTTATCTCTTATTTTTAACCCCCCATGAACCCTTTTGACAATTACCGCAATATCAATGTGTTCTAATTTTTAAGGCTTAAGAATGTTACCATTAAAAGATAAGTAAATCCAAAATGGACCATGTATGATATTTTAAACCATATCCCACTAAATTGGATTAATATAGGATTTTTATGAATTTTAAATCATTTAATAACGTATTATTTATTATAAAATACATTAATGCCATTTTTTGAACTATTCATTTAATTTGACTTTGAAAACAAAATGAAAAAATGAATTTAAATAAAAATATTTAAAATACCTCTAATAAGTTATATTTATCTATAAAATTCATGGTATAATATAAATCACTAAAAAAATACTTTATATTTTTGAAAATTTAGTAACTTGATTTTTCTACTGCTTGCACAAGCATTATACCGGTGTGGTATAAGCATCTAAGGTAATTATTTCATCACTAAAAATTAATAATAATTTACCATGAGAAAAAAATTAAATAATATTCCAAATAACCATTTTTATTTAATATAAGTTGTTTTTATCCATATTACAAAATATTAAATATATTAAAAACTAGAAAGTAACATTTTTGATTTAATCTTTTACTTAAATATTATAAAGGTAAAAAAAATTTAAATAAAAAAGGTCATATTATTAAAATTTATATGATTTTTAATGAATTATAATAATATAATTAAATAAAGAAAAGTTTTTAAATGAATACTAAGCCTTATCATTTTAGCTTTAATACTAATTTACCCATTTCACCTTTACCACGATAATAAAAATATACTATGATTACTATTCTTATTGGAAAAAAATTAAATTTCCCTATTTAAAAAATTGGATATCCAGATTAAAAATATTTAATAAAATTTTAAATATTAAATTTATAGAAATGGAAGAAATTAATTTATGATAAAATAAAAAAATTGAACAAAAAATAATTTTTCAGAAAAAAACTCTTTTTAAATATAAAAATGTTTTATATGAAATTTTATCTATAAAATTGATTCCATTAAACATAATTTTATTATTAACAATATAATAAAACTAATATTACTTTGAAAATATTTTAAAACAATTTTTTTCTTTCTTAATTCTTGAAACAAAAATAAAGTTTTCAATAGAAATAAGTATTTTTCACTATTCAGTATACAATAAATCTTTTAAACAAAATCATAAAAATTCACCCTAAGATAATTTTGATTTGATAATTTTAAAAACACTATAATTTTTATCAAACAAAATTTCTAAAAGTTCTATAAATTAATTATAATATTCACTCAAAAAAAACAATAAAAACTATTTTTGAAGAAAATTTATTTTTGAAGAATAAAATGTCTTTACTAAAAATTGAGTTCTTATTTATTAAAAAATTAATATATTTTAGTAGGACCATTATGTATATTTCTTAATACTGTTAATCCTCTTCATACCCTCCAATTTAATGGCTAGTCGATAAATTTCACATTAAATAATAATATTTCAATAGTATAACATGGTTTTTAAAACTCAGTGTTTCATGTAAAGTAAGCTATCAAAGAAATACAATTTGTCGATAGAGCACTATATCATAAAATATCAGGGTGTTACATTCCAGCCTACTAAAATGAATTTCCCCCCTAAATTCCTTCACTTCAATATAAAAAATTGAGTATATATCTGTTTCATCACATCTTTGGGTTCCCAAGCAGCTTCCTATAATTTATGGCTTCACCAAAAAACATTGACCTTGTGAGTGGTTTTGATTTATATAACTTTCTCTCTAAAATATAGAATCTCCCATGGTTATTTCTCATAAAATATATCTTGATCCAGTAGTATTAATTTTGAGTTCATTACATGTAAAAAATCAGGTATGCACTTCCTTAGGAGAGATAATTGGAACACATTATGAACTTGAGAGAGATTTAGTGGTAGTGCTAAAAAATAAGCTACCACCCTAATAAAATAAATAATTTAAAATAAAATAATACTTATAGGGATGAAATTTCCCTTATTTAGAAATATCATAACTTTTTTCCAAGTAGTTATTCATTGGAATAATTTTTCACTGACTTAAAACTCTATATCTCACTGATAATCGTCACCATAACTTTTTGGTTGACTAAGAGATATCATTTTATGTAACTAAATGGATCTAAATTTTTCATCCATATCCTTATCCAGACAAAGTCCCAATTTATTTCTTTCACCAACTTCATCCTAGAATATTGGATTTCTTTATTTACCCCAATAGAGGGATTCATAAGGATCCATGTGAATGCTCGAGTGAAGTTATTGTTGTAAGAAAACTATACTAGAGGAGTGAGTTGATACCAACTACCTTTGAAACTTAGATAAAAATAAATCAACATATCCTATAAAGTTTTAATGTTTCTTTTAGACTAAAAATCAATCTAAGGATGATAATTATTAGTAAAACAATACTCAAAAATCTAGAGCTTAATGAACACTTTTCTATAACTTCAAGGTAAACCAAAGATCTCGATTAAATATAATAGAATGTGGAACTATATTCAATCTCACCACTTCCTTAATATACATACTAGAAATATGATTCAGAGAGAAATATTCTTTGATGTTAATGAACTCTATTGAGTTTTTTATTCAATCCACTATAACCCAAATAACATTATGCCCTTTAGATGTTTTGGGGTGTCCACTGATGAAATCCAGAGTAATGTTTTCTAATTTCCATTTAGGTATAAGTAATGTTTTTAACAACCCATTATAATTTTATATCTTAGACTTAACTTTATGACATACTAGTAATCATGATATATACTCTACAATATCCCATTTCATGTCATCTGACCAGAAATATTCATTTATATCTCTATATATATTTTCACTTCCATTATATATAGAGTATGAAAAACTATGATATTCATATATTACTTCCTTCTTCAATAATGGTATTAAAAGGAACACATTATTTATTCCTAAACCTTATCATTCCATCACTACCATAATTGTACTCAGGAAAACTCCTTAATTTATTTTGTAGTTCTACTTCGTCCCTTCACGCCCCTCTAATATTTACATGGATGAATATTTGAACATTCATATGAGAAAGACATGATCCATCCCAATTACTTAGGATTTTAGGTTCCATATTCTACAAATCCATAAGCATTGGATCACTTCAATCCTCATAATGTCCAAACTAGCATGGTCCTTTTGACTCAAAGCATCATTTACCATGTTTGATTTTCTAGGGTAGTAATATATTGAGTTGTCACACTCTTTAATCAATTCCAACCATTTTATCTGGTGGATATTCAACTTGTTTTGTGTGAATATATACTTAGAAATTTTAGGATATACATATATATGTCACACCTTTCACCATAAATATAATGAACCCATATATTCAATTATAATATTATGACTACCAACTCCAAATCATGAGTCAAGTAAATTTACTCATGTATTTTCAATTAGTGTGAGGTATATTATTTCATGATATCATTATTCACAATGAAATATCCAAGTACCTTCTTTTATGAATCACTATAGATAAAAAACCATCTCTAATTAAAGGTATTTAGATATAGGTTCACTAACTGACCTTCTCTTCAGTTCCTTGAAATTATCTTGACATTTATCTTTCTACAAGAACCGAACCCTTTTTCGAGTCAACATGGTGAGTGGATTATATAGTAATGAGAAATATCTCCCAAATTTTTTATAGAGAAAAATACCCAAGAAAACTATGGATCTCAGTAAACATGTTTGGTCTAGTAATTTTCTCAATAACTTATATCTTTGAAGGATCCACCAAAATAACCTCACATGGGATTATATTACCCAAGAATTAAAAATTAAGAATCCAAAATTCACACTTGGTAAATTTTTCATACATATCATCCTTCTTTGGAATATTTTATACAATTATCAAGTTGTTTTCATAATATTCCATACCATTGTAATATAATAGAATATCATTTATAAAGACTACCACAAACAGGTTAGGGTAATCTCTAAATACTCTATTCATTAAATCCATGAAGATAACATGGGAATTAGTAATTCTAAATAGAATCACTATAAATTCATAATTCCTATACCTCATATGGAAGGTTGTCATGGGTATATACACCTTCTTAAAACTTAATTTATTATATCTAGAATGAATTTCAATCTATAAAAATTATTTAGATCCATATAATTGATCAAAAAAATTATCAATACATGGTAGTTGATATTTTTTATAGATAATGATCTGTTAAGTTATCAATAATCAATGAAAAGACATATTAACCCATATTTATTATTAAAAAAAATAATAGGTTCACCCCATAGTGATCAAATGGGGTGTATAAATCCCATATCAAGATTGTCCTAGAGTTTATTCTTCAATTATTTCAACTAAATTATGGAAATTCTATAAGGAGTATTTTAAATAGTTGTAGCACTAGGTATGATTTCTATTAAAAAATCACTTCACAATTCATAGGAAGGTAAGAAATTTTTTTTATAATGACATAAAAAAACTCTAGTATAATAGTTGTGTCCTAATATTTGAGTTTCTCCCCAACCATATGAGATAAATACCATTCATGGATAGAAATTAAGACCCACAATAAAGATGTAATTTTAATTATAAGTTCGTATTCATCCTCATAATGATAAATGAACATAAGTTTATTTGGAATATAAAATATGACTTCCCTTACATAGAAATTGATATGAGGTCTACATAAAGAAAGATAATACATGCCTATAATTAAATCAAATTCAACTAGGGGAATAATTATTATATTTTTAGGAAGAACACTCCCATAAAATTTTATTAGAGAGGATCTATAGACATGATATGTGACCATCATACCATTAATATTTTTCACAATTAACTCAACATTTAATCATTTAGGTGGTAATTATATACCCTTATAAAATACTGTAGATATAAAAGAGTGGGTAAATCCATAATTAAATAATACATTAGATATTATAGAGTGCATGATAAGTGTACCTTTCACTATGTCCTTCTAATAACCCTCTTAGATAGTTGGGATCACATGATATTTTACTTTGACTTTGGGATTAATCGGTTTTTAGAGTCAATCACCATAAAAAACATTCATATTTTTGCACTGGTTGGTATAATTACCATACTTATTGCTTTTGAATCATTAGATAATGGGTGGTGTATTAGTTAGAATCTTCATTTCCTCTAATGTATTAACTAGCCACCTCATCACCTTTTAACATTCACTGAATTTATAACCTACCTTTCAAAATTTAAAGAACCTTCCAGTTTAATTCAAGTAATTTCATTTAAGGGTTTTTTTTCATGTTTTCTTTCCCTAGATTCAGATTTAGACCCAAGATTAGTCCATACTGTGAATTTTTCCTGGTAGAATACAATGGTGAATCCCGTGGAGCGATCTAAGGACTCATAATGGGTGTTTTGAGGATTTTGTATATATAGATAGGTTCTTCCTCTAGTAATTGAATTCATTTGTCTCTTGAGGGAGAGACTTGATGTTAATGATAGGTTGGGTGTTCAGAACAACCAATTTTGAGATTTTATCCTGAGATGATATGAAAGATATCTCTTATGGCCGATGCCTTTGTGGTTTTTCGTTAAGGATGTATCTCTTGTGATATGTGACCTTATGTACCGAGAGATCATGAGGCTAGTTTTTATTGAGGATCCTGTGTAGGATTCCCCTATATAATTTATAGTTACCATGGATCCCCTGAGGGATGCCTTTTCATATATTCTAATTTAGGGAGACCCTTATAGAATCCCTGTACCTATCTATCATTCTGAGGATCCCGTGTAGAATGCCTTAATTGTTTACAGTTTTAGGATCATGTATAAGAGAACTCCTTTACCTTTTATAGCTAAAGATCCTGAGTAGGATTCCTTATCTCATGTTTACCTTCTAGGATCTTGAGTAGGTTACCTCTCAACATTTTACTTAAGGCACCCAGTAGGATCCCATTGTTTGACCGACCCTGAGATGGACATTGGGTTTGGGTAGAGATGGTGTTTTTGTGTCACCTTAGAACCCGTTCCGAATTGGTAATCCCATGAGGCTGTACATGGAGTGATGGGTTGGGAGTTCAAGCCTCCATCACTCATTTTTTTATGCTTTGACGTGGTTATTACTGATGTAGAGATGGTTACCAGAGGTTCTTCCTGGTTGGGGGCTATTAAGCTGGACCCAAGGCATCTTTCTTTCTGTTAGTATGCCTATATGTTCTTCTTGGGATCCATATTGATTTTTGGAATTCCCAGATGTTCTTACCTGGGATCCGAGTTCTGATCCATGTTATCTCTAATATTTACTAGTATACCCAGAGGTACTACATGAGACTTAGATGTTTAGATTGGATATATATATATATACATACATACATATATATATTTATATATATTGTGATATATATATTTTTAGGATGAACAAAGATGTTTCTTTGTATTCGTATGTTGAGAATTACATAATGTTTATGGTATGCCTTGGGTGATACATGGATTCATGTTGTAGGAATTTCATGGACATACTCATAGGGATGTTGACTAGTATTACCTAAGTGATACTAGGATTCCTATTATAGGAATTCCTTAGATGGAATCATAGGGATATTGAATTGTATGCCTTGAGTGATACTTGGATTCCTTTATGTATGAATTCCTTGGATAGTCTTATAGGATTTTTGATTCTATAGATGCCTTGGATGTTGCTCCTTGGATGTTGATGTGGAAGTGGATTCCTTAGATTAAGATGCTCCTTGGGTCTTGATTCTGTGGGATGCCTTGGGCCATGCTACCCCTTGGATATGAATTTCTTGGACTCACATAGGACATTTTCTATGAACATGATCCTAAGAATATAACTAGTGTATTTATTGAATTTCCAGCGAGTTACTCCTGGGACTTGACGAGGATACCTTGGGTGAGTTCCTTGGATCCATCACTTCATGGTCTGACACTTGATTATAAGGTACGACCATAATGGATGTTATTCTTGATTACACAGTGTAGGCCGATGTGGATTCCTTGGATGAGTTCCTTGGATCTAGCCTTTGGGGTCTAACACCTGATTTCTCAATGTAAGTCATAGTTGGTTGTAGTGACCTTTCACAGGATTGACCATTGGTATACAGTATATTTGTTTCAGTGATTGGAGGTGAGTACGGGTGAACCCATGTGTAGGAAGAGTATTCCCTTATAGTGACACATCTATCTTAGAGATTTTATAGCATCATATGAAATAGTTTTATATCTATTGGGATTATGGACCCAAATATCAGCTTGATTGTACAAAAATTGTGTGGAATGATGACCAACTTGATTCACTTGCATATGATGTCATGGCAATTAGGATTATGAACCCAAGGATCGACTACTGATGTGGTTTCATGTTATCAATTCACATACTCATGCATATTCATATTTATGTATATATGTATAGGTATGAGACTATATATGTATACATATATAGAT
Source organism: Viscum album (assembly GCA_963277665.1). Lineage (NCBI taxonomy): Eukaryota > Viridiplantae > Streptophyta > Magnoliopsida > Santalales > Viscaceae > Viscum > Viscum album. The sequence goes on from OY728136.1 coordinate 296,071,770, forward strand.
ATGGACATCCATGGTGGAACTTTCCTAGTTGATCAAGATTATGAACCCAGGGTTTGACTGTAAAATCACGTTTCGTTTTTCTTACCTTTTTAGTTGTGTCTCATGAAGGCTGAGTAATTTCTTTTTCATACACTTATAGAAGCACATTTATAGGGTGCTTATCCATGAGACCTACTTAGATTCTTTCTCACCCCTTCACATTCACCCCGGTGTACATTTATACCTTATGTTTACATTTCAGGTTGAGAATGTGTTTTAGGTTGTATAGGGTTGACACCTAAATTTTCATGTTTGAGTGGAGATTTTCAAGAGTTCTTATGATCGAGCTGGTGAAATTCTACAGTGTCTAGAGACCAGGCATGTGGTCTAGCTCAGAGTTAGTAGAAGATCCCCTGTACAATTACTTTTAGTTTCTTTTTCACTTCTGTATCTGTATGGTCGGACCAGTGGGTAAATAGTGTTGTATTCCATGACATATCTATTTTGGATTTTTTAGATTTTTCATTTATTATTATAACATGCTCTATTTTAGTTATTTAATACTTCTGAATTCTGTTTAATTTCTAATGTGTATGATACTAAGATATTTTCTACTATTTCTTACTCTCATATGAGAGTATAGTCTCCTCACTATCACTCCCTAAGCCCTCAGTGCTAGTTAGAAGCCTCTGGAATATGGGGAGGCATACTTTAGGCCTTGTAACCCACTATCTCAGAGCACTAGTTTAGAGGAATTCGGGTCGAGATGTTACAAATTGGTATGAGAGGAAGGTTCTTTTCTTGGTATTTAATATTTTGGATTTAGTAGATAGAAGTATTATGAATGTGTGAGAACCTGTGATGGATATCAAACTGGTGAGTTGAGAACACTTGTTCTAGTAGGAATTCCTTGTGGCTAGGTTATGGGATTGTTGTTCTGATATGTGATGTTATAGTTCTATATGATTTTCTCCTTGAGTGACGCACATGTTGTGTGGATGTTATGATTTAATATGGATATATGGATCTTGGTCATTGGAAAGAGTACAAATATAGGTTTTGAATCTTGTATAGTAAATGAAAGAGGTGTCTCATGCATCATTTTTGGCATGTAGGATTCACATCACATAGGCCTGCTAGTGTGTGATTTTTACTGACGATTTAGGACTATTCAGTTGGGCTGACTTACAAATATTTTATTTATTATAGTAGGTCATGTGGATCTATGTTGAGGCATTTTATTTTGAAGCTGATGACTCAGTATTCATGCACAATAGGTGCAGTGACCTAGAAGGTCTATATGGCACATGATTCCTTTCTGTAAAAACCCTTATAGTGTATCGTTTCTTAGGTCTATGGTTATCTATTCGTATTACTGAGTATGAGGCGGATGGATACTAGGTCTTTTCTTGTGAAATGGATCCCAAGGGTTATTTCCATATACGGATGTCAGATGAGTTTCAGTTCAATTTCTCTTCTGTGTTGGTATCGTGACCTCTAGGGAGTATTCCCTTTTGGGAATTCTCGGTGGGAATCTGGGCCCTTTTAGGCCATCTTTCAACTTTGACCCTCATAGGTCGTTGTGATATTTACCTTCTTTTGAGAGGTTTTAATCTTTTGGGATTGGTGGTTATACCTTATGACCCATTTCTTAGGATTATTCTATTGGGCTAGGTGGGATACCTAGAGGCCCTTGGTTTAGACTCATACCCATGCTAGTCGACATTTGTTTTGTTCGAGGGTAGCCTTTGTGAGAGTTTGGACCATGTTTTCAGATGCCTTTTTAGGTTATAAGCTTGGTTTTATGCTTGTTTTGTGATCAAGGCATGATAGGTGCTCAATTTTTTCATTTTAGGAATGTTTATGCCTTCAGATTTTGATGAAGAACCTTAGGTGTTTATTTTTCAAGACTGGATTCGATGGGCAGGACTGTTCGGGTGCCTGGCCTAGTTAAACGGTGTTTCTGCTATTTCTAATGTAGTCAAAACGTGGGTAGATGCCCGTGACCATAACGATTCCGGGTGATGGGTGGTCATGGAATAAATTGTGGAATAGGTGAGGTGCTCAGTTTTTAAGAGGAGTTTCAAGGGAAGTTCTAGATTAATTAAATTGAAATTTTTTGTAGTATGGTCAGATTTTCCTTTTGATGGATGACTCACTAGAGTGAGAGTCGGGTGATAATGGTGGATGCTGGTTTCACATGGTATAATTTGAATCTAAAATGTTGAGTGACCAGGTATGAGATGAGGACCGATGTTTCAAGAATTTATGCGGGATTGGATCCTGGAAGTTGTTCTAGAATATACCTCTATAGTAGAGGTGACATCATGGAATGTTTGGGTTACCGTAAGACGGTTGTCCCATGGCTGAATCCAGGTTAGGTTCAAACAAGATGTGAGCATGGATTGATGGGATTTGTACATGCCCCTTTGTATAATCTTAGTGTAATCCTATTAGAGATGATCATTCTTTGTATTTATTCCTATTGAGTATGGTAAGAGAGATTCATCCCAAATCTATGATTCTTTCCCTTTCTAAATGTTCTTCCCTAGTGGAGGAAGAAACCTATTGAGGTTGTGCCCGAGGATTAGTGTAAGTTAATCCATATGGTGGGGAGTTAACCATTGACCATTTGAGGGTGACTACCCACATTTTAAAATAAACTTAGGAATTATTCATGGGTTGTTGATCTCGTGGTTTTCCTGTGAGATGATGATAAGGGTAATCCTATGGTGGGGAGTACCAGATCAGTCATTGTTAAATTTCTTCTGCATAGAACATGTTTATTGATTCTATGAGGCTGGTCGTTGGACAGTCTAGATAGCTTAGTTGTGTAGACGATCAACTTGAGAACCTGAATTCTAGTCTTTTCACCAGGATTCTTAGGGATGATAAGGTTTATGGTGGAGAGTTTGGAAGGACCCTTGTTTTCTAGTACTACAATTTTGAGCATAAATTTGAATTTTTGTTGGTAGATGCTTGTAAAGGGGTAAAATGGTAATTCTACCCTATCATATGATCTCAGATAATTTTTCTGACCACTCCATTGGTCCCATAATAGGCTTTTAACCCTTGGATATGAGTTTTTTCAGAATCCGATCCATCCAAATTTTAGCTGAATAATTAATAATTAATAATTAATAAATTAAACATTAAATTGTTTATGCAGGTTTTTTTGGTGATAAATATTGAATGGATAATTATATTGAGATTCTATCTCCTCTATTGAGTCTGGAATGAGGATTTTATCCTAGGTGAGGCATAAACTCAAGTTAGGAATTAGGGCCGACATGGGCCCCTTTTTCTTTTCTTTTCATTTTATTCTTTTCTTTATTTTCTTTTTATTTTATTCTTCTCCTTCCTTATTCATTCTCACACATTCCCTGTGGCTTCCGCCTTTATTTGAAATAAGGGATAAAAGAAATATGGAGTGAGAAATAGAGATAGGAAGAGATGTAGGAGTCTTCGTGAAGCCCTCAACGTTCCAGATTTCTGTGTAACAACCATGGAACATGAAATCGAATGAAGCTTCAGTGGTTTCTACCTGAAGGTAGGACCATTTCTGTTTTTACCACAAATCCCCATTGAAGTTTATTTTTTAAGTTTTCAAAGACATACTATTATTTCTTATAGCCTATTGAGGTTTAATTTATTTATTTGGGGGATTAAATGGGGGGTGGTTGGGAAATCCAAGGGTTTTTTCTTTTGGGAAAACTAGGCTACATAGTGTGTAGACCAGGGTGACACACTGTGTGTTATTCCTATTCAGGGAGGATGAATTTTAAGAAGTATATTCCATGTACAAGGGTGTACACACCATGCATTGGTTCTCGATCGTGTATCTGAGTACCCGGCTAGGCGAACCCGCATAGGGGTACATGGTCGTGTATATTACACTACCAGACCCCTTGTGGGTAGCACATTATGTAAAAGAACACAACCTGGCCAAGTATATGACTATACCAGTTGAGGGACATGGTCATGTACCCCATATTGGGTACACACCATATACCCACCTTAAACTCTGTGTATCTAAGAAATTTATACCCCCAGGCCGGTGGGATTACATGTAACACCCCGAGATTTTATGAAAAAATATTATTTTTAATGTCTTGTGTTGTACGCTACACCAAAAGAATCTTGCACAACACACATCCTTGACTTGCCTTGCATTACACGCAATCACGACCTTCCTCGATAGCTTGCGTCGTACGCAATACCGAGTTTCACTAAACAACAATATGCTATTAAAACTAGCCGTTATGAATAGTAATAACCACTTTTTGAAATTTTATAAATTTTATTTTTCAAAATGGACTTCATTTTTGGACTCAGAATATCGAAATTAGCCTAGGGTGAAATTTTGGTATTTTTCTGAAAACTTTCAATTTTTGATGAATAGTGAAACCACTAAGTGGTAGGTTAAAAACTGAATTTTGCATAAAACTTAATTTTACCGCTTCTGTGAATGGAATTTCGAAAATCCGACAGACACGGTTGATATCAGTAAGTAAAATGTGGTTCAATGAGATAAAAATAATTTTTTGGTGAATAGTAACTTTTTACTTTTTTTTACCGCGGTTAATAGTAAATAGGGTAACTAAGGGTAAATATGATATTACTATTACCCTAACATATGTCCTAATTCTATTGGATAAGTTTAATTCGGCCAAAAACAACCTTATGAATATAATATGACCATTTAGGCCCACTTGGATTAGATTAGGACATTTATTATTATTTAATTCAAAGAAGAGTTAAAAGAGTTAAAATCAAAGTTTATTTACTAAAACATTTTTAATATGGGGTTATACATAAGATAAATTCGACTATAAATATTAATTAGAAAGCTAAAAAGATTTCCTACATAATGATATTTTATTTATAATTTTTAGACTTTAAATAAATTAATTTATTTATGACACAACAATGATGCAGTAATTACCCTTTTAAGGAAATATTAACATAATTGATGTTATAAATCCTCAAATGAATGTAATTTAAAACATTTTATGAATTAAACTAATTTTCTAGGTTACTATGATGTATTAGTGTTGATTTAATGAACTTGTTTCTAACATATAATTCTGTTATGACTTTCAAAAAAATCATATATCAAATAGTGTCAAAATTGACACAAAATAATTTTTAAATCAAATATTATATTATTAATTGTTATTTTATTCCTAAAAATCTAAGGTTCGGCCAAATGACTTAGATAAGGATATATATATTAATAATAAACAATTTGGGGTTCGTTTGGCATGTTATAGTAAGTGTATTAACCATATAGTGAAAGAAAACAAAAAGACACGGTAAAAGTTAAATTATTTAACTTAGAGTTAAATCTAATTGATAAGGTTAAAATAATATCCTAAACTTGTCTAAATCCTATTGGTTGATAGTATTGCGACCCATCCCCACTTTAGCTTCTAAATAAGACCATTTGGAACCATTATAAACCGATTTTGACATTAATATAAAATAATATTTTGAGGTATTCCTAAGGTGCCCCTCTCCTCCCTTATAAAAGGACACCTCCTCCCCCTCCTCCTCACATCAATTTGAGCACCCAAGCTCGGCAAACCCCTGCCAAAATCTCTTCTCCACTTCCCTAGAAACATCATAGAGGTTCTGGTCTTCCTCAAAGACCAATTTTAGTGCCCTAAGAGAAGGTCTCAAAGAGGCGCTTCAAAGAAGAGGTAATTACCGTTACCAATTCTTTCATCTTTATTTCTTCTTCCACTTCTTCTTCTTAGGTTGTTTCATTATGAAGTAATAACATCAGTATCACTCATATACTGATATGTTATTATAAGTATGAAACAACCCTATTTCACCATCTATCCATCCTACGGAAAAAGAAATCACCGCGCGTGCGTACGTACGGAATACCGTCTCCACGCCGTGGTGTAATCTATTTTCCACCACCACCTTACATGGATGGGTATAATGGTGTAAAGAATAACTATACATAGTTATTACAACATAATATTGATTCTGATATATTGTATAATCCACCCCAATTCAGTTCAATATTTATGGAAATGATATCATCGCTCGTGCGTACGTACGGACTACCGTCTCCACGACGCGATGAGATTCATTCTCCATGTTAACCATTTAAGAATGATTATAAAGTATATATAAGAAATAATAATGAAATATATGACATTATAAAGTTACTTAATTTATTTATATATATATATATATGTATTTCATCTACTTACTTCCATTTCAAGACAATAAGGAAAGTAAAACAGCGTTCATGCGTACGTACGGACTACCGTCTCCATGAACGGTGTTTTTCATTTTATTTATCTATCTATTATATATATATATATAATGAATATATATGATATATAAATCATATTTTATATTCTGGAAGTAAGTAGATCATGATATAAGTAATAATGATGTCAAGAACAACAAGTCAAAACACCTACGATAAATGAAACGATTTTACCCAAAACGCTTCTTTAACATGGAATTTACAAAAGAACGGGTAATATAATGTCATAAGTGAACCATATATGATATCATAACAATGAATATGATTCTGGAATAAGTCAATAACATGATTTAAATCATTATACAGGAGGTTCTGACACTTACAAAGCAAGTCGGACATAAGGTAAGGGAAATATCACAATCTCATTTTTATCCGAGATTGTTTATTCGTAAGTATTCACTGGGGTGTATTTTATCATCCACGTCCATGTTTCATCAATATGTAATATTACTTCCATCCACCTACAATTTTTTTAAATCCATTTTTACCCTTCGGTGAGTTTTTAGTAAAAGAAATGAAAGGAATCTTTTGTCGTTTTTCGTACGAGGTACTTTTTGACTTTTCCGACAAAAGTGCGAAGAATGTTTTTTTTAACTTATACGGCATGAATGGATTTTTAAAACATTATTTCCAAGAAACTTCCTTTACAAGTTTTCAAGTTTATTTTTAATCAAATTCTTTTATTTTAAAGTTGTATGACATGTTATGAAAGGAAAAATGTTTTTGAAGAAGAAATGATATTTTCCTCAAGAATGGAGTTCAAGTGTTTTATCAAAATTATTTTCCATCTAAGATAATAAAGGGTTCTGTTTTTATCCCTATTATTACATGGATTTGATTATGTTGTTATGGAAACATTTTTATGAATTCCTTTATCTTATATGAATTGTTTTATGATGTCATGTTGTTTAAGAATCCCATTTTTATTACATGGGTTATGCGATGATGTATGATTTATGATTATGTGGCACACATAAGAAAGGATTCATTATAAGATGGGTGGGACCTATATCTCCCTCCAATGCATTGGGTAAAGATTTTATATCTCATGAGATAGACAGGGCTGGAACGGTAGGTTATACCGGTTCAGTGAAACAGGACTGAAATGAGGGTTACTCGATTCAGAAAGGGACTTTGTCCACTAAGATAGTCTTGGAAATGAGTCATGACTAACAAGAAATGATTTTCCATGATTATGTGTGCATGCCACAAAGTTTCAAGTTTCATGTTATGATTATGGTGATCTCATTTTCACTTCTATGATTTGTTCCATGTTAAGATATTATGATCTCTTTTGCAGGTTATGATTTTCAAAAAGATATGATATGATTTTTATTTCTTTTGTATACCCTTACTGAGCATTTTAGCTCACCCTTTTATGTTTTCTTTTCAGGATATAAAGAAAGTTTTTAGGTAAAAAAAAGGAAGATCTTTATGGGAGATTTTGAAGATCTTTCACCACGATTAGAAGATTATATTCCGAGTTTCCAAAGACACTAAACTATTACGATCCTTGTGTGTGTGTTTTTGTTATGTACTAAGTATTCCGCAAAAGTAATGTAATGTCAATGTACGTCAGGCTTCGGGTCTCTACAATTGGTATCAGAGGCAATGGAGGTAGGAATATATCCGATCCTTGGGAACTCTCACATGTGAGCGTTGGACGAAGCATGGCTCTCCGCCCAAGGGCTTCATGAGGAAATGGCTGCCACTGGGGATGGTGGTGTATCCCGCCCAGGGGGTGTAGCCACCCATGGAGTGCCCTGATAGGTATCAATTGTAGTCCACTGGAAGTAATTCTAGACCGCTACAGTTGGTATCAGAGGAAAGGTTTAGTCAACCTTTGGAAACTAGGATGCGAAAACGTTAGTGAGATCCCTAGAGATATTTCTAAGGTATATCTAGGGATGTCCCTAAGGTTAAGTATACGTAAAGGTTATAGTACTAGAATTACGCTAACGATCATAGAATTAAACCTAAGATGTTAGATATCAAGGGTACTCCCCCTTTTACTATGTTGTTTTCCCTAGCATGATTTTTGCCTCTCACAAGATTCTTTTTGTGTTTTAGTTAATGGAGGGAACCAGAAGGAATTAGATTAACATTGAATCCAATGGACAAATTGGTGACTATGGGAAAAAAAATTGTTTAATTCCTAGAGAGAAAGATCTTGTGATTATGCCAAATCAGTCATCGCGATATATGATTAACAAGGTGAAATTTAGTGGTATGCCTAATTCATCAAAGAAGAGGAAGATAAACTATTATGCATGTTCGCATGTTGAGGAGCATAAAGAAAGGAAGATTGAGATTTCTAAAGAAGGGAAGAAGAACCTTGAGGAATACCTCAAATGGAGGGACCGATGTTATCTATGTGGAGAAAAGGGTCATAGAGTGACAGACTGTTATGGAGTTCAATGTCTTATTTGTGGAGAACATGGGCATTACCCAACTCAATGCCCTGACCTAAAAAGTTACTTCTAAATCAAGGAAGGACTTCTTCCAGGACAATCATTGAAGTGGATGGACTGAAGTGTTTATGTATTGGTATTCAGGGATAATGTTGTTGAGGTACTTTTATGGTGTATTGAAATATTTATGTGTTGGTCTAATGTGGTATTCAAAGTGATTGAGATATTTTTTGGAAATAAGATGATATGCGCATAATGAAGACGAGAAAATGAAATGTTTAATAGTATTCATGAGCTCATGATTGATATAAGGACTAAGTGATATCATGGTGTTATTATATAGAATTTTTAGGATTTTGGTATGTGGAAAGAGTTAACTTTTAATAGAATTTGTGTTTTCAATAAGGTTCAATGGGTATTCAAGAGAGTACAAGATTAAGGCCTTTGAATGTTTGGAATGTGACCAACAAGATATATCTTATGATATATGGGGATCAACGATGGTATTAAATCTCTGGTAATCGTTTTCACTATGTTATGAGAATGGACTGCAGTATTATGGATAAGCCTAAAGATTGGAATGGATTATGTTGGACATAAGTTAGTATTGTTTAAGGATAGAAGTTTTTTCGATATTATTGATGGGATGTTATAGTAATATAGTTTTAGAAAAAGGACAACCTGCAGGACGGGCGACAGCCCATCGCTTCGGACAAGGCTATGGGAATCAAACCCAAAACCGAAGTGCGACTGGCCTTTATCGCCTACCACTGGCCTACAGGAAGTCCCTGTTTAGTAGAAACTAGTTTTATTATATTAAGCAGTATGATATATGAAGTATAAGTCCATTTTAGGAACTATATATGATTAATCTCACTATAGATCGACTTATGTATATAATTTTTGCTAACCTTTTGTTTGAGACAGATGGAATGACCCGTCATTCTATCACATGATCTGCTAACACTTCACGAATAACAAATTCAACTTCATTTATTTAAGATATGAAGTGGAAATTGTTCTAGGCACGAACAATAGTGAGATTGTACCAAAATAAAGTAAGTATTTATTCTAATTCAAATTTTCAACTTTAGGGAAATGATCTTGAAAACCAAAAATGTTGTCCTAGTGATCTTATACCTGATGAATCAGATGGTACCTTATATCATCACAAATCTATGGATTTGTGATTACTGGCTTTTCCATAGCCATGTTCTCTACCACTCTCCATCAGAACATGATGGTTAGATTTCTCTTTCATATCCATATTTTCACCTATGTGGAAACCCAGTGATTAGTTTATTTGGGTAATCGTTACATTTCATACTTTAGTTTTTAAAGCCAAGTTTTGGTATTCCTTTTTACGATATGGGTTTCTATTAAAGAAACTTTCGAATAGTAAACCATTTATAACCCCGACGAATTTCGAGGGCGAAATTCATTTTAAGGGGGGTAGAATGTAACACCCCGAGATTTTATGAAAAAATATTATTTTTAATGTCTTGTGTTGTACGCTACACCAAAAGAAGCTTGCACAACACACATCCTTGACTTGCCTTGCATTACACGCAATCGCGACCTTCCTCGATAGCTTGCGTCGTACGCAATACCGAGTTTCACTAAACAACAATATGCTATTAAAACTAGCCGTTATGAATAGTAATAACCACTTTTTGAAATTTTATAAATTTTATTTTTCAAAATGGACTTCATTTTTGGACTCAGAATATCGAAATTAGCCTAGGGTGAAATTTTGGTATTTTTCTGAAAACTTTCAATTTTTGATGAATAGTGAAACCACTAAGTGGTAGGTTAAAAACTGAATTTTGCATAAAACTTAATTTTACCGCTTCTGTGAATGGAATTTCGAAAATCCGACAGACACGGTTGATATCAGTAAGTAAAATGTGGTTCAATGAGATAAAAATAATTTTTTGGTGAATAGTAACTTTTTACTTTTTTTTACCGCGGTTAATAGTAAATAGGGTAACTAAGGGTAAATATGATATTACTATTACCCTAACACATGTCCTAATTCTATTGGATAAGTGTAATTCGGACAAAAACAACCTTATGAATATAATATGACCATTTAGGCCCACTTGGATTAGATTAGGACATTTATTATTATTTAATTCAAAGAAGAGTTAAAAGAGTTAAAATCAAAGTTTATTTACTAAAACATTTTTAATATGGGGTTATACATAAGATAAATTCGACTATAAATATTCATTAGAAAGATAAAACGATTTCCTACATAATGATATTTTATTTATAATTTTTAGACTTTAAATAAATTAATTTATTTATGACACAACGATGATGCAGTAATTACCCTTTTAAGGAAATATTAACAAAATTGATGTTATAAATGCTCAAATGAATGTAATTTAAGACATTTTATGAATTAAACTAATTTTCTAGGTTACTATGATGTATTAGTGTTGATTTAATCAACTTGGTTCGAACATATAATTCTGTTATGACTTTCAAAAAAATCATATATCAAATAGTGTCAAAATTGACACAAAATACTTTTTAAATCAAATATTATATTATTAATTGTTATTTTATTCCTAAAAATCTAAGGTTCGGAAAAATGACTTATATAAGGATATATATATTAATAATAAACAATTTGGGGTTCTTTTGGCATGTTATATTAAGTTTATTAACCATATAGTGAAAGAAAAAAAAAACACGGTAAAAGTTAAATTATTTAACTTAGAGTTAAATCTAATTGATAAGGTTAAAATAATAACCCAAACTTGTCTAAATCATATTGGTTGATAGGATTTAGACCCATCCCCACTTTAGCTTCGAAATAAGACCATTTGGAACCATTATAAACCGATTTTGACATTAATATAAAATAATATTTTGAGGTATTCCTAAGGTGCCCCTCTCCTCCCTTATAAAAGGACACCTCCTCCCCCTCCTCCTCACACCAATTTGAGCACCCAAGCTCGGCCAAACCCTGCCAAAATCTCTTCTCCACTTCCCTAGAAACATCCTATAGGTTCTGGTCTTCCTCAAAGACCAATTTTAGTGCCCTAAGAGAAGGTCTCAAAGAGGCGCTTCAAAGAAGAGGTAATTACCGTTACCAATTCTTTCATCTTTATTTCTTCTTCCACTTCTTCTTCTTAGGTTGTTTCATTATGAAGTAATAACATCAGTATCACTCATATACTGATATGTTATTATAAGTATGAAACAACCCTATTTCACCATCTATCCATCCTACGGAAAAAGAAATCACCGCGCGTGCGTACGTACGGAATACCGTCTCCACGCCGTGGTGTAATCTATTTTCCACCACCACCTTACATGGATGGGTATAATGGTGTAAAGAATAACTATACATAGTTATTACAACATAATATTGGTTCTGATATATTTTATAATCCACCCCAATTCAGTTCAATATTTATGGAAATGATATCATCGCTCGTGCGTACGTACGGACTACCGTCTCCACGACGCGATGAGATTCATTCTCCATGTTAACCATTTAAGAATGATTATAAAGTATATATAAGAAATAATAATGAAATATATGACATTATAAAGTTACTGGATTTATGTATATATATATATATGTATGTCATCTACTTACTTCCATTTCAAGACAATAAGGAAAGTAAAACAGTGTTCATGCGTACGTACGGACTACCGTCTCCATGAACGGTGTTTTTCATTTTATTTATCTATCTATTATATATATATATATATATATACTGAATATATATGATATATAAATCATATTTTATATTCTGGAAGTAAGTAGACCATGATATAAGTAATAATGATGTCAAGAACAACAAGTCAAAACACCTACGATAAATGAAACGATTTTACCCAAAACGCTTCTTTAACATGGAATTTACAAAAGAACGGGTAATATAATGTCATAAGTGAACCATATATGATATCATAACAATTAATATGATTCTGGAATAAGTCAATAACATGATTTAAATCATTATACAGGAGGTTCGGACACTTACAAAGCAAGTCGGACATAAGGTAAGGGAAATATCACAATCTCATTTTTATCCGAGATTGTTTATTCGTAAGTATTCACTGGGGTGTATTTTATCATCCACGTCCATGTTTCATCAATATGTAATATTACTTCCATCCACCTACAATTTTTTTAAATCCATTTTTACCCTTCGGTGAGTTTTTAGTAAAAGAAATGAAAGGAATCTTTTGTCGTTTTTCGTACGAGGTACTTTTTGACTTTTCCGACAAAAGTGCGAAGAATGTTTTTTTTAACTTATACGGCATGAATGGATTTTTAAAACATCATTTCCAAGAAACTTCCTTTACAAGTTTTCAAGTTTATTTTTAATCAACTTCTTTTATTTTAAAGTTGTATGACATGTTATGAAAGGAAAAATGTTTTTGAAGAAGAAAGGATATTTTCCTCAAGAATGGAGTTCAAGTGTTTTATGAAAATTATTTTCCATCTAAGATAATAAAGGGTTCTGTTTTTATCCCTATTATTACATGGATTTGATTATGTTGTGATGGAAACATTTTTATGAATTCCTTTATCTTATATGAATTGTTTTATGATGTCATGTTGTTTAATAATCCCATTTTTATTACATGGGTTTGCGATGATGTATGATTTATGATTATGTGGCACACATAAGAAAGGATTCATTATAAGATGGGTGGGACCTATATCTCCCTCCAATGCATTGGGTAAAGATTTTATATCTCATGAGATAGACAGGGCTGGAACGGTAGGTTATACCGGTTCAGTGAAACAGGACTGAAACGAGGGTTACTCGATTCAGAAAGGGACTTTGTCCACTAAGATAGTCTTGGCAATGAGTCATGACTAACAAGAAATGATTTTCCATGATTATGTGTGCATGCCACAAAGTTTCAAGTTTCATGTTATGATTATGGTGATCTCATTTTCACTTCTATGATTTGTTCCATGTTAAGATATTATGATCTCTTTTGCAGGTTATGATTTTCAAAAAGATATGATATGATTTTTATTTCTTTTGTATACCCTTACTGAGCATTTTAGCTCACCCTTTTATGTTTTCTTTTCAGGATATAAAGAAAGGTTTTAGGTAAAAAAAAGGAAGATCTTTATGGGAGATTTTGAAGATCTTTCACCACGATTAGAAGATTATATTCCGAGTTTCCAAAGACACTAAACTATTACGATCCTTGTGTGTGTGTTTTTGTTATGTACTAAGTATTCCGCAAAAGTAATGTAATGTCAATGTACGTCAGGCTTCGGGTCTTTACATTACACGCTCATATGGCACATTGGGAGTACACGCTATGTACCGAGGGTGACATGTTGTGTACAACCCCTTTTCGACCATTAGAGTGTTTTTTTTTGTGTTTTATTTCCCTATAATTAGATTTAGACCCAATAGTAGTCCCTCCTAAGTAGTTTTCAGTGTAGAACATGATGGTGAATCCTGTAGGAAAATATGACGACTCATAATGGGTGTTTTGAATATTCTATATATATGGAGAGGTTCTTTTTCTAGAAATCAAATTCAGTTGTCTCTTGAGAGAGAGACTTGGTGTGAATGATATGTTGGGTGTTCAGAACAACCTAGTTTGAGAAATTTTTATGAGATGATATGAGAACTGTCTCATGTGGAGGATGCCTTTGTAGTTTTCCTTTGAGGAAGTCTCTCTTGTGAGATGTAGCCTCCTGGCCTGAAAGGAATTGGGAATAATTGTTATCAAGGATCCCGTGTAGGATACCTCTTCCTTGTTTTTGGTTAACAAGGATCCCTTGAGGGATACCTTTGATTATATACTTATTTAGGGAGTCCCTTGTAGGATCCCTATAACTTTCTATCATTCTGAGGATCCAGGGTAGGATGCCTCAATTTATTATAATTTGATGATCCCATATACGATTCCTCCTTCACCATTTACAACTAAGGATCCCATGTAGGATTCCTTTACTCATGTTTCACTTCGAGGATGTCAAGTAGGATGCCTCTCAATGATTGACTTGAGGAACCCAATGGGTGCCTATTGTTTGATCAACCTTGACCTATACATCGGATTTGGGTAGAGATGGTGTTTGGGTGTCACCTTAGAACTTGTGCTGAACTGGTAATCCCATGGGGCTGTGGATGGAGTATTTGGTTGGGTGTTCAGTACACCCTCACTTTTCTTTTTTTCTTTAACATGGTTATTGTTGATGCAATGATGTTTACCATAGGTGCTTCTTTGTTGGTGGATGTTGAGCCATACTCGTGGCATCTTTATTTCTATTGGGATGCCCAAACTTTATTCCTAGTATTAGTATTGCTTATTGGGATGCCCAGATGTGCTTACCTAGGATCTAGTTTCTGATCCATGTTATCTTCAATATTTACTAGTATACCTAAAGTTACTACCTAGGACGTGACTATTGAGCCTGGATATATATATATATATATATTGTTGGGATGACTATAGGTGTTTCCTATTATCCAGCTGTTGATCCTTACATGATATTTATGTTATGCCCTAGGTGATACTTGGATTCCTGTTGTAGGAATTCTTTAGACATACTCAAAGGGATGTTGAATGGTATTCCATAAGTAATACTTGGATTCCCATTGTAAGAATTCATTGGATGGACTCAGAGGGCTATTGACTTATATGACACGAGTGATAATTGGATTCCTTGATATAGGAATTCCGTGGAAGAACTCATAGGTTAGTTTATTCTATAGATTCCTCGATTGTTTCTCCTTGGATCTTGACATGTTAGTGGGTTCCTTGGACAGAGCATGCTACTTGGGTCTTGATTCCATGGGATTCCTTGGGCCTTTCTACCCCTTGGACCCGGATTTCTTTGACTCACATAGGAAATGTTCTGTTGACAGGATCCTAGGACTCTAACCAGTGCCTTTACTGAGTTTCTAGCAAGATGCTTCTGGGACTCGATGAGGATTCCTTAGATGAGTTCCTTGGATCTGGCCCTTTCTGGCATGACACTTTATTATATGTCTTGGATGTGATGGATGTTATTCTTGATTACACGGCGTAGTCCAATTTGGATTCCTTGGATAAGTTCCTTGGATCCTGCCCTTGGGGGATGACACATGATTTCTCAGTGTAGACTATAGTTGGTTATAATGAAATTTCACAGGATTGACCATCAGTATAAGACCCTTGTGGAGACATAGCTTGCTCTGGGAAATTTCCAGCATTGGACACAGTAGGTTTATGTTGATTGAGATTATGGACTTAGAGATCAAATTGATGGTACAAGACTGAAGTAACATGACTTCCAGCTCAATCCCCTTGCATAGGATGTCAAGACGACCAGGATTACCGACCTAAGGATTGACTGTTGATGTGGTTTCATGTTATTGATTCATATACTTATGAATATTCATATTTATGTATATATGTATAAGTATGGGACTATATACATACACATATATAGACATGGATATACATGGTGGAACTTTCCCAATTGACTGAGATTACAGACCCAGGGTTCAACTGTGGTTTCACCTTTAGTTTTTCATACCTTTTTAGTTGTGTATCAGTGAGGATGAGTAGTTTCTTTTGCATACACTTATAAAAAAACATTTATAGGTTTCCTGTCAAGGTGGCCTACTGAGATTATTTCTCACCTCTGCATGTGAACCTCAATGTACATGTAAACCTTGTGTCTATTTTCAGGTTGATCACGTGTTTTATGGTGGATAAGGATAAGGCCTAAAGTATCACATTCGAGCAGAGCTTCTTTTGAGTTCTTCTGATCGAGATGGTGAAGTTTGAAAGTTTCTAGAGACTGGGTACTTGGTCTGGCTCAAATTTAGTAGTAGAGCCTTGTACCTTTACTTTCAGTTTCTTTTTCACTCATGTATTGGTATGGTCGGCCCGGTGGGTGACCATTGTTGCATTGTATGACATAGCTATTCATGATTTAGTATCTTTTTCATTTATTATTACAATATTTTATATTTAATTTGTTTACTTCTTCCACACTATGTTTACTTTCCACTGTGTATGATACTTATCTATTTTTTGATATTTTTTACTTTGATATGAGGGAATAATCTCCCCACTCTCACACCATAGGACCTCACTGCTAGTCAGCAGCCTCTGGCATACATGGAGGCATGCTTGAGGCCTTGAATCCCATCATCTCAGAGCACTGGTTTAGTTACATCCAGGTTGGGAAGTTACATTAAAGGTAAACATGAGAGATATTAATCAATGATCAGAAGAAATAATAGGATAAACACAAGGATATGAGTTCATATTCAGAACATAAAAATTTCATTCCCAATCTATCATGGATCAAAATATTGTGTGATGGAATAAAACTTTAAGATTTTGAAATAAATGAATCATAAGAGTTAGAAAACATCATAATTCAATGATGAACTATAAGTTTAGATCATAATAATGTCATTAAAGTGTGGCACCATCATAGGAATAAAAACTAGTTCAGATGTTAAGGTTAACTACTAAGAGTATAAAATAATAGTGGATTGGGTATCAACAGTTGTTTCCTATATCATAACAGATTAGTCATAAACACCTATTTCTCACAGTGTATCTGACATCACGACCTATTTCCCACAGTGGATCAGGCACACATACCTATTTTCTATAGTAGATTGAGTACATCCTCTCATATACCATAATTTTCTCATGATGTATAAAAATTTACCCAATGAATTGGAGGGATATATAATTTTAGGAACACCTATCACATAATGAAAACAATATAGACATTTTCTATTGGATCACAATTATTTTATCTTATTATCATATCATAAATCATTCAGATAAAAAGGGTTTCATAAACATTTTATAAATTCGTCATAGCATAACCCATGGATAATAAATTGGTTTCATAAACATCACATCATCATAATCATAAACCATACCAAAAAATAATAAGGATGGTATCATTGGATTATATCCCTAGAAAAGAATAATTAACACCAAAGGATATCATCTTAGACGCAAATTCCTTTAAAAGATCCCTGGAATATTTCTTGAGAAAAATACCCTTTTCATTATGTAACAACTTATTTAAAATCCAAAATATTTATAAAATACTAAGGAAATCATTTTATTTGAAATAAATCATGGAAAATTATAGTTTAATATTCAAACCTTGAGAAATTATAATGTTAGTAATTTTTTTTCATTCCATATATGTTAAAACAAATATTATATTCACATTTTTGGTAAAAAGTAAAAAGTCCATCGTTCAAAAAATGAAAGGACAATTCCTTTGAATTTTATTTGTAGAAATTAAAACATGGGTAATTTAAAAAAAAAAAAAATTATAATAATAAAAAAAATTCTTCAAAATATTTTATAGAAAACATGGACATGGAAGACAAATATTCTTTATCGACTAGTAAAACATAATCATTTTTCCTTAAAAACATTATTTAAGTCTCTTGAGTAATTAAAGTGATGAAAATGAAAGGAAAGAATCTATTATATAAATATAAATAGAGGGTAAGAAAAATTAAATTTATTTATTAGATAAGGATCATATAATTTCTTAAATGTAAATTCAAGAATGAACAATCCTAAATAAAGCGATACTAAGAGATAAATCCCTTTCCTCAAGTCTCGTATTTCTTTATATGTGTTTTAAAATCCAGTATAATCAATATATATTGATTATGAATATATTAAAAAACCATAATCATATACATCATATCATATTTGACTTAGTTATAACATCTTATCACATATTTATTAATTTTTTTTTATTAAAATTACTTTTTCAGGTGATAATTCCTTTATTTTTATGCATGTTTTGGTTCGACAATCCCGATCCTTATAATTTTATCATGGTTAAATAATATATAGAATTTTTATAATTTCATGATTATCATATTTAATTATATATACTTCAATAAATATTTATATATAGTGTAGATAAAAAATGAATTACATCACTCTATGGAGATGGTAATCCGTACATACACACACGTTATTTTTCATTTTTTGATAGATGAAATGAAAGAAAGTTAAATAATAATTAAAATTTATAGAATAATTATTATATCACATATATAATATATATTCCATAAATTTATTTTTATTTCCAACCATGTAAAATGTAAGTAGAAAACAAATCACATCGTTTTGTAGATGTGGTAGTCCACACATACACATGAGCGAAATTATTGTTTTCCAAAGGATGAGAAGAAGGTGGTTAATGGTTGTTCCATAATCATAATAAGAATTAATTTTATTTAATATACTTAATTAATTATTTTAAAATTTATACCATATATTTATAGGAGGTATAATAATAAATTCAACTGAAAACACTCGATTAAGAGTTATATCTCTTTGTTGAGAAACCTTCTATGGTATACACCTTAAGCCTTGAAAGGACAGTATTTTGGAATGAAAATAAGAAATAATATGAAGTTAAGGAAGATATTATGATATCATAGTAGGTATTATCCAAGATATAAGGATAAAACATTTTTAATAATGATAGAGAGAAGGTGACCTTTTATAAGTGAGGGGAGGGACACACTTGGAATTACTTAAAGTGTTATATTAATATAAATTAACTATATTTCAAAAATGGATCAAAATTAATTTAATTATAATATAATATGAGGATGAGTGGAAATTATTTCATAGAATAAATTTTTTACAATTTTAGTTATGTTTTTACCCTTATCTATTAGTTTTAACCATCGTTAATTCTTTTGACAATTACCATAATATCAATGTTTTCTACTATTTAAGGGTTATGAATGTTACCATATAAGTAAAAGTGAATAATAAATGGAACATGATTGATATTTTAAGCCATATATAGATAAATTGAAAAAATATAGTTTTTTATGGAATAAATTAATTTAAGATAAAAATGAAAAATTCAATGAAAAATAGTTTTCCAGAAAAATGTCATTTTAAGTATAAAAATGTTTTTATACAAAATTAGATTATAAAATTAATTAAAATGAACATAATTAGATTATTTATAATATAAGGAAAATAATTTTTATTTTAATCCATTTTAAAAAAATGTATCTTTTTAAATTCTAGAAACAAACATAAAATTTTCCATTTAAATCTGTATTTTTCACAATTTACTAAAATATCAATATTTTCAGAAAAATCCCAAAAATTCACCCTAAAATAATTTTGACATGGTTATTTTAAAAAATTATATAATTTTAATCAAATAAAATTTCCAAATGTTCCACAAATTAATTATAATATTCACTCATAAAAAGCAATAAAAACCATTTTTGAGGAAAAATTATTTTTTAAGAATAAAATCGATTTACTAAAATTGTGTGTTTATTTATTAAGTATTAATATATTTGTATTGAGTAATAACTTTATATATATTTTATAATTTGGTTAATCCAATTTATATTCATCAATATAATGACTATGTAATAACTGTCATATTAAATAATAATATTTTAGTAGTATAACACGATGTGTTTAAATTTGGTATTGTGTGTAAATCAATATATTAAAGAAATAAATTTTATCTATAGGGAACTATATCATAAAATCTTAGGGTTTTATAGTTTTTTCATCTATTTTAATATCCATTAATTTTTCTCATGCTTCACTATACATATTCTCAAATGGAACCATCCACCTTCTTTCTATAGATAGTTTATAATAATGTTTTTCGGATGTTTTAATTAAACCTATATCTTTTCATTGGTTTATTAATTTATGATTAATTTTTTGGGCCCATATTTTTATTTATTTATTAATGATGTTTAAATATGTTCTTGGTGAAATGATGTTGAGAAGTGGTGATACTTGGATAATTGCTATGGATTTAGTTGATGGCATTGGATGTGACACAAGTGTAATTATTCATTTTTGAAATATGAAAATTGTAGAAGTGTTATTAAGTATTAAGAATTATGTCAATAGTGACAAATAGTTTCAATAATGGAAGAAGAAGTAAAGACCATGGAAAGTATTAATTTTCATAATTATTATAAATGGAATTTAAGAAAAGTCCATGTAAAATGTTTTTACATTTTACATGCATCATATTTGAGGAGGAAGACGATTTGAAGAATAATTATGGTGGGCTTGGAATGATATTCCTAACATATTATGTTAATAAATATATTTGAATAGGAATTTAATAAAAAAAGAGTTCCAACCCTAGGAGAGAAAGTAGTCTAACTCAACTACACTTGTAGGAGAATGTCTCACCATATAGGAGCTAACCCATAAGACGTGTAAGAGGTAGTTGGGAAGAAAGTGGCCTTTGTATAGGCTTTCATGAGTTTGTGTGCTTGATCGTTCTTGTAGATGGGCGAGCTAAGACAGTTAGTTTGTGACCTGTGTGTGAGTGCATAATGTGGGTGTTGATCCCCCACTACCTTGTAACATCTAGTCAATGTCACATGTTGATTAACAAGGAAGTTACTCAACATACCATAAGTCTGATGTGGGACAACAACATAGTGGTACTATTCATCAATATTTAAAAACATACAAATATATCATATCTATCCAATAAATATGTTCTGGATGATTTAACTGATCCCTCATCATCTTCTACCACCCAAAATGATCTAAGGTCTCTACACACCAGATTAGATATGTGAACCACCATCATTCAAACATCGGGTATTCATTGATATTCCAAGGCATATATTTTTAGGATAAGAGATAAAGGAACTCAATGCATGAAATATTTATTTTTCATGCATGTTGTTACTCAAATAAATTTACATGTCCAAATGAAAATGGAGTTGTAGGTGGAATTTTGAGAAGCTAATATTCATGTAAGTGTTTAATATTTTAAATGAGAAAGCATGAAATCTTATCACATACACATGAGGAGTGTGTTGAATAGGAATAAAGGTTGCAATTATCAACTTCATATGGATTAAAAAGAAAACTATGATTGAAAATAGATGCATAGATATCTATGTGAATTAAAATATGTTGATAAAAATGAAATTATTTTTGGATCTAAGGTAGTGAAAGGTAGCGATCCTTGATTATAAAAGGAGGAGTAACAACCTAAGGGTTATTGTTGCCTCTTGATAAAAATATAGATCTAATTTTCTAAAGAAAAATAGAGCAACATGAAACTATAATTTTGATAAGGGAATATATTCCACATAGGTTCTAATTTCATGATAGAGAAGGATTCCATGACCTCTTTACTTGTGAGCCACACACTCAAGTTTTTCTCAAAAAGTCTTGAGTTCACATATAATAGTTATATAAAGTTTTTTGAGACACTACGTACAATAATCATTCAGGTTTGTGTGAATAGAAAACGTGATTATCCTTTGAATGAAGAATTTATAGAAATAGTATGGATTCTTTTGGTGTGCATGCATACATATAATTCATGTAACTTGAAGAATAGTGAGCCTATTATTTTTATGAAGGATTTGTTTGAGAAGGGTGTGTATACTATTGAGTGAATATAGAAGATAGTGAAAAATTGTACATGAATTATTACATGAATATGTGAAAGTATTTATATATTGAGAAACATAGGTATATTTATATAACATATAAAATTATATGGAAATAGATATAATATGTTCTAGTGTTTATAAAGAGAATAAATTGAATTGAAAATAACATAAAATATTAAGGAGAATAATATTTTCACATACCCATTCAATTCATGCATGATGTTTATTGAGAAATTGTGTGATTTAATTACACAGATACAAGTGAGGTAGGGGATTCATCATTAAAAGAAAGATCTGATCGAGAAGTGTTTCACTAAGGCAACTGATCAATTAAAGGTAATTAGAATTACATGGAAAGACCAATAGACTCATTCAATGGTTATTTATGGTACTTGAAGTGTACATGAGCAAGTCATATCCCATAATATTGTAGAGGAAGACCAAGAGATCATCTTATAGGTGAATAATCCTTAACTAAAGGTTAAGTATTTTGATTGGTGCTGAGAGCAGGTGATGTCTTCTTCTTGATTCCAAGAGTAGAAGGAGTCTCTTGGTTGGTGCCAGAGTAAGAAGTATTTTGGTTATATATGAAAGAAAAATGACTCTCTTGGTTAGAGCCAGATCGTAATTCATTAATTTGGAGATAAAATAAAGATAAATATCTTAGTTGGTGTTGGGATAAATGTAATAACTTTTTTGATAGTGAAAAATATGTTACAAAGGGTAATAACTAGTTTCAACAAGGATTAGTCTTATTTTAACCATGTAAATACCATGTTCTAGTCTCTACATTATAAAAATAAACATGAGGTGAGATTAATAGATAATATTTAGTGGATAAATTAACTTAACAAGTTCAATAGGTTTAATTGAAAAAAAAAATCTTAAAAATAAACCAATAATTCACCCCTGCCTTATTACTGGTCAATCCAAATTGGGGCTATGTAAGTGGTATCAGATCATAGGTTCCATCTAAAGATACAATAGAGTCTTTATAAATTTTATATTTCTAGAAATGAGTTATCTACCTCATATGGAAATTTCTTCAAATACTTAGAAAAATAGAAATAATAGATAGGTAGGGAAGATGAAGAATAATATTTTATCTAAGTAAAAATCACTACCAATTAAAGGTAATCTAAGTAGTATATGTTTCAATAATTATTTTGATTATGATTCTTTTGATAAATCCTGGTCAAATTGTGATTAAAATGGATCTCTTAGTGATCTTCACTTCTTATTCAAAGGATATATAAATAAAATCCCAAAATAAGTGGTGAAATGTATTATTAGAGGTATCGAGGGTCTTTATGATGAAAAATTACACCTAGAAGAAGAAACTAATTCTTTGAAAGTGTAATTAGCTAAAAGGGATATAATATCCAACACTCTTACAAAACATGTGCAAGAAAAGGATGAAATTATTTCTATTTAAAATGAAATATATGTTGATGCTTTTGAATAATTGAAAAAAATTTATGTGAGAAGTATTTCTTTGAGATTGTATTTGTAGAATCCTTATATACAGTTGAAAATTTTTACAAATTTTTATGGTTGTAAAAGCTTATAAACTAGAGGATAAAGTTAATAGGTTAAAGGATATTTAAAATTATTTATAAAAATCAAGAAATATAAATGAATAATAAATGAAGAAGATAAAGAATGATTTGGAATATGAGCTGAGATCAATTGAGGATGAGAAAAACTTCCTCAACATGAAGTGTTTAGAGCTAGAGGTGAAATTTAAGAATCATAAATCACCACAAGATGGAACTTAACATATAGTTGGAAAAAGATATTCTTCTACACAAGTGTACTATATGTATCATTAATACAATATAATAATGATATCATTTGATAATCGAATGGAAACATCCTATAAGAAGAATGTATCCCATTACCTAGAATCTATCTTGCGTATTAATGTTATTTCAAGTGATGGTATATGTTTTAAACCGAAATCTAGGAAATCTTAGATGGTGAAAAATACTGAAAACCCATCACATCAAGTGTGTTTGTGAAAATTATCATAAAGATATGTTACTCAATAGGTGAAACAAAGAGTGGTGGTTCTAATGAAAAATAGAAATGTTCGTAATATGTGAAATCTAAATAGACTACACCATAAAAAATGAGAATAAAGATCATAGAAAATTGTTTTTGTTGCTAGAAATTTGTGAACAAGGAATTTTAATGTTTACATAACATGTAAATTCATGATAATAATACAAGGAACATATTTATGGGGAGAAAAGATGAATAAAATGGAATACCTACACCAGATAAGAGAAATCCAGGGAAAATGAAATATGACAAGTTAGCCTTTCGAAGTGAAAAAAATAAACAAAATATCACAAAGAAGAAAAATGAGAGACCCCGAACTAAATTAAAGGGAGAAAGAATTTTTTTAATAAAATCACTTCCCCATAAAAAATAAGTCTTAGTTTGATGAAGTACAACAAAAAAAAGTATCTGAAAAAATACATTTCAAGGAGAAATATTTGAGTTATGAGATTTCTGCTAGTGTTATGAAAGTTATAGGAAAAAATACTATTGTTGATTATAAAACATTTCATTACTAGGAAAAAAGCCTGAAACAAGGGGCATTCATGGTGAATATATGAGAACATGTTCTTATATAAGGAATGTTGTGATCATAAAATCATAAAATCCACCAAGAAAAAATAGATATAAAGACTTAAAAGAAGTTTGAGGTATATGTAATTAGAAGGATCACACAATTGAGAAATGTGTGAAAAGACTATCAGGGGATATTCCCTCTATCTAGAAAGGGGAGAGTCTTAAATACAAAAAATTTTAAGTCCTATGAAGACTATGAGAAGGGAAAAATTTTACAAAAGAATTACTAGTTGTTTAGAAAAGTTAATAGAAATTGGATAAGAAATTGGAGGAAGATGAAAAACTTTCTAAATATAAAGTAATGTATGTGGCTATAGAAAATGATGTGGAAAAAGTTATTCCACAAAAATTTGATGAGATATTGACTGATATTGGCAGAAAATAATGGATCAAATTTATAGGAAATTCTCAGTATAAATGTTGTTTCTGAGAAACAAATAGTTCCCTTCTTATTCCTTATGATTTAATGTGTTTTGAGTTAACATTTAGGGAATTTAAGGTGATACTTGAGGTTGTTACTTTTGGAAAACATGAAGAGGTTTCACATTATAGAGGATACTAGATTTCATGAAATGGAAGGAAATAATGCATCCCTTAAGAGGGAGAAAACTTGAGAAGAATCTATCATTATACTAAACCGAAGTGAATCTATAAATTTTGGATAGATTTCAAATATGAAGGTTGTGGTATGATGATAAAACTTTCATCCATCATTCTAATTTTTATTAATCATATAAATTGTGGGGGATTTCTTGATTAATGATAATATGAGACAAATGGGGATCTATATCCTTTTCACATGAACTTTCTGACATGTTTGTTAGTGTGTGAAGTATTTAACATTTTATTGATAAATATGATCACTTATAACCCCTTCTATAATAACTGAGAATTTTTTAGCATGATATCACATTAATGGTAGTTTGTTTACTGTATAGAAAACCTTGGTTATATCTCTATTATTTTCTACACTAGGTTTTCCCATGTATACATGGAGTTGATTAAATATAGTATATTTTTTAAGAAAATCACGTGAGATCATCTCTATATTAAAAGTGACCAAGAATTTTTTATATAAGGGATAAATTTTTTTTTGAACAAAGATGAGATGATAAGACCCCACTTATCCTTTAAATTTTATTTCCAAAAAGGTGGAAAAAGTTTGAGCACACATATTGAATTTTAAATATGTGAAGAGATATTGATAAAAAAATACAAAGTGAGAGATTTTTAGGCCCAGTATTGAATTTAATATCTATGATGTGTCAATATGTTATAGGTGAGCTAATGATGAGAATTATTGATTCTTATAGAATTAGTATGGATTCACTTGATGACATTTAATCTCACACTTGATCAGTTCTCCATGTTTTAACTACGAAGATTGAGAAAGTGATCTTATATTTGGAGACTTGTGTCAATAATGACACATTGTTACAAAAATGAAAGAAGAAGTAAATTCCATGTAAAATATTAACGTTCAAAGTTATTACAAGATAAATTTAATATAATTCCATGAAAAATATATTTACATTTTACATTAATCATATTTGATGAGGAAAAGTATTTGGAGATGAATTGAGGTGGGATTGGAATTATATTTCATACACAGTATATTATTAGGAATATTTGAATGAGTGTTTAATAAAAAAAATAGGGCTAACCCCAAGCTAGAAAGGAGTCAAGATCAACTGAACTTATAGGATCATGGATCAACATGTAGCATAAATCTTGAAATATAGTCATGAGGTAGCTAGGAGGAGAGTGGGATTTATATAGTCTTAAAGGAGTGTGCATGACTGAGCATTCATGCAGATGGGCCAACTAAACTAGATGGGATTTGGCTTGTGTGTGAGTGTATAATGACGGTGTCGATCCCCCAATTCCTTGGCACATATGGTTATTGGAACATGTTGATTAATAAGGAAGCGCCTTAATATACCATAAAACCAACTTGGGAAAGTGGCATAGAAGTACTGTTCACCAGTGTTTAAAAATATATGGATATAGTGTATCCATCTGATCAAGATGATCTGGACCATTCGATCTAGACCTCACCATATTCTACCTCCAACGACACTTGAAGGGTTCCACATGGTGGATTAGATGGTCGGACCACCATAAATCAAAGATGAGGTCACCATTTTTATTCCAAGGTTGCAATTGTGAGGAGATGAGATGAAGTAATGCATGTAATCTTCATCTTTCATGCATGTTGTTACTCGAATAAGTTGACATGGATGAACGAAAATAGAGTTAAAGGTGACATTTTGAGTAGCTGATATTCATGAAAGGGTTCAAGATTCAAAATTAAGAATCATAAAATATTATCACATGAACCCAAGGAGTTCATCATAAAGGAAGAGATTCCATAATTATCAACATCAAGAGGATTAAGAGGAAATCCACTTTTGAAAATAAATACACCGATATATCCAAGAATTCAAAGATGTTGATAAAAAAATTATTTGTAGAACTAAGGTGGTGTAAGGCATTGATCCTTTTCCTATAAAATGAGAAGTATAAAGTAAAGGGTTGTTTCTTCCACTTGTGAGAAATAGTTCTATAATTTTCCAAAGAAAATTGAGCATCAAAAAACAACTATTTCATTAATGGCATAGATTCTGTATAACCTCTACTTGCATAAAGCAGAAGGATTCCAAAACCTCTTGAGTTGAAAACCACACAATAAATATTATCACGAAGATACTTTAGATTCATATATATTGGTTACACAAAGTGTGATGAGACACTTCGTATAGTAATCATTTATGTTTTCATGAAGACAACACACGATTTACCTTTTCATGAAGCATTTACCATAATAGTATGTACAGTTTTGGTGTGAATTCATATGTACAATGAATGTAACTTGAATAATAGAGAGCCTACTATTTGCGTGAAGTATTTTTTGAGAAGAGCACATGCAATGTTGTGCAGTGATAGAAGATAGTGAATAGTTGTACATGTACACTAACATGAAAACATACAAGTCTTGATATATTAAGAAACAAATTCAGATTGATGTATAACATAAAATTATAATGAATGATAAATAATATGTTATAGGGCTTCAAAAAATAATAACATAAATTTAAAATCACATAAAATATTAAAGAGAATAATATTTTCTTGTGCCCATGCAATTCATGCATGAATAATTATTGAGAAATTGCATGCTTTAATTGCACACATCCAAGTGAGTATGGGTCTTCATCAACATAGGAAAGAACTACCCGAGCAATGTTTCATTGAAGAAATTGATCAAGTATAGGTGATTATAATTATATAACAAGACTAATAGACTCGTTCAGTGATTGTTGAAGGTACTTGAGGTGTTCACAAGAAAGTTAGATCCTCTAAGATCATGTAGGAAGATTAAGAGATCATTGTAACACCAATGATATTATGTAAAAAACTCTTTATTCATTAATTTTGAGTCTATATATTATTTAGGTTATGTTTTAGGAGGTTTTTAGGGTTTTTTTTATGTTTTAGTGGATTTTCTAGAGGTTCATGGTTTGTGCACCATTAGTAGAAACCATACACCATCTCCGGGAAACTCTGCAAGGGAGAATAATGGACACTAGGTAGGTATATAGTTATTGCATGGTTTATCCAAAACATGTGAGTGCCCAAGGGATAATGTGCTTCATGAAATTGAGGGAAATTCACATTTGTTGCATGATTTGTCTAACTATGTGATACAATCATGTGAGGTTTGGAATTAAGACGATATCACCGCACAGTTGGTGCACGATTTTCAAAACCATGTAGCCTAACCATGTGGTTTATAGTTTATCCTCAAAAATTTTGGGTTCTAATCCTAATTAATCCATTTAATCCTTTTTAATCCACCATTCTATCAATATATAAAATTCAATTTTTACCCTAGGCTTGAGAGACAATTTAATTTGATTTGAAAGTGATTATTAGGAAAATTAAAATGTGTTAGAGGTTTAGATTCATTGGTAAGTACCCATTATTACTTGTTATTCAAAGATCTATTCTTTTTCTCACTATTGTAACCATATATCTTGTCCTTTGGGGATATAGAAATGCTATTTTAATTATATCGTTGTTAAATATTATTGTATCTAGTGAATAGAACATGGGTTGTGATCAAATCTTGTAGTTTTCTAGTGTTGTTCTTTATTTTCTCCATCCTTTTTGACATAGGTGGATTATCTATTATCTCCAATTGACTTATTACATGAAGGGTTAGTTTTTATTAAATCATTTTCCTTAAATGGTTATGAAATCCTTTTGTTATTCTTGATGGGAACCCGTTTTGGTTATGGCTTTAGAATTTATAAAAAATGGTTGGATTTTGGGAAAAAGCCCTTTTATAATTTTAAAATGTTGATTTTAAAATTATGGATTAATTTTTGATGCATGTAAAGTGTTTGTTAAAATTATTTATATAATAAAAAGGTTTTATGTTGAATGGTTTGGAATGGGTATTTGGCAGACATGGTTGGTGTGAGTGAATTCATAGGTGTGATCCTGTGGAAGGGGAATTTACCATTAGGGCTTCTAGTATTGGTTACCTTGTGAGGACTTGGTGGATATATGAGATACTACTCATGAGTAAGTAATTATCACCTCAGAATGCATGGTGTGTCTGTGGAGACATGGTAAGGGGTATGCCAAATAAATTAGAATGGTTTTTTCCTTGAAAAAATTTCCCTTGGAAATTATTTATGGCTTTGATATAAATTGTATAAACTACTTTTAAACTATTTTTTATAGATTTTACTAACTAGTTTTATCCTAGTGGTGTGAGTTGAGAAGTAATTTGTGAAATCATACTACGTTTAGACTCAACCACTGCTTGGGAACTACTGTGAATTTGAAAATTCATCTATCAAGACATAAGTAAAGGAAAGTTATCTTAGTTCTTTAGTGATGCTTCTTGATACCTGGGCATGGAATGTGGATTTGGATCTTATAATGGGTTGGGTGTTGTTGGTTTATTTCAATTAGATGTTTATTTTTATGGATTTTTTTTTCTCTTTGAGTATGTATTTTGGTTTATACTTGTACTATGATATGGTATATTTGTTTGTTTATGTTTTGAGTTGTATTTTGTACTCATGCATCATAGAATGTTTTGGTTGGTTATTTCTTATGTCATTTAGATGTTTTATATTTAAAAAGGTAAAATCATCCCAAAAAATTTCTTGATGCCCTTGGTATTTATTCCTACACTTTGGTGTATTCGGTATGTCACCTAAGTCCTAGTAGCTCACCCTTCATTTATAAATCCAATAAGGAGGAGCAGGATATTACAAATTGTATCATATTTGTTTTGTCCTTCAGTTGGAAATGGTATCAGTATTGATCAGTCAATATTTTTTTGGGAAAAAATGGTATGATTCTTGTCTAGTCCTTGAGTTGGGTTAACATAAAGGAGATAAAATCATTATAAATTTGAACATATAGAATAAAAACAAGTAGGTAACATTTTTATACTAAATTTCAATGTAACATCCTGAATTTTTTAAAAGGTACAGACTATTGTTTTCAGTTTAAATTCTTTGGTTTGGACCTTTTAATGCTGCCTAATGGATTCATCGAGGTCATGAGGGCGTCTAGGTATTTTTCAGATCCCGGAGACCTAGATTTTGGAGAACATACTGTGCCACACGATTAAGAGAAAATGTGCCGCCCAAACTGTACAATTTCCTTAACCATAGAAGGTGTGAAAGAAGGGATCGTGGGACAAAATAATTTTTTAAAAACCATAAGAGCTAAGGCTCATGACCATGTGGGTTTTATAGGGTTTGGGATAGGGGATTTCACATGGCTTGTGCATGATTATCCAAACTATGTAGCTAGCCCGTGCAAGGTCCTTCCTTGAGCAGAACAGGGTGCATAGTTGGCACATGATTTGGGAAACCATATGGTCAAACTGTGAAGTCTAGTAAATTAAGGGGAAATTTTATCTTTACCCTATTATGTTTTAATACCCCAAACCTTTTTTCTCCTCCCCAAGAATATATCTCCCATGCATGATCTCATCTCCTCTCCTCCTCCTAGGTATTGTTATCTCTACCTCATCCAAAAACAATATTATTCACCATTGGGTTCATCAGAACTCTTAAGGTAAGCTATTTAATCCTCTTCCTTCCATTTATAGTTGTTCTCCCCCCACATTGTTCCATTTAGGCGTGACCTTACTTGCCCTATTTTTAGGGCATTTGGATTTTTTGATATCTCTCATTCTAGATCGATTCAAGGGGTGACAATGGATGAGTAGTCTTCTATGAACCTATGGTAGGTGGTATAGCTTATTTCCCTCAAGCTTTGTTTAATTTATGCTATGAACCATTGTTCCATGCACCAGACCCTTCTAATGACACCCCTAAACTGCTAAATAAATAAGTCTAAATAGTCTTCCATGAATATTGTGACCCTAGAAAATGGTGAACTACATCTGAGGTCATTCGCCTTGACATGTGCCACCCCTATGGGTGTGTCCTTCCTTGATATCTTATTGGCCCACAATAATAAATTATTTATTACCTCTTTAGGTGTGTTTCCTTAGTAATAATTGCTTTGAAATAATAAATTGAATTGAGAGAATTGTATAGCCTTGAGTTAGGCCCTTAAGCCTTGTGCTTCATGCTTCCACTTTATGATTTATGCCTTACACTATGTGCTTTGTTCTTATTGATTAGGCCTTATGATACACGATTGTTGACTTATGCCTTATGCCATAGTTTTTTGGATTAAATAAAATGATTTGGGTAGCTTGGTTATCTTGTTGTACATGTAATGCCTTATTGATGACATGTGATCTTAGTTGCTATAACTTACCTATATATGATCCAAGAGAGAAAATGGGCCCTAAATTATGGATTCTGTAAACAGGATCACTGTTCTTGTATTTGGATCTGTTGTTCGTGCTAACATATATACTTGGATTTCCTTGTATAGGCTCTTCGGGTGGATTATTTATACCCATGAGTGATATCGGTTCTCTTAAGGAGGAACCGTGGATAAGCTCATTGGAAATATGGTTATATCATGCCTCGAATGTCACTCATTCTCCTATGTGACATACCTAGTATGAGATTAGAGGTTTATACTCACACCATGATGATAGTGATATGAGGGGTTCCTTTTATGGTTTACCTTGGACATGCTATGTGGTATTGGGTATTTTTGGGAGCTCATGTAGCAACATGTGGGATTACTTTATAGATCAACTTGTACGAGCTTAGGATGCCACTCCAGATTTGATAGCTTCCTTTACTTAGATTATATGTGATTACCATTTAGTAAATTATGATAATGATTGATTAATGTCATAAGGACGCATCCGCCAAGCCAAATCACAAGATTGGGGTCAGTCCACATTTGATGCTTTATTTATGATGACGCATGTACACACCTCATCAATTTAATATAGGTTACTTTCGTTTAGAAATTCGGATTAGGATGTACTAGGTTGTGGTGGATGGGTATCTAGGTGGAACCCAGCCTATCTTGTTTTTATTTATTCAATGACTTGAATTTACTATTATTGGAACACTATTCATTTTATATTGCATGGAATGGATTGATCTAAACACCATTGGTGGTGACCTACTGAGTATATCTCACAACCTACTTAGTCCACCTTTGGTACGGAAGCATACTTCATGATTGTAGGTATGGATAAAGGGAATCATTCAACTTCTGATGCTTGATTACTGATACTAGGATGGAGTACAAGAGAATAGGACTGAGCCTATGCCCATGATGGTAGTAGTAGATTATTTTTGACCTTTTTATTTTTGATAGATGTGGTATATTATTGTATCCTCTATCCCTAAGCACTCATGTTTTTATAGATAAATGAAATCATGGTCATCATATTTTTTAAATATTATTTATGACTTAGCTTCTTCCTGTTTATTATATTCCATGGTTTACTATTATTCTTCCTCTATTGTCTATATTTTCTTACTACTTCCACATTTTATTATATATTTTTTACCATTTTCTACACTCTTATATACAAGAGAATATTCTCCCCATGGACACACCCTAGTCCCTCGACACTGGTCAGTATCCTCTGGCATATGGGGATGTGTAGTTGAGGTCTTGTGGCCCACCGTCTTGAGGAACTGCTAAGTGGCCTCTGGGGAGGGACTCTACAATGCGGTATTAGAGGATTATTTTACCTTTGTATTACTATTTGGTTTTTAAATAGGAGACTAGGAGTATTTGAATTTTGTAATGAGCCTATTCCAAGGATTTCCTAACACACATACAACGGAAAACCAAATTACTTGGGATGTGTTAATGCTTCTATCAGTTGTACTATTATAGTTTTATGGATTTCACTGTTGGGTGAAACACTTGTTTTGTGACATTATTATTATTGATATTATTATGATAGATTTTTTACCATTATACCATGGATATAACGGAATATTAAATCATGCACCATACTAGGAACCATAGGACTGAAATTTTGTGCATTATGCCATGCCATATAATTATGTCTATATGAATCTCATGTATCACATGTGATTTTTGTGGTGCCTTATCTGTTATATACTATAGTGTGCTAAAGTTTCTTACAGGGATGGAATAATTGGTCTAATTGAAGTTCCTACATTAATAAAAATGGTGTTTTCCCACATAGATTGACGATGACACCTTAATTAAACAATTCTTATATATTCAAACCATGAACCAATAGTTCTACGGGATGAATATTAGATGTTTTGATTGAGAGAGTACTCCTATAAATTGGGAATGGTAGTTAATTAAATAAAATCACTATACACGACCTGTTAAATCCTAATACCAAATGTAAAGGTCAGATCCCAATTACCTGGTGTTCCAATTACAATTTATAAAGAATACTAGCGTTTATAAATTTGGAATTGGTGATGCAATTAACTATATTTATATATGAATATATAATTAAAAAATAATAAAAATAATAAAATAAATATTTAAAAATAAAATGGTTATCGTTTAATGGAATTCCAATTTAAAAGTTAAGTATGTTGTCCTCTATAACTTGTTATTTAAATTCCATATATTAGAACCTCTCATGTATTGGATGAGACCTTGACCCTAACCCAACATTAGTAATAGACAATACATTGTGTCTCCTATGATATTATATGACTATTTATTAACACTTAGACCTATATTTAGGAAAAAAAGAGAGGTGTGACTCATTATAGAAAGGCCATGTGCATGTCCTATCTTGTAATCTATTTTACCTATCTACTTTTAAATCTTATCTGAGGATTAATCATGGAAATTTTAGAGATATTCCAACATGTATTACTCATGTAATATTCCAAGAAAGTGGTGATGGTCATGCTTTATAAGTGGTGGGACCTAATATACCCACATTAGTACATCCTGAGGCACCTCATGTTGATCTTCCACTAGGTGATAATTATTAGTTCTATGATTGCTTCTTCTATTTCATGTAGTCTGTACAGGGTAATACCCAACCTAACCTTACCATTACATATTTTACATGGAAGTTTCAATAGTATCATCCTCCCACCTTATCGGGGGATGGTAGACGTTAGGCTACCGAGTCATGGTTGGAGGCCACACTATCTATCTTTCAACCATCTTGAGATTCCTCTATAGAAGAGGGTAAAACTCTATACCTACATGATAGATGAATCTTCCAATAATTTGTTAGATTTTATATCTTAGTTTTAGCATCATCAAGGTGTGTTATGGGAAGACTTATAGAAATCCTTCTCCAATCACTTCTTCCCATAGATGCTAAGTACGAGCTATGCTAGAGATTTTATATATCTTCAATAGTGAACTCTGACCATGTTAGAGTATTCTAATCTATTCATAGAGCTTTATAGTTTTTCTCTGACTCTGACTAATGATGAGTTGAAAATATTGAGACGATTTTTGGATGGTCTTGTGTACGCCGTTTGATCATTGATGAACATTTTTCACATGACAACTATTTTTGAGATAGTGAAGTAAGTCCATATTATAGTACATAACATCAGGGAAGCTAGAAATGTGAGCAAGGGATGTTCAATTATGAGGTAAGGTGATGGATTATATGGTAGCATAAAGCATCATTTGGAGGGTGCATGTGGGGTAAGTACCAGCTAGGTGGCGTGCACAGACATCTATGTGGTGTGTCACCAGTATGGTGGGTTAGGCCATAAAAATCCCCTATTAATGAGGAACCCAATCAAGTGATGATATTTCGGTGGTATGGGTCACCTTCAGTGATTATACCAATCTTTTCCTCTAGTGTCCAGTGAGAGAGGATTCGTTCTGACATCACTTTTAGGTACATGATCTGTAACTCCATATCAGGATAGAAGTTATTCGTCTACTGTCTGATCAGGAAAAGGAGGTGGATATGGCCTAGGCAGTTAAGAATCAGAGGTTTAGTGACAATATAGTAGAACTTCCCAGGTTAGTTAGCCTACCACTCAGGGTTGTGGTTCGGGCCATATCTATTTAGTGCATCCTATGCCTGGCGAGAAGATTCCATTGCCCTCTACTGTATGAGTTACTATTCTGGTGGCCTCTAATTTAGTGTCTTTCATTTTTGATACAGGTGAATCACACTCTTTTATATCAGATGTGGTTACAAAAAGTATGGATCTAGTGATAGAGTAATTCAGTGGTGTTATGACTCTTGATACAATGTTAGGGAATAAATCAGAGAATATACGTCAGTGTAGGGAATTTCCCCTTGAGATAGGTGGGTGTTGTTTCTTATGGAATTTATTTATCCTCGAGATGACTGACTATGACCTCATTCTCTGTATGGACTAAATAGTGACTTATCACACATATGTTGATTATTATCGCTGAAAGGTGTTGTTCACCTCACCTAAGGGAATCACGTATATTCATAAGGTGGAATGGGATATCCAGGCGAGTCAAGAAACGCCTGATAAAAATGGGATGGGTGGAGTAATATCTCAGATGGAGAGTCTATTTATGAGTGATCAAGGATTGAAGCTTTTTGGAATTAACTCCTATTTTGGATCATTTCAGGGATGTGTTCCCTGATGGTTTCTCAGACATACCTTCTGAGAGGGAGGTGGGGTTCACCATCGAGCTAGTTCTAGGTGTAAAACTAATGTCCATTCCTCCATATTATATGGAACCTACCGAGATCTAAGAACATAATAAGTAGATTTGTGATTTGGATAAAAAAGGTTTAATGTGACCCAACACTTTGACTTGGGGTTCACCCATCCTTTTCACCAAGACAATGTATGATACCTTCGATTTGTGCATGGATTAATGCTAATTGAACCAAATTCTGGTGAAGAATTTGTATACAATTCCTCACATGGATCAAATCTTCAACTAGCTATGAGGAGTTATAGTTTTTTAGAATATATATTTTATGTTGGGCTACCAACAAGTGCATGTGAGGCAATTATATATACCACGTACAATGTTTTACGTGTACATGGTTATACCGTTCGGCCTTAAGAATTCACCAGTAGTCATTATGTCTTTGATAATTTCGGATTTCCAATGGTACCTAGATCTATTTGTGGTGGTCTTTATAGATGAAATCTTAGTGTATTATCACACTATACAAGACCATTACAACCACCTTGAGATCATGCTAAATACATTGAGAGAGAACTATATTTATATAAAGTTTGGAAAATGAAACTTTTGGATAATTAACAATCACTTATTGGGTCATATAATTTTAGAGTTAGCTGTATCTATTGACCTAGAGAAAGTGATCACTATGGTTTCCTAGGAACAACCCAAGAATGTGTTTGATATATGTAGTTTCTTGGTTATGGATGGCTATTACAGGTGATTAATTCATGATTTTTCCCACTTAGTAGTGCCTATTATGTGTCTGATGAATAAGGGAATGAAATTCATATGTTCTAAAACTTATGAGATAACTTTTCAGGAGTTGAAATGGAGGGTTACTAAAACTCTGATCCTAATTCTACCAGTGTTGGGAAGTGACTATACCATTTACTGTGATTCTTTAGTGATTAGGATAGGATTAGTCCTGATGTAGTGTGATTGATTTATAGTGCATGGGTCTCAATAGATAAGGCCTCATGATCAAAACTACCCTATACATGACCTTGAGTTAGCAAAAATGGTTCATTCCTTATGTTTTCATAGGCACTAATTATTATGTGAGCAGTTAATTGTTTTCACAGATCACAAAAGCCTTAAATATATTACTATATAGAGATACTTGAATATAAGGTAGCATGGGTGTGTGGAATACCAACATTTTTTTTACTTTTAGCTTTCTTATACACCCAGTTAGGGTAATGTAGTAGTTTATTCCTTGAGATGGAATACTCAGACACAAGCTATCCAGAATTCCACCAGTGGATGGAAGTTGATGGACATATTTTCTGAGATTCACCTGGAGGTTTATGAAAAAAATGGGAAAACTATTTTAGTATCTCTAGAAGTGACATCATCCATTCTATAGAAGGTATAGATGAGATAAATCTCAGAATCCAAGAGCCTCATTCTAAGGGAGAGTGTATCTGATGAGAACCCACCACCTGGTTGGGTTGTTGTTGAGAATGAGATCCAACTCTTCAGTGGATGTATCTAGGCTCTTTCAGACATATGGGAAGAGATGATGTGGGAATATAAACCCTCTATTTGGGCAGTTCACCTTGGTCTTACCAAGATATAGTAATATGTACGTCATCAGTATTGGTTGTCGGTTATAAAGATGCAGATAAGAGGTTTTATTACT
Organism: Viscum album; assembly: GCA_963277665.1. NCBI lineage: Eukaryota > Viridiplantae > Streptophyta > Magnoliopsida > Santalales > Viscaceae > Viscum > Viscum album. The sequence continues at coordinate 296,109,249 of OY728136.1, forward strand.
TGGTTCTCCACCCTCTAGATGGTGAAAGCTGAGCTCCAGAGACCTGCTGTAATTTTATAGCCTATTTCTATTCCTAAGTTTAAATGGGATGAATTCACCTTGGATTTTCTAATAAGATTACTGAGATCCTCTTGATGCATCAATACAGTATGGTTTTTCATTGACAGGTTGACCAAAGTCACTCACTTCCTACCAATCCAAGAGACCTTCTCAGTTGATGAGCTTGATAAGCTATACATTTAGGAGACAATGCATCTTCATGGTGTTCTCTATTCTATAATATCAGACTGAGATTTCATCTTTACATCATGGTTCTAGCAGGGGTTGTAGAAGGCATTGGTTTCATAGGTGCTCTTGACTACAACTTATCACCCTTAGACAGATAGTCAGTCTGAGAGGATGAAACAAGTGTTAGAGGACATGCATTGGGCATGAATCCTTGATTTTAGTGGTTCATAGGAGAAACACATACCTATTTTTGAGTTTTTGTACAATAAAAATTTCCAATAAATGATTCAGTTGGATCTGTATGAGGACCTTTATGGTGGGGTATGACATTACCCTTTATGCTGGTTAGAGGTAGGCGAGGTAGCACTTCAAGGTCCTTGTCTTGTTCAGGAGACATCAGAGCATGTTTAGCTAATTCAGAAACATAGGTCTATAGATCAATCCAGATATATGTATTATAATGATCATCTTTGTAGACCTATGGAGTTCGAGGTGTGACATTGGGTCATTTTACGAGTGTCACCTAGGTTGGGTCATAGACGAATTCAGAGAGAGGGAAAGCTATCACCACATTATATTGGGACTTCGAAGATAGTGGAGAGAATCGAGCCAGCAGATTATCGGTTATAGATACCTCAGAGGTACCATGATATACATGACTCTTTCCTTGTATAATAGCTTCATTGGTACCATGATGTCCCATCTCATTTGTTTTACCTGGGGGATATTAAGCCTGGGACATATGAATCCTTCATGGAGAATCCGATATGTTTTGTTGATCAGGGCAATAAGGATATTCAAGGTAGGTCAGTTCCTCTAGTTTGGGTGATATGGAATCATGGATGAGTTCAGGATAAGACCTAGGAGTGGGAGGCTTATGTGTATGTGTAATGGCTGGGGATTTTCTCATAGAATATTTTACCACCCTTAGAAGGTCATATCAGGGATGAGTTGTCTTAAGGAGGGAAGGTTGTAACTTCCCAGATTTTCAAAACAGTAAGGAACATTTTTTACATTTTAAATTCCTTGGTTTATCCCTTTTAATGTTACCTAATGGAGTCATGGAGGTCATGAGGGAGTCCGGGGTTTGTTTGGAGCCCAAAGCCCTGAATTTTGGAGAACATACTGGACCACACAGTTAAGAAAAACTGTGAAGACTATCCCGTATGGTTTCCCTAACCATGTGAGGTATGACATAAGGGATTAGGGGGTACACACTTTTTCTACAACAATGTTGTATGAGGCACATGCCCATGTGGGTTATAGAGGGTTTGGGACAGTTTCTTGAACATGGTTATCCAAACCATCTTCCTAGTCCATGCAAGGTCCATCCTTTAGTAGAATAAAGCACATAGTTAGTTCATGGTTTAAAAAATCATGTAACCAAACCATGTAGCCTAGTAAATAAAATGGGAATGTCAGTTTTCCCCTATTATGTTTTAATACCCAAAACCTTTTTCTCCTCCTCCAGCAGACTACCCCCATGCACACTATCTCCTCTTCTCTCCTTCTCCTAGTGATTTTGATGACTCCCTCATCCGAACTCCAAATCATTTATCATTAGGTGTGTTGGAAAGCTTAAGGTAATCTCTTTAATAATATTATTTTTGTTTCTAGTTTCTCTTACCCTTATTTCACTGTTTATGTGTGATGTTATTTTACCTATTTTCAAGGAATTTTATGATTCTCTCGATATATCTCATTTTAGATCAATTCAAGGGGAGACAATGGATGAGTTGTATTCTATGAACCTATGGTAAGTGGTATAGATTCTTTACCTCAAGTTTTATTTCATTTATGTTATTCCCTATTGTTACACACACTAGACCCTTCTATTGAAACCCCAAAAATGATAAATAAATATATCTAAATAGCCTTCCATGCATATTGTGACTCTCGAGAATGGATAACCACATTCGTTGTTGTTATCATTGACATGGGCCACCCCTATGGGTGTGTCCTTCCCTAATAGAGTATTGTACCACTATAATAAATTGTATGAAACCTCTTGAGGTGTGTTTCCTTAGTAATAAATGCTTTGAAATAAATAATTGAATTGATATAATGGTATAACCTTAAGTTAGGCCCTTAAGACTTATGCTTTATGCTTATCCTTTATTCCTTACACCATGTGCCTTGTGATTATTTCTTATAGATTATGATTCATGTATGTTTCCTTATGCCTTATTCCATAGTTTCTTTTCTTGAATAAAATGATTTGGATAGCTTGGTTATCAGGTTTTACATGATTTTTTTATTTATTACATGTGATCCTAGTTGTTATGCCTTACCTTCTTATAGTTCAGGAGTGAACCCGGGTCCTAACTTAAGGATACCATGGACATGCTCTCAATTCTTGTATTTGGATCTGTCGGATGCGTTGAGAGTGACACTTGGCATTCATTGTAAGGGATCTCTGGGTGGATTATTATACCCATGAATGATAATGGTTCTCTAGGAGAGACACCATGGATATGATCATTGGAAATATGGTTATTCCTTGCCTTGAGTGACACTTGGTCCCCTATGTGAGATATCAGGGATGTGATCAAAACTTTATGCCCACACCATGCTGAGAGTGATATGTGGGATTCCTTTAATGATTCTCCTTGGACAGGCTCTATGGTATTGGGTATTTCAGAAGATCCTATAATGAAACTTGATATTCCTTTATGGATTGACTTTTATGAGATCAGGATGACACACTGGATTTGATGGTTTACTTTTCTTAGATTATATGTGATTCCCTTTAAATAAATTGTGAAAATGTTTGATTGATTTCATAGGGATACATCCTAAAATCCAAATCAAAAGCTTGAGGTCGGTCCACACTTGATTCTTTATTTATGATGACCCATCTACACACCTCATAAATTTTTTATAGTTTCCTTTGGTTCATTCAACCGATTTAGGACAAAGAAGGTAGTGGAGGATGGGTATCTAGGTTGAAACTAGGACATCATGTTTTTATTTATTTAATGAATTGCATTTACTATAATGGGAATAATATTCATTTTATATTATACAGACTGGATTGATCTTGGAACTGTTGGTGGTGGCCCCCTATGTATATCTCACACCCTGCTTGGGCTACCTTTGGTAACCAAGAACACTTCAAGATTTCAGGTATGGGTAAAGGGAAGAATCCAACTTCTAATGCTTTATTACCGATATTAGAATAAATTACATGAGATGAGGATTGCGCCTATACTCATGATTCAATTAGTTTCTTCTTTTTGTCCATTTTTATTTTTGATAGCATGTGGTATATGCTTGTATCTGATGTTACCGAGATATCATGGTCAGAATATATTTAATAAATTATTTATGACATAGCTTCTACCTTTTTATCATATTGAATGGTTTATTATTATTCTTCACTTATTTTCTATCTTTCATTACTGCTTCCTCCTTTTATTATATATTGTTTACTACTATGCTTAAATTTGATCTCTGAAGGAATAGGCTCCCCATGGAAACAACCTAGGCCCACGATACTATTCGATGGGATATTTCATATGGGGAGGCACGTTTTAGGTCTTATGGCCCACCGTCTCAGGGAACCACTAAGTGGATTCAAATGCGTGATTCTACATTCAAGTTACTATGGTGTTTGGGTACATAAGTGTTTGAAGACACTTTTAGGTATATAATAACCTCATAGTCATGGGTCTAACAGATGAGAGTTTCATGAAATGAATTTATAGTCAGAATTCATACTAAGTATACATTATTCATTCTGAGATTAATGGTTTATTAGATGAAAAAAGTGATAATTTTTGAAAATAATAAAAATGGTTGTTTTAAAAAGAAAGGTTGTAATATTTTTAAAAATGGTTGAAATGTTGATGATTTTTGAATTATGGAAAGATATATTGTGATATGTATTATTGTGGTGAATTGGAATTGATAATATTTATATTGTTAATGAGTGATACTAAACATATTTTTGTTTTGGTTGTAGTGAATTCTATTGGGCAGGTGCTGTAGAAATCAAACGAAGGTGGCTGCTGAAAATGTGGTTGTACATAATCCATAGGTGAATAAACAGCTGATCAAATGAATTTAAAGTATTTTCAACCCATTTATAACTGTAATAGGAATGATGAACCTTGGAATTTGAACCATTCGGTTTAGTTCCAAAATAAGAATCCACCCATCTTTTGTGGGGATTTCGAGCCGAAAAAGAATAATTCTAGTTTAATCGGATGAATTGAGTATTTGATTTACTTAGGATACCATTAGAGTTTATCGTGAAGTTTAAATTGTATATACTGGAGGATTTTGTATTCCAATGGTTGGAATTAGTAGTTTAGGATAAATTAGAAGAAGACATGACATGAGAGGATTTTGAAGAATTGTTTAACAATAGATTCTATCTTCACACCTTTAAAATTGTTAGAATAAAGAAATAATTAATTTTAAATCAAGATAACCTCATGATAATAGAGTATACATCTAAATTTATGAATTTAGACTACTTTGATAAGGAAGTTTCTAAAATTTCATCCTTGAAGGCACACATTTCTGGAGTTGAGGTTATGGATGGACATTTTCTCAAATATTGATGTTCTTTGTATAAAATATTATACATAAATAGTAAATAGAGAAACAGTAGAATAAAGGGATATCTTGGTAAATATGGTTGGAGAGAGAATTCTTATTTATATGGGAACAAGTGGGAAATCTAATGTTGGGAACAAGCATAAGAGGTACACCTACTTCCAGAGTGGCGGTACACATCAGAATCAGATCATGGGATCAACAAATATTCCTCCTCGATCAAAAAATAATCCAGAATATTTTAAATGTGGTTGTTTTGACCATATGAAGCAATATTATAAGGAAACACCTAGATCATGAAATAATTAAAACTAGATAGGTCATCTTTAATGATATTATCACAGTGCTATGAGGTTGGGTGCTAGGGACACATATCATGGTTCCTAAATAGCGTATAATTTGATGAGATGATTAAAGTAGAATAATTATCATCATCCGAATAGAGAGAGACTAGGTGATTCAGGAAACAACATGACTCCTCAACTAGTGAAATCTTAATAAGATAATAATGAGAAATGATTAGTGAGTAAGAAATTGTATGGATCTGAGAAAGTGATTATGGATGATCAATCCGTTCCTTCAATGGTGAGAGGTATGATTATTTTTTATTATACCATTATACAATCTTTTTTTAATATGGATTCATACAACTCGTTTGTTTCTTCTTGTTGTATTTATCATATGGGTTTTCATGTTGAGATAATGCCTCCTATTTTGAAACTTCAAACTCCTCTTGGCCAATGAGAGTGTCGATCCTTTAGGTGAAAATTATGTTTTATAACCCTCGATGGGGATAAGTTTCATTGGGATTTATCTATACTTGAGATTAATTTATATGACTTTATTTTGGGTCTGGATTAGTTGAAATCATTCAAATCCCTTATCAACTGTTACGTCTAAAAGGTTAGTTTCACATATATAGGTGGCATTGAGAATATCTTTATAGGAGATTTGGATGTAAAGGAATGTAGAGTATGAATTTTTTCCACCAGTAGTTGTAAATATATCATATCATATGGAAGCCCTAAATTTGGAATTAGTGGATGATATTGATATGTTGATGCCTACCAAATGAGCATCAGAAAATTTAAAAAGGAATAAATACCTAGATATGCATTTTATTTTCCCCACAAAATCAAATTAAGGAGAATGCAACTGAGACTTGTGGATATCACGAGAATTTAAGAGACACACAATCACCTGACCATCATAGGGCAACATGAAGGAACCATGAAAATATAATAGAATAAAAAAGATCCCACAAAGTCCCTTTGAAATGTCCTTCTACTCTGGTGAAGGTACCCCAGACAACCAGTGGTCACACAGAGGCATCTAGATAAGATCCCCTAGATCACTTGGTTTGTCAACCGACAAGTTCTAGAGGACCCATCTAAAAATAATTTGAAAATTTAAGGAAACCATCCAAAAGGAGGAGGCCTCTTGGGGTCATAATTCTCATGTGATGTATCACTGAGGATCAAAATGTTTTTCCCTCACAAAATTCAATAAAACTTGTGAGACCTCTGAGCCTTTCTAAAATAAAAACAATGGAAATAAAGGGGGAGGAGGTGGGAGCCCCTTGAAGTCATAAAATTCACACAACAGAAATCTGGAGATCCTCAAGACACCACAAGACCATTGAAACATGTCCACCTCACCTATTGAAAGACCGTCGGCATGTCATCCTCATCATGTCAAGAGAATTGGGTATTTCCAAGCAATCTTGCACTCCCCCTTTTGCTCTCTAAGGAAAAACATATAGAATTTTTTTGTGAAATTATTGCGCATCTCTATAGGAATTTTTTGTTCATGTGATGAATCACCAAGAGGTAGATTATTTGTCTTTTACATTAGTTATGAAATCTTGCATGATTCTCAACCTTTTTAAGATAAACATTAGAAACAAAAAAAAGTGGAATGTGGAGACTCTCATGGTTGTAAAACCCTTGTGACGTGCTAAGTACATCCACAACATGGTTTCACGAGACTCCTTGACTATCCACACTGATCTAGTGAAGGCCCCCTGACATCGTCTTTATCCCATGAAAAATCCAAAACATGTCGTTTGAGATGACGTGAAGGCCTTCCAGCAGGCATATTGATCTCATGAAGGAACTTAGACATGTCAACATGACTATATAGAAGTCCTTCAGCATGCCTTAATTACTCAGCAAGTCCCCATTAATTGGAAGTAATCCAATAAAGTAGGCATTTATGGGATGAGATCACGGTTGCTGCAAAATAGGAAATGACATCAGATAGATCCACAATAGAGACTTGTGAAGATGTGTGATGCCAAAACCTTTATCAATTCTATCTTAGACACGTGTGACAAGCGTTATGCAAAGTGATGAATAAATGGGGTGGTGAGGCCTATAAACCCCCACCCTTAAATGAAAAAGATCAAGGCTACCACGAATCTATGGATGTGAAGTTTTCCTTTTTGTATCCAAGTGCTAGTGTAGATATCTTGGAGTGGTGGATATAACTAACAACAAGTTTTCCATCAGACAGGATACTGAAGAATAGCAGGAGAAATCATGCAACATGCATAGAAACATCATGTGATCAATCATAGATCACACAAAGGACTTATGGAATAGAATATGAAGAACATCCCACACACATTCTACATCACACAAGACATAATACAAGATAACATTGAACAAATATAAGGAATTAGTGATATAATGGATAGGAAAAAGAATAATGAAGGGATACTTAAGAAAAGAACATATATGATCACCTTTATACACTTCACGTGAACTACCTAAGATATAATATGACACTAGAACATGTCTCCTAGATCTCACGATGATCCTTCATTATGCTATTTGGTTTATGAAAAGTCTTCTAGACATGTCAAATAAATTCACATGGTGCCCCTCAAGCATGCTTTAAAAGTCTCATGAAACCCTTCAGGATCTTCATTAAAGCCTCACGATGTCCTTTAGATGTGTCATGAGAACCATATGGAGACACCAATTCATGTTAGTTAAGTCTTACAGTAGCACCCGAGTATGTCAAATGGATCTCACGATGCCCTCTGAGTAGTCTATCAAGGTCTCGCGATGCTATCCATACATATCATACAGTACACATGACACCCTCTAAGACAAGTCACACTGACTCTTGAAACACGCTATATATGTTTCATACAGTTCTTGATATGACACCTGGGTAAGTCAGATAGATCATTTTACACCCTTTGGAAAACTCATCTAGGCCATATGATGTTTTCTAGGACCTGTTGTCTAGGTCTTGAAATTTTCTCTAGACAAGACTTCCTTGATCATGCGAAAACCTCCAGACATTCCATCCAGATTTTGAAAAGTCCTTTGGAAAAGTTAACTGGATCATGCAATTTTCATTGTACATGTTAGTCAGACATTCTTTGATATATTGAGGAGGAAATAAAATCATTAAGAGTAGAAAATTGACACATGTTAAGAAGGTAAGCATGCTAGGTCAATAGGGAATCCCAGGAATTGACAACCTTTTCCATCCTTGATGTGTATGCACCGATCAATAGGGAAAACTTAGAGTGTAATCCTCAATAAAAGGTATAATATGATATATCCCAATTATAAGGTAAACATCATTGTGTAATACTTGATCAAGTTAACTTTGATGAATTTTATTCCCCCCATAGCTTAGATATGCAGGATACGTCCCTAAGGTTCGAGCTCTATATTAATATTCTAAGGGAAGTCCAATATCATATGTCCCTTATCCATAAGAAATAACATCGATTAATTTATATCCCTTATTTCTCACAACAGTAATAGATCAAACGAGATTACAAATTTGAAATAATTATATCTTCCACACCACCAAACCATACAAAGACCAGTGCAATGTTAGTATGTAATCCCCAATCAACTCAACTACTAGGAATCTGATTCCTACCATAACCAGGATACGTAGAACTCCTTCTAAAGTCTTGTGCCCAAATTCAAATGGGAATCTACCTTAGTGTTGGTCCCTCCATGTCTCTAACATTTCAAATATTGGGACACAATCATTACCATGGGCTGATCACTCTACCTCATCCCTCTGTGGATTGAAAAAACTAGATGAACTATAATGACTTTGATTTTTACCATAACCAGGATATGTAAGGAACCTCCATGAGGCCCGAGAATCATGTTGAACCACCCAAGGGTATTCCTAGAACATAATCCACACATCCATATGCATTGACCCTAATTTCTTGTTATCCATTATTTCCCACACTAAGAATAGAAAATGCGGGATTAGGGAATTTCAATAGTCATATCACTCGCATCATGGATTCCAACCATCTAGGTGAATTTTAGCATACAAGACCCAATAAGTGGAATGATATAAACCTCCCCCCATATGAGGTAATCTACCATGGGGATAGTCCCAAGGGTATGAAATAACTATAATAACTCTAATTCATATAATAACCAGGATATGAAGAATTCCATTCTAAGGCTTGAGCTCAAATAGGAATCCACCTTATTGTAGGTTCTACCATGTCTATGAAATTTCAACCATCAAGACCGAATCATTCCCATGGGATGATCATCCTACATCACTTATTAGTGGAATGAGAAACAAAATAAACCATAATAATTCTCATTCTCACCATAATTAGGATATGTAGGATGTCCCCTCAGGACTTGATATTGAATATTCACTGCCTTAGAGAACTCATATATGAACTTTACGTAAGATTCTAAACTACACAGGTTAAAAAAATATGTGGATTTTTATTCCTGGAATAACAAGGATATAGGATTCCTCATAATGGCTCAATCCCCTCCTTGGAATATTAACCGCCCCCTATGTGGTAGTAAATTTTGAAGCTCCTGGTTATATCTATTCGTAACATAATCAACTATTCATTACCAAGAAATGGATAAGGACCCTTAGATACATATAGATAGATCCACAGATGAGATCCCCATATTTTTCACATAGAGGTACTTAACCCACAATACTTTGTTAGGGTATCTAGTAAAGTATTGGGATTAAAAAGAGATTCATGAACATATATTAAATCTGAGTCCCATAGTAGGAAAAAATTTCCCCAAAAAGGGTCTGATGAGCCTGAACTCCCATCCTATCAACCAATAAGAGTCCCTAAGCATCATTGGATCTAAAACTCAAATTGAACACCTTACTTTGGAATGCAGTTATGTACCCAGTTATGGATGAGGGAATTGTTGGGATTTTCCATTAAAAATGAATATGGGGACCTGACATTAATGATTGTTCAAGAAATGAACCTCCACTAACAATTAGCCATCAAGTCAAAAAAAAACATGACTAGCAGTTGTCTCTTCCCCATAAAAAATGGTGAACCTGATGTGAATCTCTCTAATAAGAAAATGTTTGGGTTATTATCCACTAGACCATTTCGTTTTCACACTATCTATAAACAAAAATGGTTAACCTGATGTGAATCTATTCAATAAAAGAATGATCAGTTAATCATGCATTAGGCCACTTTGTTTTTCATTTCCTGTATAAGAAAATTTAGTAATATGGACATGATATTATATTTGATCCTCTGTAACTGGGGTTCTTATGAAATAAGTCCATCCTCACTTTTAGAAGTCCAAGTGATTATAATGGACATATAAGGAATAAAAGGGAAATTGTATAAACCGTGAATATCTGATTGAGCATATATTTCCTATGATATTTAACTAATCAGTGACCTTATTTGTTGGTGTCTTCATGACTGTAGATACTGCTATCAATAACAAAATCCTGATCTGAGATAATGTCTTCTTCATCCAGCAATCGCTCTGGTAAATCACCTATGGCTGCAAACCATACTGGTTGAAAAATGTTCTCACATGCTCAATAGCTCCAACAAAAGATGGAAAACATGATGGTCTAGGAGTAGCATCGATGCAATATAATACCAACCCTGTAGTCTGACCATGACGTTCTAAGATCACAGAAACTAGAGAGTACACATTTCCCAAGGAAAGAAGTATCTATGTTAGTGGAACTCATTGCCACAACCAACCACTTTAAGAGATTATCCCCTGAGCGTGATAACTGGCACCTTCAGTATCTGATAAAGGTGGACCAGGGAGAAAAATACAGCTCCTTCCTAGTTTATGTGCCATTGAAGATAGCACCTTTCAACTACCGTCACCAGCATCACCGTATAGGTACCCACTAGTCACCTTCAAAGGTTACCTCTTGACATGCTACCACCTCTGATGCCCATGCTCAAGCAGCAAGGAAGACACATCAAGTGAGGAAGGATTTGGATATCCATGAGTGGGATCATATCCCCACTACTATGGAAAAAGTATATCGACATATTCTAGGGGTAACTAATGAGAAGGATCATATCTCTTCTCACTCGAAATAAGTATGTGGGAATATTCCTATAGTAGGAATGGGGGAGGCACATATACCTACCCCCATGCATGAAAGTACATAAAAATATTCTTCTGGAACAAGGAGGACCAAAGTGGTAACATATCCTCACTTCAATTGAATACATATTACATTACATAATGGATATGGAAAATGTGCATACTTATATCCATGAACACAGTTTTATAAAATTCCTATATATTTTACCATTAGATGATAAACTCCGTTAGAATTTTTTGGCACTAATTTAGATGTAAGGATAGGCGCATATTGTTATCCCTACAACCAGGATAGCTCAACATGCTAACCATCATGAATAATTGTCTACTCCAGAGCAAGAATACATTATTTCTCCCATCTAGGAGTATTATTAGCATATTACAATAAAGGAAGAGGCATTGGATCAGGCTCATATTCTTGTTTCAACTGGGGCTTACCAAGTGAGAGTGGCACATGCCTTAGGACAAGGTTACACACCTATTGAAAAAGTTAAGTGTCATATTACAAAGGCCTAGTATCAGGAATATATCTATGTTATAATTGGGGATCAAAAATTGATAGGGGAACAATCCTCAGGACAAGCTAATATTACTATCTAACAAGTACAATGATATACTCAAAAGTCCTGGTATCGGGCATATAACCTCATTATAGCTAGGGATAACCAAGTGATAATGGAAAAATTCTTATGACATGATCATATTCCTATCAATGAATATGCATGGAATATTCCAACCGATCATAGAATCTAGAAACATATTCTTACTTCCTCTAATGAAAGAATACACCAACATAATTCTAAGGCAATACAAGAGGAGGCTCATATCCATTCTCCCATTCTGAAGGTACTTTGACATATTAGGTTGGGGAATGAATAACCATACTAGGATCATATTCTTTCTCTAACTAGGCCTCAACAGGTGAGATCATCAGATGACTTAGGGTAGGATCATATCCTTGAAAAGAAAGTCCAATGACATATCCCAAAGGCTCGGGTTTAGGGTCATACTCCCATATTGATCGAAGCCCATCAAGTGAGAATGAATCATGCCTCGGGTCATTCTTATATTCCTATCAATAATGATACAGATCAATGTAATACTCCAATAGTTTCTCAATAATAGGCACATATTCCTGTATCACCAGATGGTTAGAAAAAATTTCAGAAAACTATCATATTGTAGGTTCATATCACTACACAATTCCAAAAGGCGGGTCAGAATATTCTGACCGCGATGCAGAACATGACCCATATTTCTAATATTCTCAATGACAATGTCCTTGAGGTCATTCATGACACATTACAAACACCCCAAGGGTCTTTCAACTCTTCAACCGATTTATAATATGATAATTATTATTATAGTACTCCTCATGGTAGTATGGAGATGGATTGCATGGAATCTACTACTTATATCCTTTGTGGCCAACCACCCTAAGGAAATATCTCGCATAGAAAAGGAAATCCTCCCCATATCCAGAAAAATCCATATAGAGAGGTGTTCAAAACTATGATGCCTTTGAATAGAGAGGTGATCAGAACATCGGGGTCAAATGCATATGGTTACCCATTAAATTCTAGTAGCATTAAACTATAGTTAGTAGGAGACCCTCAGAATCATCTTCTATGGTATGACCGTATGGAGGCATGTAAGGCTGATTAAGAGGAATCTGACATTGACATATAGAGTGAGTTAGCTAGAAATAACCTCTCCATCATGTTTTTTCCTCTCACCACTTTTGAATATGAGATCCCATATGATATATAAAAGGGGTTCATGTATTATATACATCAAAACATATGGGCTACTCAGTAGTGACTGAAGGCTCTACATCTCCCTTATTCATGATATGAGTGTCACCTTCTGATAATTAAGATAATTTGTTGTTAGCTAGACCTGGACACTATATCCATGACTCAAGATCCTAAACTGGAAAATCACAATGAAAATATGCAACATGCTTTCCGCCATTGCATCCTAACCCTTCTACAGCTGATATCTAAAGCCACATCATGCATCCATATTTGAGGATGGGGAGAGTATGGAGCATTACACTTTTACACACACATGTAAAATGATAACCCCTCAGAATCATCATATTAAAATTTTATCACCTCTGTTGAAATCAGGGGACTGGATAATGCTCAAGAAATTTGGTCACTATAACATAATTTCTCCACCTCAAAAATGACAAGACATTATGAACGGAGTGAGAGGATAGCCAAAAGGAATCCAAAATTCCCCCATATAAGTAATGAGAATTCATTTTAGACATGGAGACCAAAGTTATGATCACCCAAAAAACTTTCCATAAAGAATGGTTCTCATCATGGGATGACATTGAACCCATATCCTATGTAAATGTGGCTGCACTGTATCAAATGGGACACAATAGAAACTTCCATAGCAGCATTCTATGAGCAGACCCAACCTATCAGGCTAGGGGAATATCTACCACTACCACCACCCCTCAGACCTTTAATTCCTGGTAGGATTCAGAACATATCATCAGTAGTTTCAAACAAACCCTATCCCACTAGGTTGGGGATATTTATATCATAATAAAAATCACCAGGTTCATCATCCCCTAATAGGGTCTTGGGGACATCAATAATGATTTTAGATCACCCCATCCCTTTGGGCTAGGGGCATTTATATCTCTATGTTCATCCAGAGAATAATCAAATCCCCAACTGGAATCATTAGATCCTCAATAAAATGACCAATTGATGCGGGTTTAGGCCCTAAGTAACCCCCAACCTATAGGGATGGGGGTATTTTCATTATCATCATCACTATAGATAGAATTAGTCTTCTCTAGGTTGGGAAGAAAAAATCAACATTCAGAATCCCACTATAAGACACAGCTCTGTTGGTAAGGGATTATTCGACAACCATGACCAGAAACTCCCTTAAATTTATTGTTCATATGCCAAGATGGTAGGAATTCACAATGAAGGTAACCAGACCCTATCGGGGTTACAAGCCAAACTGGGCCAATTAGGCCAAGGGTTTAAATAATGACCTTGATAAAGGTAGTGAAGAATCAACCTGTTGTGTAGAAAGTAATGATATGACCACCATTGCCCAATATGCCTCTATGAACTTCATCACTATCAATATGGAAAACATTATCAATTTCAACTTAAATACAGAAGTCCACAACATGGAAAACATACCCCGATAGGAGGGTGCTTTGGATGTTCCAACCGAGGCAACATGCACCTGGAACTAGATAAGGACCCAAAATCTAGAACCTTAGAAAAATGTGTTGCCACCTCCATGATGGAACAATGAAAAATAAAAAGGGAAAGGTGTGTCCACATCCCAAACACCACTCAGAAGAGTTGAGATTCCTCCCAGGGAAGAACAGGTGTCACAATATGAGAGTGGAATAAAAAATCTCCAAAAAAATCAATGAGTAACTACTCCGGGACAATATCCATGCTTGGTGTCATCTACAGGATGAGATGAATATCCATACTTCCATAAGAGATGATCCACAAAAAAAGTGTCATTTGAGAACCAGAATGACTCCAACTATAGAAATCTAGTCAAAATAGATAAAGAAGTAAAAAATGATTGTGACATCCCTCTATTGTGGAGACAACCTCTCCTATTATAGGGTAATCATTTAGTCTTAGGAATAATAGATAATCAGTAGGAGTTGAAGGTGGGGCCACCTTATAAACCCCATCTTACTCCATATGGATGAGAGGAAGTTCAGAAAGAAGGATCCCTGGAGTCACTTAATGTCATCGAGTCCCTTACTACTCGAATGGAAGCCATGGAAGGGAGACACACACCTTTGAAACTTGAGAGGAAGACATATCCTGAATGAGTGTATGAAACTTTGCTTATACCCAATATCAAGAATACTACCTTATGTAACTTTGATGGTGTAGGAGATCCTGAATAAAATCTCACACACTTTTTATCATGATGCGGGCTGATGACGGGCCTCGAGATCAATTAGAGGAAATGAAGATGAGGTATTTTGTGCAGACTGTAACATGGACAGATTTTTTTTGGTACAATAGGTTTCCATCAGGATCCATTGTAGGAAGGGAAGAACTTCATTGTCAGTTCCTTTATCAGTTCATCTCTATGCTAAGGAAAATAAAAAAATTTATACCTAAAGAACTGCAAGCAACACGAAAATGAGAGGGTGTCTGAATACATATCAATGTAGAATGGTTTAATCTACCCACTCAACATCCCTATCTAATGGGAAAAATAGTTGGATCTCTATGATGAAAATCTATAGGATGAGGTACAGATTCCTCTAATCCCAATGACATATCCATGTGGGTTTCATGAGTTCGTAGAAACAACACAATGTCTCAAAAACACCATTCAACGAACCTGATCTAAATCTTGGATCATTCATATAGCATAGGGGAAATTATAGGCAAAGAAGAAGCTATATATATCAATCTCAAGCCAACAGTGGTGCTCATCATGGAATATAGGTAGGTACCTAACCACCCAAAATCTCTTATCAAGTGGTGAAAACCATAGAATCTCACTTGCCCAGTAGCATAGAGAAATCACGTTCACCCGTGATCTGAGGAAGATATGAATAAATCATATTCCTTACAAAACAAATAAGTCCCTAAATATTTTTCAGATTCCATAGACAAAAACTACCTTAGGCTACTATATCCCAAGAATCATGATGAGGTTGTCCACACTGATTTTCCTAACTAATTCCCATTCCATATAAGGATGGGTGACAATATCCAGGACTGCTTTATCTTCAAAGAAATATTTCAAGGAATTGTCGATTCTATATAGGTGGTGTTAGATAACTCCTCAGAGTAGGTGACTTGCATAACCATTGCTCATTCAGAAGAAAAGGATGGTTGTGAAAAATTCCCAACCAGGCATGCACAGAATTTAGATAACTAGATGACTTGTAAAACAGTTGACCGAGATCATTACACCCTAAGATAATAGCTGTGAAGACCCACAATAACTCCACCACCTAAGGGGGTAACACCAGATATTCCTTTCAAGGTTGGGTTCAACCATCAAAATTAGGAATTAATAGAAGAGCATTCATATTATTCTCCAATGCAAACTCTGAATCTTTCATATTTCTTACCCACAACATCTAAATAATGGGTATCCCCCACAAAATGGGATCCTTATAGAATGAATAGCTCATATTTGGTTTTCTCAACAAGACACACATGGAAGAATCCTTCTACGATGATGAATATGCCTTAGGATGTGAGTTACCTATATATAATCAAGGAACATGAGGCCACATATGCATGAACTGAGGATAAATAGGATAACATAGGCATGGTCAGACCCAATATTATATATGTGACCCCACATAAGTCATATATGCAGTAGAGAGCATGGCAATGTTCTCCAGTGATCCCGATAAAGATATAGATGTGTCTTAGAACCTTCCAGAAGTCACCCACACCCAAATTTATCTCATGACCACCTAGTGGAGGTTCGATTACCCGATCAACCCATAAAAAAGGGGAGGCCAACAAGACCCACACCGCTGGAATAAGATACTCCTATAACCTCTACACAATCACCAAACCCATCTACCTCAAATAAACCATTTCTTGAGCCACATGTCAAGAAGAAACCCAAAATTAGTAAGTGGGAACCTCTAGAAAAAAATTACAACATTCTAAAGTAGCTGGAGATTGTTCAATCCAATCTCTCAATGCTTGATGCAATTAATCTTTCAAAAGAGCTGGTGGAGACACTCATTAAATATCTCTAAATATCATAAGAATTTAATGCATAAGTAACTACTATAGAGTTCTATCAAATGGATACCATGTTAATGGAGTTCCATGTTTCCATCTTGTTCAAAGAGCACAATCCGAACAATGTCATTCAGCGGCACATCAAACTCCTATATGTTTTGGAAAGACTCGATAATGTCAATATTCAAAGGGATTTGATTGAAAATGGATTTGGGATAAATATAATCCTGATTCAAACCCTCCTATGTTTGGGATATAGAGAAGGGGATTCTTCACACACAAAGTTGTCCATTAAAGGGTATGATAAGCATGACCAAAGTCCTCTTGGGAAGATCAAACTTAAATAGAAGTTTGGGGAGCTCACATATAAAGCTGATTTTATGGTTATCCATCGAGAAACCACATACAATTTTATACTCAAAATTCCTTGGATACATATCCACATGGATGTACCTTAAACATTCCATCAATGTCTAAAATACCTCATTGATGGAAAAGTAGGAATACTACATGGTGATAGTGCCCCCTTTGAAACTTGTGATGCCACATATACTGAAGCAATATTATTTAAAAAGGGAGGCAAAAAAACCAGTGATAGATTTATGATACACAAGTTTCATCTCCTAAAATCTTAGGTAAATCCCCTGAAAACCCCTAGAGTATGAATAGTGACTATGTGCTCCCCATAGACATAGTTGAGGTAATAGGCCTAGTCCTAGAGATCCATGATCCCCCAATACCCATGGACAGTGTAAAAAATCAGCTCTTACATCTCTGTATGATAACTCAGGTGATAGGAGATGATAATTTATCTTCTCATGGACTCCATCACACTGATAGTGATGGATAATCCCCCTATATTTCCATCTTCATCTGAAAATATCTACACAAACTCAAATTTGGAGGAAGATGAGGATTCACTCTATAACGACCCTCCCATATTCATGTAAGGTGTCCCCACCACCATTAATGAGCTTAGAAAGATAAATCTGGGAATAGAAGAATACCCAAGGCCAAATCTTATTAGTTCCACCATGACCTTTAAAGAGAAAGAGATGGACATCACATTTATCAAGAAACATTGATATGTGTTCTCTTGGAATTATACAAAAATTCTTGGGCTGAATCTAGATTTGGATATGCACCATCTCAGCCTACTCGATGAGAAATAAGGTTCCAAGTAGGAATAAAGTAGGAAAAAACCCTCTCATTCCACCAATATATAGGTGAAAATTGAAAATATGATCAAATAATTTTTTTTTCGATAATTGAAATACCAAATATGGCTTTCCAATATCATCCTAGTTAAGAAAATAATGGGAAAATAAGGGTATACATCGATTTAAAAGACCATAATCATAATTTCCTAAAGAAAAATTTACCATTGAGGTTCACAAAAATCTTGATCGATGCAACTAATGGCTTCCAAGACCTTTCCATCATTGATATGTATTCAAGGTATAATCAAATAAATATGGCCCTTAAATATGTGGAAGCCACCACCTTCAGAGTACCTCTAGGGATATTCTACTATCAATTCATGCCCTTTGGGTTAAAAAATACTGATTCCACATACCAAAATTCCGTGCATAATATATTTAAGCCATTCTTGGGAAGGATATCCAAATTTTATGTTGAAGACCTAGTTTCCAAATCCCGATAGTGAGGTGATCACTTCATGAATCTTCAAACAATCTTCAATAAGTTGCAACAGCATAGTCTAGTGATAAATATTTTGAAATATTCTTTTAGGGTAACATAAAGAAAGTTACTTGGATTTTTGGTGTGTCAAAATGACATTGAGTTTGACCTAGATAAGACTAGTTCAATTTTAGCAATGTCACCCCCAGAAATATTAAATAAATAAGGGGGCTCTGAGGGAACCCCACCTACATTTGGTGATTCATATCCAACATGGATGGAAAATCTCCCCCCTTATCTAGAATAATGAAGAAGGAAATATATTATCAATGGGAAAATGACTACCAAATATCCTTTGAAAGTCTAAATATGTACTTACTACACCCACTAGTATTGATGTCTCAAGTGGAAGGGAGGCCACTAATCTTGTATGTGACCTCCATAGAATGCTCACTGGGCACCCTCCTCACATAGAAATGTTATGTGGGGAGTGAGAGTAGTCTCTAATACCTCAGAAAGACAATGATAGTTACTGATACCATATACTTTTATGTCTATAAGAACTTCCTTGAACTCATCTTTGCATCGAAAAGTATGAGGCATTACTTGCAGAACCAAAAATTCCCTATGGTATCTCATGTCAACCCAATGAAGTACATCCCTGGATGCCCTATATTGAATGGGTTCCTAGATTAATGGGAGGTCATTCTTCAACAATACGATATTCAGTTTTTATAATAGAAGTTAGTGAAATGGAAATCCCTGGATGATTTTCTTATAGCACGTCTTGCCCCAAAAAACACACCAATGGACACCAAGCTTCCAGATGAATAGGTTTTCCATGTCCATGACACTCCACAGACATGGGATATGTATTTTGATGGCACCTCATAGAGTCCTATAAGAAAAAGGATGGAAAACTTGAGGCTCGATCGGGTTGGTCTGGGGATTGAATTTGTCTCTCTAGAAAAAGCAGTTTTTTCCTAATCTTTCTCACTATCTGAAGGCTACACAAACAATGAGGAAGAATACCAAGACCTCATTGCTGGGTTGGAACTAGCCCTACAAATTCACATAGCCTACATGAATATAAAAGGGGATTGATAAATATTGATAAAGTAGATAATTGAATAATATACCATAAAAAGGAAGAACTACTCCCTCTCACTAGCTAATTTAGAGGATTGATGTTAGAGTTTCCTTTTGAGACCATGTTGTATTATGTGCCCCATTCAAAGAATTTCTGCACTAAAGCTTTAGCTAATGTAGCCACCATCCTGGATGATCCTGACCAGAAGGAAATAATCTTCCCTATCAAACATAAAAAATGTTCTCATCAATCTTCTTATGTGATATTGAAGAAATCAATCAGTTCAATACTACCCTAGAGAATGATGAACTGATGACCACCCCTCAATGGATGGAGCCCATAATTGGTTATCTTCAAAATGGGACTCTCTCAACAGATCGATCCAAGAGGGAAAAAATTCAATGTCATGAAGTGAACTTCACCCTAGAGGATGGTCTAAATGAACAAAAGGTCCTCTAAAAATGCGGTTTTGATGGAATCCTCCTCATATGCATAGTGTAGGGAAATATTTATACCATTGTGGATGAATTAAATGAAGGATATTATAAATTCCATAAATTTGGGATTGGATCTCCCACCAAATTAGTATATTGGGATATTACAGGAAACCCATGATACATGAATGTATAGAATACAGAAAGAAATTTCATCCATTTCAGATCCACACAAATTTCATCCATCAACCCCCATAATTGATATATATATATAGAAAAATATTCTTGGCCATTTTCCATTTGGGGAATAGATTTTTGGGTCCATATCGCCTTTTCACAGCTAAGTAGTTCGAGTACATCATTACTACTACTGAATTCTTCTCCAATGGGATGAGGCAATACCCCTCCAAGAATTTGGGATGAAGAATATTATCAACTTCATAAAGTCCCATATCATCACCAAGTTCGGGGTCCCTCACACAGTATTGATGGAAAATGACACCAACTTCTATTATACAGAGTTGAAGAAACTATAACAATAGTATAATATCAAGTCCAATCACGCATCTCACTATCAGGAAATAGAAAATGGATAGATATAGGCCTTCAGTGAGACTCTGTAAAATATTCTTCAGATGATGGTGAATAAGAAAAAAAGTCTGGGATGGACAATCTGATTCATGATTTATGGGACTACCGTACCACCACACATATTTCTAGACAAGAAATGCCATACTCATTATTTTATGGTAATGAGGAAGTGTTACCCAAAGAGGTCCACCTACCTTCACTTTGAATATCAATTTATGGATAGCTCTTAGATGAAGAGTAATCACAAAAGTGATTGGATGAATTGGAGCGACTCGATGAGATCAAGTTGCACACATTAAAAAACCTGGAGATCTATGAGAATTGGATCACACAATAATTTAATAAGAAGGTTCATCTCTTCTCATTCCTCCAAAGAGAACTAGTGTTGGCTCTCAGGACCACAATGGCACTAGATAAGAAGCCTCTGAAGCTATAACCCAAATGGAAAGGGCCTTATATCATACATAAGGTCTACCATAATGGATCCTATTCATTGTCCACCATGGATGGAGACCATTTCACACCTCCCACCAATTTAATATTTCTCAAGAAATAATTTTCATAGATTTCATCAAATGGGAATACACATCAGTGTATGTCCTTCCATTCATTTTGGATACATTATATTAAATTGTAAAAGTGTCATCTTGGTCACATAACATTAAACTGTACAAAAATTTCCTTACCGTAAGATGTTAAACTGAATAACTAATGTCATTTCCTCACGACATTAAACTACAAGACATTTTAGGAACAACATATAACTTGATTCTTTTCATCACAATATACATAGTGACACCCGAATCTCTAATCATGGTCCCAGCCATAACATTCATTTTCTTTCATATCAGGTGACCCTCACCCTTACCATATGATATAAAACTATACAGATCCAAAATTTTCATTTCTACCTTCACATCAGGTGATCCACATCCTTACCATAAGACATTAAACTACATGTCTAATGTACTTTACAAATGACATTAAACTAAAAAATATTTCATGAACAACATATATATTGATTCTCATTTTCATTGAGATATGTGGGGATTCCTCAATCCTATATCTTGGTCTATCCACTATATGATGAAAAATACCCCTATCTTATCCTTAATTTTCTATTCATAGTGATAGGAACCATTTCTATTTTTTGTTTCTCACACTGAGCATAGCTCACATGATCTTAGGAAATTCAATAAGATCTCCCCCACACAAACAAGGCATGAAATATTATAACAGTCTCATCAAGGTCCTGAATAAAAGACAATAAAAAGAATATGATGATTCCTCACCACATGGAATTAAAAAAAATTATATGTCCCTTGAATGACATAAAAATGTACATTCTTGTGGACCTCACTTGATATGACCACCATTCATAGTGTTGGTATCCTACCACACTGGCATTCAAGAACTATGTGTGACTTGATTCCTGACATCACATGATATGTAGTGATGCCTGGCTCTTCAATCCAAGGTCTAGTCATGAAAAATATAAAAATTCAACCTCTCTGCATATAGGACAGACATCTGTAAGAAGTTAATTCTACAAGAATTACACGTGGCATGATTCTCATTCTCATGAGATATGTAGTGAAACTCAGACTTCCACCCTTGGTCCTAGTTTCAACATTTTTGTTCTTTAATGGAAATTCATATTCATCCTCACCTCACAACATTAAACTATAGGGTTATTTAAGAACTATTTTTGGATTGATCCATAGGATACAAAGTGACACCCATATTTCCATCTTCAGGTCTAACCATAATTCCACTTTTCATGTTAGGAAGACCACATCCTTTCCGCATGATGTTAAACTACATGGTTCCTCAAGAACTATGCATGGATTGATTCATGTCACCATAAGATACATAGTTATGTAAATATCTCTAATACTAGGACCAACTACAATAATAAATGGGAATAATTTCCACATCTAAGAATGGTCTAAACCTATAGAGTGTTTTCCATTCAAGAACTACATGTGGCTTGATTCCTATCATCATAGGATATGTAGTGACTTCCATACCTACAGTCCTAGGTCCAACTACAACAACAAATAAGAAATGCACCCCAACTGCATAGGATCTGAGTCACACAAACTCATTCTACCTACGTATGAGCCATATCTATGTATGGATTGATCATGTACATAATATTTCATGAAAAAAATCTCCAATATGATTCCCACGTCCTTACCACATGACATTAAACTGCAAGGAAAATGTCCTAGTCACAAGACATTAAAATTGAAAAAATTGTTTCTTCAATGCATGATGATAAAATTCATGACATATGTCTTTACTGTATGAAATTAAACTTCATAGAATATGTCCACACTACAAAAAAGATATGTGGTTAAGAACATCTCCCATTTTTATCCCTTATTAAAGGACCACAAGAGCCTTACCCCAGTTATCTAGAGTATGAGGTGCTTCCATAATATGTTAAAATCACCTTGTTTCATAAACCAAACCTCGTGATTTTAGTGTCACAAATCACTATAATCTTCCAAAGAACCTGGAAAGTATACCCGAATTCAACTACCCTTTTCTTGACTTTTCATATATGTCCATGGCTCATGAATATGTGCCTATGTTCGTTAACCAAATATGTCACTCTGTAAAAATGTATTTCCAATACTTTTGATCCCTAACATCATTATGGAAGAAGTAAACACCTCAATATGATATAAAATAATTATAGAAAGATTGTACCATATTATTACTCGTGATTCTGGAACCTCGATCTGTGATTTACAATATTTTAATCTCTCGGTCAGAAGGATGTTGGGGTACTCTTGACCATGGGTATTATAATTAATCTCTTGTGCGTCATCCTCCATATTAGGTATATTCACGCCATCACCTTAAAATTTCTTCACTTTTTTCAAATATGTATGACCTTAAAATATATCTTATAATAGTCCAAATCACAATTATTTAAATTTATAAAGAAAGAGACATAAAACATTTCAGGTTTTAAACCTGTAAAGGGAGGTTTGAGAAAAAGTCAAGTCTTCTCTTTCTAAACTCTTAATCTCCATAGTTTAGGAAAAAATTAGGGTGTAAGTGAATAAGACATAAAGATAACAAGGTTAATTTTTTATCCCTAGTAAAATCCAATCTATGCTCAATAGAACCCCTCATTTAAGAAAAAATTAAAGTAATGATTTATCACATCCCCTCACTGTGAGAATATGTTCACCTGGTGGTGACATAAATTTTAAGGTTCTCAAAACCTTCTTGGATATTATTCTTTCCACAAGTCACACATCATTATTTGAGTGTATGAGATCACTACAATCTTATAAGGCCCCCAGAAAGGATTCCCAAATTCAAGGACCCTTTTATTGAATATGCATGTAAGCCTATGGATCCTGCATATACACTTATGATCATCAACCAAATGTGTCACTCTAAAAAAAGGGATTTCTAATCCATGTGATCCCTGAAATCAATGTGGTATAACCTAAAATGCCAACGTGTTTTGGGTCATTCCTGGTACGATTGTCCCATAACATTATCCTAACCCAATCACTTTGTCCCATGATTTATGATCTCCGTACTAAGCTATCTGAGTAGATTTATCATCCTCAACTCTATGCCACCATCTTTTGTATCCATTATCATAGAAGAAGAACGACACTCCATTCCTTATCCTTTGATAGAACACATGTAATGCCCCGACCCCAGTTACCCAGAGTCGGTGCATTATTACATAACATTGGCATGATCACAAAAGATCAAGTCTTGAAAGACCAATTAGTTTAGTAGCCTTGGAAATACTAGATACATTCATAAAGTTTACATTACATCATAAAGTGAAAACTACAACAACATATTGTCTCCACACTCCTATCCCCATATGCTATCCCTGTAGGTCATTCATAAAATACTTCTTCACATCCTGGGAAAAATAAAACACTGAAAGGGGTGAGATCAGATGCTCAGTAAAGATAACAATATAGTGGAAACTTTCATAAATAAGCATAAACATTTAAGGCAATGTATAACTAAAACAAAATCCATTTAAACTTGAAATTCTTCATAATATAGAAAAGATAAAATGGAATAATTCCATTTAATTATTCACATGAATATTCTACTGGTCTAATAATCACATGAAATATCAATAACCACTGTCATAGTGATGGAATGCATAATGCCAGACTATCATAACCACATAGTCAAGGACTTGTGCCAAGACTACAAATAAGATTTTTTCAAGGCCTTGTTCCAAGACACTAGTTTGTTTCATGAGACCTACCGATGCATCTAGGGACTACAACGGGCTCCACCCATTACTTATTAAGTCCAATGCATTCCTCATATGAATAGGTTTAAACATAAAATAAACATTTGTATTAAAACTAGCATACGAAATGTCAATACTTTCTCCATAAACCATGAATGGTATAAAAATAACACATCCACAGTCAAACATATCACAAAACCTTCAATAAAATATGGAAGTTTTGTATCATAACAAATCAACTTCAAATAAGCTTAAAATATCTCTTTTTTTTTGAAATCATTAAAAAGTTTCATAATTATAAAAGAAAAAATTTACTTTGAAAATATTCTTATAAGATTTTAAGGGAATATTTGAAGATTTTATAATGGCGGAAAATAGCCGCACCCTCCGTATAAGTTAAAAAAGACATTCTTATCTTAATTCTGTCGAAAAGGTTAAAAAGGACCTTGTTTGGAAAATGATGGAAATATTCCTTTATAAACTTCTTATAAAAAGTCAACAAGGGTAAAAATGACTTTAACCCATATTATATAAAATAGTATGAATTATTTGAACTACTTTTTTAATAAACATGGATGTGGATGATAAAGAGGTCCCAATAGATAATTAAGTATAAACAACCTCGGATAATGAAAAGATTGTGAAATAAACCCTTACCTTGTACTTTTACTTGGTTTAGGATAATTTAACCTCTTGTATAATGGTTAAATAATTTTTATTAAATTATACAATAATAATATACATTAATATGATATCATATATTATCTTTTAACATTGATTTGTTAATAATATCTTAGTATTATCATTGTTTCGGGTGTTAACAGATTTGTTTTCCTTTATATTCTTCGTTATGTGATCCATATTTGTTATGTATGGGATGTATATTATTCATATCTATAATTATATCATGTCTCTAAAATTATTTCTAATCATCAATTGAAATTTATTCTTGAATGGATACGATGGGGAATGAATCTCATCACGTTCGTGGAGACGGTAATCCGTACGTACGCATGAGCGACAATATCATTCTTTTGATATTAAAATAATATATAATTGGATGTTATATCATATATAAAGAATAATTATCATGTTATATTTATTATTTACATGAATTAAACATCATTATTATACCCATCCAAATAATAATGTATTGAATAACAATTACACCACGACGTGGAGACGGAAGGCCGTACGTACGCACGTATGGGGACATGTCATTCAAAGGATGGATAGAATACTGAATATGGTTTTACCATATTTATAAAAACATCAAATTATATAGAAGATACTGGAGTTATTATTTTAGAATGGAAATAACAAATAATGAAGAAGTTGAAGAAGAAAGAAACTTGAAAGAGGGTGGTGAAAACATTACCTCTTCTTCGGATTCTTCCTTTTGATTTGATCAAAAGGACTCCTTAGGTTGGATTTATGATCAAAATAAGGCCTATAGGTTTAATTGATGGAAGTTGAGAGAATATTTGGGCAGGGTTTGGCTGAACCAAAAGGCTTTGAGGGTATGAATTTGAGAGAAGGGGGAGTGCCCTTTTATAAGAGGGGTGAGGGGAACCGTAGGAAAAGCTAGAAATATTATTTTATAATAAATTCATATTTGGATTATAATGGCTCCAAAGTTTATTATTTAAAGTTTATGGTGGTAATAGGTCAAAAACTACTCAAACAATAGGTTTTAGATAGGTTTGGGTCACTATATTAACCTTATCTTTTAGTTTTAACTCTTAGTTAATTAGTTTGACATTTACCATGTCACTTTTCATTTTTATATTATATAGTTAATAAACATACTATATACATCCAAGAGACCCCCAAGTGGTCCATTAATGATACACCTATCATGATATAAGTCCTTTGGCCGAACCTTATATTTTTAGGAATAGAATATCAATTAATAATATAATATTTGTTTTAAAAACTCATTTATGTCAATTTTGACACCATTCAATAATTGATTATTTTTAAGTCTTAACAACTTTATTAATTCAAAAAAAATTTATTTAAGCAATAATAACATGTCATATTAAACAATAAAATTCTTGGATTTCATCAAAACTTTAAAATTATATTTATTTTAACATTTATAATACTAATTATTTTATTCTTTCATTAATAAGGAAAATACTGCATCATTATCATGTCATAAATAAATTTAATTATTCAATTTATAAAAATTATAAATAAAATACCATTATGTAGGAAATATTTTTATCTTTCTAATGAATATTTATATTTTAAAATATAATATATATATATAACCCTATGTAAAATTTTGTTTCTAAAAGATATATGCTTATGTCATTTTTTTATTTACTTTAACTTAATTAATATAATGTGTCCTTATCATCTACAAGTGGATTCATGGGGTCCCAAAATCGACCCAAATATGCCCATGTTCAGAAATGTATCAACCAATTGGGTTAAGACACGTTTTAGGGTAAATTAATATTATTATAATATTATTTTTACACTTATTTACCCGATTTACCCTTTAACCATGGTAAATAAAATATTTACCGAAGTAATTATTCAAAATGTCTGAAAATAAGAGTTAACTATTTACACAATTTGGACCTCCTGATTCCAAATATGGAATCCATTTTTCCAAATTCAAAATACAGAAGTGGGAGAAATTAATTTAAAATTAATTCCCGCTGTCAAAACAAAAAGCGTGTTTTTAAGAAATAATAACTATCCAAAGATTGACACTTGTTTATGTGCGGTTTAAATGTGAAATTATGTCCAATGACCAAAATTGTATTAAATGGTAAAAATATCTTATAAATATACTTTAAAACCACTAAAATTCATAATTTATCACTATTAATTATTTGGATTAAAAAAGTTGTTTTTAATTAAAATTTAGTAATTTTCACTATTCATCAAAATTTGAATGTTTTCAGAAAAATACCAAAAATTCACCCTAAGATAATTTCGATATTCCGAATCCAAAAATGAATTCCATTTTGAAAGATAAAAATTATAATATTTCAAAAATTGGGTATTACTATTCATAACGGCTAGTTTGATTGGTTGTGGTATGTGTTAGAACTCGAAGTTACGTACAACACACACTACTGTATTATTCAAAGAGAAGCGTACCGTAGAAGCTTGGGGTGTTAAATTATTCCCTCCTTCAAATAATTTCATCCTCGAAATTTCTAGAATACTACCGCATAAAAAGACTCGGGTGATTCTTTATCAAAAGTTCTTTGGGTTCCCATGTTGCCTATTCCATTTTATGGTTTCTCCATAGAACTTCTACCAGACGAGTCGTCTGGTTTCTCAGCACTTTTTCTCTCGTATCAAGAATCTTGACAGGCTCTTCACAATAATATGGATCGGGTTACAGTTCTAATTCCTCATAGGTGAGTACATGCGTTGGGTTAGTCATGTATTTTCTCAACAATGATACGTGGAACACATCGTGAACTTTAGAGAGACTTGGTAGCATTGCCAAACGGTAAGCTATATCCCCAATTTGTTCTAGAATTTCGAATGGTCCGATGAACCTGGGACTCAATTTTACCTTCTAATCGAAACGTAAAACTCCATTCTATAGAGATACCTTCAAGAAAACATGATCTCCTACCTGAAATTCCAAATCCTTCCTTCAGTTATCGGCATAACTCTTCTGCCTACTTTGAGCTGCTTTGATGTGGTTTTAGATTAACTTCACATTTTCCATCGTTTACTCCACCAATTCTAGTCCTACGAGTTTTTTTCACCAACATCATCCCAACATGTTGGTGTGCAACATCTCTTTCCGTATAATGCTTCATATGGTGCCATCTGAGTACATGAATGGAAGCTATTATTATAGGAAAATTCTACCAGAGGTAAATATTTATCCCACATACCCTGAAATTCAAGTGAGAAAGATGTCAAAATATATTCTAAGGTTTGAATAGTCCGTTCTGATTGTCCATCTGTTTGAGGGTGGTAAGCAATGCTCAAACTAAGTTCAGTATCCAGGGATTTCTGAAGACTTTTCCAGAATCTTGATGTAAAACGGGGATCATGATCCGAAAAAATTGATAGGGTTACTCCATGAAGCCTCAAAACTTCATTAATATATAGTCTTGCAAGACTTTCAAGTGGTAAATCTTCCCTTATAGCAAGAAAATGTGTTGACTTGGTAAGACGATCGACAATGACCTATATTGCATCATTCCTTCTAGGAGTATTTGGTAGTCCCATGACAAAGTCCATTGTGATATCATCCCATTTCCAATCAGGTATGGGAAGAGGTTGCAATACTCCACCAAGATGTTTCCTTCCAGCTTTCACTTGTTGACAAACCATACATCTTGACACAAAATCAGCAATCTCCCTCTTCATGTTCTCCCACCAAAAATGTTCCTTTAAATATCTATACATTTTGGGGATCCCAGGGTGTATAGAGAAATTGGAACTATGAGCATTGTCCAACAATTCCCTTTTTAGATCAGGTAAATCGGGAATGCAAAGCCTCCTCCAAAATTTCAAAATTCCATCTTCATACACAAAGTCACTCAGCCTCCCATCATTCATAGCATTAATCTTCTTTTGAAACTCGTCATCATCGGTATGAGAACTCTTAATACCTTCTAGTAAAGATGGTTTGGAAACCATTTGAAAAAGCATTGATGTTTCACCTTCTATGGTGATTCCCATATCCATCTTTACAAGATCCATGTATATATGATCCTTTTCAACTCTCATATTGTTCAAAACTCCATGATCTTTTCTACTCAAAGGATTTTCCACCTTATTTTCCTTCCCCAGGTGGTAGTGTATCTGCAATCATAATCCTTGAGTAGTTCAATCCATCACCTTTGCCTCATTTTGAGTTCTTTCTGTGAGAAAATATACTTCAAACTCTTGTGATCAGTATAAATCTCACATTTTTCACCATAGAGATAATGTATCCATATCTTCAAAGAAAAGATTACAGTAGCTAACTAAAGATCATGAGAAGGATAGTTTAGTCATAAATTTTTAGCTTTCGCGATGCATAGGTAATAACTCTGTCATTATGCATAAGGACACAACCAAGTCCTTTCTTTGATGCATCACTATAAATAACGAACCCATAATTTCCCGATGGTAGAGTCAAAATAGGAGCATTGACTAATCGTTTATGCAGTTCTTCAAAAAATTCTTCAAACTCTTTTGTCCAAACAAATTTAACCCCTTTATGTGTGAGCTTTGTTAATGGGTTATCCAACCGAGCAAAATTCTGTATGAAATGTCAATAATAACATGCTAAACAAATTAAAATGTGTACCTCAGTTATACTCGTCAGTGCTGGCCATTCTTGGGTTGCCTTGTTCTTAGAAAGATCAACAGAGATTCCATATTTGGAGATAATATGGCCAAGAAAAGAAATCTCCTGAAGCCAGAATTCACACTTGCTAAAATTCCCATATAATTCATGTCTTCTAAGAGTCTTCAGGATAATGAGCAAGTGATTTTCATGATCTTCATAGCTTTTGGAGTATACCAATATATAATAAACAAATACCACTAAAAAATCATCGAGGTATTCCTTGAAAACTCTATTCATTAGATCCGTGAATACAGAGGGTGCATTAGTCAATCCAAAAGGCATTACTTTAAATTCGTAATGCCCATACCTGGTTTGAAATGTTGTCTTTGAAATGTATTCCTTCTTCAAACACAATTGATGGTATCCAGATCGAAGGTAAATCTTTGAAAAGTATTGAGCTCCATGCAGTTGGTCAAATAAATCATCAATGCAAGGTAGGGGATATTTGTTCTTTATTGTTATAGCATAGATCTCCCTGTAGTCAATGAACAACCTCATAGATCCATATTTCTTCTTAACAAAAAGGATAGGGGCTCCCCATGGAGAAAAACTGGGGAGAATAAATCCCTTATTACTCAATTCCTCTAGTTGTTTCTTTAGTTCAACTAATTCCACAGTGGCCATTCTATAAGGGGTCTTCGATATAGGCCATGAACTAGGAATTAAATCAATGAAAAACTCAATTTCTCATTCGGGAGGATGTCTAGGTAAATCTTCCGGAAACACATCTACATATTCTTTCACAATAGGTACATCCCCTATTTGAACATTCCTTTCCTCACCCACAATTATTTTCTTCTCTTCCTCCCTGATAATTGAATTTAGTTGAGCTACTGGGGGTAGATCTAGATAAGAATAAAGTGGTGACAATTCTACTCTAAAGATAAGGTGTTCCTTATCATCATCATCAAAAACCATAACCTCCTTCTTCTTACAATAAATCTTCGCATCATGGTATGAAAGACAATACATACTGAGTATTATATCAAACTCAGTCATAGGTATGATGATGAGATCAGCATATAAAGAACATTTATATACTTTAATGGGAACTGATTCACAGAACTTTGTAGCAATGATACTTACCTTATGAGTTTTTACTGACAACTACCTTGTTAAATTAAATTGGAAATATCTAATTTTCTTAGAAAACTGGGAAGATATTAAACAATGTGATTATCCAGAAACAAATAATGCATTTTTTAAACTTGAGGAAACCATTAAATTACCTGCCACCACGTCTTTCGGAGCTTCTACCTCAACAGTAGTGATAGCATAAGCTTGGCCTTGATCCCTTGGCCTTTTATGAGGTAAGTTTCACTGATGCTTAGGAAATTCATTTTCATAATGTCCCATCTCCCTGCAATTGTAGCATTGAACACCACTAGCTTCCTCCTTTCCCTTGCAATCATGAGCTTGGTGGCCTTTTTCACCACACTTATAACAGACTCCCATTCCTTTTAAGCAAGTACTGGGGTGTTTCTTCCCACATTTACTGTAGGATGGATATTCAACTTTTCCCTTCTTCCCCTTATTTCAATTTCTAGATTGATCAGAAGATCTATTCTTCTCTTGCTTTGATTTAAAGTCATAAGACTTAGAGAATTATTTTTCTATCTTGATAGCACATGAGACAATATCCTCGCATGACGAGAAGGATTGTGAGACTAATGCTTGACGAAGAAATGGTTTTAACCCATCAAAGAAATGATGAATATTACTTCTTGGGTTATGTATATAATCTGCAGCATACCTCGATAACCTTGTAAAGTTAGCCTCATACTTTGTGACATTCTCATCCTCATTTTGTCCCAGACTCAGAAATTGCCTTTCCATATCTGCTCAATGGTCACAAGGAAAGTATTTTTCTAATAAAATCTATTTTAACTCCTTCCATTCAATATTTGAAACTTCAACATCTTCCTTCATGTTTTGAATCAATGACCCCATTGATCAGCATCTCCAGTGAGGCGGTATACTGCCATGAAAACGTTTTCCCTTTCACTACTCCCCAAGGCATGGACTATTTTCTCTAAAGAACTTATCCATTGCTCAGATACCAAATAATTTTTACTCCCATTGAATGTTGTTGGTTGTTGCCTCATGAAGTGATCTAAAATTGATCCTCCATGCTGCGGATCAGGGTGCTCCATATGGGCAAGGTTATTATTCATAACATGAGTGAGTTGTCCCAGTATAGAGATTAGCTGATCAACACCAGTTGCATCACCAGCTCCACTATAGTTATCTTGAGTAGGAGGTAAATCCCTACATGGAGCACATGCATTGATATGGTTTCCATTTCTTCCGCGAGGTTCCATTTCTAAACAATGGCATACACTAGATCAGTTTATGAATCAAAATACATAATTCCATACTTGTAAAATACTTTACATAAATTGAACTATTTATGTATATAATCCATAATCATAAAAAAATGTTATCTTTGAGGAAGTATATACTCATAAACCCTTCATAATTATTTTTAAAGAAAATGAGAATTATCCTAAGCATATCCCCCGGGAGTGTCGTAACCAAGAGTGCAGCAAGGACCGTTGTTTTGCACCACTTCTAGTTCGAGTCTAGCTCAAAGTGGTGTTTTCGGGTTTTACCCCATGGTACATCTATTCCAGAGCCACCTCTACCTTCTCATATCCAGACAGGGATGTATTGCTCAGAAAACTCAAAAAATAACTATAATACCAAAATTCTAGGAAGTTCTTTTATACTAATCCTCAAAGTCTATCTTAGGGCTATGTGCTCTAATTAGAGTTTATCTAAATCTAGCTTCCAAGGTTTGTACTAAACTTCCTCTGATACCAACTGTAATGCCCTGAACCCAGTTACCCAGATTCGGTTCATTATTACATAACATTGACATGATCATAAAAGATCAGGTCTCGAAAGACCGATTAGTTTAGTAGCCTTGGAAACACTAGATACATTCATAAAGTTTACATTACATCATAAAGTGAAAACTACAAAAACATATTTTCTCCACACTCATATCCCCTTATACTATCCCTGAAGGTCATTCATAAAATACTTCTTCACATTTTGTGAAAAATAAAACATTGAAAGGGGTGAGCTCAGATGCTCAGTAAGGATAACAATATAGCGGAAACTTTCATAAATAAGCATAAACATTTAAAGCAATGTATAACTAAAACAAAAGCCTTTTAAACATGAACTTAATCATAATATGGAAAAGATAAAATGAAATAATTCCATTTACTTATTCACATGAATATTTTACCGGTTGAATAATCACATGCAATATTAATAACCACTTTCATAATGATGGAATGCATAATGCCAGACTATCATAACCACATAGTCAAGGCCTTGTGCCAAGACTACAATTAAGATTTTGTCAAGGTCTTGTGACAAGACCCTAGTTTGTCTCATGAGACCTACCAATGCATCATGGAGATATAGCGGGCTCCACCCGTCACTTATTAAGTCCAATTCATTCCTCATATGAATAGGTTTAAACATATCATAAACATTCCTATTAAAACTAGCATACAAAATATCAATACTTTCTCCATAAAAAATGAATGGTATAAAAATAACACATCCATAGTCAAACATATCACAAAACCTTCAATACAATATGGAAGTTTTGTATCATAATAAATCAACTTCAAATAAGCTTAAAATCCATCAAAGGATGTTGACATAGATGGAATCAAAACTATTTGAGAGAAATATCTCTTTTTTGTGAAATCATTTAAAAGTCACATAATTATAAAATAAAACATTTATTTTGAAAATATTCATATAAGATTTTAAGGGAAGCATTGAAGATTTTATAACGGCGGAAAATAGCCACACCTGCCGTATTAGTTAAAAAAGACATTCTTACCTTAATTCTGTCGAAAAGGTTAAAAAAACATTGTTTGGAAAATGATGGAAAGATTCCTTTATAAACTTCTTATAAAAAGTAAACAAGGGTAAAAATGAATTTAAAAAATAGTCTATAAAATAGTAAGAATTATTTGAAATACTTTTTTTAAGAAACATGGATGTGGATGATAAAGAGATCCCAGTAGATAATTACGTATAGACAACCTCGGATAATGATGAGATTGTGAAATAAACCCTTACTTTGTACTTTTACTTGGTTGAGGGTAGGTTAACCTCCAGTATAATGGTGAAATAAGTTTTATTAAATTATAAAAGAATCATATACATTAATATGATATCATATATGATCTTTTAACATTGATTTGTTAATAATATCTTCGTATTATCATCGTTTCAGGTGTTAACAGATTCATTTTACTTTATATTACTTGTTATGTGAGCTATATTTGTTATGGATGGGATGTATATTATTCATATCCAAAATGATATCATGTCTCTAAAATTATTTTTAATCATCAAATGAAATTTAGTCTTGAATGGATACGATGTGGAATGAATCTCATCACATTCATGAAGACGGTAATCCGTACATAAGCACGAGCGACAATATCATTATTTTGATATTAAAATATTATATAATTGGATGGTATATCATATATACAGAATCATTATCATGTTATATTTATTATTTATATGAATTACACATCATTATTATACCCATCCAAATAATACTGTATTGAATAACAATTACACCATGACGTGGAGACGGTAGGTCGTACGTATGCACGTATGGTGACATGTCATTCAAAGGATGGATAAAATAATAAATATGGTTGTAAAATATTTATAATAACATTAAATTATATATAAGATACTGGAGTTATTATTTTATAATGGAAATAACAAATAAAGAAGAAGTTGGAGAAGAAAGGAACTTGAAAGAGGGTGGTGAAAACATTACCTATTCTTCAGGTTCTTCTTTTTTATTTGATAAAAAGGAATCGTTAGGTTAGCTTTATGATCAAACTAAGGCCTCTAGTTTGAATTGAGGGAATTTGATAGAATATTTGGGTCGGGGTTGGCCGAACCAAAAGGCTTTGAGGGTATGAATTTGAGAGAAGGGGGAGTGCCCTTTTATAAGAGGGGTGAGGAGCACCTTAGGAAAAGCTAGAAATATTATTTTATAATAAATTCTTATTAGGTTTCTGATGGCTCAAAAGTGTATTATTTAAAGGTTAAGGTGGGGATATGTCGAAAAACACTCAACCGATAGGTTTTAGACAGGTTTGGGTCACCATATTAACCTTATCTTTTAGTTTTAACTCTTAGTTAATTAGTTTGACATTTACCATGTCACTTTGAACTTTTATATTATATAGGTAATAAACTTACTATATACATCCAAGCGACCCTAAAGTGGTCCATTAATGATACACCTATCATGATATCAGTACTTTTTCTGGACCTAATATTTTTAGGAATATAATATCAATTAATAATATAATATTTGTTTTAAAAACTCATTTATGTCAATTTTGACACCATTCAATAATTGATTTTTGTTAAAGTCTTAACAACTTTATTAATTCAAAACAAATTCATTAAACAATCCTAAAATTTAATATTAAACAATAAAACTCATGGATGTCATCAAAACTTTCAAATTATATTTTTTTAACATTTATAATACCAATTATTTGATTCTTTCATTAATAAGAAAAATAATGCATCATTATTGTGTCATAAATAAATTTAATTATTAAATTTCTAAAAATTATAAATGAAATACAATTATATAGGAAATCGTTTTAGATTTCTAATGAATATTTATAGTAAAAAATATAATATATATAACTTTATGTAAAAATTGTTTTTCTAAAAGATATATGCTTATGTCATTTTTGTATTTACTTTAAATTAATTAATATAAAGTGTCCTTATCCCCTACAAGTGGATCCATGTAGTCCCAAAATCGACCCAAAGATGCCCATGGTCAAACATGTATCAACCAATAGGTTTAGGACACGTTTTAGGGTAAATTAATATTATTATAATATTATTTTTTACCCTTATTTACCGAATTTACCCTTTAACCATGATAAATAAAATATTTACCGAAGTAATTATTCAAAATGTCTACAAATAAGAGTTACCTATTTACAAAATTTGGACATCCTGATTCCAAATATGAAATCCATTTTTCCAAATTCAAAACATAGAAGTGGAAGAAATTAATTTAAAATTAATTCCCGCTGTCAAAACAAAAAACGCGTTTTTAAGAAATAATAACTATCAAAAGATTGGCACTTGTTTATGTCTGGTTTAAATGTGAAATTATGTCCAATGACCAAAATTTTATTAAATGGTAAAAATATTTTCTCAATATAATTTAAAACCACTCAAATTCATAATTTATCAGTACTAATTATTTTGATTAAAAAATATGTTTTAATTAAAATTTAGTAATTTTCACTATTCATCAAAATTGAATGTTTTCAGAAAAATACCAAAAATTCACCCTAAGATAATTTCGATATTTAGAATCCAAAAATGAAGTCCATTTTGAAAGATAAAATGTATAAAATTTCAAAAAGTGGGTATTACTATTCATAATGGCTAGTTTGATTGGTTGTGATGTGTGTTAGAACTTGAAGTTGCGTACAACACACGCTACTGTATTATTCATAGAGAAGCGTACCGTAGAATCTTGGGGTGTTACACCACACATCATGACTCCAAAACACAAGGTGTAGGGAATGATATTTAAAATTTATGAGCCAAATTTCTATAGGGTTTTACAATATTTCATAGATAGCTAAACCTCCTATACCCAACCTCATCATCTGGACATTTGAGTCTTCAAAAAACATTCATGTACCTCAGAAAAGAGTGGAGATAATTTTTTTCTTGACCATGAAATCAATGCATAAGGGCCTTGAACCACCAAATAAAGGTATCTTATCCTTACAATAATGGAGTTTTAATCTTTATGAGCCCTAGAAACACTGTTGTGGAACCCAAAACCTCACAGTGTTACAGGTCACCCCCGACAAGTCTTCCCCATCACATATTCACAGACTCAAACTTTTGGGTTATGATTTACATCACCCATATTACAACCATACAAGAATAACTAGAATAACTAGTATTTTATCCTCAATGGATATTAACTTCATAGATCTTACATGGCCCATGGAAAAGATACCCAGCTTCAAGATACCTTTTGCCTAACTATGAATGTATGCCTATGACTCCTGCATATGTGCCTATGGTCTTCAACCAAATGAATAAATTTAAAAAAAGCGCTTTATAATCCATATGACCCCTTGTAATACTATGGAATAACCCATCACCTTAGAGTGTTTTGGGTAATTGCTGGTATGTCTGTACTATATTCCATGATCATTGATTTGGTCCGAGCTAAAAGACCATAAACTAAAGCAATAGAAGGTTCGAGATAAAAGAACTTAAATTAAATCAATATAAGGCTCAAGCTAAAATACCTTAAACTAAAGAAAGAGAAGGTTTGATCTAAAATTCCATAAACTAATGAAATGGAAGGTACGAGATAAAAGACCTTAAATTATGAAAATGGATGGTCCAAGCTAAACAACTCTAAACTAAAGTGATAGACGTTCTGAGCTAAAATACATTAAACTAAAGAAATGGAAGGTCTGGGCTAAAAGACCCTAAAATAAAGTGATAGAAGTTCAAATCTAAAAGACCATAAACTAAAAAAAATACGGTATGAGATAAAAGATGCTAAAATAAAGTGATAGAAGGTCTGAGCTAAAAGACACTAAACTAAAGTGATAGATGGTCTGAGATAAAATGCATTAAACTATAGTAATGGAACATCTGAGCTAAAAGGCCCTAAACTAAAGTAATAGAAGTTCTGATCTAAAAAATCCTAAACTAAATAAATGGAAGGTCCGAGATAAAAGACCCTAAACTACATCCCAACCGTGATTTTATTCTATAATAGATTGTAGGGCTCACCATATGGACATAGAAAAAATAAAGTTATGCTCACCAAGCCTATATATTTCGACAAAATAAAGAGCACCCTCCCTATATAAAACATATATACTACCCAAGAAAACCTTCTTCAAATCAGGTGATCTCAAGATAACTGGAACATATTATCAATGAAGAATATCATGTTGGTGGGAATTTATGAGCATTTATCAAGAAGAATATGTTATAATTTTGAAATTCAAATCCATAAATTCATATTTACTAGATATTTTTCAAGGGATGGGTATCATTGAGAATTCACATAATATCAAATAAGAATAATTACATGCACATCATGAACGAAAGAAAATCTAGACAACACATATAATGTTCAAAAAATCTATTCATCTATAAATCATGAAATAGGAGGAATCTCTACATACTGGAGTCTCTCCCGTGAGTATAAAATCTAAATAAATATTGTAAAATTGTGGTTCCATCCCAACATATTCTCAGATGAGTCCTTTAGTTATGAAAGTCTCTACTCTGGGGAGATCACATATTGGTGTAGTTGATTAGAAGATTTTGTTTCTTCCCTCATAACCTGTTTTAACTGTTTTTCCTTGGAAATAGCTTCAAGACATGCCCTTTCTTCCCCTTCAAGAAGTCCATATTACTCTAGCACAAACTTCTTAAATATATATAATGCATGTTGAAGTTGGGATAACTCTAATTTAATATGAATCATCTCAGACTGAAGATGATCCATTTTCAACTGAAAATGACCAATTTAAAAATTCCTAGAATTGACTACATCCCACCGAGTGGCCTCTTCTATTGAACACTAAGACCTTATCACCAAATTCGTCACTCCTGGGGGGATTTTGAGACCTGAAAAATTAGTATTGAAAAATTTAAAATGGAATAAATAACTAGATTTGGGAATTATTTTCCCTAAAAAAGAAAAGGAAAGAAAATACAATTGAGAATCGTAGATTGTGTGAGACTCTAAGAGCTAAGTGATCACTAGACCATCATCAGGCCACAAAAAGTAACCATGTACAACACATAGCTTATGAAATATCTATAATAGTCCATTAGACAAGTCCTTATTCTCTCATGAAGGCACCCCGGACAACCAGTGGTCACGCGATGGTAACCAGATGAGCTCCCCCATTTCACGTGGTTTGTCAACCGACAATCTCCTAATGACCCATCTGAAAATCCTTTGAAAATAAGAGGAAAATTACTAAAAGGAGGAGGCCTCTTACCTTCATAAATATCACAAGATAGATCACCAAGGGGGATAATTCTTGTACTTCACAAAATTCAATAAAACTTGTGATACCCCCATCCCATTGTAAAATTAAACAAAGGAACTAAAGGGGGAGGTGGCAGGAGCCACTTTTAGTCGTAAAAGTCACATTGAATGCCCTTGGAATTCTGCAAGACATCATGAGACCCTGGTAACCTACCCACCTCAAATAATAAAATACCGCCAACATGTAATCCTCATCATGTGAAGAGCCTTAGGTATGTCCAGAAGATCTATCACTCCCCCTTTGGACCCCTAAGGACAAAAAAATGGAATTATCCATGAAATGATTGTGCATATCCACAAGACCTTTATTGGTCACACGATGCATTACCAAGAGGTAGATTATTTTTATTTGACATTAATCATGAAATATTACATGAATATTGACCTTGTGATGCACTAAGTACATTTTTAGAATAGTCTTGAGATACTCCTTGATGAGATGACCTAATCTCATGAAGGCCCCCAGACGATTCATCCTTGCCCCACTAAAATTACCAGACAAGTCACCTAATATCATGTGAACACCTTTCAAAAGGTGTCTTGATCTAACTAAGGCACTTGGAAATGTTAATATAATGATATATAAGTCCTTAAGAATGTAAATAATCTAATAAAGGAGGCATTTATGAGATGGGATTGCGGTTGCTGAAAAGAAGGTGATGAATTTAGAGAGATCTATGGAAGAGACTTGTGAAGATGCATGATGCCAAAGCCTTTACCAACTCCATCCTAGACCCACATGATAAGCACCAAACAAATAAATGAATAACTAGGGTGTAAAGGCCTATAAATCCTCCACCCAAATTGAAAAGGAGGAAAAATAGCACAACTATATAGATGAGAAGTTGTCCCTTTTTCTTCCATGTTCTAGAGTGGATTTCTCAAAGTGGTGGATCTCACGATTGGAAAGTTTTTCATTAGGTAAGATACTAGAGAAAATCTAGAGAAATCATGAAAAATGCATAGGCACTTCATGTGATCACTCATAGATCATATTAAGGCCTTCTACTAAGGCATATGAAGAAAATAAAACACACTACCTAGATCACACAAGACTTAATATAGGCTAACAATGAAATAATCTAAGGCATTTGTGATATAAAAGATAGAATAAATACTAAACATGGGAGACTTAATCAAAGAATATATAATATAACCTTCATGATATTCACGTGAAATACCCATGATATGCTACAACAGTAGGAAATGTCTCCTAGATCTCACGATGATCCTTTATTATACTATTTGGGTTATGAAAAGTGCAGTGGACTTGTCAAAGAATGTCACATAGATCCCCTAGGGAATGACAACCAAGTCTCATAATACCCTCTATGTTCTCCAATAAAGCCTCGTGATTTCCTTTAGATGTGTTTCTAGACCCATATAGAGGCACCAATTCATGTCAGCTAAGTATCGCAGTAGCACACAAGCATGTCAACTAGCTCTCACGATGCCCTCCAAGCATGCTAGCCAGGTCTCACGAAGCTATCTAGACAAGTTAGCAAGGACATGTGACACCCTCTAAGACATGTCACATTGACTCTCATAACGGATTATATATGTGTCATCTAGATATTTCAATAAAACTCAGGCAAGTCAGCAGGATCATGTGAAACCCTCTGAAAAGTTAGCCAAGACATGTGATGGATTCCAGGACCATCCATCTAGGTCTTGTGATGTCCTCCAGACAAGATAACCCTAATCATGCAACAAAATTTTGACATTCCATCTAGAGTTTTCAAAGTCCTCTGAACAAGTTAACTAGATTATACAATTATCTTTGGACATGTCAGGAAAACACTATATGATATTTTGAGTAGGAAACCAAAGCATGACAAGTGGATAATCAACACATGTCAAGTAGGAAAGAGGCTAAGTCAATAGTGAATCCCAAGATTCAACATCATTTTCCATCCTTGACGTGTAAACCCTGTTAAATAGTGAAAACATAGAGTTTAATCCCTAATCAGATGAATAATATGATATGTACCAATTATAAGGGAAACATTAGTCTGTAATCCCCAATCAAGGGAATTACAATGACACTGTTTCCATCCATAACCAGGATACAAAGGACACCTTCATTTGGTTGAAGATCTATATTAATCTTCCAAGTTCATAAGTCTCAAATCCACAATCAATTAAATTGATTAATTTCTATCCCTTATTTCTCATAATGAGCATGGATTACATGGGCTTAGAGAGTTTTAATAATCATATCATCTGCATCAAAAACCCATACAAAGACTAAAGAAACTTCTGTATGTAATACCCAATCAATTGAACTACGAGGAATCTCATTTTTTCCACAACTAAGATATATAGTATGCCTTCCTAATGCCCGATAAAAAATTCAAGTTGACATCCAACTTAGTGTGGGTCTTTCCATGTATCTGAAATTTCAACCATTGGGGCAGAATCACTCCCATAGGCTGATT
Organism: Viscum album; assembly: GCA_963277665.1. NCBI lineage: Eukaryota > Viridiplantae > Streptophyta > Magnoliopsida > Santalales > Viscaceae > Viscum > Viscum album. The sequence continues at coordinate 296,151,084 of OY728136.1, forward strand.
AATCTACCTTATTCCTCACTAGAAAAAGAAACTAAATGAACTATAATGACTCTAATTCTTGCCATAGAAAACATATGTAGGATTCCTCCTTGAGGCCCGAGTTTCATATTAAAAAACCCAAGGTTAGTCCCATCACATAATCCCCGCATCCATATGCTGTGAGACCCATTTTTTGTTATCTCCTATTTCCCAAACTGATCATGGATTATATGGACTTAGGGAATTTTAATAGTCATATCACTCACAGAACAGATTCCCACCATATGGGGCAATGAAAGTATATAAGCCTTGAAAGGTGGAATGATATAAGACTCCCCCCATATGAGGGAATAAACCTTAGGTCCAGTCCTAAGGGTGAGAAATTACTATAATAACTATGATTCCTGCAATAACAAGGATATGTTGGATGCAATTTTAAGGCCTAATCTCAAATTGGCATCCACCTCGGTGCAGGTTTCTCCATATATTCAAAATTTCAACCATCAGGACCCAATCATTCCCATGGGATGATCATACTACCTCATATGTTAGTGGACTAAGAAATGAAATGAGCTACACAAATTCTGAATCTTTCTAATATCAGGATACGTAGGATGTCCCCTCAAAACTTGAGATTGAATATCCAGTGCCTCAGAGTACTCATATATGTCATTTCCATACAATGCTAAACTGAACGAGTTTAAATAACAACATGGGTTTTGATTCCTGTAATAACTAGGATACATAGGACACCTCATAATGACTCAATCCCCTCCTTAGAATATTAGTTTCTTCTCTGCATGGAAGAAAATTCTAAATATCTTAGTTATATGGCTTCAACACCTAATAATGTATTCATTACTAACAAATGAATGAATAATCTTGGATACGTACTGATAGATCCATAGATGATATACCCATCTTTTCTACAAAGATGGACTTAACCAATAATCATTTTTTAGGGTAACCAGTCCCGTATCGAGATTAATAAGCGATTTGAGAAATTATCTTAAAACTATAAGAGAGTCCTAGATTAGGAAAAAATTCCCCCAAATAGTATTTGATGAGCACAACCTCCCATACTCTTGACTATTGTGATTCCCTAAGAGTCATTGGGTCTGAAACTCGAATTGAACACCTGGTTTTGGAAAGCAGGTCTGTACCTAGTTATGGATGAGGGGACCATTGAGGGTTTCTGTTAAGAATGAAAATGGTGACCCGATATTAATGATTGTGCATCCATCCAAAGGCCCAAAGGCCTTCAAATATTTTTTATTATTGATAAGTCCCCCTTTTAAGGGAATAAGGAGGAAACCCAAAGACTTCTTGAACATAGGAAAATCATACTTGAAAGAAAAAAGTGTGAAAACCAGATTGAAAACCAGAACAACCCCTTCCCAGCATAAAAACAAAATGAAGCACTCCAACGATGTAAGGAAAATCGGCTAGCAAGTGTCATGTGTCAAAGCACAGGCCCGATCCGACGGCTGACACCATACCCTCTCGAACAACCGAGTCTGAAAAGCACTGCAAAGGTTGAACCACCAGATCTGAATCCTCCTCTGGGTCAATTACAAGTGATTAAGTCCAGTTTCACACATTTCCACATCCAGGATCAAACCAATCAAAAACAACTTCACCGAACACATCAAAAGCCTTTATAGAACCAAATCACCTACGAGGAAAACAAGCTAAAGGGGTAGATCCAAGACGAACTCTCCCACAACAATCACCACAAGGACCGAAACTAGAAGAACCCTATCGCAATGACACGACACCCTTCAAAAACATTCGCAGCAATCCAAAAAGGAGGACAAATCAAGGAGAATGGTGCCAAATATTTGCCACCTAGGAATGGAAGATCCAACACCATATCCACAGAGCATCGCCGTAGTGGGGAACCAAGCAGGTCCGAGACGGCAACGCCACTCTGGGCTGGAGCCGATCATAATGAAGCCGCGGAAGAACCCACTCTAGATTCCAAATCAGACAAACCATAGAAAGCGGAAAGGACCAGCGGGAAGAACAGGGACACCTCTGATGACGACACCAGAGAAAGAACTTCAACAACGCATTGAAATCAAATATGAAAAACCAAAACCAAACCTACCTCCTCCAAGACACTTCAGATCAGACACTGAGCCCTACCAGAATGCGCCCAAATCCAGATAGTAGCCAGATCTCATACCAGAAGCCGACGCCAAGCTGAAAATCCGAAACCAAGCCATCAGAAGCCATCGAGTCGCGTCGTCGCCAAACCAAAGCCGAATAGCCACCAGAAGAAGACGCCGAGACCAAACCACCAGAGCCTATCGGACATGCCGTCACTGTGCTGAGATCTAGCCACCAATGTCATCGCCAGGATGCGGTATCGCCTAACCAAGAAAGCCGGAGCCAGCCAGAGCCGCACCAGAACCACGTCGAAGACACCGCCGATTTTCCGTCTCCGAGATGAGAAGTAAAATTTATGGTTGATCTCCTACCATGGAATTTTATTATTCAAATTCCCATTTTATTAGATGGGAAAAATAATTTAGTGAATTAAATGTTTATTTTTATGATTTGCAATGTAAAGGCTTTATTTGACCAAGCATGTTTCCATGGGAAGCAGGAGTTATTTTTGTTAAAAAGGAAGATGTAACTCTTAGGATTTGTGTGGATTATTATAAACATAACCAAGTTATGATAAATAATTAGAAAAATCTTCCAAAAATTTATGATCTATTTGATAAATTGAGGGGAGGACAGTGGTTCTCTAAAATTTACTTATATTCGGGGTATCAGCAATTGTGAGTTTAGAAGGGTGATATTATGAAGACACCTTTCAAAATAAGATATAACCATTATGAGTATATGTTCATGACTTTTGGAATTACAAATGCACAAGCTATCTTTATGGAATTGATGAATTAAATCTTTTTTATGTATCTATTTTATTTTTTGGCTGTGTTTGTTGATGATATACTGGTATATTCTAGGGGAAAAGTCGATTAAGAGAAACACTTGGCTATAGTGTTGGGTATCTTGTGGGAACATCATTTTTATTCCATGTTATCAAAGTGTGATTTATGGATATAAGAGGTACGCTTACTTGGACATTTAATTTGTGGAAAAGGTGTTTATATAGATCTTGAAAAGATAGAATTTGTTATCTCTTGAAAACCAATTAAGATGTTTTTGAGATATATAGTTTCCTTAGCTTAGAGGGATCCTAAAAACATTTTTTAAATGATTTTTTATGTTTGGAATCACTAAATATATTTTTAAAAAGGAAATGAATTAATTTAAAATTGAATGTGTAATTCCATAAATCCTTTAAAGAATATAACCTTAGACTCACAACATATCCAATGATCACATTTCTAGAGTCTGGATATGTCTATTTTAATGACCAAAAATATTATCAACAGAAATTAACTTCTTATAATTATGTCATATAGTATAAACCACATAAAACCACTTTGATAACACAATAAAAACTTTATAAATGAATAATGAATGGTATAAGAGGTATTTCTAGAAGTTAAGAAACCTATGCTAATGGAATAGTAACTTAAACATTAGAATAGTATTATGACCATTAGGAATATTAATTCAGCCAACAGAATAGTAACATCATCTATGAAAGTGTAAATAAATTTTAGGTATCTCATAAATGAAAATATTATATAATTATATCATAGTATATGTAAATAAATGTATTAGAAATTATTAATCAAGTGTTGATATTTTTGTAAGTCATAAATATTTAAGCAAAATTTTATAATTATTATAATGATATAAATAAAATTTATTTTCATAAAATTTATTTATAAATTAATATTTTATTTTCTTATGATTATAAGATAAATTTATTAGGCCTTAATTAATTTTTAAAAGGGCTATAAAATTATTTATAATTTTAAAATCTGTATTTTCGAAGTAAATGATAATTTTAATTAAAAATTAAATTTATATTATATATAATTTTTTTCTTAAAATGGAGTTAATTTTTTAATTCTACACAGTAAAAAATGGTTAGGGGGAATTTTTTGGATTTTTTTGAAATACATGAATTTTTTTTGTGAATAGTAGAATATAGTAATTTATGGTATATATACATTATAAGTTAAATACACAATTACTTGAGTCATTGATAATATAAGCAACATAATCTCTAATTACCCTTAATTATTTTAATATATTTATTGATAATTCTCAAAACTATTCATAAACCTGATTCAAAATAACAAAATAATGAATAAAATAATGAGAAAACACCCCTCTCCTCCCCTATAAATATCACCCTCGCCACCTCTTCTCTCACACCTTCCAAGATTTTAAACTTTTCAAAATTATTTATAATAATCTTCTAAATCCCCTACCACACATCTTAGATCACGTTGTCTCATAAAAATACCAAACCCTTTTCCCTAAGTAGTTTCTCAAGGAGACAGATTCAAGAGGTAAAATCCTCTTTCTTTTCTTTTAATTTCTTTTAAAGTTATTTTATTTTCTTATTATCTCCTTACCTCCCCTCATCCAAATGGGATGAAAAATATAGTAACTTAAATATAATATAATTTTATTATGCTAATGGAATAATACATCATCAATCCCCTTCCACTCTCCCTTTTATTATTAAAATAAAAGTATCGTCAGTGAGGTGTTGATTTATCACCTTCAAGGACGACATATTTTAATTTTCCCTTAACACCTTTAAGGCTGGTCATGAATCCATTTTAATAGTTAAAACATATTTTAATTTTTTTTCATAACCCCTATTATGTTCTGGATGTAACATATTTACATAATACTAAATGATAAAACAAAATGAGTTCTATGTGATAAAAAAACCACGATAATAATCTAATTGATTATCACTAATGTATTATCTAATGATTAGTCATGATAACATATAAAAAAATTATATATATAACCATTTAAACTTATATATGATCATTAACAACCTATAATGTCAATTTTGAAAAATTATTCTAATTGTATATAAATTTCCATACTTATATACAAGCGATCCAATCAAAAAAACCAAGAAAATAAACACTCCTGAATGATGAAATGGAACTTTATAACTCATTGAAAAGCCTATAAATGAACTTAATAAAAATATAATGAATAAAATTCATGAATAGAAGTTTATGGATTTATAAATTAATGAATTTAATTTGATAATTCAGTATGTTAAGGTGAAGAAATCATTCATACATATGGTAAGGGGAATTATCAAACTCAACTCTCTTTCTTTGGGTTTTCCCTCTTTCACTATATTTTAAGTACGGATGTTCCATTATTTTTATTTAAATGTCATTTAATTTTTCATTACCTTTTATTTTATGTGATATACATGTTTACAATATGGTTTTATGACAAATGAAAATAAGTTTCCAAAAAAATATTCTTTTGAAAAATACATCTTTTACTTCTCGGGAGATTGTTTCTTCTTCACTCCAGATTGATGATTATTATAAAAATTATGTTATTCCCTATTTCATTTGAGAACCCCAATGTTTATTTATGAATGTATTCTATGTTAAATTAAACTCATTCTTTTTTATGGGTCATTTTATTTCCAAGATTGATATACGTTCTAAGGGTCATACATGACAATGTAAATGTAATGACATTGTGGGTATACCCAAAATTATATAGTGAATGTAAATGTTATGATGTGATAGAAGTGCTCAAAATTATATATCACTTCAATTAATTGGGTAATTTGATGTATCTTATGAGTATAAGTGAAATTTTGTGAACATGATGATAGATTTGTTCACAACTATGTGTGGTATTTGACCGGTAAGACATGATTTTTCATTTTTATGTATTGCTATATTAAATGACTTTATCAAATGTTTCCTCTCAAGTTTATGATGATGATCCCATGATTATGTTATGATGATGATTATTATTCTCACCAATGCCGTATTTATTCTTTTTTTTTTCTATCCTCTTACTAGGATTTTAGCTTACCCCTTTTTAATGTATATCCTCAGGTAAATACTTGTACTAAGGAGAACACAAGGGACAATTAGAATATAGAGACGAAGGAATTAAATAATTTTTTTATGTTTTATTATGTAAAATTTATTTATTGTCTAAATTTTCCCAAGGAATTAAACATTTGGATCCTGGATTTGTAACACTATTATGTTGTTTATCTTTAAAATGATGTAATGATAATGTAAGAAAAAGAAGGGTCATTATAGTTGGTATCATAGCATGATTTTTTAATTTATGAATTAGGATTAGAGAACCTTAGTGAAAAACATTAGTATGAGACTAATTATACGTAACCTCCAATTAATATTTGTTTTTAAAAAATTCTAAACATAAAGATCCTGCAATATATTAATTTAGAATTAATTTCAGAAAGGAATAAATTATTTATTAATGAATTGTTGAATTTTTTTTGTTCTAACCTTTTAAATTTTAGAAAGTGGTGGGAAGTAGGAGAAACTAGGAAAACAACCCATGTGAGGGACAATGTAGCGATTGTCCATATGACATCCCTAATGCTTTGGGAGGTGGAGGTCAAAATTTCATAGCGATGATTACCCAGTTGTATCTGTAACACCCGAGAATTTTTATGAGAAATATTTTGTTTTTATGTTATATAAATCATCAAAGTAATCTTTTACTACACACAACACTATCTTGGATTTCTTTACACGCAACTGCGGCCTTCCTCGATGGCTTGCGTTGTACGCAATACCGAGTTTCACTAAACAACGATATGCTATTAAAATATTATTAAAACTAGCCGTTATGAATAGTAATACCCACTTTTTGAAATTTTGTAAATTTTATTTTTCAAAATGGACTTCATTTTTGGATTCGGAATATCGAAATTAGCCTAGGGTGAAATTTTGGTATTTTTCTGAAAACTTTCAATTTTTGATGAATAGTGAAAACACAAGGTTACTATTTAAAAACCAACTTTTTATTGAAAAAATTATTTATTTTATTTAAATTTATTTTAGGTCAAAATTGATACATAATACCTATATAAGTTCAATTAAATTCATTGGAGTCATTTTATAAAAATTTTAGATATATAAAAATTTTATCGAACTTTTCACCGCCTTTTACCCACCTCCTAGGAGAATTTGCAAATTTACATAAAAATTAATTTTACCGCTTCTGTGAGTGGAATTTAGAAAATCCGAGAGACACGGTCAATATCAAGGACTAAAATGTGGTTCAATGAGATGAAAATAATTTTTGGTGAATAGTAACTTTTTACTTTTTTTTACCACGGTTAAAAGTAAATAGGGTAATTAAGGGTAAAAATGATATTATTATTATCCTAAAACATGTAATAATTCTATTGGATAAGTTTAATTAAACCAAAAACAACCTTAGGAATAAAATATGACCATTTAGGCCCACTTGGATTAGATTAGGACATTTAATATTAATTTATTTAAAGAAGGGTTAAAATAGTTAAAATCAAAGTTTAATAAGTAATTCATTTTTAATATTGGGTTATAAATTAGATAAATTCGACTATAAATATGCATTATAAATAAAACAAGATTTCCTACATAATGGTATTTTATTTTTAATTTTTAGACTTTAAATAGTTTAATTTATTTATTACACAATGATGATGCAATAATTATCTTATTAATGAAATATTGACATAATTGATGTTATAAATACCTAAATAAATGTAATTTGAGACTTTTTATGAATTCCAATAATTTTCTATGTTAATATGACATTTTAGTATTGTTATAATTAACTTTTTTCGAACTAATCATTCTGTTATGATTTTCACAAAAATCAATTACCAAATAGTGTCAAAATTGACATAAAATAGTTTTAAAACAAATATTATATTATTAATTGTTATTTTATACCTAAAAATATAAGGTTCAGAAAAATGACTTATATACGGTTATATTTACTAATAATAAACAACTTGGGGTTCTTTTGGCTTGTTATAGTAAGTTTATTAACCTTATAGTGTAAGAAAACAAGAAGACACGGTGAAGGTAAAATTATTTAACTTAAAGTTAAATCTAAATGATAAGGTTAAAATAGAAACCTAAACTTTTATAAATTATATTGGATGAGAGGATTTAGACCCATCCCAACCTTAGCTTCGAAATAAATCAATTTGGAGCTATTAAAAACCGAATATGACTTTATAATAAAATAATATTTTTAGTTTTTCCAAAGGTGCCCCTCTCCTCCCTTATAAAAGGGCACCTCCTCCCTCTCTTCCTCACACCACTTTGAGCCTTAAATCTCGGCCAACCCCTAAAAATTTCTCTTCTCCACTTCCCTAGAAACATCCTAGAGGTCTTGGTATTCTTTAAAGACCAATTTTAGTGCCCTAAGAGGAGGTCTCAAAGAGGCGCTTCAAAGAAGAGGTAATGTCCGTTACCGATTCTTTCATATTTATTTCTTCTTACACTTCTTATTCTTTAGTTGTTTCATTATGAAGTAATAACATCAATATCACTCATATACTGATATTTTATTATAAGTATGAAACAACCCTATTTCACCATCTATCCATCCTACGAAAAACAAAATCACTGCGTGTGCGTACGTACGGAACACCGTCTCCACGCTGTGGTGTAATCTATTTTCCACCACCACCTTACTTGGATGGGTATAATGGTGTAAATAATAACTATATATTATTATTGTAAAGTGATATTGATTCTGAAATAGTATACATACATTGTAATACAATACTACAATCATGGGAATGATATCATCGCTCGTGCGTACGTACGGAATACCGTCTCCACGATGTGATGCGACTCGTTCTACATGATCTTCATTGCATAATGATTATATAAATGAATTGAATTAATCAATATGATATATGTTACACCAATACCATTCTGGAAATGATTTATCTATAACCTAAAAATAAGAATAAGAATTTATTCGACAAAACACGCATAAGAACAAAAAGTAATAAACATCTGAATAACAAGTAGTAATGAAATATTACTAATAAGAAGCTAAGAACATAACCATATATGATATCATAAAAATAATTATGATTCTGGAATAAGTCAATACTATTATTTAAATCATTATACAGGAGGTTCGGACACTTACGAAGCAAATTAGACCTAAGGTAAGGGACAATCTCACAATCTCAATTTTTATCCGAGATTGTTTATACTTCAGAATTTACTGGGGAATATTTATCATCCACATCCATGTTTCCTCAATATGTAATATTATTTATATCCTCCTACAATTTTTTAAACCCAATTTTACCCTTCAGTGAGTTTTTAGTAAAAGATATGAAAGAAATCTTTTGTCGTTTTTCGTACGAGGTACTTTTTGACTTTTCCGACATAAGTACGAGAAGAATGTTTTTTTAAATTATACGGCATGAATAGATTTTTAAAACATTATTTCCAAGAATCTTTGTTTAAAAATTTTCAAGTTTATTTTTAATCAACTTTTTTTAGTTTAAAATTGTATGACATGTTAAGAAAGGAAAAATGTTTTTGAAGTAGAAAGGATATTTTCCTCAAGAATGGAGTTCAAGTGTTTTATCAAAATTATTTTCCATCTAAGATAATATAGTGTTCTGTTTCTATCCCTATTATTACATTGATTTGATTATGTTGTGATGAAATTATTTTTATGAATTCCATTATCTTATATGAATTGTTTTATAATGTCACGATGTTTAAGAATCCCATTTTTATTACATGGGTTATGCTATGATGTATGATTTATGATATTGTGGCACACATAAGAATGGTATCATTATGAGATGGGTCAGACCTATATCTCCCTCCAATGCATTGGGTAAAGATTTATATCTCATGAGATAGACATGGCTGGAACGACAGGTTAAACTGGTTCAGTGAAACAGGAATGAAACGGGGAGTGAACTCGGTTCAGAAATGGACTTTGTCCACTAAGATAGTCTTGGAAATGAGTCTTTACTAATAAGAAATGATTCTCTATGATTATGTGTGTATGCCAAAAAGTTTCATGTTTTTAGTTATTACTATTGTGATTACATTTCACTACTATGATTTATCCCATGTTATGAAATTATGATCTCTTTTGCAGGTTAAGATCTCCAAAATGTTAAGTTCTTATGAATATGATGTGATTGATATTTCTTTTGTTTAACCTTACTGAGCATTTGAGCTCACCCTTTTGTATGTTTTCTTTCCCCAGTTCAGGAATAAGGTTATTAAGTAGGATATTCCAAAAAGGGACTCTAGATATGATGAAATAAATGGGAGGCAAAATAGATGATTTATGTACCAGTTGTTTATGTTTACCAGTTTCTAAAGACAGTATACCTATATGGTCCTTTCATGGTTTTGTTATATGTTGTAATAAGTGTACTTCAATTTTGAAGTAACAACCATGTATGTAAAGTATTGGTCGTTATAGTTGGTATCAGAGGGAGGTTATAGTCAACCTTTGGAAACTAGGATGTGAAATCCTTAGTAAGAACTCTAAGGATAATTCTAAGCATAGAACACAATCTTAGTGTTTTAAAAATGGCCATGAAAAACCTATGATAAGAAATTAAGTGTGAAATTTTATTCTTGATTATGTGTTTTTCCTATTATTATTAGTGTTTCTCACACTATTCTTCTTGGTTTTAGTCAATGGATGGAACCTGAAGGAACCGTGTTAATGCGGAATGCGACGAGCAATGAAATGATTGTCCCCCTAAGAAACCAAACGTTATGGGAGCTGGAATGAAAAATCTTGTAGCCATGCTCACACAACTTTCTCAAGCTATGAATCATGCAGGACTTCCAAATGAGCAAAGGAAGGAGAAACATTCTGTTGAATCCTTCCTGAGGCAGCGTCCACCCTCATTCAGTGGGTCTACTGATCCATTAGTGGCTGAACAATGGATCTGTACCACTGAAAAGATATTTTCATTTCTTCAATGTTCTGATCATGATAATGTCATCTTAGTAGTGTATCGTTTGGAAGGAGATGCTGATCAATGGTGGAATATTATCAAGAATACGAAGAAAAGAGATGAAATTGAGTCCATGGAATGGGATGAGTTCAAGAACATATTTTTCAATAAGTACTTAGCTCTTATTCTTCGAACAAAGATGGAGAAAGAGTTTCTTGAACTAAAGCAAAAGAATGATGAATCTGTTGGTACCTATGAAACAAATTTTACAAGACTTTCAAGGTACGCTTCTGGTATTATTATCCAACCTGAGAGTAAGATCGATCGATTATTTATTGGCTTCAAACCAAGTCTTTGAAGGGCATTATCCATAAGGGACTTCAATAGTTACGAGGAAATCGTTCGATGTGCTCTCAAGGTTGGGATGGATATTGGAGTAACCCATCAGTCATATGGTTTTGATAAGAAGAGGAAAATGGAATTGAAAGGAAAATCTAAAGAGCACACTGAAAAGAAGATGAGTTTTCCCTTATGCTCAAAGTCTGGAAAGAAACATGGAGGGAGTTGTCTTAAAGGGACAAGTAAATGTTTCAAATGTGGAAAGGAAGGTCATCGGGCATTTGAATGCCGCAATGATGGGAAGAAGATGTCTAGTGATGCGAACAAAGAAAAGGATACACAGAGTGCACCTCCTACACTTCAATGTTACAAGTGCAAGGAAATGGGGCATTATGCCAATCAATGCCCTAATCCAAGGGTTGTTAATGATGATCGATGCCAACAAACTCTTAAGGATAAAGACAAAGGAAAGTCACATGCAATTTCTATGAGCGATGTGGAGTATGATAACGAAGTGGTGAAAGGTACAGTTACCATCCACTATAAAGTAGCAAATGTTTTATTTGATTCTGGATCCACTCAATCTTTTATTTATAAATAATTTTCTAAGGGTATCACCGTATTACCTCAACAATTAGATGTTGAGTTAGCTATGACAACCCCTAATGGCACAACAGTCGCATCAAAAGTTTATAATTCTTCTCCGATTGAAGTTTGTGGGAAAGTGCTTCCTGCAAATCTTTTGATCCTTCCTATAGTTGAATTTGATGTGATTCTTGGCATGAATTAGCTTTCTTTATATGGATCTCATATCAATTGACAAATAAGGGAAGTCACATTTCATATTCTAGATCAATCTATGATTATCTATCGATGCAAGGATGAACATAACCTTCCAGTGGAATTTTCTTCCATTTATGGGTCTTGATTCCACTAAATGAAGGTTATTTATCTCAAATGGTTGGTGAGAAACTCCCGATTAAGAATATTCCCATTGTACGGGAGTTTGACGATGTCTTTCCAGAGGAATTATCGGGTCTTCCACCAAATCGTGAAGTTGAGTTTTCAATAGAACTCATACCGGGTGCTTTACCTATTTCAAATACACCTTATGGAATGGCCCCAATTGAGTTGCAGGAATTGAAGAAGCAACTCCAAGAGAATCTTGTTAAGGGATTCATATGCCCTAGTGCGTCACCTTGGGGATCACCTGTTCTGTTTATTAATAAGAAAGATGGATCAATGAGACTCTGCATTGATTAACGAGAACTTAACAAGATCACGATCAAGAACAAATATCCTCTCCCGTGCATTGATGACTTATTTGACCAACTATGCGGAGCTCAATACTTTTCCAAGATTGATCTTCGTTCAGGGTATCATAAATTATGGATCAAAAGGGAGGATATACCAAATACAGCTTTCCGTACAAGGTATGGACACTATGAATTTATAGTGATGCCATTTGGTCTTACTAATGCCCCTGCTATCTTAATCGATATGATGAATAGAGTCTTTAGAGACTATCTTGATCAGTTTGTGGTAGTCTTTATAGATGATATGTAACGCCCCGACCCCAGCTACCCAGAGTCAGTGCATTAATTACATAACATTGGCATGATCACAAGAAAGATCAAATCTCGAAAGACCGATTGGTTTAGTAGCCTTGGAAACACTAGATATAATCATATTGTTTTACATTACTTTTCAAAGTGAAAAACTACTACAACAACAAAGTCTTCATATCCACACTATTAACCCCTCATAAAATCCCTGCAGGTCATTCATAACTTACTTCTTCACATCCTGGGAAAAATAAAACATAGAAAAGGGGTGAGCTCAAATGCCCAGTAAGGATAACAATATAGCAGAAACTTTCACAAATAAGAATAAACATTTAAGGCAATGCATTACTAAAACAAAAGCCTTTTAAACTTGAACTTCAACATAGTATGGCAAAAGTAAAAATGAAATAATGCCATTTACTTATTCACATGGATATTCTACTAATCGAATAATCACATGCAAAAATCAATAACCACTTTCATAATGTTGGAATGCATAATGCCAGACTATCATAACCACATAGCCAAGGCCTCGTGCCAAGACTACAAATAAGATTTTGTCAAGGCCTTGTGCCAAGACACTAGTTTGTCTCATGAGACCTACCGATGCATCGAGGAGCTATAGCGGGCTCCACCCGTCACTTATTAAGTCCAATGCATTCCCATATGAAAAGGTTTAAACATAACATAAACATTCGTATTAAAACTAGCATACGAAATGTCAATACTTTCACAATAAACTATGAATGGTATAAAAATAGCACATCCACAGTCAAACATATCACAAAACCTTCAATACAATATAGAAGTTTTGTATCATAATAAATCAACTTCAAATAATCTTAAAATCCATCAAAGGATGTTGACATAGATGAAATCAAAATTCTTTTAAAAGAAATATCTCCTTTTATTTTGAAATCATTTAAGATCCATATAAAATAAAACATTTTCTTTGAAAATATTCTTATAAGCTTGTATGGGAAGCTTCGACGATTTTATAACGGCGGAAAATAACCGCACCCGCCGTATAAGTTAAAAAAAACATTCTTACCTCAATTCTGTCGAAAAGGTTAAAAAGGACCTTGTTTTGAAAACGACGGAAAGATTCCTTTATAAACCTCTTATAAAAAGTCAAACAAGGGTATAAATGACTTTAACCCATATTCTTGTAAATAGTAAAAATGTTTTGAAATACATTTCGAAGAAACATGGATGTGGATGATAAAGAGATCCCAGTAGATTATTACGTATAATACAACCTCGGATAATGAAGAGATTGTGAAATAACCCTTACCTTGTACTTTTCCTTGGTTGGGGTAGGTTAACCTCCTGTATAATGGTGAAATAATTGTTATTAAATTATACAAGAATCATATATATTAATATGATATCATATATGATCTTTTAACATTGATTTATTAATAATATCTTAGAATTATCATCGTTTCGGGTGTTAACTTACTCATTTTATTTTATATGTTTTGTTACATAAGCCATGTTTGTTGTATCTTATTCATATCCAGAATGATATCAAGTCCTTAAACATCATTTTTAAATTATAAAATGATAATTATACTTGAATGGATACGATGGAGAATGAATCTCATCGCGTTCGTGGAGACGGTAGTCCGTACGTACGCACGAGCGACAATATCATTCTTTTGATATTAAAATAATATATAAATGAATGGTATATCATATATACAGAATCATTAACATGTTATATTTATTATTTACATGAGTTACACATCATTATTATACCCATCCAAATAATATTATATTGAATAACAATTACACCACGACGTGGAGACGGTAAGCCGTACGTACGCACGTATGGTGACATGTTATTCAAAGGGTGGATAGAATACTGAATATGGTTGTACCATACTTATAATAACATCACAGTATATGTGAGATACTGGAGTTATTATTTTAGAATGGTAAGAACAAAGGAAGAAGAAGTGGAAGAAGAAATGAACTTAGAAAAGGGTGGTGAAATCATTACCTCTTCTTCGGGTTCTTCCTTTTGATTTGATCAAAAGGGCTCCTTAGGTTGGCTTTCTGATCAAACTAAGGCCTATAGGTTGTAGTGAGGGATTTTGGGAGATTATTTGGGCAGAGTTTGGCCGAACCAAAAGGCTTTGAAGGTGTGAAGAAATGAGAAGGAGGAGTGCCCTTTTATAAGAGGGGTGAGGGGCACCTTTGGAAAAGCTAGAAATATTAATTTATAATAAATTCATATTCGGTTTCTAAAGGCTCCAAAGTTGACTATTCAAAGGATGAGGTGGGGATAGGTCGAAAACAACTCATCCAATAGAATTTAGACAGGTTTGGGTACTTATATTAACCTTATCTTTAAGTATTAACTCTAAGTTAATTAGTTTCACTTTTACAATGTCTCTTTGTATTTTTATATATTATGGTTAATAAACTTACTATATACATCCAAGCGACCCCCAAGTGGTCCATTAATGATTAACCTATCATAATATAAGTCTCTTGGCCGAACCTT
Source organism: Viscum album (assembly GCA_963277665.1). Classification (NCBI taxonomy): domain Eukaryota; kingdom Viridiplantae; phylum Streptophyta; class Magnoliopsida; order Santalales; family Viscaceae; genus Viscum; species Viscum album. The sequence goes on from OY728136.1 coordinate 296,166,361, forward strand.
AGATTTTTAGGAATTTAATATCAATTAATAATATAATATTTGTTTTAAGAACTCTTTTATGTCAATTTTGACACTATTCAATAGTTGATTTTTGTGAAACTCATAACAGATTGATTACTTCGAACAAAGTCCATTAAATCAATCCTAATATATCATATTAGCCTAAAAAATTAGTTTAATTCATTAAAAGTTTCATATTATATTTATTTGGGTATTTATAATATCAATTATTTTAATTTTTCACTATTATAGTAATTACTGCATCATCATTGTGTCATAAATAAAATAACTTATTTAATGTCTAAAAATTGAAAATAAAATATCATTATGTAGGAAATATTTTTATCTTTCTAATGAATATTTATAATCGAAAATCCAACATGTATAACCCTATGTAAAAATTGTTCTTCTAAAAGATGTAATCTTATGCCATTTTTATTTTTATTTTAACTTTATTAATATAATGTGTCATTATCACTTACAAGTGGCTCCAAGGGGTCCCCAAATTGACCCAAGGATGCCCATGGTCGGGTATGTGTACACCAATAAGGTTAGGACACGTTTTAGGGTAATTTTGTATTATTATAATATTATTTTTTTAACCCTTATTTACCGGATTTACCCTTAACCATGGTAAATAAAATATTTACCGCAGTAATTATTCAAAATGTCTAAAAATAAAAGTTACCTATTTACATAATTTGGACATCCTGATTCCAAATATGGAATCCATTTTCCTAAATTCAAAACACAGAAGTGGCAGAAATTAATTTAAAATTAATTCCCGCTGTTAAAACAAAAAGCGTGTTTTTAAGAGATAATAACTATCAAAAGATTGACACTTGTTTATGTTCGGTTTAATTGTAAAATTATGTCCAATGACCAACATTATATTAAATGGTAAAAATATATTCTAAATATACTTTAAAACCACTCAAATTCATAATTTATCACTATTACTTATTTTGATTAAAAAAGTTGTTTTTAATTAAAATTTAGTAATTTTTACTATTCATCAAAATATAAAAGTTATCCGAAAAGTACCAAAATTTCACCCTAGGATAATTTCGATATTCCGAATCCAAAAATAAAGTCCATTTTGAAATATAAAATATATATGATTTCAAAAAGTAGGTATCACTATTTACAACGGCTAGTTTAATTAGTTGTGGTGTGTGTTAGAACTCGAGGTTGCGTACAACACACGCTATCGCATTATTCGAAGGGAAACGTACCGTAGAAGCTTGGGGTGTTACATTCTCCCCTCCTTCAAATAATTGCGTCCTCGCAATTTCTAGGGTATTACTGCATAAAAAGACTCGGGTGGTTCTTCATCATAAGTTCCTCGGGTTCCCACGTTGCCTCTTCCATCTTATGATTTCTCCACAAAACTTTTACCAGACGCGTCGTCCGGTTTCTCAGTACTTGTTCTCTTGTATCAAGAATCCTGACGGGCTCTTCACAATAGGAAAGATCGGGTTCCAGTTCTAATTCCTCATAGGTGAGTACATGCGTTGGGTCAGGCATGTATTTCCTCAACAGAGATACGTGGAACACATCGTGAACTTTGGAGAGACTTGGCGGCATTGCCAATCGGTAAGCTACAGCCCCAATTCGTTCTAGAATTTCAAAAGGTCCGATGTACCTGGGACTCAATTTACCTTTCTTACCAAAACGTATGACTCCCTTCCACGGAGATACCTTCAGGAAAACATGATCACCGACTTGAAATTCCAAATCCTTCCTTCGATTATCGGCATAGCTCTTCTGCCTACTTTGAGCTGCTTTAATGTGATTTTGGATTACCTTCACCTTTTCCACCGTTTCCTCCACCAGTTCTGGGCCTACAAGTTTTCTTTCACCAACGTCATCCCAACAGGTTGGTGTACGACATCTCTTTCCGTATAACGCTTCATATGGTGCCATCTGAATACTCGAATGGAAGCTATTGTTATAGGAAAATTCTACTAGTGGTAAATATTGATCCCACATACCCTGAAAATCAAGTGAGCAAGATCTCAACATGTCTTCTAAGGTCTGAATAGTCCGTTCTGATTGTCCGTCTGTCTGAGGGTGGTAAGCAGTGCTCAAATGAAGTTCAGTATCCAGGGATTTCTGAAGACTTTTCCAAAATCTTGAAGTAAAACGGGGATCACGATCAGAAACAATCGATAGGGGTACTCCATGAAGTCTCACAACTTCATTAATGTATAGTCTTGCTAGACGTTCCAGGGGTAGATCTTCTCTTATAGCATGAAAATGTGCTGACTTGGTAAGACGATCAACAATAACCCATATTGCATCGTTCCTTCTAGGAGTCTTTGGTAGCCCCATGACAAAGTCCATCGTAATATTGTCCCATTTCCACTCCGGTATGGGAAGAGGTTGCATGACTCCTCCAGGCTGTTGCCTTCCAGCTTTCACTTGTTGACAAACCATACATCTTGACACAAAATCAGCAATCTCCCTCTTCATGTTGTCCCACCAAAAATGTTCCTTCAAATCTCTATACATTTTGGTGCTCCCAGGGTGTATAGAGAAATTGGAACTATGAGCATCATCCAGCAATTCCCTTTTTAGATCAGGTATATTGGGAACACAAAGTCTCTTCCCGAATTTCAAAATTCCACCTTCATACGCAAAGTCTCTCAATCTCCCATCATTCACAGCTTTAATCTTCTTTTGGATTTCTTCATCATCAGTCTGAGAACTCTTAATCCTTTCTAGTAAAGATGGTTTGGCAACCATTTGAAAAAGCATTGATGTTTCACCTTCCCTGGTTATTCCCATGTCCATCTTCACTAGATCCATGAAAATTGGATCCCTTTCAATTCTCATCATGTTCAGAACTCCATGGTCTTTTCTGCTCAAAGCATCTGCTACTTTGTTTGCCTTCCCCGGGTGGTAGTGTATCGTGCAATCATAATCCTTGAGTAATTCAAGCCATCTCCTTTGCCTCATGTTGAGTTCTTTTTGTGAGAAAATATACTTCAAACTCTTGTGATCAGTATAAATCTCACATTTTTCACCATAGAGGTAGTGCCTCCATATCTTCAAAGCAAAGATCACAGCTGCTAACTCAAGATCATGAGTAGGATAGTTTTGTTCATGAATTTTCAACTGTCGTGATGCATAGGCAATAACTCTATCATTCTGCATAAGGACACAGCCAAGTCCTTTCTTCGATGCATCACTATAAATAACGAACCCATCATTCCCCGATGGTAGAGTCAATATAGGAGCATTGACTAATCTTCTCTTCAGTTCTTCGAAACATTCTTCACACTCTTTTGTCCAAACAAATTTAACCCCTTTACGTGTGAGCTTCGTTAATGGGTTAGCCAATCGGGCAAAATTCTGGACGAAACGTCGATAATAACCTGCCAAACCAATAAAACTACGTACCTCAGTTATACTCGTAGGTGCTGGCCATTCTTGGATTGCCTTGGTCTTAGAAGGATCAACAGAGATTCCATCTTTAGAGACAATATGGCCAAGAAAAGAAATCTCCTGAAGCCAGAATTCACACTTGCTAAACTTTCCATATAATTCATGCCTCCTCAGAGTCTTCAAGATAATGCGCAAGTGATTTTCATGATCTTTGTAGGTTTTGGAGTATACCAAGATATCATCAATAAATACCACCACAAATTCATCGAGATACTCCTTGAAAACTCTATTCATCAGATCCATGAATACAGAGGGTGCATTAGTCAATCCAAACGGCATTACAGTAAACTCGTAATGCCCGTACCTGGTTCGAAATGCTGTCTTCGGAATGTCTTCCTTCTTCACACACAACTGATGGTATCCAGATCGAAGGTCAATCTTTGAAAAGTATTGAGCTCCATGCAGTTGGTCAAATAAATCATCAATACGAGGTAGGGGATACTTGTTCTTTATCGTTATAGCATTGATCTCCCTGTAGTCGATACATAACCTCATAGATCCATCTTTCTTTTTAACAAAAAGAACAGGGGCTCCCCATGGAGAAACACTAGGGCGAATAAATCCCTTATTACTCAATTCCTCTAGTTGTTTCTTTAGTTCGACTAGCTCTACAGTGGCCATTCTATAAGGGGTCTTCGATATAGGCCTTGATCCAGGAATTAAATCAATGGAAAACTCTACTTCTCGTTCTGGAGGATGTCCAGGTAAATCTTCCGGAAATACATCTACAAACTCTTTCACAATAGGTACATCCTCTATTTGAACATTTCTTTCCTCACCGACAGTTATTTCATTCTCTTCCTCCCCGATAATTGAATTAAGTTGAGCTACAGGGGGTGGATCTAAATAAGAATTAGGTGGTGACGATTCTGCTCTAAAAATAAGGTGCTCCTTATCATTATCATCAAGAATCGTAACCTCTTTCTTCTTACAATAAATATTCGCATCATAGTCCGAAAGCCAGTCCATACCGAGGATTATATCAAACTCAATCATAGGTATGACGATGAAATCAGCAGATAAAGAAAATTTATGTGCTCTAATGGGGACTGATTCACAAAACTTTGTTGCAACGATACTTCCCTTAGGAGTTTTAACTGACAACTCCCTTATTAAATCAAATTGGAAATATCTAATTTTCTTAGCAAACTAGGAAGATATGAAACAATGCGATGATCCAGAATCAAATAATGCATTTGCTAAACTTGAGGAAACCATTAAATTACCTGCCACCACGTCTTTTGGAGCTTCTACCTCTGCAGTAGTGATAGCATAAGCCTGGCCTTGATCCCTTGGCCTTTTCTGAGGTAAGTTCTCCTGATGCTTAGGACATGCATTTGCATAATGCCCCATCTCCCTGCAATTGTAGCACTGAATGTTGGTAGCTTCCTTCTTCCCCTTGCAATTATGAGCTTGGTGGCCTTTTTCACCACACTTGTAACAGACTCCCATTCCCTTCAGGCAAGCACCGGGGTGTTTCTTCCCGCACTTACCACAAGATGGATATTCAACCTTTCCCTTCTTCCCCTTATTTCCATTCCCAGATTGATCAGCAGGTCTCTTCTTCTCTTTCTTTGCTTTAAAGTCATAAGACTTAGAGAATTCCTTTTCGGTCTTGATAGCACATGAGACAATGTCTTCGTACGATGAAAAGGATTGTGAGACTAATGCTCGACGGAGAAATGGTTTTAACCCATCAAAGAAACGATCAATCTTACTTCTTGGGTTGCGAATATAATCTCCAGCATACCTCGCTAACCTTGTAAAGTTAGCCTCATACTTTGTGACATTATCATCCTCCTTTTGTCTCAGACTCAGAAATTGCCTTTCCATATCTGCTCGATGGTCGCGAGGAAAGTATTTTTCTAAAAACAGATCTTTGAACTCCCTCCATTCCATGTTTGATACTTCATCATCTTCCTTCATGTTTTGAATCAATGACCACCATTGATCAGCATCTCCAGTGAGGCGGTAAACTGCCATGGTAACTTTTTCCCTTTCACTACTCCCCAAAGCCTGAAATATTTTCTCTAGGGAAAATATCCATTGCTCAGCTACTAAGGGATTTTTACTCCCATTGAACGTTGGTGGTTGTTGTCTCATGAATCGATCTAACATTGATCCTCCACGCTGCGGATCAGGGTGCTCCATACGGGTAAGGTTATTATTCATAACCTGAGTAAGTTGTCCCAGTACGGTGATTAGCTGATCAGCACCAGTTGCATCACCAGCCCCACTATAATTATCTTGAGCAGGAGGGCAATCCCTACATGGAGTGCGTGCATTGATACGGTTTCCATTTCTTCCACTAGGTGCCATTTCTAAAAAAAATGGCATAAACTAGATCAGTTTATGCATCAAAATACATAATCCCATACTTATAAAACACTTAACATAAATTGAACTATTTATGGATATAATCCATAATCATAAAAATGTTTTCTTTGAGGAAGTATATACTCATAAACCCTTCATAATGATTTGTAAAGATAGTGAGAGTTGTCCTAAGCATATCCCCCGGGAGTGTCGTAACCAAGAGTGCAGCAAGGCCCGTTGTCGTGCACCAGTTCCCGTTCGAGTCTAGCTCAAAGCGGTGTTTTCGGGTTTTACCCCTAGGTACATCTGTGCCAGAGCCGCCTCTACCTGCTCGTATCCAGACAGGGATGTATTGCTCGAAAAACTCACAAAATCTCTACAATACCATAATTCTAGGAAGTTCTTCTATACTAATCCTCAAAGTTCATCTTAGGTCTACGTGCTCTAATCAGAGTTTATCTAAATCTAGCTTCCAAGGTTTGTACTAAACTTCCTCTGATACCAACTGTAACGCCCCGACCCCAGCTACCCAGAGTCGGTGCATTAATTACATAACATTGGCATGATCACAAGAAAGATCAAATCTCGAAAGACCGATTGGTTTAGTAGCCTTGGAAACACTAGATATAATCATATTGTTTTACATTACTTTTCAAAGTGAAAAACTACTACAACAACAAAGTCTTCATATCCACACTATTAACCCCTCATAAAATCCCTGCAGGTCATTCATAACTTACTTCTTCACATCCTGGGAAAAATAAAACATAGAAAAGGGGTGAGCTCAAATGCCCAGTAAGGATAACAATATAGCAGAAACTTTCACAAATAAGAATAAACATTTAAGGCAATGCATTACTAAAACAAAAGCCTTTTAAACTTGAACTTCAACATAGTATGGAAAAAGTAAAAATGAAATAATGCCATTTACTTATTCACATGGATATTCTACTAATCGAATAATCACATGCAAAAATCAATAACCACTTTCATAATGTTGGAATGCATAATGCCAGACTATCATAACCACATAGCCAAGGCCTCGTGCCAAGACTACAAATAAGATTTTGTCAAGGCCTTGTGCCAAGACACTAGTTTGTCTCATGAGACCTACCGATGCATCGAGGAGCTATAGCGGGCTCCACCCGTCACTTATTAAGTCCAATGCATTCCCATATGAAAAGGTTTAAACATAACATAAACATTCGTATTAAAACTAGCATACGAAATGTCAATACTTTCACAATAAACTATGAATGGTATAAAAATAGCACATCCACAGTCAAACATATCACAAAACCTTCAATACAATATAGAAGTTTTGTATCATAATAAATCAACTTCAAATAATCTTAAAATCCATCAAAGGATGTTGACATAGATGAAATCAAAATTCTTTTAAAAGAAATATCTCCTTTTATTTTGAAATCATTTAAGATCCATATAAAATAAAACATTTTCTTTGAAAATATTCTTATAATCTTGTATGGGAAGCTTCGACGATTTTATAACGGCGGAAAATAACCGCACCCGCCGTATAAGTTAAAAAAACATTCTTACCTCAATTCTGTCGAAAAGGTTAAAAAGGACCTTGTTTTGAAAACGACGGAAAGATTCCTTTATAAACCTCTTATAAAAAGTCAAACAAGGGTATAAATGACTTTAACCCATATTCTTGTAAATAGTAAAAATGTTTTGAAATACATTTCGAAGAAACATGGATGTGGATGATAAAGAGATCCCAGTAGATTATTACGTATAATACAACCTCGGATAATGAAGAGATTGTGAAATAACCCTTACCTTGTACTTTTCCTTGGTTGGGGTAGGTTAACCTCCTGTATAATGGTGAAATAATTGTTATTAAATTATACAAGAATCATATATATTAATATGATATCATATATGATCTTTTAACATTGATTTATTAATAATATCTTAGAATTATCATCGTTTCGGGTGTTAACTTACTCATTTTCTTTTATATGTTTTGTTACATAAGCCATGTTTGTTGTATCTTATTCATATCCAGAATGATATCAAGTCCTTAAACATCATTTTTAAATTATAAAATGATAATTATACTTGAATGGATACGATGGAGAATGAATCTCATCGCGTTCGTGGAGACGGTAGTCCGTACGTACGCACGAGCGACAATATCATTTTTTGATATTAAAATAATATATAAATGAATGGTATATCATATATACAGAATCATTAACATGTTATATTAATTATTTACATGAGTTACACATCATTATTATACCCATCCAAATAATATTATATTGAATAACAATTACACCACGACGTGGAGACGGTAAGCCGTACGTACGCACGTATGGTGACATGTTATTCAAAGGGTGGATAGAATACTGAATATGGTTGTACCATACTTATAATAACATCACAGTATATGTGAGATACTGGAGTTATTATTTTAGAATGGTAAGAACAAAGGAAGAAGAAGTGGAAGAAGAAATGAACTTAGAAAAGGGTGGTGAAATCATTACCTCTTCTTCGGGTTCTTCCTTTTGATTTGATCAAAAGGGCTCCTTAGGTTGGCTTTCTGATCAAACTAAGGCCTCTAGGTTGTAGTGAGGGATTTTGGGAGATTATTTGGGCAGAGTTTGGCCGAACCAAAAGGCTTTGAAGGTGTGAAGAAATGAGAAGGAGGAGTGCCCTTTTATAAGAGGGGTGAGGGGCACCTTTGGAAAAGCTAGAAATATTAATTTATAATAAATTCATATTCGGTTTCTAAAGGCTCCAAAGTTGACTATTCAAAGGATGAGGTGGGGATAGGTCGAAAACAACTCATCCAATAGAATTTAGACAGGTTTGGGTACTTATATTAACCTTATCTTTAAGTATTAACTCTAAGTTAATTAGTTTCACTTTTACAATGTCTCTTTGTATTTTTATATATTATGGTTAATAAACTTACTATATACATCCAAGCGACCCCCAAGTGGTCCATTAATGATTAACCTATCATAATATAAGTCTCTTGGCCGAACCTTAGATTTTTAGGAATTTAATATCAATTAATAATATAATATTTGTTTTAAGAACTCTTTTATGTCAATTTTGACACTATTCAATAGTTGATTTTTGTGAAACTCATAACAGATTGATTACTTCGAACAAAGTCCATTAAATCAATCCTAATATATCATATTAGCCTAAAAAATTAGTTTAATTCATTAAAAGTTTCATATTATATTTATTTGGGTATTTATAATATCAATTATTTTAATTTTTCACTATTATAGTAATTACTGCATCATCATTGTGTCATAAATAAAATAACTTATTTAATGTCTAAAAATTATAAATAAAATATAATTATGTAGGAAATCTTTTTATCTTTCTAATGAATATTTATAATCGAAAATCCAACATGTATAACCCTATGTAAAAATTGTTCTTCTAAAAGATGTAATCTTATGCCATTTTTATTTTTATTTTAACTTTATTAATATAATGTGTCATTATCACTTACAAGTGGCTCCAAGGGGTCCCCAAATTGACCCAAGGATGCCCATGGTCGGGTATGTGTACACCAATAAGGTTAGGACACGTTTTAGGGTAATTTTGTATTATTATAATATTATTTTTTTAACCCTTATTTACCGGATTTACCCTTAACCATGGTAAATAAAATATTTACCGCAGTAATTATTCAAAATGTCTAAAAATAAAAGTTACCTATTTACATAATTTGGACATCCTGATTCCAAATATGGAATCCATTTTCCTAAATTCAAAACACATAAGTGGCAGAAATTAATTTAAAATTAATTCCCGTTGTTAAAACAAAAAGCGTGTTTTTAAGAGATAATAACTATCAAAAGATTGACACTTGTTTATGTTCGGTTTAATTGTAAAATTATGTCCAATGACCAACATTATATTAAATGGTAAAAATATATTCTAAATATACTTTAAAACCACTCAAATTCATAATTTATCACTATTACTTATTTTGATTAAAAAAGTTGTTTTTAATTAAAATTTAGTAATTTTTACTATTCATCAAAATATAAAAGTTATCCGAAAAGTACCAAAATTTCACCCTAGGATAATTTCGATATTCCGAATCCAAAAATAAAGTCCATTTTGAAATATAAAATATATATGATTTCAAAAAGTAGGTATCACTATTTACAACGGCTAGTTTAATTAGTTGTGGTGTGTGTTAGAACTCGAGGTTGCGTACAACACACGCTATCGCATTATTCGAAGGGAAACGTACCGTAGAAGCTTGGGGTGTTACATGATATTATTGTCTATTCAAAGAGCAAGGAATAACATGAATACCACTTGATAATTATATTGAAGACCCTGATAAAGGATAAGCTTTATGCCAAATTTACCAAGTGTGAATTTTGGCTTCAAAAAGTTGCATTTTTGGGTCACATAATCTCAAAAGAGGGGATATCTGTGGATCCAGCAAAAACAGAGGTTATCTAAAGATAGCCGAGACCAACAACAGTAACCGAGATCCGAAGTTTTCTTGGTTTGGCTGGTTATTATCAACGTTTTGTGAAAGATTTTTCACGATTATCTAATCCACTCACCAGGTTGACTCGAAAAGGAGTTAAGTTCGTATGGACGGAGGAATGTGAAGAGAATTTCAAGGAGTTAAAAAGAAGGTTATCCAGCACACCTGTGCTCACACTACCTTGTAGTGGAGAAAGGTTTGTGATCTACAGTGATGCATCCAATAAGGGGCTGGGGTGTTTTCTTATGCAAAATGATATGGTGATAGCTTATGCCTCACGACAGTTGAAAATCCATGAGCAAAATTACCCAACTCATGATTTGGAGTTAGCTGTTGTAATCTTTGCATTAAAGATTTGCAGGCATTATCTTTATGGAGAAAGGTTTGATATTCATACTGATCATAAAAGTTTAAAGTATATTTTCACACAAAAGGAGCTGAATATGCGCCAAAGAAGATGGTTGGAGCTGATTAAGGATTACGACTGCTCAATTCATTACCACCCTGGGAAAGCAAACAAGGTGGAAGATGCATTAAGTCGATAAGACCATGCCAGTTTGTCCATGATGAGGATAAAAAAAGATCCAATATTTATTTATTTACAAAGGATGGATCTTGGAATTATAATGGAAGGGGAAAACCCGTATCTTTATCAAATGAATGTTCAACCATCTATACATGTGAAGATTAATGAGGCATAGAAGGAAGATGTAGAGTTACAAAAGAAGGTGATAAATGTTCCTGAATTCAACCTTGATTGTGATGGGATAATAAAGTTCAGGAATCAGTTTTGTGTTCCTCCCATCCCCGAATTAAAGAAGGAGCTGCTGGATGAGGATCATAGTTCTTCATTCTCTTTTCATCCGGGAAGCACAGAGATGTATAGGGACCTGAAAGAGTACTTCTGGTGGGATGGCATGAAAATAGATTTTGCTGAATATGTCTCTCGATGCTTGGTTTGTCAGCAAGTTAAAGCTGAGAGACAGAAGTCTAAGGGGATGTTACAACCATTACCCATACCAGAATGGAAATGGGAAAACATCACTATGGAATTTTTCACTAGACTTCCTAAAACAGCCAAAGGAAATAATGCTATCTGGGTCATAGTTGATCGTCTTACAAAGTCGGCACACTTCATCTCTATTAGAGAAGATTTCTCTCTGGATCATCTTTCCAGGATATATATAAAGGAAGTGGTAAGATTGCATGTATTACCACTTTCTATTATATCTGATCGGGATCCGAGATTTACCTCGAAGTTCTGGAAAAGTCTTCAATATAATCTGGATACAGAGTTGAGTTTCAGCACTGATTATCATCATCAGATAGACGGTCAGTCTGAGAGGACAATTCAAACTCTAGAAAATTTGTTGAGAGCTTTCTCTATGGATTTCAAAGGTGGTTGGGATCAACAACTACCTTTGGTAGAATTTTCTTATAATAATAGCTTTCACTCTAGTATTCAGATGGCTCCTTATGAATCCCTCTATGGAAAGAAATACAGAACTCCAACTTGCTGGGATGAAGTTGGGGAAAGAAAACTATTAGGACCTGATCTTGTTGATGAGATGAAAAAAAAGGTCCGATCTATTCAATAATACATAAGAGCAGCTCAGAGTCGACAAAAAAGTTATGCCGACAACCGAAGAAAAGACCTAGAGTTTGAAGTGGGTGATAAAGTGTTCTTACGAATATCTCCTTGGAAGAGAGTAATGAGATTTGGAAAGAAGGGAAAGCTGAGCCCTAGGTATATCGGTCTTTTCGAAATACTGGATCGTGTTGGGAAGGTAGCTTACCGATTGACGCTTCCACTGAATCTCTCACAAGTTCAAGATGTGTTCCATGTATCTCTCCAGATAAAGTACATACCTGATCCTTCACATGTACTCAACTCAGAAGTTGTACCGCTGGAGCAAGATCTTTCTTATAAAGAACAACTGATAGAGATTCTGGATCGTGGCGAAAAAGTCCTACAGAACAAGACCACTCGGTTGGTGAAAGTTTTATGGAGGAACCACCAATTAGAATAAGCTACATGGGAGCTTGAGGATATGATGAGGGAGAGGTATCCTCCTCTGTTTGTTACAAAGTGACGAATTTCGAGGGCGAAATTCATTTTAAGGGGGGTAGAATGTAACACCCGAGAATTTTTATGAGAAATATTTTGTTTTTATGTTATATAAATCATCAAATGAATCTTTCACTACACACAACACTAGCTTGTCTTTCTTTGCATGCAACCACGGCCTTCCTCGATAGCTTTCATTGTACGCAATACCGAGTTTCACTAAACAACAATATGATATTAAAATATTATTAAAACTAGCCGTTATGAATAGTAATACCCACTTTTAGAAATTTTTTAAATTTTATTTTTCAAAATGGACTTCATTTTTGGATTCGGAATATCGAAATTATCCTAGAGTAAAATTTTGGTATTTTTCTGAAAACTTTCAATTTTTGATGAATAGTGAAAACACTGTGTTACTATTTAAAAAACGATTTTTTATTTAAATAATTATTTATTTTATTTAAATTTATTTTTGGTCAAAATTGATACATAATACCTATATAAGTTCAATGCAATTCATTGGAGTCATTTTATCATAATTTTAGATATATAAAAATTTTATCGAACTTTTCACCGTCTTTTACCCACCTCCTAGGAGAATTTGCAAATTTACATAAAACTTAATTTTATCACTTCTGTGAGTGGAATTTAGAAAATCCGAGAGACCCGGTTAATATCAAGTACTAAAATGTTGTTCAATGAGATGAAAATAATTTTTGGTGAATAGTAACTTTTTACTTTTTTTTACCACGGTTAAAAGTAAATAGGGTAATTAAGGGTAAAAATGATATTATTATTACCCTAAAACATGTCCTAATTCTATTGGATAAGTGTAATTCGACCAAAAACAACCTTAGGAATAAACTATGACCATTTAGGCCCACATGGATTAGATTAGGACATTTAATATTAATTTATTTAAAGAAGGGTTAAAATAGTTAAAATCAAAGTTTAATAAGTAAATAATTTTTAATATAGAGTTATTCATTAGATAAATTAGACTATAAATATTCATTAAAAATATAAAAATATTTCCTACATAATGATATTTTATTTTTAATTTTTAGACTTTAAATAATGTAATTTATTTATGACACAATGATGATGCAGTAATTATCTTATTAATGAAATATTGACATAATTGATGTTATAAATACCCAAATAAATGTAATTTGAGACTTTTTATGAATTCAAAAAAATTTATATGTTAATATAACATGTTATTATTGATTTAATTAACTTTTTTCTAACTAATTATTCTGTTATGAGTTTCACAAAAATGAATTACCAAATAGTGTCAAAATTGACATAAAATAGTTTTTATAAAAAATATTATATTACTAATTGTTATTTTATTCCTAAAAATCTGAGGTTCGGCCAAATGACTTATATAAAGTTATATATACTAATAATAAACAAAGTGGGGTTCGTTTGGCTTGTTATAGTAAGTTTATTAACCTTATAGTGTAAGAAAACAAGAAGACACGATGAAAGTAAAATTAATTAACTTAAAGTTAAATCTAAATGATAAGGTTAAAATAGAAACCTAAACTGGTCTAAATTATATTGGATGAGATGATTTCGACCCATCCCCACATTAGCTTAGAAAAAATTAATTTGGAGCTATTAAAAACCGAATATGACTTTATAATAAAATAATATTTTTAGTTTTTCCAAAGGTGCCCCTCTCCTCCCTTATAAAAGGGCACCTCCTCCCTCTCTTCCTAACACCAGTTTTAGCCTTCAAGCTCATCCAATCCCTGCCAATTTCTCTTCTCCACTTCCCTATAATCATCCTAGAGGTCTTGGTATTCTTCAAAGACCAATTTTAGTGCCCTAAGAGGAGGTCTCAAAGAGGCGCTTCAAAGAAGAGGTAATGTCCGTTACCGATTCTTTCAACTTTATTTCTTATTCCACTTATTATTCTTTAGTTGTTTCATTATTAAGTAATAACATCAGTATCACTCATATACTGATATGTTATTATAATTATGAAACAAACCTATTTCACCATCTATCGATCCTATGGAAAATGAAATCACCTTGCATTTGTACGTACGGAATACCGTATCCACGTCGTGGTGTAATATATTCTCCACCACCACCTTACTTGGATGGGTATAATGGTGTAAAGAATAACTATATATGATTATTTTAAAGTTATATTGATTCTGAAATAGTATAAATTCACTCCAATAGAATTCCACGATCATGGGAACGATATCATCGCTCATGCGTACGTACGGAATACCATCTCCACGATGTGATGCGACTCGTTCTACATGATCTTAATTTCATAATGATTATATAAATGAATTGAATGAATCGATATGATATATGTTACACCAATACCATTATAGAAATTAGGTATCTATAACCTAAAAATAAGAATAAGAATTTATTCGACAAAACACACATAAGAACAAAAAGTAGTAAGCACCCGAATAAAAAGTAGTAATAAAATATTACTAATAAGAATCTAAGAATATAACCATATATGATATCATAAAAATAATTATGATTCTTTAATAAGTCAATAACATTATTTAAATCATTATACAGGAGGTTCGGACACTTACGAAGCAAATCGGACCTAAGGTAAGGGACAATCTCGCAATCTCAATTTTTATCCAAGATTGTTTATACTTCAGAATTTACTGGGGAATATTTATCATCCACATCCATTTTTCCTCAATATTTAATATTATTTATATCCTCCTACAATTTTTTAAATCTAACTTTACCCTTCAGTGAGTTTTTAGTAAAAGATATGAAAGTAATCATTTGTCGTTTTTCGTACGAGGTACTTTTTGACTTTTCCGACATAAGTATGAGAAGAATGTTTTTTTAACTTATACGGCATGAATGGATTTTTAAAACATTATTTCCAAGAATCTTTCTTTAAAAGTTTTCAAGTTTATTTTTAATCAAATTCTTTTATTTTAAAATTGTATGACATGTTAAGAAAGGAAACATGTTTTTGAAGTAGAAATGATATTTTCCTCAAGAATGGAGTTCAAGTGTTTTATCAAAATTATTTTCCATCTAAGATAATATAGGGTTCTATTTATATCCCTATTATTAAATTGATTTGATTATGTTGTGATGGAATTATTTTTATGAATTCCTTTATCTTATATGAATTGTTTTATGATGTCACGATGTTTAAGAAACCCATTTTTATTACATGGGTTATGCTATGATGTATGATTTATGATATTGTGGCACAAATAATAATGGTATCATTATAAGATGGGTGGGACCTATATCTACCTCTAATGCATTGGGTAAATATTTATATCTCATGAGATAGACATGGCTGGAATGGCAGGTTAAACCGGTTCAGTGAAACAGGACTAAAACGAGGAGTGAACTCGGTTAAGAAATGGACTTTGTCCGCTAAGATAGTCTTGACAATGAGTCTTGACTAATAAGAAATGATTCTCTATGATTATGTGTGTATGCCAAAAATTTTCATGTTTTAAGTTATGAAATTTGGGATTACATTTCAATACTATGATTTATTCCATGTTATGAAATTATGATCTCTTTTGTAGGTTAAGATCTCCAAAATGTTAAGTTCTTATGAATATGATGTGATTGATATTTCTTTTGTTTACCCTTACTGAGCATTTGAGCTCACCCTTTTGTATGTTTTCTTTCCCCAGGTCAGGAAGAAGGTTATTAAGTAGAATATTCCAAAAAAGGACTCTATATATGATGAAATAAATGGGAGACAACGTAGATGATTTATGAACCAGTTGTTTATTTTTCCCAGTTTCTAAAGACACTATACCTATACGGTCCTTTCATGGTTTTGTTATATTTTTTAATAAGTGCACTTAAATTTTGAAGTAAAAACCATGTATGTAAAGTATGAGTTGACATAGTATCAGGATATGAATAATATCTTGAATAATGTGGAACATCCTCCTTCACCTAAGAGGTAACAACTAGATATTGAGTCTTTTATGCGGAAATGACCACCAACAATTAGTGTATCTTTAAATTCACTAATCACAGAAAGTGTTTCAACTCAATGGAGTTTGGAGAATGGTATCATGGCTGTGGTGATAATAAATGAAAGATGCAGTTTCAAGCTGGATTATCTAATGAGAAATGTGGAAAGAAAACCCAACCACCCACATTTGAAAAATGTGATGAAAAACATAATGGGAATTTCCTCAAAGTAACGGAGAAATTATATAAGTTTGGGAGAGAAGGACACCAAGATAATAAATGTCAAAGATACATGAGGAAGCTGGAAAATGTGGGGGAGGAAAGGATAGAACCACCCATGGTTCAATGCTTGAACTACATGGAGAAAGGGAACTATAAAATCTAGTTCACTAAACCCCGAGTCCTGGAGGGTAATCATCATCATCAGACACCAAAGACGAAGGGGCAAGGTAAGGATTATTCCATCACTAATGTTTAGGTGGAGCCCAAAAATGATGTTGTGACATGTACGCTAGTTATTCATTTAATAATAAAGAACATACTATTTGATTCCAGTTCTACACATTCTTTTATATTTTGAGAGTTTAGTAGAACTATTCAAATATCACCTCAAAATATGGAGGTTGATTTATCTATGAGAATAGAAAATGGGGAAATTATTTCATCCAATGTATATAACTCCTTCCCAATTAATGTTTGTGGACCGAACCTCCCATAAAATCTTATCGTACTTCATTTGGTAGAGTTTGATGCTATATTGGGCATGGAATGACTATATTTATACATAGCCAACATCAAATGTTAGGAAAGGGAGATAAATCATCACATCTTGAAGAATCCTCCAATTATATACAAGTGTAAGTAGGATGACGAATCTCCTTCAGATTCATTATCTCAATTGTGGATATTATTGACTTATGAGCTAGAATATCTAGGTCAAATGATTGGTAAAAAGGATAAAATCATGATTGAAGACATGACCATTATAAGGGACTACACTATTGTGTTCCATAAAGAATTGTTTAGTCTTCATTAAAACTGAGATTTTGAGTTCCCAATTGAAATTATTCTATGATCTATCCCTATATCAAAGAAACCTTATAAAATTGTCACCATTGAGTTGAAAGAACTAAATAACAGTTACAAGAGAATCTGGATAAGGGTTTTATATGTCTGAGTGCTTCTCCATGGGGTTCACTAGTCCTCTTTGTCAATAATAAGGAAAGATCATTGCACCTTAGCATTGATTATCATGATCTCACCAAAATAACGATAAAAGAACATTATCCCATTATATAGGTAGACGACTTGTTTGATAAACTACGTAGTTCCAAGTAATTATTTAAGGGGGACCTTCGGTCAATATATCACCAATTAAAGGTGTGGAAGGAAGATATTCTCAATAATACCTTTAGAATGAGGTATGGACACTATGAGTTCATAGTAATACCCTTTGGACTCACTAATTCTCCAGAAAATTCATGGACTTAATGAATAGAGTTTTATAGATTACCTCGATAGTTTTTTGGTAGTATTTATTGATGATATTCTAATATAATTCAAGATCAAGGAGGAACATTAGTAGCATTTTAATAATATGCTAAAGACTTTGCTAAGGGAGATAATTTTTTCAAAGAAGAGTAAATGTGAGTTCTGGATGGAGGAAGTATTATTCTTGGGTTATGTTATCCCAAGTAAAGGAATATATGTGGAAACTTCCAAGATAAAGGAAATAAAAGAGTGTACTAGGCCAACATATGTAATAGAGATCTGTAGTTTCCCTATTCTACTTGGGTATTATCAGTAATTTGTGAAGAAATTATCATGATTTTCAAATCCCTTAACCAAGATGACTCAGAATGGAGAATGGTTTTTCTGGACCAGTGAATTTGAAGACCGCTTCAAAGAGTAAAAATGAGTCATATCACCACACTAGTACTCACAATTCTGAAAAGTGAGGAATTCTTTATAGTATACAATGATGATTCAAAAAAGGTATTAGGTTGTGTACTGATGAAAAATTACAAAGTGATAGCCTATGCCTCAAGGAAGTTGAAAATTAATGAGAAAAACTATCCTACACATGATTTGGAGTTAGAAGCTGTGATCTTTGCATTGAAAATCTAGAGACATAATCTCTAAGGGGAGAAGTGTGAAATATATACTGATAATAAGATCCTAAAATATATATTCACACAAAATGAGCTTAATATTCTCTAGTGAAGATGTTTAGATATCATCAAAGATTACTAACTCTCAATCCACTACCATCATGTTAAGGTGAATAAAGTGGCATATTCTCTAAGTAGAAAGGAACCTACAACATTATCAATCTTGATAATTGAGAAAGATCCAATCTTCTTATATTTTCAATGGATGGACATGGGAATAATTAAGGAATGATCATCATAAATCCTTTCTCAAATGATTACTCAGTCGTCCCTTATAGATAAAATAAAGGATTCTCAAAGAAATGATGTGGAAATTATGAAGAATGTGGAAGCTATGAGAAAGGGGAAATAATAAAAGATTAAAATTAATTAGGTGTGATTTGTAATATTTGGTCCATGATTATGTGTACCATTAGATATAGAGATAAATAAGGAGATTTTGAATGATGCACATATCTCACCCTTCTCTATTCACCTAGGTAGCACAAAGATGTATCAAGATCTCTAAGAGAACTTTTGGTGGGATAATATGAAGAAATAGATTGATAAATATACATAAAGTTCTTGGTATTCCATCAAGTGAAGGTTGAAATAAAAAATTCTACGGGGATGATGCAACCATTACCCATACCAACATGTAAATGAGAAAAACTCACCATGGACATTGTCACTAGACTTACAAAGACATCATGAGGAAATAATTCTATATGGGTTATTGTGGATCATCTTACAAAGACAACTTACTTTATCAAAATTTTATAGGACTTTTCACTATATCAATTTTCATGGATATAAATTAAAGAAGTGACAAGGTTGTATGGAGTACCACTATCTATTGTATTCGATTGAGATCTGATATTCACCTCCAATTTCTGGAAACGTCTCCAACAAGATCTAAACACTGAGATGGAATTTATTAAGACTTATCATCCTCAAAATGATGGTCAATCCGAATGAACTATTCAGACAGTAGAAGACATGTTTAGGGAATGTTATATGGACTTTAAATGAGGATGAGACCAACATCTACCTCTGGTTAAGTTCTCTTACAACAATATTTTCAACTCGAGCATCCAAATGGATCCATATGATTTTATTTATGGGAAAAGGTAGATAACGATGACATGTTGGCATGTGGTTAGTGAATATAAGCTTCTAAGACCTAAAATGGTCAAAGAAATGGTGGAAAAGGTGAGAACCATTCAGCAACACATCAAGACATCCAAAATTCAACATAATATCTATGCAGATAATCCTCGGTGAGACCTAGAGTTTAATGTTGGCGACATGGTATTCCTATACATATCTGCATGTAACAGGATCATGCTATTTGGGAATAAAGGAAATATGAGTCACATGTACATTGAACCCTTCAAGATTCTTGATTGTGTCAGAGCTATGGCCTATTGACTAGCACTTCCAACAACCATGTATCAAGCACATGATGTATTCCATGTATCCCTCTCGAGGAAGTACATATGAGATCCATCACATGTACTGAATTAATAGGTGGTATAATTGGAAGATGATGTATCTTAAGAGTAGAATACAGTGAAGATATTGGACCATAGTGATAAAGTTCTACGTAACAAGACTACTCACTTGGTCAAAGTATTATGAAGAAACCATAAGTATGAAGAGGCAACATGGGAATTGGAGGAAGTGATTAAGGAGAATTACCCTCACCCGTTTTCAACTTAGAATGTAAAACAAAATTTCAAGTGTAAACTTTTATACGGGGGAAGAATGTAATGAACCAAAATTGTATCAATGGAAATTCCCTTTTTATAATTATTTCATATAGCGTAAACCACATAAAATCACTTTTATAACAAGATAAAAAGTTTATAAATGAATAATTAATGTTATAAGAGGTATTTATAGAAGTTAAAGAATCTATCCTGATGGAATTGTAACGTGACCTTTGGAATAGTATTGTGACAATTATGAACAGTAATTCTGATAATAGAATAGTAACCTCATCTATGAAAGTGTAAATAAAATTTAGGCATCTCAAAAATTAAAATATGATATTATTATATCATTGAATAAGTAAATAACTTTATTAGAAATTATTAATTAAGTGTTGATATTTTTATAAGTCATAAATATTTAATTAAAATTTTATAAATAACACAATGATTTAAAAGAAAATTTATTTTCAATTTTTTTTAAAATTAATATTTTTTTTTCTTTTGATTATAAGATAATTTTATGAGATATTAATTAATTTTTCAAAGTTTTATAAAATAATTTATAATTTTAAAATTAGTATTTTTCAAGTAAATGATGATTTTAATTAAAAATTAAATTTCTCATACTTAGAAAATTATTTTCATAAAATGGATTTCAATTTTTAATTCTACAGTTGAAAAATTGTTTAGGTTAATTTTTTGGTATTTTTTTGAAATACTTGTTTTTTGTGAATAGTAAAATATGATAATTTACAATATATATACATTATAAGTTAAATAAAAAATTCCATGATTCATCGTTGATGTAATCACAATACTATCTAACTCACATTCATTATTTTAATATATTTATTGATAATGATCAAACTATTCATACTCTAGATCCAAAATAAGAAACTAATGAATAAAATAGTGAGAAAACACCCCTCTACTCCCCTATAAATACCACCACTCACCACCTCTTCTCCTCACACCTTACAAGCATTGAGATTTGTCCAAATTCTACCAAATAATCTTCTCAAAACCCTTCCACACATCCAAAAACTCTTGGTCTCATCAGAATACTTAACCCATTTCCATAAGGAGGTTCTCAATGAGAAATATTAAAGAGGTAAAATCCTCTTTCTTTTCATTTAATTTCTTTTCAAGGTCTTTTATTTTATTATTCTCTCCTAAAATACCATCATCCAAATGGAATGGTAACTATAGTCCCTTATATATACTATAATTTTATTATTCTCATGGAATAATCCATCATCAAACCCCTTCTTCTCTCCCTTTTATTCTTAAAATGAAAGCATCATCTGTGAGGTGTTGATTTATCACCTTCAAGGACGACATGTTTTCGTTTTCCCTTACCTCCTTTAAGGATGGGCATGAAAAAAATTTAATGGTTAAAAAATATTTTAAATTGTATGTTATAACCCTTCTTATGTTCTGGGAGTAAAATATTTACATAATACTAAATGATAAAACAAAATGAGTTTGTTGTGATAAAAAAACCATTGTAATAATCTAAACGATTATCAATAATGTTTTATCTAATGATTCGTAATAATACCATATAAAAAATGATATATATAATATTTTTTATGAACATTAATAACCTATAATTTTAATTATGGAGAATTATTCTAATTTTAAAAGAATTTCCTTTCTTATATACAAGCGAACTAATCCTGAAAAAAAAAGAAAACGAACACTCTCGAACAACAAAATATAAACTCTATAACTCATCTAAAAGCCATTAAATGTACTTGATAAAAATAAAATGAATTAGATTCATGTATAAAAGGTTTTGGATTTTTAAATTAATGAATTTAATATTAGTATCAAGTATATTAAAGAGAAGAAATCATTCAGACATAAGGTAAGGGGAATTATCGAACCCAACTCTATTTCTTTGGGTTTTCCCTCTTTCACTCCATTTTTAGTAAGTATGTTCCTTTATTTTTCATTAAATATCATTTATTTTTTACTTCCCTTGTATTTTCTAGGATATAATGTTTTCTAATCTAGTTTTATGAAAAATGAAATGAATATTCCAAAAGAACTATTCTTTCAAAAAATAAATCTTTAACTTCTCATGAGATTGATTCTTCTTAACTCAAGATTGATGATTATTATACCAAGTAAGTTTTTACATATTTCATTTTAGAACCCCAATTTTTATTCATGAATTTATTATTTGTGAAATGAAACTCATTCCTTTACATGGGTTATTTTATGTCCAATATTGATATACATTCTATATGGAATTCATGGTAATATAAATGTTATGTTGTGACAGGTCCACCAAGAATTATATAGCACATGTAAGGGTTATCATGTGAAGGGTGTTCATGGGATTATATAGTTCTCCAATGAATTGGGTAATGTGATATATCTTAAGAGAATAAGTTCAGATGCATGAAGATGATGCTGTATTTGTTCAGAACTATGTGTGGTATTTGAACACTTATACATGATGTTTTATTTTTATGAATTACCACATTTCATGCCTTTATCCAATTTTTTCTCTAATGATTAATATGATTATCCAATGCTTATGTTATGATGATGATTATTATTCTCACCCATTCTATATTGATTTATGTTCTTATCTATCCTCTTACTCAGTTTTTAGAGTACCCATTTTTTATGTATATCCTCATGTGAATATTTGTACTAAGGAAAACATGAGGGATAATAAGAATCTAGAGAAGAACGAATTAAATAAATGTGTATGTTTTACTATGTAAAAGTTATGTATGGTCTTAATTTTCTCAAGACACTAAACCATTGGATCCTAGATTTTTAACACCATTATATTGTTTATCTTTAAAATGATGTAACAGTAATGTAATAAAAGGCAAGGTTTCTATATATATGTAGTCTATTGTGATGCATTAGGATCTGGTTTGGGTTGTGTTATCATGAAGTGAGATCATGTTGTTACTTATAGATCATAGAAGTCATGGTTTCATGAGAAGAAATTTCCAACACAAAGGCTGCAATTTGCTGATGTGGTCTAGGATTTGAAGACATGACATAACTATATCATTGGTGAGAAATTCATAGTTTTTATGGATTATAAGTGCTTGAAACACATTTTCTCACAAAGAGATTGAAATCTAATGTAGAGAAGATAGATGGATTATCTGTAGATGTTTGAATACAAATTGATGTAAACATCGACTAAATGGAACTTTGTGGATGATTAATTAAGAAGTAAGTCATATGATAAGTTGGATAATGAGTCTTTAGAATAGTGGAAACTAATGTCAGTCATAAAAAAAGCATCTAGATTTCTAGATCCAAGGTAATTTGGTTATTTTATTTCCAGTTTTTATGATTCTTAATTTAGTTCTTTTGATGAGAGTTTCTCAAACATCTGATTATAAAGGTGTTATGATGTCACGACCTGCCTCCCCAGGCCCTGAACCTTTTCATATCTGACCCCATGGGTCTTTTGTAATACCTTGGTTACCATCCCAGCACACCATAGTTTATTACTAATTAATCTGATAATGTAACAACTGAGTCCCGGTGACAGCACAAACACCCCGCCTTAACATGGCCATTGGGGTCCGGGCCCGCCAGGTACCACTAGTTGCCCCGTAGACACATGGTCCCCACCCTGGGGCCCAACCACATGCGAGAATGTGTCATCTAACTAATGACAGTCCCCAAAGGCCAACACATATCCTTTCCAATGTGTTTTTTCCTCACTCACACACACCCTAAGAAACTTCCCAGAAGGTCACCCATCCTAATCACTACTCCAGGCCAAACACGCTTAACTGTGGAGTTCTAATCAGATAGGCTCTCGAAAAGGAAGGTGCGCCTTGTTGACATGAGTCATATCATTTAGTCATTTAACCCTGTGTCATTTGGGGATGTTACAATCACCCCTTTAGAGCACAACGTCCTTGTTATGGGCCCTACATCTCAACCCAGGCAGTGCACCACACTTAAGGATGGATTCCCGCTCTAATACCAAATGTAACAACCGGTTCCTGGTGATAACACAGACACCCCGCCTTAACGTGGCCATCGGGTCCTGGCCTGCCAGGTACCACATCGACTAAATGGAACTTTGTGGATGATTAATTAAGAAGGAAGTCATATGATAAGTTGGATAAAGAGTATTCAGAATAGTGAAACTAATGTCAGTCATAACAAATATGCATCTAGATTTCTAGGACCAAGGTAATTCAGTCATTTTATTTCCAGTTTTTATGATTCTTAATTTAGTTCTTCTGATGAGAGTTTCTCAGACATCTGATTATAAAGGTGTTATGATGTCACGAACCGCCTCCCCAAGCCATGAACCTTATCATCTGACCCCATGGGTCTTCTATAATACCTTGGTTTCCTTCCTATCACACCACTATTTTCCCCACAGACATGTGGTCCCCACCCTGGGGCCCACCCACGTGCCCGAATGGGTCATCTGACTAATGAAAGTCCCCATAGGCCAACACATGTCCTTTCCAGTGTGTTTTGTCCTACCTCACACACATCCTGGGAAACTTCCCAAGAGGTCACCCATCCTGATCACTACTCTAGGCCAATCATGCTTAACTGTGGAGTTCTAATCACATAGGCTCTCGAAAAGGAAGGTGCACCTTGTTGAAATGAGTCATACCATTTAGTCATTTAACCCTATATCATTTGGGGATGTTACAATCACCCCCCCCCCCCTTTAGAGAAAAAAGTCCTCGTTTTAGGCCCTACATCTTAACCCAGGCAGTGCACCACACTTAAGGTAGGGTTCTTGCTCTGATACCAAATGTAACAACTGAGTCCCAGTGACAGCACAGACAACTTGCCTTAACATGGCCATTGGGTCTTGGCCCGCCAGGTACCACATCGACTAAATGGAACTTTGTGGATGATTAATTAAGAAGTAATTCATATGATAAGTTGGATAAAGAGTCTTCAGAATAGTGGAAACTAATTTCAGTCATAAAAAATATTCATCTAGATTTCTAGGACCAAGGTAATTCAGTCATTTTATTTCCAGTTTTTATGATTCTTAATTTAGTTCTTCTGATGAGAGTTTCTCAGACATATGATTATAAAGGTGTTATGATGTCACGAATCGCCTCCCCAGGCCATGAACCTTATCATATGACCCCATGGGTCTTCTGTAATAGCTTAGTTGCATTCCCAACACACCATAGGCTATTAATCATTAGTCTGATAATGTTACAACCGGGTCCCAGTGACAGCACAGACACCCCGCCTTAACATGGCCGTCGGGGTCCTGGCCTACCAGGTACCACTTGTTGCCCCACAGACATGTGGTCCCTACGTTGGGGCCCACCCACATGCCCGAATGGGTCATCTGACTAGTTACAGTCCCCACAGGCTAACACATGTCCTTTTCAGTGTGTTTTGTCCTCATTCACACATACCATGAGAAACTTCCCAGAAGGTCACCCATCCTGATCACTACTCCAGGACAAGTACACTTAACTATGGAGTTCTAATCAAATAGGTTCCCAAAAAGAAAGTTGCACCTTGTTGACATGAGTCATATCATTTATTCATTTAACCCTGTATCATTTTGGGATGTTACATATGATGAGTTAAAAACTGAATGATGAGGAGACCATTAAGGTATGGAAGCTGGATAAAAAATTAGTGTTTCGGTTTAGAGATTGGTTGGCCATACCATTGTCTTTATAGGAACAAATTATTAGTTATTACCACCATTCAAAATGGGATGTTCACCATGGGATCCATAATATCTACAAATTTATGAAATAATTTTTTTTTTGGATTGGAATAAAAAAAGATGTAGAATATTATCTCTTGAGATACCTCACCTATCAATAGGTCAAGGAGGAGCATCAACGATCAACATGCATGTTGCAGTCTTTATTGATTCCTGTGTGGGAATGGGAGTAAATATCCTGGGATTTTTTAATAGGTCTACCAAGGACTGTTAGGAAAACAGATTCCATATTGATGATAGTGGCCCAACTCAAAATTTTGGTTCACTTCATTCTAATTCTTGAATCTAATATGGGAGAAGAATTTTCAAATATCTTTATTCAAAAAATTGTAAATTTGCATAGTGTTACAAACTCGACCGTATCTCACCAAGACCCTAGGTATACATCTCATTTTTGGAAATCCCTATAACAATACCTTGGAACATGATTGACTATGAGCATGGATTATCATCCTCAAATAGATATATAATTGAAATGGACAATAAAAATGGTAGAGGACAAGCCACTACCACAAAAATGGGTTTTCGCAGCACCACCCTTTAACAATGCTAAAAAAAGTGCTGATAAAGGGGGTGGCTTTATCAGCACTCCCCCTTTATCATTGCATTTTTTAGTAACACTGATAAAGGGATGACTTTATCAGCTCTTTTTTTCCTAGTGCTAACAAAGTGTATATTTCAAAAAAATATATATTTCATAAAAAATAATATATTGATATATAAATATATAAGTATATTTATATTGATATAAATATATAGTATATTAATATTGATATAAATATAATATATATTTTTTAAATATGTTTTAGATAAGTATAAATAAACATTTTCACATATATATGATATGTAGCGAAAGTGACTTATAAAATATCTTAAAAAATTATTAATTAATAATTTTATAATTATCATTATATAATAATAATTTAATAACAATTTGAAGACACAAAAAATAAAAAAATTAATAAAAGATCTAAAATAAGTTGTAAACCTAACTCAAACTTCAAATGACCATAACTTTTGATCCATGTGTCCATTTGAGCTTTACGACATATCAAATCGAAGCCTGTGATGAGATCTATGTGATGAAGATATAAAGAAACCTTATGTCATATTTTTTTAGGAAAAAAAGGCCCAAAAGGCCTCCAAAATTGAGTTTTTAGTCTAGATACCCAAAATGTTTAACATTCGATGGAATTTCATCTTCATTTCACGGGGTCTTTTTGACCTTTTTCACTAGGTACTGAATTTATTCCAAGGGGTTACATTTATATTGATATTATGGATTTAAAATTTTATCATTTTTTATAATGTAATGTTATTTATAATCAATTATATAACAATATATACATATTTTTATTTATAAATTCACCCATAAAAATTTAATTTTATAAATAAATAAATAAACATATTTACTTATAAAGTATATTTCTCAATATATAAGGCTTATCTAAAACAACTAATATCAATTTTATTTAAAATACAAAGATATTAATATTTATATACCTATATGATGTGTGTGTGTGTGTATTTGTGTGTGTTTGTATTAACAAACTGATATATATTATCTATATATTCCAAACATATGTATATACATATTAATATATAATATTTTTAAATATATATAAATATGTATAATTATACTTAAAAATACACATATAATATATGTGTGTGTGTTGTATATATGTATTTATTTATTTATAAACACACAAAAATGATATTTTATAAATATATTTAAAAATGATCTTATAAATATATATTAATATACAAATAAAAATAAATATATATATAAATAAATAGATATAAATATATATTAATAATCGAATAAATATATAAATATATAAATATAACTATATATGTATATATATATATAAATAAATATTTATATTAATATAAATATATATTAATATATGAGTAAATATAGAAAAATATATATATAAATAGATATATTAATAATGAATAGAAAAACAATATGGTGGAGTGGTAAAGGCTTAGGTGCGCTGGTAACAGGTCCCGACTTCAAATTCAGGGGGAGGTAGGTCACGTGTGCTGGTGGAATAAGGGAAAGCGCTGTTAAAGGGTGGGTGGGGTGGGGGCTTGGGCTTATGGTCTTTGGGGTTGAAGGGGGGGGGGGTTCAGGCTTTGTTGAAGGGGGGGGTTCAAGAATTGTTGATGACCCTCTTTGATTTGTAGTTTTTTAATGTTTTGTATCTTTTATCAGTGCTTTTTAAAAATTGTTGATAAACAGGGTCTTTTATCAGCGTTTTTTTAGCGCTAATAAAAGACCCATTTTATTAGTGATTTTTTAGTACTGATAAAAGGGGACTTTATTAGCGCTTTTCTAAGAACTGATAAAAGGGATCCCCCTTTATCTTTACTGAGATTAACAACACTTTTTAGCCCTAATAATGGTCTTTTTTATCACTGATAAAAGCCTATTTTGTGGTAGTGATCTTAGGAATTGTGTAATGGATTTTGGTGGCTCATAGGAGGAGAAATACTATTAGTAGAGTTCTTATACAATAACAGTTATCAGGACTTGATACATATGGATCCTTTTAAAGAATTGTGCATGTATCTTTATCATTCTCCACTTCATTGGGTGGAATCATGATAGACTTAACTAATTGGACCCATTCATGTACAAGAGATGATAGAGAAGATTCACTTGACCATAAAGTGGATGGAGACAGCTCATAGTTTCTAAAAATTATATTTATATCCTCTTTTATGACCATATTTATTTGTGGTGAGATATCATGCATCTTTGAGAATCTATCCGCATCTTAGAAATCATTATTTTGGTTACGAGGTAAAGTTTTTTCCTCGATACATAGGACATTTTGTGGTACTTTAATGAGTTAGTGAGGTAGAATATTGGTTTTATTTTCCACCAATGTTCAATTTAGTGAATAATTTTCTTCTCGTATCATAATTGAAGTAGTAACAACTTAACCATGACCAGTAGTTAAATGTGATCACATTGAACTAGAGAAAAATTCTATATTGATTCATGTGTTGGTATATATTTTGGATTGGAAAGATAATATCTTTCATGGGGAAATTATTGTTCTATGTTAGGTTTTCTAGAAATATGGTTGAATTTAGGAAGAAATGTGGGATAAAGAAAAAAAATGTTAGAGAAGGGGCCGAAACTCGTCTAGGACAACATGTGTTTTCTACTTTCCATGAATGGAAAGGCTAATGGTGGAAAAAATGTAGTACCCTGATTTTCATGTACATGAATATTTATTCATGTATTTTTAGTATATATACTTTTTGTGTTAAGTTTCATGAGGTTACAAGAGGTCATTAAACGTTTTGGAGGCTTTTCTTGAGGTGCGTAGTTTGTGCACAGTTAATAGAAACCATGAACCATCTCCATGAAACCGTGAAAGGGAGAACAATGGAGACTGAGAAGGCACATGGTTCATGCAAAATTTGTACAAATAATGTGAGTGACTAAGGGAATCCATGATTCTTGATACAAGATAAATTATATGTCTAAAACATGGTTGGTCTAACCTTTTGATCCAACCATCCGAGGTGCATCCTTAAGATTGTAGCACCGTACAATTAGAACATGATTTTCCAAACCATGTGGACTCAACATGCATTGTACAATTGAACATTTTAAATTTATGGATATAATCTAAATAAATCCCTTTAATCCTAGTTAATCCCTTATTCTATCAACATCTCAAATTCCATTTTCACCCTTGGCTTGAGAGACAATTCTCTTCTATTCAGAAGTGGTTTTTTTAGAATTAATGTGTGTTGGAGGTCTGGATTCTTCAATAAGTACATGCTCTTCGTTGTTCTTCCAAGATCCATTATTCTTATTTTTCTTAGAATTATAAATCTAATTAATTAGGGATAGATATATGTTTTTTGATCTAAATCTTGATGATATCTTTTTGGATCTAGTGAAGAAAATGTGGGTTGTGATCGGATCATGAAGTTGTGTAGTGACATTTGCATTTCACCAACTGTTGTGTGGTAGGTGGATTCTCTCTTATCTCAAATTTCCTTAGAACATGATGGGTTAGTTTTCATTGAATTATTTTATTTAAATGGTTATTAAATCCTTGTATTATTTTTGATAAAAATCCATTTTAGTTATGGATTTGTAATTTAGGAAAAATGGACAGATTCTTAGAAAAAAACATTTTTTATAATTTTGAAATGATGATTTTAAAATTTTGGTTTTTTGACACATGTAAAGTGTTTTTTGAAATAATTTAAATAGTGAAAAGGTTTTACATGTATTGGAATGGCATGGGTATTTGGAATACGTTATTGGTGTGAGTACATTCATAGACATGAACCATTAGAAGGGGAATGTTCCATTAAGGCACCTGGTATTGGTACCTTGTGATGACTTAATAGATTTATGTGAGACCACTCATGAGTATGGAACTGTAATCTAGTAATGAATGATGTGTAGAGACATGATAATGTGAATTACAAATAAATGAGAAAGTTTTTGTGCTTACAAATTTTTTCCTTGTAAATTGTTTATTTTTTTGATATAAATTATTTAAACTACATTTAAATAGTTTAATATAAATTATGATAACAATTTTTTTCTAGTGGAATGAGTTGGGATGTAATTGGGTAAATCCTACAAAGTTTAGAATCTCCTCATACTTGGGAATTATTGTGTGTTTACATATGAAATCTATCGAGACATAGGTAAAATCATGGTATCTCAGTTATTTTTAGTTTATTCTTGATACCATGGGCATAGCATATGGAGTTGGAGCTTAAATTGAGTTGGGTGTTTCTGGTTGATGTCACTTCAGAGTTTTGAGATTTTTGGTATTTTTGTTCTCTATTATTTTTTGTTTTGATTTCCTCTTGTACTATTATATGGTTTATTGGTTTGGTTATGTTTTGATTTTTATTTTTTACTCATGAATCATATATAGGGTTTAATGGTTATTGTTTATGTAGTTTGGATGTTTTATCTTTTAATTGGGAAAATGATCCCCCAAAATTTATTGAGGCCCTAGGAATTTATTTCTAGTATTTGGTGTCTTGGTGATGTCCCAAAAGTCATAGTAGAACACCCATCACATCTCAATCCAATGAGTAGGTGTGGGATGTCACAATCATCCTGAAATCAATCAATCTTTTAAGAAATGTGAAGTCTTCCGATTGGTTCTGGTAGTAGGTGAAATCTTCTGGTTGGTGCTATGAGTAGAAGAAGTATCTTAGTTGGAGCCAAAGCAAGAAGTCTTTCAGTTAGATATAGAACTAAAAGGAGTATCTTAATTGGATCATAAGTCGAATACTTTCAGATGGAGTTGAAAAAAAGAAAAGTCTTTCAAGTGGTTATGGGAATAGTGTAATCACTTGTTTGATATTGAAAAATCTATAACCAAAGGTAATAATTGGTCCCAACCAAGAGTAGGATTTATCTAAACCTTATAAATATTGTGTGATACTCTCTCCATTATAAAACTATACACTAGGTGATATTGAGAGATAATATTGAGTGGATAGAGAACTTTAACAAGTTCAAGAGGGAGAATTAAAAGAAAAATAATTCATAAAAAGAAACCACAGATTCACCCCTCTCCTCTCCACAGTCAATCCAACCTAGGGATATATGGAATTAGCGAATGAATTCATGATCATGAAGCACGCACATATATATTATATCATTACATAACATGTGGTCCTATTATATCCATGAATATCTTGCGAAAAGTTTTATATCTCACATTTTTAGGATGGGATAAGGGTTTTTATCCCACATGATCTATGTTAAGGGATACTAGTGGTTAGATCAAGTACATTTTATTATGGGATGGTGGACAACCTTTTCCATTATGATATGAATGCATTGGTGGTTATACATGACATATGTAATGATTTTTTTTCTTATTCTTGTTCCACTTTCTTATGTCATTTAATATATTTTTGTAATGGGCATATGTCTCATGATTATTGAGTCATGTTTCTTCACTATTATTAATTATGTCTTATGTTATGGTAAGAGACTTATTCGTTAACTCATTTTTTAATGATAAGTGGTATAATTATCTTATTTTATTTTTAATAACATTGATTATGTTCTCATACCCATACTGTCATCTTATTCCCACTTATGATGTAAAATTGTTATATGTTATGTTCACTCTTACTAAGTATCTAGGATCACACATTATTATGATTCCATTAACCATGTTATAAAGTATAATATTGTGTAATATATGGATAATGGGTAACATGTGAGAAGACTATGTATTGGATATGTTGAATATATAGTGAAATATTTCTTTTTTGAATATGATTTCTAAATATACTAAAATATTTGGTTCAAGGTTGTGATTTGTTATTAAATATGAATAATAATATTATAGAAATGATTTCATATATATGTATGTTGTGGTCATGTCACATTAGTTTGTATCAGAGTGGGTTTTAGTTATTTTGGGGGAATATAATATAAAAAATAAGAGAATATAACCTAGAAAGACCGATATTGAAATAAAAGTTCTAATGGATGAATAAAAAATGACATAGGTTGAAATGAAGGTGTCATAAATTAATACATACTAGGATTGATATTCTTTATTATATGATTTCATACTCATATTATTGATTCTTGATAATCATACTAGGTATTTTTTAGAAAGGGATTGAATAATGAATAATAAAATTGGGATGGTGATAAATATGCTAAATATTTGTTAACATCATGTTCTAGCCTATTTATAATAATTTCTTCATATCTTGAAATGTATCTAAGACTATTAATTCATATACCTAATATATATATATATTGAATTATTATTGAAAACACAAATTGGTACAATTTTTTATTCCCAAGCCCAAAACTCCACTCTAATCGAAGTTTATGGGATTGTGCTTCCTGCAAAATTTTTTACTCTCCATTGGTATATTTTTATGTTATTTTGTATATGAATTAGATCCCTTTGAATAAATATTATATTAATTGATAGGATATTGAAATTATATATCATATCCATATATAAATTACTTCTATTATATATATCTTTATACATAACCATGAGGAGTATTTATCTCAAATATTTATGTAAGATCACAATTTTAGAGATATTTTTATTGTTTCGGAATAAGTCAACACACTTCAAGAAGTGTTTCCAAGTCATAACCAAGACCATGAGTTTGAGTTTTCATTATAAATCCTATAGGGTTGTATGATAATATCAATGAATATATATATATATATAATATAATTTATTAAATTGAAGGAATCAAATAATGATCTTCTGGAAAAATTAGTTATGGCTTTTTATACTCCCATTTTTTCAACATGGGGTCAACTAAAACTATTTATTAATAAGATATTTGGATAAATGTATAACTTTATTTATTATCTAGAACATAATAAAATCATGAAAAAGAATATTCATCCTTTACCCCATATTTATGCCATATTCAATTAGCTATTAGGGGTTGAATACTTACCAAATATTATCATTCGATTTGGTTATCATATATTAAGTTTCAATAAGGAGGATATGTCAATAGAAACCTTTTTTACAAGATAAGAGAATTATTAATTCATAATTATTCCATTTAGACTGATATAATCCATTATTATCTTCATTGATCTGATAAATAATTTATTTTGATATTACCTTGATCAATGTTTGGTAGTTTTTAGAAATGATATTCTCTTATATTAATAGTGAAAGTAATATCTTGAAGATTAATTTAGGATTTTTATATAAACCTTCATAAAAGATAAATTTTATTCCAAATTTATTAAGTGTGAATTTTGGTGAAAAATGTACAATTATTGGGTCATATAATCACAAGTGAGGGTGTATATATTGATCTATCAAAGGTATAGGTGATTAAATAATGGCCCTATGAACCATAGTAACATAGATCCATAGATTGTTTGGATTTTCTAGATATTATCAATTCATTATAAAAAACTTCTCACAATTAAACAATCCAGTAACTAAGTTAACTTAGATGGGAGTTAAGTTCCTATGGATAGATCAATGGGAAGTAAACATAAAGGATCTAAAGAGAAGGTTTTCCACTACACCAGTACTCACATTATACTATAATGGAGAAGGTTTTTTAAAACACAGTGATGCATCAAAGAAGGGATTGGGAAGTTACCTCATGTAGAATGACTGGAGGTAGCTTATTCATCATGTTAGTTAATGATAAGTGACAAAAATTAACAGAAACACGATTTTGATATAATAATATTAATATTTTAATTGAATATATAGATATAATATCAATATATTTAAATTGATGAAATATATAGTGATCAAAAGTGATTAAATTATATATTCACACAGATGGAGTTAAACATATGCTAAAGGATATGGTTGGAGTTGAATAAGGACTATGAATTTTTGATACATTACCACCATAGAGAGGGAAAAGGGTTGATAATGTTCTAAACAAGAAGGATCATGCAACCTTATCCATGATGTGGTTTTAATGTGACCCAATACCTATGGATTTGTAATAGATAAACCATGAAATCATATATGGATAAGATAGATCCTATCATTCCCAAATTACTACTCCACCATCCATCCATGTGAAGATAAAGGATGTATAAAAGGAGCATATAGAGATACAGAATACTGTTGGGAATATTGGAGAGTTAAGCATTGGTAATGATAGAATTGTAAGATTCAGGATACAAATATGTGTTCCATTAATGCTAGAATTGAATAAGGAGATATTGGATATTGAACATAGCCCATTATTATTTATCCATCAAGTTAGAAAAAAATATTTATTTTTATATCAAGAATAATTTCAAATGGGAAAACATGATGAGATAGATTTCATATTTTGTATCTTAATTATTTGTATGCCAACATGTAAAGTTTTGACATAAAAAATTCATTTAGGATAATAACACCATTACCTATACTAGTATGGTAATTAGAGACCATCCCCATGGTTTTTTTAGAAACCCAAACTCCAATAACTTAGATTTGGTGTCTAAATTATTACATTGGAATAAGATAAAATAAATATTTTCTTGAATGAAGAATAAGTTTTGTAGTGTTGAAGAACTAGATATATACATGATTTTCATATCACATTGGAAATATAAAATCCATAGAATAAGAAATATTCTCATATCCTTGATATTAGTCATGATTTCATTTATCATATCATGGGGAAATGGAAAAAATAAAGGGCAGGATTAGATTATCAGTAAGAGTTATGTATAATAGAATCTATTATGAGTAATAAGGAATAATAAATATGGAAAAGTAAATAACTAAAAACACATTCCATTTAATTAATAACTTGATAAAAAAATTCATCTATAGATAATATCAATGCGGAAATATCAGGGATAATAATAATAATAATTATATTCTAAATAAAGGAAATGATTAATGTTATATATAATGATCTTATACATCATGATATCTTTACTATCAATACCTTTTTCTAAGAAAATTTTATCTATGGTTTGGTGTATACCAAAACCCATTTAATAATTTTGTCCAAATGAATTATCATATGAGACATGTTGATCTATTTATGGGATATATAATTCTAAGACCCACCTGTCACTATATATCTAACACATTTCTCATATATGGAATGATCAATTTAAATTCATAACCAATATTCCTTATCAATAAATATCTATATTGAGTAGAGGATATAGAATATTAATATTTTCATAGTCAATCAAATAACTTTCATAGTAAAACACCCTATGTATAAATGGTATAAGATTTAGGTAATAATTATATCCATGATATTAATAATATGGATATATATTATAAATTTAACGTTCAATTAAAAATTATCATAAGAAATTGAATGTTTAAAAATAAAGTTAATGTTTAAAAAATTAATAAGTGATAAAATATGACCATCAATTCATTGAAAATATTTCTTTTTTAATAAAATCATGTCCTTTAGAGCATAAATAAAAATATAATAAAAAAATTAAAATGATTTTTCATTAAATAGTTTTATTTTAACAAACATCTAAATCTTTTATAATAAGCTAATAGATCATAAAAATTGTTTTGGCGATTCGTAAATCCATTAATTCCATATATGTTAAAAAACATTCCTTTATAATTTTTATAAAGAAAGTTGGAAACAAATATTTTATAAAACATAATAAATATTAATCTAAAACATTTTAATAATTCAAGTATAAAATATAATTTCATAAATAAATTATTTGAGTAAATAAAAAGCTTATTTTTAAAATAATTTTGAAAAATATAGACATGGAAGAAAAATATACCTGATTAAAAAAAGAAATAAAACCAGCTTTCATTTAAATGATTCTTCACTTAATTTAAGAGAAAAAGAAAGGAATAGTTAGAATAAAATTTAGAAACTACTTAAATATGTATAGGATAATAAAATCTATGGATTTTATGAAGGATATATTATAACATTTCTTTGATGAAAATAACAGAAACCCCAAAAAATGATATTGTAAAATAAATTCGTACCTATTTAATAACTTTTAAATTGAAACCACTTGAAAGAATAAAATTAAATTGAAAATTCAATAATCATGAAAATATATATTAATGTTAAATAAATCAATGGGTTATTATATATGCAACATTAAAATAAATTGGTGTATAATACCAAATAAGTCTCAATGGAGTGGAAATTGAGACAAAATCCCTTACATCAAGTTTATTTTTCCCCATAAATTATTTTAACATCATGTATAATAAAATTATATTTATTATAATTATATAATTTTCCAATATACATATTTATAATATAATAAATGATAAATTTAGAACATCTTATCACCCATTTTTAATAATATTGTATTATTATCATTATTTCGAGTGTTAAAAACATCATTTTTCAAGTATGTTTTGATTCAAAAAATTTGGTCCTTACATATATTTAATGGTTAAATCATCTATAAAATGATATCCATGATATTAATATCATATATATTAAATATATATATATATATTTATAATCATCCCTAAAATACAAAGATAAAAAAATTAATAACACTGTTTATAGAGACGGTAGGTGGTACGTATGCATGAACGTTGTTTTCACTTTTCTAAGGATGGAGAAAATGAAAGGTAAATAATAATAATTCTTTTTAGAATAATTTTTATTACATATATATACATATATATATATATATATTATATTTATTAAATATATCCTTATTATTTTCCATGTAAAATAGAAATGAAAAATGAATCACATCGCTTTGTGGAGGTGGTAGTCCACACATATGCATAAGTGACAGTATCATTTTACCAATGGATTTTGAGGTAAGAAATTATATATGATATTATAATTATAGAATCTTAATTATTTTATAAATATAATATATATTCACCAGTACCATATTTATATCTATCCAAGGAAAATTACGATGAAAATAAATTACACTGCTATGTGGAGACGGTAAGTCGTATATATGTACGAGCGATGTATTAAATTTACAAAGGATGAAAAAGAGGTTTAAATGGTTATAAAATAATAATAATAACATAGAAGTATATTTTTGATACTTTATTTATTATTTTATAATGTTTAAAATAGTTTTAGATTAAGTATAAGAAGAAATAAACTTGAAAGAGTTGGTAAAGATGATTACCTCTTCTTTGGTAGACTTCCAATGGACTCTTTATTAAGAACCATTGGAATAGTATTTTAAAGAGAAAAAAACCTCCAATTTGTGTATAGGTAAGTTTATAATAGAATATTGTAGTATTTTATTGATCTATATGGCTCAACTTGGTGTAACGGAAATAGAAAAGGGGTGTTCTTTTATAAGTAAGAGGAGGGGTACTTTTATAAATTCATGAAATATGTTAATGTAATATGTGTCAAAATCATGTAAAATGAATCAATAATGCCATATATTAAAATATAATGAGAATATGGCATTATTATAATCCTAAAATCAAATTTGGAATCTTTTTTGTATCATTTTAAACCTTATTATTTGGATTAACCCCTTAGTTAACCAATTTTAACCTTAACCACGGTAATGAATTTTTAAATATTAAAGGGTTATAATTTTACATATAAGGTGAAATTTTGTTCATAAATGGATAAGGAATTATATTTTATACCATATATTACCCCTTATCCTATTTCATGATTTTTAGGATTTTTAAATCATTTAATACAATATTGTTTTCATAATATATCATTAATGTAATTTTTGACATTATTCATTTAATTTGACATTAATGGAACAAATACATTGATGTAATTAGAATATAATAATTTCACATCCACAATATTATATATTGATATATAAAATTCATGTAACACAATAATTAATCCAAATTTCATTACATTTCATATATTTAATATCATTTATTTTTTTATATTAATTGAATAAATAATGTGTCGGTGTTGCGTAAGAATTTAAAGTAATTTTTAAATTGCTATAAATTTAAAATAAATTACCATGATATAAAAAATATTTCATATTTTAAATAATAATTTAAAACATTACATAAAATCTTTTTATGCATATGTAAAAATATTAGAGGTATTAAAGCCAAGAGTGTGACATTTTATTTTTATTCTTTTTTTAAAGTAAAATAAATGTAAGTATCAAAGAAAAATGGAAACAGATGGACATATTTAAAATAAGTTTTTATAAATATCATTAAAAAAAATCATAAAATAGGTTAAAGGTAAGTTTTAGTGAAATTTTAAATCCTTATCCAAAATTATTAACCATGTTTTACTCATTTTACCCTTACCGGGGTGAGAATATCCCCCAAGGTTACTATTCAAAATTACCAAAAATAAAAGGTGGCTACTTACCAAATTTGAACCTTATAATTCCAAATATTTAATCCATTTTACAAAATTAATTTTCCATTAGTTATGGAAATTAATTTAAGATAAAAATTAAAAATGTAATGAAAAATAGTTTTTTAGATAAATGTGTTTTTAAGTCTGAAAATGAACTTATACCAAAATCATGTACAATGATAATTAAAATGCAATTAATTAGATTATTTATAAATAAATGATAATTTTATTAAATTTGGATTAAATTAAAATAATTATGGGACTTTTTCAAATAAATGAAATGATAGATTTATAAATATTGGTATTCTTTCACTATTCATTTAAAAATAAACCTTTTCAAACAAATATCAAAATTTCAGGCTAAGATAATATATAAATTATCAATTAAAAATGATATAGTTATAACATAATAATATTTTCATTGTTATTTGTGGTTTGTTTAAAATCAATGTTGTGTGCAAAGTAAACTATCAAAGAAATTGATTTCAATATAAAAATATCATAAAATATTGGGGAGTTACATTCTACCCACCATTTAAGGATTTCACCCATGAAATTCCATTGCTAAAACTAAGGATAATTCTTCCTCATTACATCCATAGGTTCCCAAGTATATTTCTCAATTTTATGAGTTCATCATAAAACTTTGACCAGATGAGTGGTATTGTTTCATAGAACTTTCTCTCTAA
The DNA here is from genome assembly GCA_963277665.1 of Viscum album. NCBI lineage: Eukaryota > Viridiplantae > Streptophyta > Magnoliopsida > Santalales > Viscaceae > Viscum > Viscum album. Next base: position 296,205,730 of record OY728136.1, read on the forward strand.
GATCCAAAATCTCCACTGGTTGTTCCCCATAAGACAAATATCTCTCTAGTGGTTTGGACTCTAAGTTAAATACCTGAGAAGAATCAAGTATATATTTCCTCAGTATATATACATGCAATACATCAGGAACTTGAGAGAGATTCATTAGAAGATTCATGTGATTAGCTATCATCCTGATATGATCAAGAATTTCGAAGTGACCGATATATCTAGGTATTAGCTTTCCATTATTTCCAAATATCATCAACTCATTCCAAGGAAATATTCATTTAATACCTTGTCATTAATATTAAACTACAGATCTCACCAATGACAGTTATATTAACTTTTTTGTTTTCTTTGAGCTTCCCTTATGTACTGTTGAATAGATCTAACTTTATCTGTCATTTCCTCAGCTAGATCGGGTCCCGATATATTTATTTCTCTAAATTAATTTCAAAATGTTTGAGTTTTTCACTTTATTATATAAATGGATTCATAAAAATTCATATAAATTCTTAGGTGAAACCTATTACTATAAGAAAATTCTATCAAATGAAGGTGTTGATCCCAACCGCCTTTGAAATCTATTGAGAAGGGTCTCAATAAGACTTATAGAGTTTTAATAGTCATATTATACTGACTATCTATTTAAGGATAGTAATTTGTACTAAAACATAACTTTATATCCAGATCCTACTGAAGGTTTCTACATAACTTCGAGTTAATCCTCAGATCCTGAGCAGATATGATTGAGAGAGGTAATCAATGAAATATCATAACTTCCTTAATGTATAACAGAGTTCGATGATCATGAGTAAAATATTATTATTAGTGATAAAATGATTTTATTTCATAAGTTGGTCAATTATAACCCAAATAACATTGTTCCCTTTATATGTTTTGGAGTGACTGGAGATATAAGGCCCCAGCCTTAAACCTTACATAATCTTGAGTTATCACAAGATTACACGTTGAGGATCTTTTCAGGTTTAGAGTTTTAGAGAATTAGGACATAATTATTACATCTCAAAGATTACAAAGTAGACACATCTACTCAGCTTCCATTTTTTCCACAAAATAAAAACTCTTGAACAAAAGAGTCATGTCTAGTTCATTGTTTTCGGATAGCTTGACATTTCTTGATCCCATCCTTGACCCTATTCAACTTTAGGTCCTGTGAAAAACATTTCAAAAACTTGGTATTGGCATAAAAAGCTCAGTAAGGGTTATAGAAATATGGAAGGGAAACATGAGTTCATATATACATAAGGATGAAATCATACTTTACCCATAAAACATAGTCACTTTAACTTACCTCATAAAAGCATGAATAAATCATAGAAATCATAAGACATAAAGGTATCTTGAGGCATTCATAACATTCTTACGTAGGTAGTAACCCTCTTGGTTACATTTGGAATACCCATCAAAGTATATTCCCTAAATCTCTTCGGAGAAACCTTAACGTTTCACTCCTTTACGTTACCCAATGCATTGGAGAGCTATATCGAGCTCACCCGCCCTTAGTTTATCACGGAACCACCCATTTTCATAACAATTCCCAAGAACCATAACATAAACGTATCACATAAAACATGCATAAAGGAAACAAAACATTTCCACATTTCAATCACAATATAACATTTTAGTATTTTGAAATAATGAATCCATACAAAAAGAAACCATTTCCAAAACCATTTAAAAAATTTAATAAGGATAATTTTGAATCAAAGTGTCCCATACCACCTTGAATCTTTTAAAATTTTAAACCATTAATATCCATATAAATAAATCCTTAAAACCATTTTGAAAACATGGATATTAATAAGAACAAGTTATTAAATCATTTAAAGCGATATTTTGGTCAAAGGGTTTTTACCAAAATTAGAGACACTTGAATACAATAATTGAGGAATAACATTTAATCAGAACTTTATAATATCATGAGAATAAATGGATTCATGATATAATATTCCAAAGGACAGTATATACATCATATTAGAGTGAATTGGTGCATAACAACAATGAAGTATCTATAGGGATGTAAAATGTGAGGAAATCCATTAAAAAAGAAGGTATCCTTAAATTAAGGAAAAATCAATCTCATAATTATGTGTGACAAATATAAATACACCCAAAATAAGTGGATATTAAGTGTAAAACAATCAAAGTTTATTCACACATATTCAAAGGATGACATATTCAATAACTACATGTTGAACCCAAAGAAATCGAAATTGGGTTAAGAAGTTCCCTTGGTAAAATTCGACAACCTAACGGCGTCACATAAAATTTTACATAAAGGGTTGATGAGAGAGATAAAGGGTATCTCATAACTTGGACATAAAATTTACATAAATAAGGATATATAAGAACATATCCCAACATAATATTATGTTAATTAAAAGACATAACAAAAGAAGTCTTTTAAAAAGAGGAGGGTGAAAGGTCCCCTTACCGAGTTGGGTAACTTTCAAAACTTACACCCAATGGAAGAAGGGTCATAAAATGAATATGTGAATACCCATAAATTAAATTATACTACAAAAAGTGTATAATAATGGGCAGTACATACACCACTCAAAGGAAATTGTGGCAAATGTAGCATAAATCTCACATGAATAAAAGTGAGATGAACAATCCCTTACGAAAACTTGGCAGCCTAACGGCGCCACTTAAAACTTTCAAAATGGATTGATGAGATCAAATAGAGTATCTCATCATATTAAAATAAAATTTACAGAAAGAGGAATATAAAAGAACATCCCCCATCATAACAAAGAGGAGCTTAAAAGAAATGACATAAAAGAGTGTACTTATAAAGAAAGAGAGGAGTAGGATCCCTTACCTCGTATCCGACTGGACCCGACCGTTCTTTAATCTCCTGAATAATAAACTTGAGTTAATATCTACTTGCTTAATAACCTTTTTCAAGTTCATAATCCCTTTTATACCATGTTATCAACATCATTTAATCATTTAAGTTAATAATGTTCATTTTGTTGGTATTTGGTTCTTAAGTCAAAAAAATAGACTTCTTACACTTACATGTTGTTAATTTTGTCAAAGGTTAATTATATCCAGAATGATTTTAATGATTTGGATAACATATATATCATATATATTCAGAATATACCTGTATTTATAATATTACATCACATTTAGAGGTAAGAAATGAAATGCACCGTTAATGGAGACGGTAAGCCGTACGTACGCATGAACGCTACTTCCATTTCTATTTCATATTTTCTGGAATGGAATCATAATGATATAAGAGTATATTATAACATATATAATATCATTAACTTTATCCTTTACACATCCCACATACGGTATTAACGAATCAAATCGCTTTCAGGGGGCGGTAGTCCGCACTTCCTAAAATGAAGATATCGTGTTTACCCATAATGGAAACAATAATGGTATTCCATAAATGAAAAATACAGAAGCTTAAGGAAAGAATAAACATATTATATATCATATATAAAAATAGTGACATCATAATTGCCACCTTTGAAGGTGTTAAATGAGTATTGAACAATCATCGTTTCGGGAGGTAGAATTTCGCCATCCACGGAAAACGTATGTTCTTTAACCATTTGATGTAGTTGTGTGAGAGTGTAGCTTGAATAAATCTTATAACAACATCCTAGTATATTTAAGATATTGGTGTTGTTACAAAAGAAGTAAATAAAAAGAGTTTAGGGGTTTGGAGAAGCAAAATAAAACAAATGAACATGAGAGAATGAATTACCTTTAAAAGTGTAACTCCTTTTGATTTGAGCCTAAAGGCTTCCTTTGAAAGGATTCTGCCCAAAGGGAATCCTCTAGGATGAGGAGAGGTATGTGGAGAGAGTAAATGGTCAGGGTATGGCCGAGCCAAAGGCTTGAGGAGTGTGTGAAATGAGGTATAGGTGGGGGCCTTTTATAAGAGGAGAGGAGGGGCACTTTTGGAAATCATGAAACTATTATTTTATTTTCAAAAGTGTTTCGAATTTCTAAGGTCCCACATTGATATATTTCAAAGATAAGATGATAAGGCTTCTAAATATTCCCATCCAATAGTTTTTGGACAAGTTTAGGTTTTAGATATTACATTATCTTTCCATTTTATTTAAATCGTTAAATAATGAGGTCATCATTGCATCATCATGATGTCATAATTAAATTAATTTATTTAATATCTAAAAATTATAAAAAAATACTATGATGTAGGAAATCTTTTTAGATTTCTAATGAATATTTATAGTCAAAATTGGGACTTGTGTAACCCCACTTAAAAACTGTTTTAGTAAAACAACTCATGTTTGTGTCAATTTAATTTTAACATTAAATAAATATATATTAATGTCATTTTCCAACCAAAGTGGCTCCATGGGGTCCTTAAGTTGACCCATGGGTTGTATTGGTCGGAAATGACTCATCCAATAGGAGTAGAACAAGTGTCATGGTGTTTTCATATTTTTATAATATCATTTTTACCTTAAATTACACTAATTACCTCTAATCGTGATTAATGAAAAAAAGTTACTATTCACCAAACAATTATTTTCATCCCATTGAACAACATTTTACATAATAATTACAACCATATATGTCGGATTTTCAAAATTCAATACACATTAGTGGTAAACTTTCATTTAACTGAAAAATTAGTTTGCTTGATTACAACTTAGTGGTTTCACTATTCATCAAAAATTGGAGTTTTTCAGAAAATTACCAAAAATTCACCCTAAGCTATATTTGATATTCCGAATTCAAAAATGATTTTTATATTACCTAATTCAAATAATATAAGTAGAATTAATTAATTTAATAATTAACTCCCGCTGTCAAAACAAATAGCGTGTTTTTAAGAAACAATAAGTATCAAAAGATTGATACTAGTTTAAGTCCGATTTAAAAGTGAAATTAATTCCAACGACCACTATTGGATTTAATGGTAAAAATATTTTCTAATTTCACTTTAAAACCAATTCAAAATATTATCTAATCATATAAATAAATTAGATTAAAAAGATGTTTTGAATTAAAACACAACATTTTACACTATTCATTAAAAAATGAACTTTATCGGAAAAATACCAAAAAATTACAGAAAGTAAAATTTGATGCCCCGATTCTAAAGAAGATTTTTATTTGGTCCAAAAGAATGTATTAGATTGATCAAAACTATATTTAATGACAGTTCTCCATCAAAAGGCGATAAGTGAACCTTTAGTGAAAATTAGGGTATAAAAGCCTAAAATTGAATTCTTTCCGTATTTTAAGCCTTTATCTTTTATTGGATAAATGTAAAAACATTTAAAAAACATATATAATCATATTTTAGTTATTTCTATCCATTCCCGCCAATACAACGGCTACATGTTAACTACCATTTAAATTAATATTATTTTATTATTAGAGTGCAACGTAAGATTCCCAAGAAACTCGTTGTTGCGTGTTGGGTACGCCATCGAGTATAGCGTCCCCTTAAAAGTCATATTAATATTTTATTCACAAATATGGATAAAAATAAAAATGTCATATTCTTTATTCACCTGGGGTGTTACATCCTTCCCCCCTTTTGGGAATTGCGTCCTCGCAATTTTAAAATTGGGCTCAAAAACTTCATTGAAAATCCCACATCGAAACAAGAGTCGGTAAAACAATAACTTTAAAATAAAGAAAGATAAGTATAGAGGTCACCCGAGTTAACCCATACTAGGATTCCATGTAAGAAAACATGGACATGGAAGAAAAAACAAAGGGTCATGTTCTAAGGGAGAGTGATAGTAAACATGTCTAGGAGAAAGTTAACCATAAAAAAATCACAAACTTGTGATGGGTTAAACGGTATTCGATTCCCCTATAGGAAAATTTAATAAACAACATTTTTGTTTTACTTTACTTTTTATTGGGTAATTTATTCATAAGAAAACATAATCACTTATCATGTGGACTTTCAACTTTTATTATATTCCTTACACAAACTCATATTTTCCCCAAACGACGAGTATTTAGGAAGACTTGTTCGCATTAAGAGTACTATAATCAAATTCTTGGGAATCACCTAATCCACAAAAGAGAACTATACATTTCCCATGTCTTTATACCTTAAAAAAAACTAAAACAAAAAAAGTTATTATGAGATCAGATAATACTCAAAAAGGATAATCCTTAAAAAAACAAATATATTCTTAATCTCCAAAATTTATCAAACAATACCTAAAGTTCAACAAAGACCATTCAATAAACTATTTGTCCATAAAATTCTTCAAAGTAAACCAATCTAAGATGGAAACCCAAATATTTGAAGGATTTAGTCACATAGTCTTCCAAGGTACAAATTAACACTTATCTCCAAATAACATCAGTTACTCTTAATGTCTCATATTGAAAAGTAATTAACCTAATCACATATCTTCCATGATAGGTTAATAATTTCCATAGATAACCCAAAATCAACTTACTCTTAATTCATAAAATTATCTAACTAAAAAGAATCAGTCAAACTAACCAAGGACTTCACCTAGTACAGTGGTAGGCGATAAATACCAGTTGCACTTTTTTTGTGGGTTCGATTCCCATAGCTTTGTCTGATGCGACAGGTTGTCACACGGTCTGCATGTTGTCCTTTTTATAAAACTCCAAAAATAACCCTAACATGTTTTAACCTCAATAGTTTCCTTATACCTTTAATTTTCATCCAAATTCATTATGATCTCAACACCTTAATTCTTGAAGTCTTATTTCACCACCATAAGATAAAATAAAACGATTGCCAAAATGAATAACATCATACCTTGATCATGGCGTCCACTCGGTTTCATCGTCATCTTGCTCACGTAGGTAGAAGTCCCATTCATTACAACAATGATTTAGAGATCCTTCAAAATCATTTTCTTCCTCCATCCAAATACACCTCATGCAACATGGGTCATATGGGTGTTCACAGAAAAACAGTTTTGGAAAATAATCATGTATGACATATAATTCCAAAACAACTGATAAAACATGATTTCTAAAAAATAGTCGGACCGAAATTGAGTTGAAACTTTCTATCATTGTTCCTTTTAAAATACCATAATTATGTGATGTGAGAATATATTTTAAAAGCAAATATAAATAGGTTGCGCAAGGGTCTCCTTCTTCAGCACCATTTTTAAAATCATAATATGCTTCAAATTCTTGTGATAAGGTAAAATATTTGAAAATACCTTGATAATATTTACCTCTCTTGAAAACATGAGAATATTGTGAAAATAGTATTTTTCTAAAAACAACCCATGATCCACGATGATAACGAGGTATAGAGGAGGTGTTTGATATCTCAAAAAAATGCTTGCAAGTGAGTTGTATGCTAGAAAAAGTTTCACAATCATCCGAAGATGACTTTGCAATAATTATTGCAAGCATGTCATCAGGAAGAGATAGGAATGTTGTTTGAGATCCTCCTCCTTCCATTCGCAACCGACTTTACTTGACCTGAAAAAAAAGTTTTAAAACAAGGATTTAACTGAAATAATAGTTATAGGGACTAATAATGTGCCTCACAAAAACTCCTAATCCCTAAAGTTGTCTAAACCGACCTCTGTTACCAACTATAAGGCCCCAGCCTTAAACCTTACATAATCTTGAGTTATCACAAGATTACACGTTGAGGATCTTTTCAGGTTTAGAGTTTTAGAGAATTAGGACATAATTATTACATCTCAAAGATTACAAAGTAGACACATATACTCAGCTTCCGTTTTTCCACAAAATAAAAACTCTTGAACAAAAGAGTCATGTCTAGTTCCTTGTTTTTGGACAGCTTGACATTTATTGATCCCATCCTTGACCCTATTCAACTTTAGGTCCTGTGAAAAACATTTCAAATACTTGGGATGAGCATAAAAAGCTCAGTAAGGGTTATAGAAATATGGAAGGGAAACATGAGTTCATATATACATAAGGATGAAATCATACTTTACCCATAAAACATAGGCACTTTAAGTTACCTCATAAAATCATGAATAAATCATAGAAATCATAAGACATAAAGGTATATTGAGGCATTCATAACATTCTTACATAGGGATTAACCCTCTTGGTTACATTTGGAATACCCATCACAGTATATTCCCTAAATATATTCGGAAAAACCTTAACATTTCACTCCTTCGCGTTACCCAATGCATTGGAGAGCTATATCGGGCTCACCCGCCCTTAGTTTATCACGGAACCACCCGTTTTCATAAAAATTCCCAAGAACCATAACATAAACGTATCACATAAAACATGCATAAATTAAACAAAGCATTTCCATATTTCAATCACAATATAACATTTTAGTATTTTGAATTAATGAATCCATATAAAAAGAAACCATTTCCAAAACCATTTAAAACATTCAATAAGAATAATTTTGAATCAAAGTGTCCCATACCACCTTGAAGATTTTAACATTTTAAACCATTAATATCCATATAAATAAATCCTTAAAACCATTTTGAAAACATGGATATTAATAAGAACAAGTCATTAAATCATTTAAAGCGATATTTTGGTCAAAGGGTTTTTACCAAAATTAGAGACACTTGAATAAAATAATTGAGGAATAACATTTAATCAGAACTTTATAATATCATGAGAATAAATGGATTCATGATATAATATTCCAAAGTACAGTATATACACCATATAAGAGTGAATTGGTGCATAACAATAATGAAGTCTCAATAGGGATGTAAAATGTGATGAAATCCATTATAAAGAAGGTATCCTTAAATTAAGGATAAATCAATCTCATAATTATGTGTGACAAATATAAATACACCCAATATAAGTGGATATTAAGTGTAAAACAATCAAAGGTTATTCACACATATTCAAAGGATTACATATTCAATAACTACATGTTGAACCCAAAGAAATCAAAATTGGGTTAAGAAGTTCCCTTGGTAAAATTCGACAGCCTAACGACGTCACATAAAATTTTACATAAAGGGTTGATGAGAGAGATAAAGGGTATCTCATAACTTGGACATAAAATTTACATAAATAAGGATATATAAGAACATATCCAAACATAATAGTATGTTAATTAAAATACATAACAAAAGAAGTCTTTTAAAAAGAGGAGGGTGAAAGGTCCCCTTACCGAGTTGGGTAACTTTCGAAACGTACACCCAATGGAAGAAGGGTCATACAATGAAGATGTGAATACCCATAAATGAAATTATACTACAAAAATTGTATAATAATGGGCAGTACATACACCACTCAAAGGAAATTGTGGCAAATGTTGCATAAGTCTCACGGGAATAAAAGTGAGATGAACAATCCCTTACGAAAACTTGGCAGCCTAACAGCGCCACTTAAAACTTTGAAAATGGATTTATGAGATCAAATAGAGTATCTCATCATATTACAATAAAATTTACAGAAATAGGAATATAAAAGAACATCCCCCATCATAACAAAGAGGATCTTAAAAGAAATGACATAAAAGAGTGTACTTATAAAGAAAGAGAGGAGTAGGATCCCTTACCTCGTATCCGACTTGACCCGACCGTTCTTTAATCTCCTGAATAATAAACTTGAGTTAATCTCTACTTACTTAAGAAACTTTTTCAAGTTCATCATCCCTTTTATACCATGTTATGAACATCATGTAATCATTTAAGTTAATAATGTTCATTTTGTCGGTATTTGGTTCTTAAGTCAAAAAAATAGACTTCTTACACTTACATGTTGTTAATTTGGTCAAAGGTTCATTATATCCAGAATGATGTTAATGATTTGGATAACATATATATCATATATATTCAGAATATACCTGTATTTATAATATTACATCACATTTAGAGGTAAGAAATGAAATGCACCGTTCATGGAGACGGTAAGACGTACGTACGCATGAACGCTACTTCCATTTCTATTTCGTATTTTCTGGTATGGAATCATAATGATATAAGAGTATATTATAACATATATAATATCATTAACTTTATACTTTACAAATCCCACATATGGTATTAACGAATCAAATCACTTTCAGGGGGCGGTAGTCCACACTTCCTAAAATGAAGATATCGTGTTTACCCATAATGGAAACAATAATGGTATGCCATAAATGAAAAATACAGAAGCTTAAGGAAAGAATAAACATATTATATATCATATATAAAAATAGTTACATCATAATGGCCACCTTTGAAGGTGTTAAATGAGTATTGAACAATCATCGTTTCGGGAGGTAGAATTTCGCCATCCACGGAAACCGTATGTTCTTTAACCATTTGATGTAGTTGTGTGAGAGTGTAGCTCTAATAAATCTTTTAAAAACATCCTAGTATATTTAAGATACTGTTGTTGTTACAAAAGAAGTAAATAAAAAGAGTTTAGGGGGTTGTAGAAACAAAATAAAACAAATGAACATGAGAGAATGAATTACCTTTAAAAGTGTAACTCCTTTTGATTTGAGCCTAAAGGCTTCCTTTGAAAGGATTCTGCCCAAAGGGAATACTCTAGGATGAGGATAGGGATGTGGAGAGAGTAAATTGGCAGGGTATGGCCGAGCCAAAGGCTTGAGGAGTGTGTGAAATGAGGTAGAGGTGGGGGCCTTTTATAAGAGGAGAGGAGGGGCACTTTTGGAAATCATGAAACTATTATTTTATTTTCAAAAGTGTTTCAAATTTCTAAGGTCCCACATTGATATATTTCGAAGATAAGATGATAAGGCTTCGAAATATTCTCATCCAATAGTTTTTGGACAAGTGTAGGTTTTAGATATTACATTATCTTTCCATTTTATTTAAATCGTTAAATAATGAGGTCATCGTTGCATCAACATGATGTCATAATTAAATTAGTTTATTTAATATCTAAAAATTATAAAAAAAATACTATGATGTAGGAAATCTTTTTAGATTTCTACTGAATATTTATAGTCAAAATTTGGACTTGTGTAACCCCACTTAAAAACCTTTTTAGTAAAACAACTCATGTTTGTGTCAATTTAATTTTAACATTAAATAAATATATATTAATGTCATTTTCCAACCAAAGTGGCTCCATGGGGTCCCCAAGTTGACCCATGGGTTGTATTGGTCGGACATGACTCATCAAATAGGAGTAGGACAAGTGTCATGGTGTTTTTATATTTTTATAATATCATTTTTACCTTAAATTACACTAATTACCTCTAATCGCGATTAATGAAAAAAAGTTACTATTCACCAAAAAATTATTTTCATCCCATTGAACCACATTTTACATAATAATGACAACCATGTATGACGGATTTTCAAAATTCAATACACATTAGTGGTAAACTTTCATTTAACTGAAAAATCAGTTTGCTTGATTACCACTTAGTGGTTTCACTATTCATCAAAAATTGGAGTTTTTTAGAAAATTACCAAAAATTCACCCTAAGCTATATTTGATATTCCAAATTAAAAAATGATGTTTATATTACCTAATTCAAATAATATAAGTAGAATTAATTAATTTAATAATTAACTCCCGCTGTCAAAACAAATAGCGTGTTTTTAAGAAACAATAAGTATCAAAAGATTGATACTAGTTTAAGTCCGATTTAAAAGTGAAATTAATTCCAACGACCACTATTGGATTTAATGGAAAAAATATTTTCTAATTTCACTTTAAAACCAATTCAAAAGATTATCTAATCATATAAATAAATTAGATTAAAAAGAGGTTTTGAATTAAAACACAACATTTTACACTATTCATTAAAAAATGAACTTTATCGGAAAAATACCAAAAAAATTACACAAAGTAAAATTTGATGTCCTGATTCTAAATAAGAGTTTTATTTGGTCCAAAACAATGTATAAGAGTGATCAAAACTATATTTAATGACAGTTCTCCATCAAAAGGCGATAAGTGAACCTTTAGTGAAAATTAGGGTATAAAAGCCTAAAATTGAATTCTTTCCGTATTTTAAGCCTTTATATTTTTTTGGATAAATGTAAAAACATTTAAAAAACATATATAATCATATTTTAGTTATTTCTATCCATTCCCGCCAATACAACGGCTACATGTTAACTACCATTTAAAATAATATTATTTTATTATTAGAGTGCAACGTAAGATTGCCAATAAACTCGTTGTTGCGTGTTGGGTACGCCATCGAGTATAGCATCCCCTTTAAAGTCATATTAATATTTTATTCACAAATATGGATAAAAATAAAAATGTCATATTCTTTATTCACCTGGGGTGTTACAGAAGATGAAATCCATGGTCTTATTTTCTCATTTCTATTCTGGTATGGTTAATTGTTAAAAAAACACCTTATAACTTTCTCTCTCATACTTAAATTAATAACACACTAGGATTTGATATACATACTATAAAATATCCATTTTCAGGTTATATTTACATAAATATTTTTTTAGATCCTTATAAATATTTATACTTAGATAAATAAAGAATGATGATCTATTATTTTCATCCAATATATCCTTCCTCAAATTTTTTATTAACATGACACAAACTTAGGTCTTGAAATATATCAATCTATTATGATCATATTTGAACTCATAGACATTCCTCACATTCTTTTATAATAACAAATCTTCTTTTTGTTCCTTCTTAATCCACTCATGGATGGATATTTGAATATTTATCTGAGAAACATAATATTTGTCACATTTCTTTAGGATTTTATGATCTAACTTCTATAAATCCATAAATATTGGATATCTTTCAATACTCGTCATGGAAAAACTAGCATGATCATTCCAACTCAGAGCATCAACCACCTTGTTGACCTTCACAGGGTGGTAATGTATAGAAAAGTAATAATCATTGATCAAATCCAACCATCTTCTCTAGAATATATTCAATTATTTATGTTTAAATACATATTTTAGTATTTAATTATTAGAATATATATAAAATATTTCACTGTAAAAATAATTCCTCCATATCTACAATGTAATAATTTACACTTCCACCTCTAAATAATGAGTTAGGTAATTATTATCATGAATTATCAATTAGAAGGAGGTATTTTATATATTTTTTATCATTTTACATGAAGAAACATCTCATCCACTTATTTAATGTATCACTATATATCAGAAACACTTCTATACTATAGGGTAATGTAAGCACATGCATGATGACTGACCTTATCTCCAGTTCATTAAAATTATCTTCATATTCATCAGTCTATAATAACTTAAAAACCTTCATTGTTAGTTTGGTGACTGGGTTAGATATTTATAAGAAATATCTCATAAAGCGTTGGTAGTATCTAGCCAACCCACAAAAACAATAGATCTTAGTTTCCATGGTTAGTCTAGGACATTAATCAATAACTTACTTATTTGAAGGATCAACTAATATACCTTCACTTGTAACTGTATGAACCAAGAATGTTTCTTTTTGTATAAAAAAATCACCCTTGGTAAATTTTTCATATATCTCATCCTTCCTTAGGGTCTTTAATAAAATTCTCAAATGTTATTCACACTCTTCCCTTCTCTTTGAATATATAATAATATGTTTTATAAAGACTACAAAAAACTCATCAAGGTAATCTATAAAGACTTTATTCATTAAATCCATGAAGATAAATTGAAAATTGGCAAGTCCAAAAGTAATTAATATAAACTCACAATGACCATACCTCATACTAAATGATGTGTTGGGTATATACTCAGGCTTCAACCTTAGTTGATGATGTCCAAATCAAAGATAAATCATTAAAACATATTTAGGAACTCATAATTAATCATATAAGAAATCAATACAAGGTAAATGATACTTGTTCTTAATAGATATTTTTCTAAGTTCCCGATAATCAATGAAAATATACATTAAACCATGTTTCTTCTTAACAAAAAAAATGTTGCACCCCATGGTGAAGCATTGGACTGGATGAATCCCATATATAGATTATCTTGGAGTTTCTTTTTTAATTATTGTGAATCAATAATGGGAATTTTATATAGAGTATTTGAAATAGGTTTATCACCAAGTATGAGTTCTATTGAAAACGTAACTTAATGATCCAAGACAATACAAGGAAACTCTTCTAGAAATACATCAGCATACTCCCATACAGTAGGAATATATTTAATGTTAAGTTTCTCCCCAACCATATGAGATATATATTCCTCATTAATAGGTAGTAACACACATATGATTAAAAATATTTACAATGGGAGTTTAGGTTCATCATTTCATTTAAAGACTATCATTGGTTGATTTTTAATAACAAATGTAGCTTTCCTTATTTGAAAATTGATATGGTCTCTCTATTGAGAGAGCCAATCCATGTAAAAAATTACATCAAATTCAAATAGTAGTATAATAAAAATATTTAAAGGAAGAACATACTGAAAAAATTCCATAGAATAAGACGTATATAAACTTGTTATGTGTCACTCTAACATTATAAGTTTTCACTACTAAATAAACATCTAATCATTGAGTTGGTAATGTGATACCCTTAAAAAATTATCTAGATTTAAAAGAGTGGGTAGAACCTGAATCAAATAAAAAAATTACAATTATAGAGTGGATGATAAGTGTACATTTCACCACATCACACTAAACTTCATGCAACTTTAGTAATTCTATATGTTTATCCTTATCCCTTTAGGTTACTCTATGGTAAGTTCTATAAATTCTTGGGGAACTGGTTTGTATAATGAACCACCTATTTACAATTTAAGAACAATATAATAGTGGTTTTTTCCCTTATAGTTATTAGACATATAACCCTTATCTTTAAACTTGTAACAAACACTCATTCCTTTCAGGCATTTCCCAAGATGTTTCTTTCAAAAAATATTACATGATAGAAGTCAATATATTCCCTTATTATTCACTAATGTGTTCCCTTTTTATTAATACTCAAACACAATCTTCTTCTCTTGATTTACCTTGAAGATATAGTATCTATAAAATTATTTTTATATCTTAATGGAACTTGATACTATTTAATAATATGATAAAAACATTTGAGAAATTAGTTACCTTATGATACTCACCATAAGAAAATCATAGAAACAATTAATCTTTCTTTCTAGATTATATCTAGTCCAAATCATACCTAGTTAATCTTATAAAGTTAGCCTTATAATTTCCACAATTTATTCTTATTTATTCATTATAGTGAAAAAATTACACTCCATTTCATCTTACTATTCTCGAGGGAAGTATTTATTAATGAAAATAAATTTAAAAGTAATCGATTCCATACTTTATATTTCTTCAACCTCCTTTTTTATTCTAGATCAATGAATACCATTGATTAGTTTCTCCATTAAAAAATACATTACCATAATAACCTTTTGACATTCATTAAACCCTAAATCCATGGATATATTTTCAACAGACTTAATCATTTGTTCAGCTACCAATGGATTAATAGTTCTATTGAAATATTGGGGATTCTGTCATATGAAGTGATCCAACATAGGAAAATCACACTATGAAAAAACAGGTTTCTATATTTATCCAGGGTTATTTCTCACATCTTAAGTTAGCTTCCATAGTATGACCATCATCTACTCAGTTCCAACACCACCCATATTGGATTACATTGTAGGTAAATCCTTAAATTTTATATAGATGTTGATTCAATTTCATCCATTAGGTTCTATCACTAAATAATAAAACACATAGAATTAGTTCATTATCATTATGAATATTGATCCATAAAAAATCTATAATAGTAAAATTTCTCAAATATTATAAGGTATTATCATAATTCTTATGTTAGCTATGTTCATTTAAAATCTAGTTCCTAATGATTCTATTAAACTATATATGATACTGACTGTTGGAACACAAACTCTAGTTAACCAGATCCAATGTAAATTTTATTACATTAACATAAGATATAAGGGATCAAATCTCGAAGGACATATTAGTTTATTATTATTTAAGAAATATATATATATATGATTTCTATATTACATTGTAAGTATAAAATACATAGCATAAAAAAATTATTTCATCCTTGATATTATTCATATCATCCTTCCTAATATCCTAGAAAAAGTAAACAAATCAAGGGTGGGATCATATTGTTAGTAAGAGTTGCATATAATAAAATATATCATGAGTAAATAAGATAAAATCAACATTACAAGGTAAATAATAGAAAAATTCCATTTAACCAATAAATTATGCATGAAATGAATCCTTGGATAATATCAATGCAGTAATCTCATGGATAACAATTAAAAAATTCTAAATAAAGAAAATGATTAATGTTGGGAATCATTATCTCATACATCATGGAATCTATACAATCAGGGACTTATTCCAAGATAATTTAATCGATGGGTAGGTATGTACCAAAACCTGTTTAATAATTTTGGATAACTAATTTGTATCATGAGACCTATAAATGCATTGAGGATTTATATAATTTGATCCCCACCCATGACTGCATGTCTAATTCATTACTCATATATTTAATGACCAATTTGAATTCATAAAAATATTCATTATCATTAAATATTTATATTGAGTAAAGGATATTACATGTTGAGAATCTCCAAGTCAGTCGAATAACTTTTATAGTAAAATATTGTTTGTCAAATTGGTATATGATTTAATCAATAATCATATCCTTGATACAAAGAATACATAATTTTAAAAGAAATGTAATGTATAATTAAGAAGGATGAGAATAAAGTTATTGTATCAAGATAAATTTAACAAACATAAAATTAATAAGTGATAAAATATGACCATTAATTCATTAGAATTAAATATTTTATAAGAGAATCATGTATGTTGAAGCACAAAGGAAAATGGAATAAAAAACTTTATATAATATTTCATTTAATATTATTATTTTTAAAACTATTTAAATATTTCATAAGAATATAAAATATCATAATTTTTTTTTTGGTTGTGGTCAAATTTTTTAACGTCATATACGTTAAAAAAATCCTTTTTAATTTTTATGAAGAAAGTCAAAAAATACATTTTGTAAAACATTAGAGATATTATTTTTAAACTTTTTAAAATTTTAAGGATAACATAAAATTTCTTTAATAAATCATTTTAGTAAATAAAAATGAAAAATTTAAAACAATTTTTAAAAATGTGGACAGGGAAGAAAAATATACCTGATCACAAAGAGAAATATGAAAAACTATTATTTTTTTGATTAAATTTAAAGATAAAGAAACAATTGGAATAAAATATGGAAAATCCTTAAATATTCATAGGAAAATAAAATATACTCTTTTTATGAAGGATAGTTTATAATATTTCTTCAATGAAAATAAGATTAATTCAAAAATATATATATTGTAAAATAGATTCTTACATATTTGGTAACTTTTAAATTATAGTCCCTTTAAATAATAAACTCAAATTGAAAATTTAATCATAATTAATAAATACATACTCCTATTAATTACATCAAAGGGTCGATATAATCACTATATAAAAAGAAATGGGTTCATAATACCAAATAAGTCTCAATGGAGTAGAAATTGAGATGAAATCCCTTACCACAAGTTTAAATTTCTTCATAAGGGATTTAAACCTCTAGTATAATAAATTTAGATTTATTATAATTAAATAAAACAATTAAATAAAAATCTATAAGATAATATATGATCCATTTGTAATATCTTATCACCCATTTGTTAATAATATTTTATTATTATCATTATTTAAGGAGTAAAATACTTCATTCTTCATGTATGTTTTGATTCGGTAGTTTTAGTCCTTGTATCTCGCTCATGGTTCTATAATATCTAGATTTTTTTCATTATATAAATATATTTTATATGAAATATATAGATATTTAAATTCATTCAAAATATATAGAGATAGAAAAATGAATTACACCCTTCATGGAGATGGTAGGTCGTACATATGCATGAACGTTGTATTCACTTTTCGATGGATGGAATAAAAGAAAGGTAAATAATAATTCAACTATATAGTATAATATTTATAATATATATATATATATATATTATTTATTAAACATATCCTTGTTACCATCCATGTAAAATAGAAATAAAAAACAAATAAAATTGCCTCGTGGAGGTGGTATTCCACTTGTACGCATGATCGACATTACCGTTTCCAACGAATTGGAAGGTAAGAAGATTTATATGATATTAAAATTCCAAATGAATAATTATATCTTTGATATCATATGTATTTATTAGTTACATTTTTATATTAATCCAATAAATTTTTGATGAAAAACTATTTACACCACTACGTGGCGATGATAGGCTATACGTACGCATGAGAGATGTTTTCGCTTTATGTAGGATAGAAAATAGGTGGAAAACGGTTGTCCCGTAATCCTGATAACATCTTAGTATATTTATGGAATTCTATTTATTATTTTATTATGGGTAAAATATATTTATAGAATGTAGAAGAAGAAATAAACTTGAATGTGTCCGTAAATATGATTACCACTTCTTTGGTAGACTTCCTTTAGATTTATTCTTAGAAACCCATTTAATGGTCTTTTAAGAAGAATAAAACCTATAATTTGTGGATAATGAATTTTATAATTTAATGTTGTAGGGTTTTTTCAATCTATATGGCTCAATTTGGTGTAAATAAAAGAGAGAAGGTGTGTCTATTTATAAGTGAGGGGAGGGTCACTTTTAGAAATTCATGAAATACTAGAGTATAATATATTTTTAACTCATGTAAAATGGTTCAAAAATAGAATTTATTAAAATATAGGAAGGATATGGTATTAATATAATCATATAATAAAATCTTGATAGGTTTATATATCATTTAAAACCTTATCATTTGGATTAACCCCTTGGTCAACCAATTCTATCCATAACTGTGGTAATGACTTTTTAAATATTAAAGTGTTATAATTTTACTTATTAGATAAAAATTGGATCCTAAATGGTAAAGAAATGAAATATTAGGCTATATCTTATCCCCTTTTCCTCTTTCAATATTTTTCTGATTATTAAATAATATAATAAAATATTATTTTCATAAAATATCATTAAAGTCAATTTTGAAACTTTTCATTTAATTTGACATTTAAGACAAAAAATTATGTAATTTTAATATAATACATTAAAACATATGTAATATGATATATTTATATATAAAATTCATGGAACACAATAATTATTCCATATTTTATTACTTTGAATATTTTTAAAATCATTTATTTTATTTTTCTACTAATTGAATAAATATTGTGTTGGTGTTGCATAAGAATTTTAGGTCATTATTAAATCCCTAAAAATAAAAAAACCATGAAAATGAAACTAATTCATATTTCAGTTTTTCATTTAAAAATGAACATAAACTATTTTTATCCCAACAGAATAATACTAGTGATATTAAATTCACGAGTGTGACATTTTGTTTTCATTCTTTTTATAAAGTAAAATACTGGTAAATATAAATGAAAAAGGGAGAAAAGTTGATATATTTTCAAAGATTGGAATAAAATAGATGAAACAAATTCATCCAATAGTATAAATTCAAGTGTTATAGAAATTAAAAATCCTTATCCAAAATTTTTAACACCTTTTTACCCATTTTACCCTTACCGGAGTACAAAATATCCACCAAGGTTACTATTAATGATGGCCAAAAAATAAAGAGTACATACTTACCAAATTCAAACCTAATGATTAAAAATATATAATATATTTTATCAAATTCAATTCACATATGTGAATGAAATTAATTTGTGATAATAACATAAAAATGAAATGAAATTTAGTTTTTTAGAAAATAGTATTTTTATGTCCCAAGGTGAACTCATACCAAAATAAGGTATAATGATGATTAAAATGTAATTAATTTGATACTTAATAACTAAATGAGTCTTATTTTAATTTTATGTTAACTTCAAATAATTATGAGGACCATTTAATTAAAATAAATGAATGTTTTCAAAAAACATTATTTATCACTATTCCATAAAAAATAAATCTTTTTAGAAAAATCCCCAAAGTTAAACATAATCTAATATTGACATTATTTTTGAAAATATGATAAAAATTAAAATAATAATATTTTAAATGGTTTCATTGGTTCTTTTAAACTTGGTTATGTGTGAAAAGAAAGATATCAATGAAATTTATTTAAAGAGAAACATATCATAAAATATTTGGTTGTTGCAGATTTATTCATTGATCATTCCTAGAATATTAAAGTTTATTGTTATGTTTGGGTTATTTTTAATTTTCTTATTAATTCATCACATTTTATTTATATTTGTGACTATTTATCACTCTATTAATAATCCATGATATACATAAATGAAGTTGTAAGTTTTCATGGTGCACCACTCTGAATTTTATATGACTGAGATCTAAGGTTAACCCCTAAATTTTAGATAAGTCTTAAATAATCATTGGATATAAATTAGAGAATTGAAACTTATAATAATCCTATTATAGTTGATTAATTAAAAAGAAACATTCAAAATCTATAAGATATGATCAAATCATGTCTAATGGTTTTCAAAGGAGGTTGAGATCACAAACTTCCCCAGGTCGAGTTATTATATAACAACATATTCCTTTTGAGAATTAAAATGGAATAATATGAAACTATATATGGGAATAGGTTGAAAAATTCCAATATATTAGGATGAACTTGGAGAGTGTAAACTGAAGGGAACAAATCATTATCAAGGATGAGCAGATAATATTTAAACCATCCGGTACCATATGAAAACTACCCAGTGTTGACTAAAGTGATATGGTGATAATGGTTGATGATATCTGAAGTTAAAATTAAATTACAAGAATTTACTTAAAATTTTTCCATGAAATAAGTTCATGAGATTTGAGAATAATGGATATTTTATCCCTATATTTCCCCCTTTTTAAAATCCTTAATCTTGTGGGGATGGTAGATTATCATCTCACACTTCCATCAAATCTATCAGAAGTTCCTGATGTGTTCCATGTATTAATTTTGAGGAATTATGTACAATAACCTTTATGTTTATTTAAATCAAACATATTAAACCACAACATGATCTCTTTTACTCGGAATATCCAATATAAATGTTAGATTATAGAAATAAAGTATTATGAAACAAGACAAAATACCGGTAGAAGATCTATGGAGGAATAATATGTTAGGGGAAGCAACATGGTAACCTGAAGATGTAATGAGGTATAGTTACCAACATTTTCTTATTATATTATTGAAATTTTAATGGATAATTTATTTTAAGTGGGATGAATTTAACTTATTGTGATTTTATTCTATATTTCCATTAAATTAAATACAATGTTCAGTATCCTATTCCACACACTTCATAAAACTAAAAAGTAAAAAGATACATTTTATTCATAAAAAATATTACTATAAATATAAAAATTAGTTAATTATGAGAATTAAAAATGAAGCATCATTAATAAAATTTAAAGAGGAATATAACCATAATTCAATAAAGATACCAGGAATATAAAATCTTTATCATCATGGTTTTCTATAAATAAAATCACCCCAATTTCAACTATAGAAATAAGTAATATAATTATAAATATAATATAAATGATAAGATATATTTAAATTAATAGGATGAATGATTCCAGGAATGTATGTAAGGTTACATGAAGAAATTAATTTTGATAATTATATATGCATGTTTTTTGAAAACATGGTAATTGGATATATGGTTATTAAAGAAATTACAATTGGTATATGGTCACTAGGTATATGTAATGGTTATTTTGAGTAATTGAAAATTATATAATTCGAGAATAAAATAAAAATATAATATATAATTAAAATATTTTATTAGAAAAATATTATTTATGTGTTCCATATTATTATTATTATTATTATTATTAAAAAACGATTTTATGAATTTATAACTTTGAAAGATTGATTTTAATTATAATGTATTAATAAAATCAAGATTTTTATAATATGATTAATTAATTTTAATTAGATGTGGATATAATTATATAATGTTAAAATTGATATTTTTCAAAGAACTATTTTTCAAGTAATGTTCATTTTTATCTTAATAAAATAAAATGATCATTTTATAGTGATTAATATAAACGAATTTTTAAATAAATAAATTAGCACTCATTTAATTCGTAATTGATATGAAGTATTATTACAAACACATAATGACTAAAAATTATTTCTTAATAAAAATTGATTTATTTATATATTTTATGATTTAATTTAAAAGATACATTTCCCATATTATGAAATTTATTTAGATTAAGGAGTGTCATATTTTTTAATTATAATGACTAAATTAGGTAAGGGGGTTAATTTCATTTCTAAGTGTAAAAATAATTTACCTATATAAAAATTGAGTTACCATGCTAAATATAAAATGAGGTAAAATGTTGTCAAACTAAGTTATAAAGGCTTAAACAATCATAACACCGTATCACTAAATGTGTAGATGTGGGATTTCTTAGCCAAAACATATCCAATTTTCATTATTGTATACTTTTTATCCACTTTCCTTTTAAATTTATAACCAACAGCCTTAGGAAATGAACATCTTTGTAAATGAAACTGAAAACTCACTTATAAAAGGACACCTTCTCTACCCTTCCAAACCACTCAAAATATTTAGTTATCTCTTGAATTAAAACTATTTTTTTCTCTCTTAAATATTTATTAGATGTTAGATAGATTTTGGTTTCATGGGTTAATCCAAAATACTTTATTCTAATAGAACCTATGTCAAGGAGGGAATTCTGGATGTAAGTATCTATGTTCGTCTCTAACATTTTCAATTAAAATATTATATAAACTATTTTTAAATATCATCCTATATTTTAATTATGGTATATTAACATCGTTATGATTTGATAAAATTATTTTACTATTAAATACCTCTATACTTTTATTAAGTCATTAATATAACATGTTACTATTTGGGCAAGTTCCCACTTACATGAATAATGCAATACCAACATCCCCATTTTCACTAAGAATATGTTTTAATAAATTAATTATAGTGATATATGATATAAATTTGTAATATTTTTCTATAATAATATTCTTAATGGATAAAAAAATAAATTAATGATCAATATTATGTATCTCATGGTTATCGGTTTATTACCAAATAATTTTTTTCACTGATTCCATTCTCACAAACCATACCCATACATTATATAAAATTAATAGGGGAATAAAAAAATAATTAAAAATAAATGATTCAACTAACTTGATTAGTTTTTGAATTACGAACACAATATATAAGAATGGAAATTGACATCTCTATTACGAAACAGGTACTGAATGATCAAAATTATTCGCATATGATGATGGAAATAAACAGTAAATAACTATTATATGTATAATTAATGATTATAATTGATAAGTATAAAATTTAAAGAATATAAATAATATTTTAAAATATGTGGTTAAGCAATTTATGTTTATTATATATGAGGCTAAAGTGATCATATGGATGCTATGTGTAAAGAAATGGGCTTTCATTCCAATCATACATTTAATTCAACATTATTGTGGATAAATTTACTTATAGAAATTGTGTGATATTTCTATATTGAACAATATAAATTTTATTATCCTATATTTTTTCATGAGTTTTAAATGTAATATTACTATTTTATATCCCATCGGGATTATAAATTACTCAAAGAAATACCTATAAAAGAAATCAACCTTACACATTTTATTGAATCGATAATATTTATCCACCATGTTTATAATAATTATTTTATTTTATAGATATCCTTATCTATAAATATATGATTTCATAAGGTATTTTACAATTTAAATGACTTTATATTCAAGTGTAATCATCTTTTAACATTTTTAGTGTGGTTGTTTCTCACTATATTTGACTCTCTTTATACAAGTGTAAAAATAATATTCCTTTTAATGCTTTATTTATGAATTCCTTTTCTCAAATTTATATCCATTTTCCATAATGAATATTCCTATATTGGTTTTTAGGTTTTTTCAAAAAAAAACAATTCCATTCTACTTATTTTTAAAATATTTTATTAAAATATATAAAAAATTTGAAGTGTATTTATTCTTCATTCTCTAAGTAAATTTTAATGTTATTATAAAATTATTTTTCAACAATGTCAACCAATAATAAGAATAATGATATACCAACATCATCATTTTCACCATAAATAAGTATCAATAAATTAATACTAATAATATATGATATTAAATATTAATATATTTCATAAAAATGTTTTTTAAAGGATCACACAAAAATTAATGATCAATATTAAGTAACTCAATATTATTGGTAAATTACCTGAATTTTTTTTCATGGATTCAATTATCAAAAAATATACCCATACATTACATTAAATGGATAGGGGACTAAATAAATAATTGGAATAATATTATTCCACTACCTTGACTAATCTTGTAATTATTAACATGTTATCTATGAATAGAGACTGACATCGTTGTTACACAACTCATATTAAATGATCAATATTAATAACATTAGATGATGGTAATAAACAATAAATATATAATATATGTGTCATGAATTATTATAATTTAAAAGTATAAAATTTAAGGGATATAAATAATTTTGTGATATATGTGATTAGGAAGGTTATTTTTATTATATATGTGGTTAAAGGGTTTCTATGGAATTCAGGAGTAAAGGTAAATTTTTCATTCTAATTTATCTTTAAATCTGATATTTATATGACTGAATTTTCATCTTAGAAAATTTTGTAATAATTATCTCAAAATACAACTCTATTTTATTCTCCAATTATTGATCATAATTTTATGATTTCATCTAACTGTTTCACCTCTCATTTGGTTCATAAATTACGTGGAATAATGCTTGTAAGAGAAACCAACCTTACCTCTTATTTTCGGTTGGGAATCATTCTCTTATATGCCCATATAATATAGTTTTTTTTACAGATGTTAATATATATACATATATTATTTTTAATGTTTTTAATATAATAAAAATTACTTAAAAATTAAAGTTTATTTTAATTTTTTTAGTGAGGTTATTTTGCTCCAACAATGGAATTATTTACAAAAGTGTAAAAATAATCTTCATTTTTAACACTTTAGACATAAATTAATTTTCCTAGTTTTATAAACATTTTAGATAATAAATATTTATCTTAAATTTTAAATGGTTTTCCAATGTAATATCTATTATCATTTTGTTAATTTTTCATTTTAAATAAATATTATTAAAAGAAAATTATATTTCTTCTTGATTTTTAGGGAAATTTACTTAATTATCTTATAAAAAGTGTTTTACATATGTGTCAACATTATTTATTGTTTATTTTTCTTCATCAGGGATATTGTATATTGATAACATCATTTGTTTTCTTTTTATGGATTATAATTATGTTATGTTAATCTTATCATGATATTCATTTATTTTTCACCTGATAATTACTCAAGGATGTATTTGTGAATGTTTTGATGATCATATTGAATCTAGATATAAGATTTATCATTATTTGATTAGTGGGTCCATTATAGCCTATAAATGAATTAGTTAAAGTTTCATATCTCATGAGATCAAGTCCATCATATTAAGGTAGTAGGTCATCCAGGATCATTACAATATTAATATCTTCATTATAATCCTGGACATATTTTATGATTTTTATGATTATCCTTATTCCACTTTTATATTATATGTAATGGTACTGATGTTATTCTCTAATGATCCAATATTATTGACTTATGTTTTCACACTCTCATGACTCATATCTTATAGAATTATAATTTTCTTAAGATATTACTTGTGTTTTATTATATAGGTATGATTATCTTATGTTATGTCTATGAAACTTTATTATGCGATCATATCCATATTCTCATTTTATGACAACTTATAATCTTTGACCGATGTCCCTTATGTTTACCTTTACATAACATATGAGTTTACCATTTATTATGTTTACATTATTCATGTTATAAAGGAGATTATTATGTATGATATGTATAAGGGGTATCCAGTGAGAATAATTTTTTTTTGATATATTGAGGTTTTTTTAAAATTAGGTATTTATGTATCTAATCTTCAAGGAAACTAATTTTTTTAGGGGTGTGATTTATTATGATATGTGATGAATATTTATTTAAAATGATGATATATATATGTACATTGTTCCTGGGTCTCTTAAACTTCAATATCCCAATGGAAGTATATCATAAAATCACATAGTGGTTGATCATGAAAATTTACCTATTGGATAATTATTTTTTTGGGGATATTGAGCAAAATGGAAGCTAAATTATAGAAATATATTTTATAAAATTACCCATTTTTATGATATTATAAAATTAGGTTACAAATAAAATTAAAAAAATAACATTCATGAAGGGAAACATTTTAAAACCTCACATTAAAATAAAACATAAAATGTATCATTATAAACAAATAACATTAAAATTAATATATATGGAGTGAAAGATAAAATTAAATGTATGAATGTGAAAAGAAATGAATTTTAAATCTTTTAGGTAGTTTTAAAATAAAAACCATGTTAATGAGAAAGTTTAAAAACTTACCTTTTAGAAAGTAATAAATAGATATATTAAAATTAAATAATACAATATATATTTTTATTTCAATAAAATAAAATATATCCTTTTCATTAAGAATAATATGTAAATTAAGGTGAAATAGACATTATAAAGGAAGATAATTATTTATTACAACAATATAGTTTTATGAATAAATAAATTCACTAAATAAAAATATTTGGGTGTGAGAATGTAAATTCTCTATAGTAAAATAGAAAAAAAACGTATAAAATAGTGAAAGGTAAGAATATAACAAACTTATCATAGTATAGACAAAAAATAATATATATAAACCAATGAAAAGAAAATTGAGTTGGTGAAAAGTATATGGATTTGGTAATAAATGAATCAAAAAAATATAAAGGAAGGTTCATGTAAAAATGGTAAATCACATGAAGGAAACATAAATAATTATAATCAATGTTAATGTGGATGTAAATACACCAATTAAGGAAAAATAATATGCACACCGTGAATCTTGTCTCAAGGAATCAAAAATTGAGAAGAAGAGAATTTACCTTGGATTATTCCTTGGTTGGATTCACTATAACCTACTATATAACAATCATAGACTCAATAACAATTATTTAAAAAAACTTATTCATATTTATTAACTTATATATTAATATTTTTATTCATATATTACAAAGTTATTAATTATTTATTTTTTAATATTGATCATTGATAGTTAGTAGATTTAATTATTCTTTATTTTTTTCGATATAATGGTTTTAGCTATAATTTCATGTCCATGATTTCATTGTCTTTAGAATAATGAAGATATTTGAAAATAATTTTCAATTATTTTTATTAATTTCGTAGACTATTCGATGGAATTTTTATGTATATTTCTTCAAGTTGAAGACAATAACATTCTTGTTTGGTTGAGTTTTATCTAACAAAATGTTATATATTATGAATATGTTAAATATTTATATTATGATTATAGAACAAAAATGGTAAAATTATTTAAATATTAATACCATATTTTACCATTATTAGGTCTCTAAAATCATCCATTATAGAAATTTATAGTATCATTCATGTTGGTAGGTAAACTAACCCAAACAATAACTTGTTGTAACATATAGATACGCATGGTCATGGATGTGATTTGTTTTAATATAGTTATTCTAGATATACATTGATATTAGTTATATGATTTTATTATGATAAATAAGAATTTAAAATATGTGGATAATGAATATAAATAAAAAAATATATAAGAATTTATTACTTACAAAGACGAAACCACATATTCTCTTGGAAACCTTCTTGGTTTTGATAGAATTTGGTTGTTCTATTGGGGCTAGAATCTATCCAACATGATATAGGATAATTAGATAAGAACATATGTTATATTTTTTGGAGGAATTATAATTTTATTCCTATATTTATAGTGTTGTGGATGGGTCCTTTTATAAGTGAGGGGTGACATTTTTAAAAATACCCATCCTTTAGTGAATAAAAATTGTAATGACTCAGGGAATGTTGACACAATGTAGGAAATAAGGGAAAATGGATTTTTTCCCACAAGAATGACCTCATCAAACAATTTATAGATAAAATATAGTGATATTTTAGTATTTAATTCCCTTTTTTAAACCCTTATTACCACATTTTACCTTAACTATGTTAACTAATTTTTTATCCTGGTAACTTATTTTTTAACATAAATAGTAAATTTAATATATTATCTAACTTAAATATTTTGATTCCAAATGTGAAATAAAATTTATTGGATTCATTTTCTTTATGTGATAAAAATTAATTTTAATATAAAAATAAATAACACATAAAAAAAGTTTTTTTAGAAAATAATTTTTTTAATAAAAAATAATTTATTCTTATTCTCCATAAAGAAAAATTCATTAGATGAATATTTATTTTTTTGTATACTATTAATATATTTCTTTAATATAATTATTATATAGTGATATATTTTTTCTATTATGATAAAACTAAAATATATATATATATAAAATTATAATTCTATGATAAAAAATAATTTTAAAAATAAATGGTTTTGTTCCTAATTCTATAAGATTGATTTATATTTTTATCAAGTATTACTTATTTTTTAATTTTAACATTAATTATATTTAATTAATTTTTTAAAAATAATTTTTTTTTAAATACCAAAGGATATGAAATACAAGTAATATATATATAGCATTAAAAAATATTTAAATTTTTATATCATCCAGAATTATACATAAAAAAACATATACACTTCAATATAATACCTATGTGTAAGATAAGAAATGGAAGCAGACACAAAAAGTAATTTAACTATCTTATATCTCATAATGATTTCCATGAGCTTGAACTTCTCTCGTAGATGATTTCACTCAAGATGTACTTATTGAAGTTCTTTATGGTCTTGGTCTATGGTAAAACAATGTTATATTACCTCCTTTCCAAACTCAGTCAAAATATTATTATAAGGAAGTATTCTAAAACTTGATTTCATTGCCTCTTTTTTCTACTTAGGCTTCGTATTGAAATTAATTTTCTTTATACACTCCAATTCAAAAGTTATGTTACAATGGAAATATTTTAATAAAATACTACTTATAATTTAACTAATTAATTATTCATATACATTATAATGCTTTTATTACATATATAATTCCAACAGACATATAATCCCAATTGCCATATAATCTCAACAACTAAATAATCCCAATGATGATATTTTCCAAATTACTATATAATATAATGGTCATATTTTAATATTAATTACAATCATAAAACAATAAATAAAATCATTCATCCTATATGTAGAACCCCTGAATGATAAAGGGTTAAATTACTAAATGATATGACTTATGTAAACAAGGTGCAACTTTATGTTAGTGATCTTACCTAATTAGAACTCTATAGTTAAACATGATTGTCCTGAAGTATTGATCCAGATGGGTGACCTTCTAGGAATTTTCCCACAGTGTGTGTGAGTGTGTGAGTGAAGAAAAAGTACACTAGAAAGAGAATGTGTTGTACTGTGAGGATATTCATTAGTATTTTGACTTGTTCAAGGATGTGGGTGGGTCCCGGTGAGGGGGCCACGTCTCTGTGGGGATACTAGTGGTACTTGGAAATCCAACACCCAAAGACCATGTTAAAGAGAGTTATCTATATTGTTAGCGAGACCTAATTGTTACATTGGTATCAGAGGATGAATCCAGATTTAAGTGTTGTGGAACTACCGAGGTTGAGAATTATGTTGCACAATGAGGATATTATGCTCTAAGGTGGGTTAATTTGAAACTCCAAAATGATAAAAGGTTAAATAACTAAGTGATAGGACTCATTCCAAAAAGGTGCACCATTATTTTTGGGAGTTTACCTGATTAATATTATATAGTTAAGAATACATGGAATGGCGTACTGATCAAGATGGGTGACCTTATGTGAAATTTTCTAGGGTGTGTGTGAGTAGAAAAAAGTACACTAAAATGAACATGTGTTATCCTTTGAGGATAACCATTAGTCTGAGGACCTATTTGAGCTTGTGGGTGGCCCCCAATTAGGGTACCACATGTTTGTAGGGAAACTAGTGGTACAGGATGAGCCAGGACTCAATGACCATGTTATGGAGAGGTACATGTGTTGTCAATGAGGCCCATTTTCTACATTGGTATCAAGGGAAGAATCCATCCTTATGTATGGTGGAACTCCTTGGGTTGAGATTTAGAGTCCACAATGAGGATATTATGCTCTAGGGGGGAGGTATAATTGAAAATCCCAAAATGAGAAAGGGTTAAATGACTAAATGATACGACTCATGTCAACCAGTTGCACCATTATTTTTGAGAGCTTACCTGATTAGGACTCCGTAGTTTTTTATACTTGTCCTGCTGTACTAATCATGATGGGTGACCTTTTGGGAAGTTTTCCAGGGTGCGTGTGAGTGAGGAAAAAATACACTGGAAAGAACATGTGTTGTCATGTGAGTAAATTCATTAGTCTGATGAAAATATTTGGCATTTGGGTGAGCCAGAGAGAGGGTACCACGTCTCTGTAGGGAAACTGGTGGTACATGACGAGCCAGGACCTAATAAACATGTTAAGGAAGGAGTTTGTGTTGTCATCAAGGACTAATTAATACACTACACATAAACTTACCTCCCAAAATGTATATTATATTTTTAATTCTTTCATTTATATACTTCTTATTATCCCAATGGAAATTTCCCCCCTAGTGTAGAGAATTTCAACATCACTTCAAATACACAGCTAGTTTAATGACTCTAGTTTTGATGTATGAACCTTTTGTTTATTTTTATTTGATAATATGGCTTATTTTTCAGAGTTGTAATGGTGTTATAGTTGTTGCAAGTATCAGGAATTTTTATATTAAATATATTAAATATATTTATACCCACACACACATATTTTTTGAAATGATGGATTTTATCTTGAATGGAGACTCATATTGAGAAATTTAGGCCATCATTGGCTTTTAAAATGTGGGGTTTACCATCATAATGACATAATTTTCATTCTCATTGGACCTTTGGTCAATGTACAGTCATGAGTGGATAATTATATTAACTAAATTTATTTAATTAAATGATATATCTAATTATATAATTAGATGATTTACTTAACACTAACACCATTTAATCCCTATACAAAAATACCACATGGTTAGATACATAACCTTGGATACTGATAGGGTGTCATCATAGAAAGAATTAATGAACAACTATGGTGGAATTCATGGATCGATGATCATACTTAACAAATATTTTCATCATCATTGAGATAAAACCATTCTTTGTTAGCAATCGATCCAATGAAGAGGCATGAATTTGTTATTTGTGGATTATTTTCCCATTATTTGATATTTAGAGCATGGATTATTTATTTTCATTGGAATTATACTTATACCTTTTTAAATAATGACCCTATTAATTTCATTGTTTCTTTGACCCTAAATTTATCTGTTGTGATAGAGTTTCAATTTAATAACTATTTTCTTAATTGTGATGGATGGTACAGTTCAGAATGTCCATTGATGAACTTACCATTTTGATTGTTCATTTCTATAACCATTTTTTCTTGGTCATATTCAACCTTCATAAGGTATGTGATTTGACTATTAATCTGGTTTGAGACACGATAAATCCCAAATTCAGGTTATTTTTTGTGATCAGTGATAGTGGGGGTGACTTATAAAATTAGTTATGATCATTGATGGATCATAGATAGGATTTCAAGTAATGGTCCCTTGGATGGAAAATGAGGCATGAGAAATGTTCATGTGGAAAAAAATCATATTATTTAGGTTATAAATGACCAAAATCTATCCATCAATGAGGTTCTATGTCTTGATCAACATGTTGAGAAGATTTTACTATGAAGATGGAGATAGATCTGGTCATCATAATGAATCTTCATGATGAAGATAACTTTTTAAAAATTACCTGACTACACATGATGTATTCTAGAGGGACACCCACAATGTATCCCACTTTCCACAGTGGACAGGTTTTACAACAAATTTAAATATCATGCAGCCATGTTATGAGTCCACATGCCATATGATCCAACCATTCCAGTCAAGCAGTGTATAGGAGTACACACCTGAGACCCTAGGAGGTCCCATATCCCATTTTCCTTAGTTCATTAGTCGTGTACCTATATTTTCACATTCCAAATCAGGAAGCAAGTCATGACTAGGTAAGGGCTTGGGAGTAAACCCCATGCAAATGAATACATAAATTGTTTACATTTCTTTAGATAACCTACCTCTCATATACCCGTCTTCAGGAAACAGAATTTAACATGTTATTAGTCATTCAAGAGTATAACTCCACATATAACATAATGGATATTTTTTTGATATTAAAGATATGATAAAATATGATGTGATCATATCACTCCTTCCATTATGGTTGGAAATGGTTAAGAATAAATTTTTATCTCTAGAGTGACATTGGGGATGTAAAACTCCCTGATGACATATGTAGGTTAGGGAATGGGTCCCCTATTTACTATTGAGGTAGGATTGGAAACCCCCCTGTAGACACCTCAAGGTGTGGGTCATCTATCTATGGAGGGAACTCCCTATTCATCGGTCACATACAAGGCATGAGACCTCCACCATCTTAGGGTCAGCACACCCTTAGTCATGATGTGCCATCAATGAGGCATGGGTTCCCCGTATCTAGTGAGGATTATATTGGTCTATTAGAATATGAACAAACTTGTATTTTATAGCTTTCAATGGGCTCGTCATCCTTGTATTACTAGAATGATCATGAGATGAATCTCCCTTTTTATTTAGTTTTTTTTGTTGGAGAATATCTATTATTTGGTTTCTTCACAATTAATCATTTTATGGGTCAAGTTGCTTCTTTATTTTTATATATTTCTATTTGTTTTCTATCATATCACACTGGGTATGTATATAGTCATCTATACAGGGTATTTTTTATTATATTTCATGTCTTTTGAAAAATGAAGGTAGTTAGAGGATGACTTTAGAAGGTATGGTGTTTGTGGAGTTTAGTGAATAATTAGTGACAGTGATCATAGGTAGAGGTGGGTATCGGTTTTTGGGAGAGGGTTCTACTTCCTCTTCAAATATTAGGTTGGTACTCCCTTTATTTATGACTGTCATGTATTTTTCACCTTCACACTTTGGGGATATTTTATATTGCTTAAAATTGTTTTTCTTTGAGGTTATTACTTTGATTTGTTTCTTCATAGGTTATTACCATTTATATTATATTGAATGGATTTGATGTACATAGAGATATGAGAATTTATAGGTTAATTAGGTTAAGGACTCCCATTTGTGTAATATTCTTACTCAAAATTAGTCTCCAGGATATGGATTATTAGAGGAAATATTGGATTGTTACACTTCTATCACTACTAGTTCGGGTGGGGCCTCAGTTGTATGGGTAATGACAGAGTGATAGTGGTTCCAAAGGACTTACATGAGGAGGTGTTGAGGGAGTTATATACTACCCCTAAAGGTACTTCATGGATTGATGAATATGAACTAATAAATTCACTAATAGTTCTGGTGGAAATGGATGAGGTGGAGTGTTACAGATTTTGATTCTTGATGCCTCACATATCAACATGTGAAGGAATAGAATCAGGTTCAACCAGGTTTGACCCATCCTATTGAAATACCACAATGAAAGTGGAAGGAAAATCTATTTATTTTGTGAAAAATATTTTGAAGATCACAAGAGGCTAAAATTCTATCTAGGTGATTTTTTATTGATTTACAAAGTTATATAATTTCCTTTCCATCATAGAGCAGAGTTCGATGGAGAGTTTTGGGTGCTTGTCTATATAAGATATTATCCAGCTTCATGGGGTACCCTTGATGACCATATCTAAACAAGATGGGTATTTCATTTCATGGTTGTAGATTGGTTTGTAATAGGCCTTCAAAACCTAGTTCCATAAAATGAAAATGTTCCATAACCATACATATGGCTAGATAGAATAGAGAATCTAGGTTTGGGAGGATATGCTGAGATCCCACATGTTTTATTTCCATCAGAGTTGGGAGGATAACTGACCTTTGGTGGATTTCACTTATAATAACATCTTTCAGTCTATTATCATCATATAACTAATCATTTTTTTGAGTGGGAGACCCTATATGTTACCCTTTTTCTATATTAATATAGCCAAATAATAACTTATGTGTCCCGAGATGGTGCAGGAGATGATGATAAAGGTTCATGTGATCTACCAGTGAATGATAACTACTCACAGTCAGCTGAAATATTACATATATAGAGGTCATAGGCCCTGGGATTTCAAATAAGGAGACTTTATATTCTTAATAAACTCTTAGGGTTGAGTTTTTTTAAGGTTTGGTTATGGTAGAAGCTATCCCTAAGGTTCATAAAACATTCTCGACACTATTTAGGGCTGGCGAGGTTGCTTACAACTTGGATATAACCATTCAGTTGGAACAAGTTCATGGCATCTTCCATGTGCTACAGTTGAGGAGATACATGCACAACCCCTTACAAATTATTGATTGGGTAGATTTATATCTAAAGGATAGATATAAATTATCAAAGTACTTGTTGGGGAACAATGATCAATAGGATATGATCTCTACTATAGTTGATCTATTCTTCTAGTACAAGTTCTTTGAAAATATGGAAAACTCTCAGAGTGTTTAGGGGATCATTAGAACCGGATGAAATATTAGTATTCTATCATTTCCACGTATGTTTTTCTTTTTATAAAATCTGATTTTTATATCTGTACCATTAAGATATTTCTATATATCAATATAGGGGTTTCTTGAGAGTTTTTATAGGGAAACAGGTGTCATAGGACAACCTTATCAATATATTAAAAATATTAAATATATTTAAACCGATAAATGTATTTTTTAGAAATAATGTATTTCCTCACAAAAGGGATCCCAAATGGAGAAATTGAGGCCACCATTAGATTGAGAATATGGATTTTACCCTTTTTGTGGTAGGATTATCATTCACATCTGACGTTTGTTTGATGTGTTTTTGCAGGAAGATAATTATATAAATTAAGTTAATTAAGATAAATAATTAATTTAATAACCTAATTAAATTCTAGACCTAGCTCTCAACCAATTTAATCCATTACATAAAAATTCCTTATGGTTAGCTGCATAACCCTAGTGATTATGGGAGCGTCTATGTGGGGAGAATCAATGAATGATAAAGGGAGAATTCATGGATCGATGATCAGATTCAATGGATCTCATCATCAACATCAACACAAAACCATTCTTTGTCAATGATTCATCCAATGATGTGTTATGACATTATTATTTGAAAGTTATTTCCCCATTATTTGATATTTTATGAATGGATTATTTTTATGCATTGAAATTATACTTATAACTTATTGAAGCATGGTCTAATCAATTTAATCCTTTATTTGACTTGAGATTTTACTCATTACATTGTTTTTTCCAATTTGATATTTTTTCAATGATTTTTATTGAGGGATGGGTTTGAAACTACAATTGAAGAAATTTACTTCTTGATTATACAATTTCCCCCAATTATTTATGTCTTCCTCACTAGAATAAAAAGGATGATGATTTGATTATTGGTATGGTTCGGGACATGATCAAACCCTTGTTTGAATTCGTTTTGGAGATCAGTGATAGAGGTAATGATTTATAGATGTAATGATGAAAATTAATAGATCATGGAAAAAAATTTGAGGAACAAAACCTTAATCGAAATTCAGAGGTGAAAAATAGGTTTGATAAGGTGAAAAATTTCAAATTCTTCAAGTGAAGGATGAATACGATATAGAAATCAGTGAGGCTCATAACCTTAGTCAACACATTCAGAATATTTCTCTATGAACATGGTGTAAAATTAGGTTATCATGGAAAAGTATCAAGAATAATAAAACTTTATATGAAAAACCTGATTATATGCTATTTATAATGGTGAATAAAAACCTATTGGTATACTTTCTATGATGCTTGGGGTTTTTAGTTGAGTTAAATATTACACTACCACGTGGAGGGTACACACACCATGTGGTCCAACATGGCTAGCCATGTCGTGTACAAGGAGTACATGTCTAGGACCCGAGGTTATCCCACAAGCAGTGTGCCTTATGTCACATGTTGTGTATATAGATTTTCACATGCCATATTAGGAAGCAAGAAAAATATAGGTGAGGACTTGGGAGTACACCTGATGTTCACTAAGATACACACAATTTACCTTTATTTGGAAGATCTACCTCTCATATATCCTTCTTTAGGACTCAGAATTGGACTTATGAGTAGTCATTCCTAAATATAATTCCTCATAGAACACAATGGTTTAATTTTTTGTGATATCAGAGATATGATATGAGGTGGTGTGATCAGGTCAATCTGTCCATCATGTTAGGATTATGTTTAGGCTCTTGTGTTATCTTCAAAGGGGCATTAGGGTTATAAAACCCAATGAAGACATGGGTAGATCAAATCATGGATCCCCCATTTCTTGTAAAAGTTGGATTGGAAATCCCCTTACACACCACAAGGAATGGCTCTTCAATATTTGAGGTGGATCCCCATCATCATTGAGTATAAATGAGTTATGAATCCTGCATCCTCTTAGGATTAGTACCCCCATGGTTGTGACATCCCATCGATGATCCATCGGCCCCCCATAACAGGTGAGGATTACGTTGGATTACTAGAATCAAGACAACAATATATATTAAAGATGAAGATATAGTCATCATATTTATCTATATATATAGATTTAAATATCAATCACTCTCTTCATAAAATTTATTTTATGAGAATATTATTTTTATGTTTCTTTTCCCCTCCATGTCTCATTGTTTGACCTAGTTTATTATTTCTATTACTTCTCCTTTGGTTTCTTGGTTTTCCAACATAGAATCTATATACTCAACCCTATATGGGATTTCCAACATGTTTCATGTATTATGTAGATTGTATGTAATTATATTATGACATTAGTGGGCCTAGTGTTAGTAGATATTAGTAGTACTTGATGATAGTGATAACATGCGGTGGATGGAATCTATGTTCTAAATTAGGGATTTACTTAATATTTATCTATTAGTTAGAGACTCCATTTATTTCTAGTTGGGCTTGTATTTTCCCCCTTTATAATTTGTATATATTTAGATTATCTCACTCTATTTATTCTATAGGTTATTATGTTAAATTTTTCCCACTTGGGTTAGTAAAATTTATATTATTCTTCATGGTTATGATTTACATATAGGTGTGTGTGTATAGGGTAAATTGGATATGAACTCATATTTTTTTTGATATTCCTACTAGGTTCTAGTCATTATCCCCTAGCTTATCAGAGGCATTATTGGGGTTTCACACTTGTTTACCGCCGATTTAGGTGGGCCCCTAATGGGTTTGGCCATGGAACTCAAATAAATACCAAATTTCCTGATCATTGAAGTTTGTTTGAAGGTTATAGAGTTGTTACTTGATCATACAATTGTCTGGATCTATCATATATAGTTTTCCAAAGAATCTTCCCAATGTTATCTAGTACTGGTGGTGAGGTTCCCTATTTATAGAACAATAGTAGACTCGATTTATAAATATGTAAACAAAACTTGGGGGCTTCAACTTTTAGTTTTGGTGGGTGTCATTGATCCTATATATATCCTTCTGTGGTTTGAAAATGAAGAATAATTTTCAATGGCCGGGTCCTAGAAATCAAGAAGGATAAGATCATTTGGTTTTCAGTTGTAATAGTAGTCCTTTGACCTCCGCATGAATAAGAATCATCCCACTTCAGCAATAATTCCACCAACACTAGTCACATAGAGTCAGTGGTTTATTAATTACATGGAAATCATAATATAGGAGAATATATTCCCAAGATCAAGGTTATGTAGTCCTTAAGATTCTATATACATTAAAGTTACATTACATCATGGAAAATTACAATATTTGAGTACGGATCCTTATATATTAGTTCTATCAAAATGGATGATTTTATTAGTGTTCCCCTTTATTTCCTGGGGAAATGTGAAATAAAAGTATAGGGTGAGATGAAATTCTCAATGAAGGATAACATACAAATGAAGCTAACAAGTAATAAAAAATATAATTTGAATAACCAGTGCATATTAATGAATAGATATATGTAATATAATCCATGGATTCTAGAGTAAATGATTGAGTAAATAATCAAATAATAATGAAGATGTCGGGGATTCAAAATATATGACATTATAATCATACTGTTAAGGCCTTATTCCAAGAAAACGCATATTAGGGTAATGACCCTCCCATTACCCAATCCTAGTTGTACCATGAGACCTACTAGTGTAATGAGGGGATATATAATTATGAGCTACAAGTATCACATAAAATATAAATTAATTATATCATATAATTAATGATAAGAGTATTTACATTTTATAATGTTCAAGGATGAACAATATTGAAATTTATGGAAAAATTTATCAAATAAACTTATCATAAAAAAATTTATCATAAAAAACAATGCATTATAAATATTATGAGTAGATACCCCTAGTAAATGAATTAATAATGATGTCTAGGTGAAATACAATGACTCATATATGGAATAATCAGTGATTCATAATGTTCAAATAAGTACCATTATCAAGTAAGGAAAGTGTATTTATAGTTATTAGGTACATTATGAAAATTAGGATGGTTAATGAATTTGAGAAGTAAAATGAATTTATTTGAAATTGTGGGTGGCCAAATAGATAAGAGATAAATCCCTAAAAAAATATAATAAAATCCTTTATTAATTTTGGTAATAAGTATATCAATTATCTGAATCAAATCCCATGGGAGGTTCTAGCTAGGTGAGCAATCTTAGGCCTATTCATCATGCACTGAGTGAAGATCAAGTTGTGAAAAGATAAAATCATATATGATTTTTTTCTATCATTTAGTTAAGGATTTTCAATGATTTATTTGATAATAAACTCAGTATGTGTTAATTTTTATAGGAATGAGGCTTCCAAATTTTAAAAGTTGAAAATTTAGAAAAGGATAAATTTTTTCTATTACACATCATGAAATCTCATTACACGATGTGTATTAGATTTTTATAGTATGCTTCAAGTATTGAAAAAATTCATGATAAAAGTCATGAAAAAACTATTAGAAAATTCATTAAACTAAGTGAGTTATAGATATATTTCATGAACCATTTGAATGTAATTCTGTCTCCGAAGATATAGCTTGAAGGAAGACACACACCGTAAATCCAAGTTGCATGTTGTGAGAAGAGTCAATGTTTCAAATATAGGACAAGATATGCATGAGATACACACATATCCAAAATCTGTGGAGAAAACCATGGATTGAGATTACATGAAGTGACTTCCTATTATATGTATTGTAATATTTCACCTATATATATAGTAGAAGGGAATCATATTTTAGATGTTTTGGGGAAGACAACTTTTTTTCTTTCATTCATCTCTAATTTTATTCTATTTCCTCTACCTCCAACTCAAAATTTCTTAGCCTCCTTTTATTTTTTTTTACTTTAATACAAGAATTGTGGATTGAATTCAAGGCCATTTTTCACTCTTTTTACATTACCTAAATTGTTCTAATCGTTGTTCGTTTTGAGTAGCAATTTCCAATGAATCATTGGCATGATTGTTCGTATCCTTATTTCAATTAAATAGTTAATTGAATTCTTTTCGATTAGATATCAATTTTTATTTTCATTTGTTTGATGTTAAACAAATTTGGTTAGTTGAATAATTGCATGTTTTTCAATTATTTAATATCAATATTTCTTAGCATATCAAGCACGTTTTCAATTATTTATTTATCTATATATAATACCACCATGAGTGGCTAAACCACATAGGGTAGGGATTAAGAGTAGGGGTATCTGAATTTAAAAAATAATTAATTCTCAACTTGTTAACCTTAATGATTAGTAATCATGATAATTTTTTTTTCAATCCAATTCATTCAAACATCCCTGACCACAGGAAATTTTAATGAAGGACCCTATCATGGTCAAAGTGGATTAGTCTATAACCAATTTCCTGATCCACTTTCATCATTAGAATGCGAGATTAATGTATCTATGTTTTCACTATCTCTAGATAGAGGAATAGTTACCTCTTAGGTTGAACTAGTTGATTTGATGATAGTAAACTAGAGACCTCCTCTTTCTTCATAGCCTAAACCTTAGGTTCCTACCAATTTTGAATTAATATCATATTTTCTATAGATACACAAAATTAATCATGATCCCTTTCTTATTCCCGAATTCAAACCTTAAATCTCTATCATTAGTTCTCCCAAACCGAATCAACTGATTAGGAATCCTACACCCAAGGGTTAAAAGTGAAATATCACCATTTCCATCCTAAATTTTCATTGGATTAACCCTGTACTATCACTATACTACGTATCAGTAGAATGTGAATTTTGGGAAACAATAAAATCTAATCTGACTGCAGCCCGCATGGATTAAATGATGTGTGTTGGCGCATTAAATTTTGACATCATTTCTGGGGACTAGGGCTGTGCTTTTTATAGGCAATGTTTTGGAAAAGTCCTAGGATTACCTCTCCCACACCCCATTTCTCTCTTCTTTTCTTCTAGGCGCCACTACGTCCCTACTCTTGAGAAATAGTGCATGACTCGGGGCCCTTCAATGCATTCAAGGAGCCTTGAATCACAAGAATAGTTATCATTCGATATCAAAATTTAGTGGAATCTATCTGCACACCTCTAGTGAAACATGGTTGATCAAAACAATCCAGCAGGACCCACCCTACCTAACACCCTAAACATGCAACAATTAGTTCCTGGAGAGAATATGGGGCAATAAGAGTGAACCATAATGGACTATGGATTTACATCAATTCATAGTGTTACAACAAGCATCATGTTTCCTCATATTCAGACCCATACATTTGAAATAAAACATAGATTCATTCACCTGATCTAGAACATGGTCCAGTTTAGTGGGATTCAGAGTGAAGATCCCCATGAACACATATCCAACTTCCTAGAAGTATGTGATACATTTCACATCAAGGGAGTATCATCTGATGAATTCAGATTTTTCATAGTTCCCTTTCTATATGAGATAGATCTAAGGATTTTCTTAAGAGTAAATGTCTTGAGTCAAATGCTACTTGGGATGATCTATCCAAAAAGTTTCTAGACAAATAATTCCCACCAATCTGGACTTGGAGTATTCAAAACCACATTCAAAACTTTTCTCAAATTGATGTATAATTTTCCTAGGAAAATTTGGATATATTTAAGGAGATAATGAGGAAGTACGTACACAATGAACTTGACATGTGGATCTTGATACAAACATTTTACTAGGGACTCCAGCTAGCCACACACATAATTGTTGATGTTTCAACTGATGGAAGGCTTATGTTCAAAAGACCTAAAGATGGAAGATCCATTTTGGATGAATTCAATCATAATTCCAGCCTGCAGAAGAGTGATCATGGAAAAAATCAGTGTGAAATTCACCAAGTGGATGAAAATTTAGACTAGCTAAGCTGTTGAAGTGCTCACAAAGAATCTAGTGTCATTTCAGCTACCTGATAAACCACCCCCTCTAGCCTCTATAATTGATATGATGCCATATAAATTATATGGTTTCCTACACTTATACAAAGACTTAAAGGCATGAGTCAAATAATAATAAACTCAATATTGTAATTACATCAATTATAATCAGTAGAACCTATCTTTCCAACAGAAGAAATTGTATTATCAGTAGAGGTTAGCTTAGTTGTCCCCTCAAAATTACCAGGGATATTATTAATAGAGAAGTTCTCAAGATCGATTTTGTATCCAAGGAACACCAGGGTACCCACCCATGAATAGTATACCAATACTACAACAATAATAACAACAAAAACCTTTCCCTTAGAGAGCACAAAAACAATCTCAACTAGCTTAACCAAGACCTCAATAGTAAACTGCTCCTATCCAAAATAACATAGAAAACCCCTTGTATTTTTTTTTAAAAAATAAGATCAATAAATGACCACTAAATAGATAAATATACAGAACCAACATGCTTCCATAGGAAATATTGAATTTTAGATGGATGAGATCTCAAAAACTCTATTAGAAAGACTACCAGGTACTCTACTCAGTAATACAGAGGCATACCTAAGGAAAAAATATAAGGATGTGCTACTGAGAATTGATTTTTTTATTTTCAACAACTAGGTAGAAAATATGAAATAAAAAATGAAGAACCTATGAATAATTCACTAGTAGAAGAAGAAAAAGTTGATGAGACCACCCAAAAAATACCCCTAAAGGTATCAAAAACCATAATCACCCAAATAACTGAGAAACCAAAAGAGCCATTCTATGTTGACCCACCACCGTACAAGAAACCTTGTCCTTTTCTAGAAAGAGAAAGAAAAGATAAACAACTGGAAAAATACAATAAGTTCTTAGAAATGTTCAAGCAATTAAAAATCAAATTACCCTTCATAGAGGCTATTTCTCAGATGTTGATTTATGCCAAATTCATAAAATATATGTTTAAAATGGAATAAAAATGGATTATCTTGGTGTCGTCTCATTGAATTAAGAATGATCTTCAAATTTTTAGCAGATAATTTAACCAAAGATGGGACACCCCATATGCTTTTCAATCCCATGTTCTATTAGAGAGAGTAAATTTAGAAGAGCTCTGTGCAATCTTGGATCAAGAATCAACCTAATTCCAAAGAGTGTATTTCACAAATTAGGACTCAAGAGCTCAAAACAACATGAGTAGCACTACAACTAAATGGCCAATCAATAAA
Source organism: Viscum album (assembly GCA_963277665.1). Classification (NCBI taxonomy): domain Eukaryota; kingdom Viridiplantae; phylum Streptophyta; class Magnoliopsida; order Santalales; family Viscaceae; genus Viscum; species Viscum album. The sequence continues at coordinate 296,248,534 of OY728136.1, forward strand.
GTACCCTAGATGAATTCTTGAGGATGTGTTGTTTAAAGTCACCAAATTCATATTTCTATTATAATTTTTAGTTTTGGACATGGAAGAAGAATTTCATGTTCACATTATTTTTAGAAGACCATTCCTGATCACATGAAAGGGAATAATAGATTTAAATCAAGGGTGTAGAATCCTTCAATTCAGATAAAAATATATAGTCTTCAACCTCATCAAATATTCTAAACAATCAGATGATTCCATTGATTGAATAACTATATCTCCTACCCAAGAAAGAAACGAATATATGACAATAAAAGAAGATAGTGAAGAGTCACTCCCTGATATAGATAAAGATTATGATTTTAAGAAAGTTAACTTCAATTAACCTCTCACAAGAGGTAATTTTCCATCTCTTACATCCTCAATCATTCAACCACCAACACTAGAGTTGAAGCCTCTACCCAGTACTATTAAGTATTCATACTTAGGAGATTTATCCTATCTACTAGTTTTCATTAACTTTGTATTAAATCATTCATAAGAGGAAAATTATTTGAAGCCTTGAAAATACACAAGCAATCAATTTACTGAGGATTATATGAAATTAATGGAATCAGTCCTACAAGATGAACCCAAAAAATTCTACTTAAGGAAGATGAAAAACCCAAACCTCAACTCCAAAGGTGGATCACACCACCAATGATTGAAGTTGCTAAAAAGGAAGTACTAAAAATTCTAGATGATGGAATAATATTTTCAATATCTGATAGAGAGCGGGTAATCCCTCTACAAGTGGTTCCCATGAAAGGTGGGATCACAGTGGAAAAAATGATAAAAATGAATTGATCTTAACACACACCATCATTGGATGTAGAGTTTTCATGGAGTATAGAAGCTTAAATGCAGCAACATAGAAAGATCATTTTTCTTTTACCTTTATGGATAAAATGTTTAAAATACTAGAAAGAAATGAATTCTATTGTTTCATGGATGGTTATTTAGGATATAATCAAATTATAGATGACCCAACTAATTACTCAAAAAATAAAATTCACATGTCCATTTGAAACCTTCACCTACAGACACATGTCATTAGGTATGTGTAATGCACCCGAAAAATTTCAAAGATGCATGAAACATATTTTCCATGATATGGTGGAGTAATTCTTAAAAATATTCATGGATGAATTTTCAATTTATGGAAGATATTTCAAAGTTTTCCTAAACAATCTTGATTTATTCATGTGATGTTGTGAAGAGAAATTTCAAGTTTTTAATTGGGAAAATTTTTATTTTATGTTTCAAGGAGGCATAAGTCCTCAGATATAGAGTTTCCAAATAAGGAATATAAGTAAATACAACTAAGATAAAAGTCATTAAATATTTACCTGATCCTTCAAAAGGTAAGGGTATAAATATATTTCTAGGCCATGCAGGGTTATACAGGCGATTTGTAAAAGATTTTTAAAACATCTCCCACCCAAAGACACACCTTTTGTCAAAGGAATATCCATTTTAATTCATGAATAATGTTAGTAGGCATTAAATACTTTAAATAAAATCCTGACAATAGCCCATATAATCATTTTACCTGATTGGAAAAAAATTGAATTAATGTGTGACGCCAGTGACTTTGATGTTGGAGTTGTTTTTGGAAAATTATTTGGTCACATATTCTATCCTATCTACTATTCCATCCACATAATGAATGAAGCTCAAGTCAACTACACAACTACAAAGAAATAACTCTTATCCATTGTGTATGTTTTCAAAAAAAAAATTGTTCCTATGTGGTCTTATCCAAGGTGATTGTGCACATCGATCATGCTACCCTCAGGTATTTAATGAACAATAAGGATGCCAAGCCATGTTTAATATGGTGGATCCCCCTTCTCCAAGAATTTTATATTACCATCAAAGATAATAAAGGCATGGAAAATATGGCCACTGATCATTTATCCATACTTACTCTACCACTCATGAAGGATGACAACTATATTGACATCGAAGTTGATGTTACTAATGAAACCCTTTTCAGCATTAAGGAACAAACTTGGTTTTCCAATATTTCTAACTATCTATAAAGGGGATTTTTTTCTCTAATACCCATCTTACCAATAAATGAGAAGATTTTAATATGAAGCAAAACATTACTACTATGATATACTACTCCTGTTCAATCAATTCACTAATGGCTTATTGTGATGTTTCATTCCCTAAAATGAAATCCAAAATGTGATAGATATGCATAATATGTCACCAACTATAGGAAATTATAGAACCAGGCACACTTTATCAAATATTTTACAATGTGTACTTTCCTAGACCACCATACACCATGAAATAAGGGAATTTTTTACAAAGCTGTGATAGGTTCTAAAGAACTAGGACCATTGGTAAAAGAAAAGAAATGACTCAAATACCAATCATAGAAGTCTAAATATTCGATGTATAGGGAATAGATTTAATGGGACCATTTCCAAATTCACATAGAAAATCCAACATTTTTATTAGTGTTGACTACATCTCAAAGTGGGTAGAAGTTGAAGCCACATCACATGAAACATCAAAAGTGGTCATGAATTTCTTAAAAAGGAATGTGTTTCAAGATATGTATTTCCTAGATTACTCATTAGTGACCAAGAAACACATTTTACCAATCAAGTTGTAAAAGTACTATGGAAAAAATATGGAATCCTCTATAAAAAAGGAACTCCCTACCACTCACAAAAAAGTGGGAAAGTAGAGTCGTCAAATAGTGAAATCAAAAAAAATATTGGAGAAGACTATGAGCACAAGTCAAAGAGAGTAAAGTTTGAAATTGGATAGTGTACTATGGGCATACGGCACCAA